>WOFM01000345.1:65745-768610 GCA_011428145.1 Ericerus pela
GAAACTTAGAATCTTACCTCAATTATTAATTCATTTTTACTCTTACGTTGTTCATACTTTGTAATAATTTGTTCATCTTTTTATAATAATATACTCTTAAACTACTATTGTGTTTATTTGTAACAACTATACCGTTACAATAGTATTTGGAACATCTGATATTTCTCTACCTAATGTTACCTGTCAATCTATGCATGCTACCTACTTAATCATTTTTAACCCTTGCATTCTTGTTGTATAAAAGTGAAATTGTACTTCTTCAAGTATCGTGTGTAAACCTATAGCTGAATGTATTCACCAAATTTCAGTGGCTATTCAAGGGGGAAAATGGGGAAGTCTGAATGTGTTTTCAACGACTAATCGTGATAAAATTGGTCTTAATAGATAGAAGAGACTCGAAGGAATATAACCCTGCTCAAAAACATGTTTTCAAAGTTGAAGTTGAGGATAGAGAAAGCTCGAAAGTTAACGGGTGAAGTTACCCGGCTTTGGGACTACTTTACCCACCAATTTAAACTACATGTAATTTCAAGAAATCATCCGTATTTTACGAAATTAGTGGAAATAGGTTACATATTATGACAAGTTTGAAAATAATGTAATTTGATGTTTTATTCCGCGAAACTGAGCGAAAAATTTGTTCATAAATAAGAAAACAGACAAATGAGGATAATTTTAGCAATTTTTAACTGTTTATTAGAGCCAATAATGATTAAATCTTCTGTTAAATAGCATCTTATTTAAGGTTCAACAAAAATATTCTTTATTCATTATTCATCCCTGAAAATCTGATAAAATTCTGCGTCAATCTATGTAGATTTCATCATTCCTTGCATTTATTTTCTTAATGTCACTGCCGGAATTTTGCCGCCAAACTTTTTCATTTTTCCGTGTATCCAATTTCCAAATTTCTATTGTTACATTTCATTGTACTTCTTTTGTTTTGAAATAGTCTTATCTGATTGTTAATTCATCGAGAAACACGACATGACCATTTACATTGGCCTTTGATTACTGCATTATTTACTGCGTATTATTGAACGAAAAAAATCACACATGAGTAAAGTTACTCGATCATTGGATATTTTGAGCCCATCGCTCTAAGTGACGTCATAAACGTCGTTATCGAACCCGCGGAGTGTCGCAATCTACCGCGCAAACCACCATCGCCTGAAAAGGCCACACCATACGACCACTGCCTTGTACTAATGGATAATGGTTCGATATCCCGATAGCCTAACAGATCAACTGTTGGCTGCAGTCTAGCGGGTACCTCCACTGAAATCCATGTGGCAGGTACATCCGCGGCTTCCGCCGTCGCCTCTATCAATTGGCAGGTGATGCTAGGTGCCCAATAGCACGCGTACGCATTACTATTCATCGCCACTATCATGCCAAATACTACCTCATCCACCCTTCTTACCCTCACTCTACAGTCAACGCAAGTTCATCTTATTTCATTTCTCAACCCATTCTAAAATAAATTAGTACATTTCAAAATAATTCTACAAATATGATAAATTAATTTAATATCAAACTTCAATGTAATACACAATGTTTATTTGAGAATAGAATTTACGTAGTTGTGCTAAAATGTACGGAAGTATTTTTATTTTTTTGCCTACTGTAACTGGAACACATGCAACTGTAGAAAATTCATCCCAATTGACTCAAACCTTTCTTTTTTGATTCTCTTTACTGGAACTGACTAACTGGTTGCTGGACTGTAAGACACCGACTTAAAAAACGTTGATATACGAATATATTGGTTAAACGGCAAGTCTTTGAATTTTAAATGTTTTTTTGTTGAAAATAAGCATAATGTTGTAGGAATTCTTTTGAATTTTTCAATGTTCTGATTGCTCAAAAATTTACATTCTGGTTTGAATATTTATTTTGTTCGCCGAAAAATGTTCAAATGAATTTTATTATGGATTTACTTTAACAGATCAAAAATCTCTGAACATTATGGTTTAAAACTTTGAAAAATTTCAATTTCACTGACAATTCTAATTTTTTGTACTCACATATAAGAAAAATACTCCGAATATCGCAGCTCTGGAGGACGCAGCTGGAATTATTTTTAACTGTTCGAAAAATTATTATTAATTTAACCATAGCACCGGTGACTATGTATTTAACCACAATACTTTGAAAATAAGTTGTACTTTTAGACTTGGTGAAGTTTGTGAGTTCAAAGCAAACTGTTTGACACTGGATGAAACACAGAAAGAGAGTGAAGAAGCAGAGTTTAAGCAGTTATTTTTATAAGCATTAGGAACCCTACAAGGTCCTCAAAAATGATGAATAAAGAGTAGTCAAACAGTAGCTTCACAATATGGGAGAAAAAAGCAAATGTTTGCAAATATATTTTGATGAAGAGGTTGTACTTTTTTCTCCTAAAAGAAACAATTGGAGTCAAAAAAGGACAGAGACAGTATGCAATTTTATACAGATGTGATGTTTATTATTTTTATGGCTTGTGTTACGTTTAAGAAGACTAGTATTAATTTTTCTCAGAATTTTGATTTGAGGAAAGACAATAAAAAAAATTTTTAAGAGAAAAAGAAGCTTTACTAATATTAACACTAAAATACACTAAATAATACATTGGCACAAAGAATTTTGCCTCATTTAGCTAACACCTCAATATAAAATTCGATCATAAAACGTTTAAAATGTAGTATTGTATATCCCATGGTGCCTCACAACCGCGGAGGTGATGTAATTCGATCCAGATGAAAAATTTCTCAAATTGCTAATAACCCAGTTTGCTTGCAAACGGAGTATTAAAATAAACATCATTGTGGGGTTATGGGCGGGGGTCATGAAAATTATCCGTTTTATGAAAAAGAAAACGAATGGTATCATTTTCTCATTTTGACCTAATTATTTTTATGGGTATATACACATATATATATATGGTTCACGGTTTTGAGAAAACTACCTGGTGGATAGGGCTGAAATTTTTACAAGATGTAGTTTTCATACTGGAGCAGGTCTAAAAGAAGTTTTTTGCCTATCAATTAATTAGTTTCTGAGAAAACCGGAAAACAAAAAATTCCTGGAAAAGTTATTTTTCTGGAACTCGGAGAAAATTAAAATACGGATTGGGCTGAAATTTTCACGATAAAATTTTCTTATGTTGGTGCAAGTTTCTTAGACGTTTGGTGCTTATTAGTTCTGTAGTTTCCAAGAAAACTGGAGAAGAAAAATTTCTGGAAAAAATTTTGTGTTTACAGTTTTGAGAAAACTATCAAACAAATAGGGTTGAAATTTTTACAAAAGATAGCTATTGTATGGGAGCAGGTTTGAAAGAGGTTTGGTGCTCATTGGTTCAGTAGTTCTCGAAAAAACTGGAAACAAAAAATCTCTAAAAAAGCAGGTTTTAATAATAAAAATTAAAAAAAAAAATTATATCTAAATTTTTTTGGGCTGGAGATATTCTAAAAAATAGTATGTGACACTCTTGCGAAGTAGGTGAGTGCTACTCGTGTCAAAATCAGCTATTTTACGCGCTGGTAACTCAAATAATTATTTATTTGTAGATATTTGATGTCGAACTAAAATGAAATATTTATTGTGTGAAAAATAAATTTTTTTCTTATTTTATCTCAACGTTATTACTAATTAACTTTATAAATTCATAGAAAAATAACCTAAAATATTCTGACAATTATACCCCTCCTTTGTCATCAGAAAATCATCTCAAAGTAGGGAGGATACGCGGCTTTTAATTACAGTCTATAAAAAAAATTTCTCAAAAATATTTCGCTAAAAACACCTCCCAAAAAATTATGCTTTAAATACGCCATTGACTGGTCCAGTACTATATAGCCAAAAAAGTTACATAATTAACTGGAAATTTGTGAAATAAGTATTTGTAGTAATGACTCATCCAAAGAAAGAAGTTAGTATCATTTTATCATTTTTCTTGACCATTTTGCCACGAATATAGAAATAGCAAGAAGTTTTATCTTCGCTAGTGATTTTAGCTCTGATTTAATTTTTTATAAATAACTGAAATATCGTGAAGTAACCAGAGGCAGACATAAAAAATCATAAGTCACGACTTTCACACCAGAACTAAATTTTGATTAAATTCTCTTCTATTTTTTCTCTCTGCTTCTTACTCCAGGGCTGATTCATGGACCTACATGGCACTGATGGTAGGTGACTCAGCAGACAACTCATTTACACTAGCTCTGGACCCAGTTTCATTTTCAAAATTATCATAATCAAAATTAGAATTAGACTGTGAAGTTCCTGGACATAACTGTGATAACTGAAATCTACAGTAAAATTAAATTAAATGTAAACCAATTAAAATGATAAAAACAAATTACTTATTACATTTTTTGCATAATACTGCACAAATATTTGATGCAAACCTCTTAAGTCTGTTTTTTTTTTCTGATTGCTGACACTTGTTCTTGATGAACCAGAATCTGATTGAGATTCAACTTCACGTTCTATAATTTTACAAACAAACAGTCAAAACAGAATATTATAAAAATAAGTGCCAAAATTCTCAGGAGGTCATGAAACAAAAAACACACCCACCCCCTTTCCCACACCCTGGGATTAATTTTAATAAGTAGATTTTCTTCAAAAATTAAGCTTAAAAATCCAGTATGTAGTGTATGGGGAAAGTTATATTTTTTATCTATGGTGTATGCTCGAAGCTATTTGAACTTTCAAAGGCTCCTACAATCTGAGATACTGGCTTCATGTTTTGTTTTCCTTTTTACCTTTTTCCCCAACATGACAACTCATGAATGAAGCTAGAAGACTTGACTAGGCACGATTGATTACTCAAAAACAGTTTGATCCGATCAATGTAGAATACTAGCATACAGCCATACCTTCGGATTTAGGATTAGAAAGTAGGTACATCAATAATTCATGTACCTACTGTTATTTTATATTTTATCATTAATTAACTGTAGATTTGTAGAATGGTTAAACTTATTTTGAGTTCCATTTCCAGTTCCAGCATTGAAATATTTCTTCAACATAATTAATTGATTGTTAATGTTGATATCTTTATTGAGTATTCAGGCATTCAGCACAGTATTGAGAGATAACAAAACCATAAAACGTGTAAAATAAATAAAAAACTGTAAAAACAGATTCACTACCCAAGTACGCAGTACCAATGGCCATCAGCCAACAGTCAATACACGAACATAGCAGAGCTAAATATTAATCAGTAATCACTTACTTAGTAACTGAGCTAACTCAGTGAAGTTTGAAGTTGAGTTGAGTGTTCACTATTCACTTTAGTCAATGTAAACATTACCTGAATTGAAGTTTGATATTAGGTATAATGAATTGATTAATATGAAGACTGAAAAATGATAAGATTCCTGTGTTCTTGTCTTCTCAATAGATATTTATTTTCATTATCATATAAACTATCGATATTATTGGTGGTCACTATCGATAGTTCAGCGATAGTTCTCATTCCTGTACTATCGATAGTTTTTTTGATGATTTTCAAAAACTATCGATAGTATTGATAGTTGACAACACTAGTTGATAGCCTAAAGTTCTATAGTATACTTGTTTGATTATTCCTATGATTCTTTTGTATGTTCCACCATACCAGGGAGCTTTTGCTGGTATAAATTTTCATTCTATGTTGTTTTCTTTGAGTTGATTTGTTATAGTATTGTCTTTTGTTACTTCTTTTCAAATTGTTATTAGATTAATATTGATTACTCTAAATGATGCTGTGTTGTCTGAAATAATAAGTCTGGGAGTACCTCTGTGAAAAATGTATAAAAGATCCTAAAATACTCACAGGGCAGGATTTTGCTACCGTTGATGATGTAGCTGCAGTCCTACCCAGGTGGAATATAAACATGCATGTTTTATTTTGTGCCAAAATCTTTTCTGAGGTTAATGGATTTGCACAAGTTTGAAACTATGTCAACCTCCAAATCATTGTGTTGGCCATGAAGAGTGACCAGCCTCATTAGTAACAACTGGTCAAATCAATTGGGTTCTTGCCCCCAGATTTTCCACTCAAAACATATTTTCTGCATTTGATAATTTTAAAACTTAATTATAATAAAAATTTCACCGAAAATTAATCTTTCATTTGAACTGGAGAAAAGTCTTATTAACTAGGAGCACAACTTAAAAATTTTAGTTTATCTGAAAAATGTCAAAAATATTTTCGAATTATTCAATATTGGATTACTTTATGTCTTTATTTTTGTGGTCCTGGATCAAAAGCCAACCAATGAACTGCGGTCTCTGTGACACTATTGATCAATAAAATACCTAATAATAATATCGCGGAAAATACTGTGTGACTCTTCTTGAAGAATAGAAAAGTGAGAAAAAGAGCCAGTACTATTTTGTTATTTTATTACCATTAAAACACGTAGTATGTGCTTCCAACTGTTCAAATTAGTTTACGTTAAAAAAGTGTTTTTAAAAGATAAGCTTTTATTTTTTTTTTTGGGTTTTAGCTTCATGCGAAATAAATATTATTTCGTTGCGGAAAGTTGGCTGCAGTATTGCAATATTCGAAAATTGCAGTAGTGCGTAGAATAAAAGTTTATAATAAAGCAATAGCTGTTGACCTAAATTTCTCCAATTAGGAAACAGAATTTCATATTCTTTCTTTAGAAAAGGAAAACCATAAACCAAAATTCATTGAAAAAAGATCTTCAAGAAGGAATTTTATTTCTGATTCTGGCAAAATCCCTTTTTTGGAGGAAGAAAATATCAAAGACTCATATTGATTTGAAAAAGACGAAAAATAAAAGGGGAACTTAGAGGCCAATTGGCACCGGGCAAAACTTTTACATAGGTTTAGTAACAGTTTTTCCATCTTTAGTTATGAGCTTAGTTAATTTAACTGGCAGATCGCACTAGGAGTTAAATAAGATTTGACACTAGTTGGCTGTTAATTTCTCAGTTGGCTATTGAAGAACTAGCCCTAAGTATGGCAAATCAAGGGACCAAAACAAAACAGGGTATTATGCGGGAAAACATCTTATGCAAGAACGTATTACCGGAGTTTTACTTTTTTTTTTTTTTTTTTTTTTTTTCAATAAGCTTTTATTCTATTGGCTACTGCGATTTCAAAATATACCAATACAGTAGCCAACCTTCCGCAACGAAATAATGTTTATTTCGTATGAAACTAAAGCCAAAAAAAATTAAATGAAACTTATCTTTTAAAAATTCGTTTTTAACGTAAACTTACTTGAAGCTATGTGAGGGGGGTTCAACACCCAAAACAACTTTGTCACAGACGTGATCTTGATCGGCAGTATGAAAAATTAAAGTTTCATCTCCAGCTCTTTATTTTAAATTTAAAATTCAAAATCCAAAATCCTAAAGATCAAAATTGTTTATCACTACCACCTGTTATAAAAAATGAAAGTTGATATTTCCTCATTAATTTGTAAATTATTTTTGGGAGTATTAAAAATCAAATAGCCGCGAGCCATAGGTTAAAGACCACTGACCTATCCACTTCACCTCAGACAGTTCAGTTAGGTATTCATTCTTTACTCACTTTAAGGCATGTTTTAAATTAATTTCGACCAAACTCAGCTGTAGTAGGGAAATGACTGGCAGGTGTATATCTAGTTAATCATCACCAAATCCACTTGCCAATATTGGCTCCACTGCTAAAATAATTTAACACATTTTAATCGAAAACATTTACATCAGAAAGTGCTTTGCTTGTGCAACCACTGAAGCAACTTGTAACTCTAATATCATGCTACTGTTTCTATAATATAAAATAGGCCTCGAAAGTAGACGCTAAGTCCAAGAGAGAGAAGAGAAATGTAGGGTAAAGGAAGGCAAATGTAAACAAAAACAGGTTTATTGAGAGTTGAGAAGGTCCGCGTCGGTACAGAGCAGCAGCCACTTGTTGAATAGGCGCAGATGCAAGATGTATAACTTCGTTTTTACCATGAAAAATGAAAACACAGTCAAATTCGTCCAAAAATGTAATAAAATATGTTTATATAGGGAAGGAAGGGTGTCTCTTACTTATTGGTAAAATGCGTCATTAGAAACACTGTACTTTTATAAGTCTAGGTCGTGATAACCTCACACTTATTTTTTGAAATATTATGTATATCTCTGTCTCGAAGAAAATTTTGAAATTCAAGTACCAAACTAGATGAAGAACTATATCAAAAAAGTTTTTACAATATTTTTGATATCTTAATTCATTTAGGGAGTTTCAGCCTTTGATCTGCCAGTTGACCTTAAGACAAAAAATTTTGTAATTACTGTAATTTCAACAGTGCGGTTCCTATCTATCTATATTAATAAAATAGAGTCCTGAATGACTGAAAGACTGACTAACTCACTCATCACCGCCCTGTTAAAACAACTGCACCGAATGACTTGAAATTTTAGAGGTATATCACTATCAGAGTGTAGGTGCTCACTAAGGGAGGATTTTTCAAAATTCCACCCCCAAGGGGTCAAAAAGTGGTGAAATGTGGTTTTAAATTTTTTCCCAATATCTCTTTAATGGGTTGAGATATCGAAGAAATTTTTTCACTAAAATATTATTGTATTCATTTTTCATTCCTTAAAAATCAACTTATGAATTTTTTGAAATTCATATATTAAGGGGGTGAAATGTTTTTTTACTTCTTTTTACATTTTCGTCAATATTTCTTCAATGGGATCAGATATCGAAGAAATTTTTACATTAAAATATTGTTGTATTCATTCCTTAAAAATCAATTTATGGATTTTTTGAAATTCATCCCTTGAGCGAGTGAAATGGGCTGAAATGTGTTTCGACTTTTTTTCAAATTTTTGTTATTATCTTTGCAAGGGGATGAGATAACAGAGATTTTTACTCTAAAATATTAATGTATCCATAATAGTTAAACAGCAGAGGGGGTTGTGCAGGGGGCGAACCCCCCAGTATTGAATAAATCGATGCCTACAATTAATGGAATCACAGATTTCTGTCCTTGAGAAAATTAAATAAGCGAATTTTTAAGGTACTTGTTTTTCATTTTGAAAACTGTCATTTTACCTTCATTTTTTTGACAATTGAGTTTCAGAGTCTCATAATCTTTTATAACCTTCAATTTCTGTTTAAACTAAGAAAACTTCTTTCCATAATTCGAAATAATATTTTGGATGGTAATTCGGTTCGAAAGCAAAACATATTCTCGACAAGAGTTCCCTCTTCTCAATTTATTTATGAATTAGCCTCAATAATTATCTTTCGGAGGTGATTTGAAAAAACAACATTTAAAATTTTATGGAGAAAAAAAAAGTATGTATAGTCTATCGAATCGAACAACTTTCATTTACCTATCTAGACATTTTTCTATATGCGAATATACGGAGTTAAACTGCGCTGGAAAGAATGTTTTTCTCATACACGATTCGAAAATTGTTCGAAACCATTTTCAAAAAAATAGGAAACGGTTAATCTCTTCATCTCGTCTCAATCACTTAATAAAAAGTTTTCCAATTGTTATCGATCGAATTTATCAAAAAAAAAAACACCCTCCACCATAGAGTTGTGCATTACGTTTTTGGAGTTTGTTTTCGAAAACAAAAGAACGTAATATTTAAGAAAGCAAGAAAAAAAAAATTCTCGTTACTAGCCCCTTGAAATTGGAAATAATATTCTTTATCTATACCAAAGTTGTAAGTTTCTCTACAAAAGTTTTTTTCATCTTTTCCTCTTTTCTTCTCTATTCTCTTTTCTTATTCCTTACTTCGATGGGATTACCTCTTACTTACGTATGAAAAGTTTTTCGTGTGTCTTAAACCTATTTATCTTCAACTTTCTTTCTTTCGTTTTTCTTTTCCTTGCTTTCTGTCTTTCTCTCTCTCTCATTTTTGTCGGTTTTCCGTCGCTTACTGCCTTATTTATTTGAAAGTCGCTGTTATAGAACAGTATTTCGTATTTTGTGCTTTCGAGTAAGAATAAATGTAACCAGAATTTATTTTAAAGCCATTTTCTTCAAGGTAGTGTACTGTGCAGTACATAGCAGACGATCTTTCTGGTTTGTTTATATAGAAAGCATGTCGTCCTATAGTGTTTGTTTTTTTTTTTTTTCTTCACATGAAGTCCTATGAAATCATTACCATGCAGGAACATTGAAGTTTACCCCTTCTATGGTTGCTAATACAAGCTAATACTGCGGCAGTCTATAGAAGGCAAGATTTAGAGACAGAGAGCAGTTCAATAGTAGGTTTGCCTCCTGTCTTTTACTGTACCAAGGTCAAATTAAAAACAACCGGAGTCAAGAGAAGAGGTTCTTCAGAATATAGTTATCAAATAAAATATAGAAAAAGATGAGACAATCTCATGTACTGCTTTACATAAATGAATGACAGAATCTATGATTGAAGTTTAAATTAAAATACATATATTAATTAAGTACAAACCTACATTACTCTTTTAAAAAACAGTCACATTACAAAATATCTCTGCCGCGCATCAATCGTGGTAAGTATTTATTTTCCAAAAGTATTAAATTTTGTAATGGCTTCCATTCAAAAACCAGTTGACTGATTTCGCTCAAATTCAATATACCAAACCAGTCCATAATACTCTTTAACTGCTATAAAAATTTCAAGCCAAAATTTTCAAATTTACACGAGTTATTGTGTTTACAACATGGTGGATTTGCAATACTTTGTGAACTCCTTCCTCCGAAACTAGCTGATGAATTTCAAAGATTTTAACGCGAATGTGTAGCCTATAAAAGTTTTTAACACAACCCCAAGTTTCATTGCCATAGGTCAAACAGCGGAGGCTCCACAGACTTCCAAAAAGTAACAAAATGAGCAAAAAATAGATATATGTATAACTATGTACATATCCATTTTTATATATATATTCATTTCATAGTTTTCCTTTCTTCAAAACTATGCTGCCAGAACGAGTCCCCTCATCACTGCTGTTCTACTGTAAAGGTTGAGACTACAGATGGTTGAAATGTTTTTACTCCTTAGTTTGTATCAGTGTTGCCAATCCTCAAGATTCGCTGAAGATCTCAAGAAAATCCAAGAAATCTCAAGATTTTTTATTGATATTATGATTATTTATTTTGATAGTAACCGAAAGAATTAATTTTTGATTTCTCAAACATACATTTTATTTTACAGTGGCGTGTTCTGGAAAATGAGGAAATTGTCCCTCAGAAAAAAGACCAACAAAGACAAAAATACGGGGGAAAAACGAAAATATAATAAAAAATAGGTATACAGATAAAAAATTAACCAATTTAAAAAAAAAAAAAGAAAAAAAGAATAATTCTCTAAAAAGTGAAGAATAATTCTTTTAAAATTTCTCTAGTAAGGTTTACGCTCATCGAGGGAATAATTGACGAAATAATATCGGGAAATAATTTCGTACTTTTATGTTTATTACTTATAGTAACAATAATTGAGGGCTCTTAATGTTTAGAATAAGGTTTGTGTGTGTGTAAGGTAGTATGTTATTGTCCTCTACCAAAGTATATCATTTTCGTAGCTTTATAGAGCCCTTCTTTTGATAGATATTAAAAAACTGATAAGGATTTTTTTTATACAAAATTTAATTTTGAATCGATTTTGTTTGAAACTTTTTTCATAAAATGAGTGATTCGTGAAGTACGGTCAAGAAACTTAAAATCTTCCCACATTCACCCTTTTGGGAGGATTTGCACAAATTGGTTGGGTGAAGAACTTTTGATCATTATTTCTGAGGTGATTCTCTTCAAGTTTACCTAGTTTCATCTCTTCCCTAATTTTCATAAAGTTAGGCCCTTTTTTTTAGATAATTACACAGGACTCTAAGTCTACTTTGAAGTTTTTTTTTTTTTTTTTTAAATATTGTGCTTCTTTAAGTAACGTAAAATATTATGTAAAGCCTAATGCACTCTGGTGCACTCACACAGATACACTATATGCATTTCACAGTACTGCGATTGTTTGAATCTGAACTATGATGTATTTTGTTTTCGTCGCGGAGCAACTTGAATAAAACTGTATGAAAATGAAGTGATTCAGATTCTAAAAACCTTTTATAACAACATAAATCAAAGTTCAAAAGGAAGTTAATTTAAAACTTATAAATTGTGAAAATTAGCTGTGTTCTTGTTAATAAGATTACAAGAATTAAAGAGCAATTCAAGCTAGTCGAGAAGAGAAAAAATTTAAAAAATGATAAATGAGTAACAGTAGCTCTACCCTTCAACTAAGGCTCTTCATCTGATCCAAGTTGAGACATACGCTATTTTGGATCTCACTTTTTTGAGTGTCATTTTGTTCTGTCCGTTGATGGTATGCAACGTCAACAGGAGGAACAAAAAAGTGATCAGAAGTACGATCCAAAATGTCATATGTCTCTACCTGTAATGTGATTATAATTCTCTACCTTGAGGAGTAATACATAATATAGTATGGAAGAAATAAAAGAAAGCAAAAAAATATTTTGCTTCAAATCAGTGTCATAATAATTTTTATAAGGTTTGTTTTAGTGTGACACAAGGTTAGAGTGAACGGCTGAACCAATTTTCATTTAATGTGTCAAAAGAAAGATCTCACCAAGTAGATGTGCCAATTGAAGAGAAAAAGTCTATTGTCCTCTAGAGAAAAGTCGTAGATTTTGACCCCTTAACCCCGTCATAAAATTTTTTTTGGCATTGTTTCTTCCCATAAATGTATTTCCCTCAATGATATTAATTTAGATCCGCAAAATTTTCTTCTACTGTATCACCCCTTCCTAGGCATATGGAGCACCAAATTGTTACAAAATTTAAGTGTAGGTAAGTATACTACCTATGCTGTATACATGGATGAAATGAAGGAGAAGGAATGAAATAGGGGAGAGAATGAGAAAGAGAAAAAAGCCATTTTATATAAGGGTGTTGGGTACTCGTAGCTAATGGCTTGTCTTACGGAAGGTTTTAAGCCTTAGTGGGGAGTCGGTAGCCTCCCTTAATGCAACTTTTTAGAGTTTCCTCTAAGTATAATATCCATCCCTCACTTCTTTATTGTACGTAAATGAAAAAAATAAAAGTAAAAACTTGAAGAAAAAGATAAGGAAAAAAACAACTCTATCTCTCTTTCTCACTGGAGTCTTCTCTTAGGAAGGTTTTAAATCTTCAATAAAATTGATATGCGGAGATTTAAGCAATAATAATAAAAGAAAGGGATCTAAAAAGTATTTGTAATTTTCCAAATTTTTGGTTAATGCTGCCAATTCTCACAATAGTACAACAAATTTATTCGATGCATGATGGTAATCACATCGAAATGGTGAAATTAATGTGAAAACCTTTCTTTCAGGTCATTTTAATTCGTTTCTGTTTTTCGGTTCGTAATTTGTTCTTTTGAAGATCATAGATTAGTATCCTATTGTTTGCTCATACGTTTTCTGCTTTTCAGTTTTCAGTTTTCAGTTTCCAACGTTTGCACTGAATTTCATTGTATTCTATAGACTAAGTCCAAGGTTAATGAAAAACTCACTGTCGAATTAAAAGTCTCAGCCTTTGGCAGTCGACCAAAATGTTAAAGTAAACTTTATTTAAGCCGAATATGAAACGAGAAATTTTATTTATGTATGCACAAAAAAAAACTGAATAAGAATGAAAACCTGTACCCACTATTCAATATAACTCACCCTTTTACCGCTTAGGCTATATATTGTATGTTTCAAGAAGTTTTCTGAAAAAGAATTTAAAAAAAGTGCAGTTATAATCTTTTTCTCTTTGTTCATTCGACCCTAAACCAAAATTTTCGTCATAAATAAAACAACCGACCACGACTAAAAACTAAATTCACACTTGTAACGATAAATAACTTGAATAGTGTTTTATGTTTTTATTTATTTTCACTTTCATTTTTGTTTCTTTTTTTTAGTCTACTTCTGTTTATTTCGTTCTTTTGTGTTTTTGTCTTTCTTTTTTTTTCGTAAAAAATGTATTTTTATTTTTCTATTAAATCTCTAAATCCGAAAAAATTCGGTTTAGTACACCCACAATCTTCAACGATATCGAAATTAGTATGGAGAAAAGGCAGTAAATTGGATTTGGGGCCACCTTTATACTCGATATTTCCCCTTTTTTGCTTTTTTGTGTGTGTGGTTTACTTTTTTTTGTTTGTGGTCTCTCTTTTTCGCTGCTTCACTCTTCCACTCTTTCGGTTTCGGTTTTTATTCAATGTCTCTTTTGGCACTAAGCCGAATACAAAGCCGAAACCATTGAAACGTGGACTGCCATTCGAAGGTAATAAATATTCTGTCGGGCGGAGATTGTTATTGTAACGCATGGAAAACGAACCCAATTGTTTTTTTGCTTTTTGTGTTTGTTTCTGTGAAAATTTAGAGATCCATTGTTTGGTTTGCATGTACTTTTTTGTTTTATCGTTTGTGTTGAACTGTTTTTTTGAATTTTCTTTTTCCGTTTTTTTTTTTTTTTTTTGTCTGAAAGAATGATAAGGTTACTTCCGTTTGCAGACTTTTAGTAACCTTTATTACAATGAAGGGGGAAATTTTAGCTTCCGTTTTGAGAAAATTTTATTGGCTTAAGGGTGAATGTAAGTTAATGAGATAGCTGCTAGTGTTGTTGCATTTTTAGATGTAGTCTATACCTACATATCGAAAGACTTAATTTTGTGAGAGTTCAGTTATTTAAACGCATTAAACCGGAACAGAGTAGGTTATGTCGGTATTACGAATTGTATGCTTTTTATGTTCCACAATAAAATATTAGTATAATATTTTGGTTACCATTTCCTTTCCCTCCCACTGCCTTCAACAATTATTTCAACTTAGTCAATAATAAATTATTCGTGTGGTTGGACTGACATTACAGTTTATAACTTTTCTATTTCATATTTTGGAAAATGTGGGAGCCAAGGACCATCGGAAGGTTAGCTGAACATTCATTCGTATTTGTGAGGGCAAGCTGTACTTTTAATGACGTGAGACCTATTGTATTTATACATTAGGTATATCAAAATTTGGCCAATTTTTTCAATAGAATAATAGGAAGATGATCATTATATTCAAGTGACAATGACATTGTAAACACGGAGAAAAAAAATTCAAATGATAAACTCATTCAGAGAAAATTGAGTGATGTTAATGTTATAGATTTTTAGAGAAAATATGGCGACGAACTCATATGACCTAAAACACATTTGTAGGAACTGAGAATTATGTAACTTCCTCACAGTTTCAGAACAGTTGTGTATTCAGGTGAGGGATCAATTCTACCTTCTAATTTTTTCAACAGAATTTTACAGATTGAGACTATCATAGTTTTTCATTTCATGATAAACAATCAAAATAGCATAAAAATCAGAAATTCTCATAAATTTTTGCTAATTTCAGAATTGGGGTGGGAGGATAAATTGAGGGCACAAGGAAGATGTGGGACATTACTCATATGAGGCAAATGGGCTCAGACCCTTGATGACAGTCACTGCCAAAAGGATGGCTAATATTCGTCTCAATGATATTAAACAAATTGCACTGATTACATTCGAATATAATTACTTGGAAGTACTTGCAAGTAATGTATGAGAACTGAACTGTAACAAATCAAACAATTATAGTGATGTCATAATTTGGTACACAAACTGGTCCACCATTTCTTATCTCTACAAGAAATGACAAACCACCCATATATATGGATTTACGTATTTACTATGGATGTGTGTATATGTGCGTATAAATAAGCCCTGTATAAACCATCTAAACTGGCTCTAAAATTTCCTGTGTTTGCCCAGGTTTTGGCTTACCAATATGTTTATATACGAAGTGGCAGAACACGAAAATAATCTGTTGATTACCTCCTTGTGTGAATATTCTATTAGGAGACATGGCTCCTCTTAAATTCAGACAAATGAAGTGAAATTTCTGGAAAATAAGGATAATTGCCCAGAAACAAAAATTTGAGCTTTTATTGCCAAAAGTTTCCTTGGGTTATGAAACACAAAATGTACCTACCACCACTCTGAGGTCATCTCATGAGATCAAAATTAATCTGTAGATTTTTTTAAAAACCTATATAAAAATTGTATGTTTCTCACCTACCTTCATATTAATGCTCTAATATATTTCTTATTTTTGTCACTTATCACTTATCAACATCAATCAGCAGTGATAAATGTCTGTGATCAGACAAAGAGGATGTTAGAAAAATTATATGAGGTGAAAGTAATAAGACTTTTGCCTTTTTTTTATCACTTTTTTAAAATATAATATTGAATTTGACTCATCCATTCTCAAAGATACATTGTGAAAATAAAACAATACCAAAAAAAATTCTGTTTCTAAAAGATTTGAACACGGGATACTAGACTGATAGAAACTGCCTCATAGCAAGGAAACTTCCAAAATCACTGTTTTAAACAACATTAAATAGGACATGATCTTAAAATACCTATGATAAGTGATAACCTATGAAAACACAAATAAATGTATACTCTTTGTCTGAAGGTAGACTCTTCTTCAACAGTGCTAATAATATAGACAGCATAATAGACAGTGCATGTTTTATTAACAGGTTTTCACTTGGGTTCTCTATAATTTTACAATTGAGAATGAGATTTTACAATCTAAAAGTAAAGCATAGTTAAACTTTTACAATTCTGCTTTTTTAGAAGCTAACTTGTAGCTTGTATTCCTAGTAAAAACTCTACTATTCTACTGAGAATTTGGATATTGAAATTTATGAGGATAATATTAAACCAAGGATCGTGTTTTCGAGTAAATTAAACAAACGAGTTTACAGCAACAACATTTAATGGACGATTAAACAACAGTCAAAAGTACAACAGTGTGGGTAGAGAAACTACAAATTCCCCACTACAACGTAACAGTGTGTGCAAGAATAAGATTACAAAAGTTATGTATTAAGAGTTCAGTGTTGCCAGGTAGTGTGCGAGATGTATGAGAGTTACATGGACTCCGTCCTACAAAATTTAATGATTGTATTGTACGGTTATTGGTTAATGGCTTCTAGTTTATGTGTGGTTAATTTTTGAAAATTACGATTTTACTTTTCAAAAAAAATTTATAGAACTGAAGACATTAGACATATCTATAGGCCACTAATTTCTGATACGCGATGTCTCCTTTTTATATGCTTTTATTATACTTGCTCACATCTCACAATTTACACTTTTTTTTATCAATTTCTGGTAGTATTTCATGCAACAACTAAGTATATCCACTTTTTTTCAAGGCAGAGGATCCTCAAGGTGTGTTTGATCCACTGATTATCTGTAAAATTTACATAAAAATTACAGTAGATCATTATGGCTTGTGAAGATTCTGTACAAATATGTTTGAGCCTCACTTGTAAAAATTACAAATCTCCCAATTTCACTGTAATATTACAGTTTATTGAGAGGAAATAGAATTTTACCAATTAGTTGGACTTGTTGTTTATTTGCTATTTTGGTTACTCTTATCAGTTTCATTTTTAACTTGTTACTGAATTTGATTTATTTTTTGTGTCAGAGTATCAGATTTTGATTTGTTTAGTCATTAGTGATTTTGAAATTTTCATTTTTTTGCTTTTTTTGAACTTATTAATAACTTGATGTAATGGCTTAAATTTTGATGAAGAGTCAACATAAAAATTCTCCTAAAATAATTGCAGTTTGTGAAAGTGATGATGATACTGAAACTTCTAAATTTCTGATAAGAATCTACCTGAATTAATAAAAAAATAAACAATTACTTCTCTACGAACTTCCATCAAGTCGCCTGACATCATTAAATGTGTAAAATGCTTTGTACAGTCATCGAGAGGCTCAATTGCTTCCAAAACAAACTTTTGAAATTTTTGTTGTCTTTAAGCAAGATAGACACTGTGATGAGGTAATAAAGAAAAGACACTTCCTGTTATATGATATACTGTGTGTTCCGTAACCATAGTACCCCCTTGCTGGGGGTTGGAGAGCAACTCATTGTAATTCAATTCACATATGGTTTGCCTACCTTTGGATTCTCAGGAGCCATGATATGGTGTTTTAAACTTTTCTTTAAACAAAAATGCCTGTACACTTTTACATGCATTTATCTCAGTGAATATTTATCCTAGAAAAAATTTACAAGAGATCATTTTTATAGGAAATTTAAAAATAAAAAACTTTTGTTTTAACAATTTTTTATGTTCATTCTTAGTTCAGAAGTTATTTGTCAAAATTTAGCAATTTATATCAAAATTTTCTTATTTTTTCCAAACTTTTAACATTTACTCAAGAACTATTGATGAGAGAAAAAAATTTTTTAGACAAAAAATGTTCCACGTTTAATTTCCTATAAGAATGGTTTTATTCCTTTTTTTTAAACAAATACATAAAATGGATATTACAGCTTGGAAATTTGCTCTTAAAAAATTTTAGACCTTACACCTGTGGTTACCAGGAAATGTTTTTTTGTGAATTCAAAAATAAGTTTTTCTCATTTTCCATCAACTCGGTCATTCAGCAAAATGGCTCGATACTCGAATAACAAATATGCCTACATGGTCTACTGTTTCGGGCTTGCAGAGGGCAAAGGAAATGCTGCCAGTCAAATGTATCGCAAGAAATATCCGAACCGATGACATCCAAGTCCAAAAATGATACGGGAAATGTTCTCACGTCTCAAATAACTAGGGTATTTTCACATGGCTGCTCCAGAACAACATTTAAGAAGATCGGTTGAAGACAAAGAGTGAATTTTGGAGCTGATTAAAGAAAATTTGCGCATGAGTGTACAAGAAATTTCTTGGCAGACTGGTATTCCTCTTTCAACAGTGTGGGGAGTCTTAAATATAAATGGAATGGAGATACCCGTATTATCTGACTCCTGTTACCTCCATTCTATCTGCCAATTTGGAACGTCGACTGAATTTCTGTTGGTGGATGGTTGAACACGTCAATTTGCATAGTCAAATTTTGTTTAGCAATGAATCACTCTTTACGCAAGATGAAATTTTCAACTCGCACAAGAAGCACTTGTGGGAAGAAGACAACCCCGATGCCACCATTCAGACAAAATTGCAGCACCGATTCACTCTTCATATCTGGTGTGGTATTTTAGGAAACTCGTTAGTCGGTCCTCATTTTTTTGTGACACTAAATGCGCAGAAATACCTCTACTTTTTGCAAAAATACTTACCTGAATTACTTCAAGAAGTACCTCTGACACTCTGTAGAAATATGTACTTCATGCAAGATGAAGCGCCTCTGCATTTTGGTATGCAAGTCAGAAGATTCTTAAATACAACATACACAAGGTGATGGATTGGTAGGCAAGTACCAATTGAGGGGCCACCTCAGTCGCCAGATTTAACGCCTTGTGACTTTTTCTAAAGGGGGGAATACAAATGTATCATCAATCAAACTGGAAAGCCTCAATCCCAAAATCAATTAATTAAAAAAATCCATGATTCCATTGAGGTGTTAAGGGCTAATCCCGAGGCATTTGCGCCTTCAACAATGAGTGTTATTTGGCAAGCACGATTATGCAAAAAGTCGTTAAAAATCTTGATGAATAGAACCATTCTTATATGAAATTAAACGAGGAACTTTTTTTGTTTGAAAAATCTTTCTCTCTTGTCAATAGTTTTCAAGTAAAAGTTAAGATTTTGGAAAAAATAAGAAAATTTTGATAAAGTTTGCCAAATTTTGGCCAAAAACTTCTGAACTAAAAATAAACATAAAACATTGTTTAAAAAAAAGTTTTTTCTTTTTAAATTTCCTGTAAAAATGATCTCTTGTAAATTTTTCCTAGGACAAATATTCACTGAAATAAATGCATATAAAAGTACAGGCATTTTTGTTTAAAAAAAAGTTTAAACCACCATATCATGGCTCCTGTAAATCCAAAGGTATGCAAACCATGGCTGGCAAACTTATTTTCCCAGGTGGTGCAAAAAATTTTGAAGTAATGAGGTACCTTTTCCAGAAATTCATTTTTGTGAAATTACAATATGAAAGGGGGAATGTTCAAGCCAAATCCAAGAAAATTAATTGTTAAGGAATGTAGGTATAGGTACAAATTCAAGTACTAGGAATGCATTTGCACAAACTGATGAAACAGAAATCCACTCGTTGATAAGAAGTTGCATGTTAATATGTTCAGTATAATCTTGATTAATATGTAATACCACTACATGGTTTAACCATTCTGCACATAAGGTAGATTGTAAATAGGTTTTCAATCCTTGGAGAGATGAAAATGAGCGTTCGCATGTTTCTATAGATACAGGAATCTTTAAAATAATACAAATTAATTTGAATACTTCCTTAACTAATGAAGCAATATGCGAATTAGTTGGTATACTTAAAAATTTGACAATTTCACTCAATTTACTCGCTTTATAACCTAACTGATCCTCCATAATATCGATAAGGAAATTACGATGCCTTAATAATTTATCTCTGTTAAGATCAGTATATAATGAAATAATCAAATCGACACAATCTTCTTCGGCAGTTACAAAATTTTTGACATGAGTAAGAAAATCCATAGTTTCTGAATGGAATCGACTATTGAGCTTATTGTCGTATCTAAAACTTGAAAGAAATATTTTCGATAGAACTCTTCTGGCATTTTGAATACATGTGGACAGGATTCTGATTCAAAACGTCGTGGCACCTTCCGCATTTGGGGTACAGATGGTTCATTGATATGGAAGTCTGCTTCATCTATGGATTTCGTTACATTTTTCCACAATTCTTCGAAACCACTTTCTCGATATTTTTGAAGGTGAGTCTTCAAGTCTTGGACCATGGACTGAGATTCTTTAAGATGCAATGAAACTTTTTGCAGCCCCTAATTATCAACTCCAAATAGAAATAAAATAAGAAAGACTAGTTTGGCCAGAAAACCAAAAGCTATAGCAGTAATTGAAGAATCTAATTTAGAGTCTTCTGAAATACTGTATAAGAAATCTATGAGAGCCTTGTAATTGCTTTGAATAGTCTTCAATGATTTTATCCACATGGACCACCTGGTAGGGCAATATTTTAGAAGCAACAGACTCAATGATGAATTTGCACTTTGGAAATCTTTGAAAATGCTTAATTGATGTGGAGAATCTTTCACAAATGTAATTAAATCCTTGATTGTTCCAATAAAATCCCTGATACACGTAATTGAAGTTAAACTGTCTTGAACCACGAGATTTGGGGTATGAGCATTGCAATGCAAAAACAAGGCGCTTGGGTTGGTTTCTTTAATTCAACTTTGCAATCCAGTTGCTTTACCACTGACATTAGCTGCACCATCAAAACATTGGCCTCGGAGAGACGACATATTGAGCTGATGTCGAATGAATACATCTTTAACAATTTTAAACAAAGTATCTGAGGTTGTGTCTGCTGTTTCATAGAAGCCAAGGAAATGTTCTTTTACTTCCAACTTCTCAGTTACATATCTTAATGTTAATGAAACTTGTTCTAGCCGTGAGACATCTGATGTTTCATCCAATAAGAGAGAAAAATATTCAGCATCTTTCACTTCAAATACTATTGTCTTCAACACGCTATCAGACATTAATTGTAACATTTCCTCGATATTGGCATGGTGGAGCAATTGCTGGGACGACCTCTTCAACCACCAGTCCAACTCTGGAACATCATTTGATCGCAATTTTAGGAGTCGCATAAATTTTGAATTCTTGATCTTGTCATCTTTATTATATGTTCCCTGGAAAGGTAGACCTTCTGATCCTAGAAATTTCACCGTTTCAAATATTTTCTCTAGAAAGACTCTGGCTAAGTGCATTTCTCGTTTATGTTGAGTAGAAATACACAGCTTGATGGTAGGTGTTTTTAAATTACTTATACCAATAAAAGCTACTCTATGAAGGTTGAATTTTTCATGCGATTAGAATGTTCGTTTTGCACAATTCCAAGTAGAAAACCCATTTACAACCAACACGTCCTTAGATACAATTGCACTCTTACTTTTGGTAACAGTAAATCATGCTGGACAGCCTTAGTACACACAGTACAAATAGCATTTCCATTTTTGTTATCTGGTACAGCATCACACAGATACTCCTTTATCCACTTGTTTTGAAATTTTCTTCCATCACCCAGTACTGAATCATCTGTGGAGAATAAAATATTATAAGTAAAATAAATTCTGATTGTAATTACAAGAAAGATCAAAATATTTTAACGACGTTTTTGAAAACAAACTTACTTTTAACTATAGACAAACTCTTTTTATTTTCCAAAACTGGTAAGACAGGTATATGTATATCAACGCATTTACCTGAACTCGAAACGTTATTTACCAGTGGAACATTAACTGTACTACTACTGCAACTGCTAGGAGAATCTGCACCAATTTTGGCAGTTGAACTCAAATCTTCATTTGAAACAGAATTCAATTCAATCATTAGTTTATGAATTGCACTTCAACTAGGATACCGGATACAGTTTGATTGAGTAATTATTTATATAAGACCTACCTTCGACTCCAGACAAACTCTTTTCCTTTTCAATATTTTCGACTAATCCTACAACAGGCACAGCAACATGTTTACTCAAATTTGAAATGTCATTTACACTAACTGTACAGCTACCACGAGTATGTGTTGTCATATTCCTATTGGTAGTCAAGCTCGAACCTGCATTAGCATTAGAATGGGAATTCGGAGTTTTCTTCTTTGTCACACTCACGTATCTGACGTAGCAACATATTTATACCTGCTCGACGACTTATTTTGTTTATTATTGTATTCTTGTAACACCTGCTCTGCTGGGGTTTCACATTATACCAACCACCAGTTTCTCTAATTCTCACTACACACTACCTTACTGTTCTAATAAAAACAACGCTTGATAGGTAGTGCTAATAATGACAAATGATAATTGTGGCGACGGGTGGTAGATGACGAACGAGTGTGTATTACACACTCGTCGACCACCTAGCCGGCCAGTAGGGTAAAACCCACGAACTATCATTTTGTGCTCACGGCTGTACATTTCGTCTGTGCAGCTAAAATTGTTTACTGGGCTCGGCCCGCACACGTACAACTTCGTATACATGCAACCGACCTATATTGGTATTTGTGTGGTGTCGTGTACACACATACACACACCCACAAGTGGTGACCTCCGACGTAAGTATTTATTTTTGTTGTTGACGTTTCACCTTCAACAGGGGAAGGAACCGTCACCTCCTTCCCCACCACTTCCAACTAGCTTGGAAACAACAACCAATCGGCTTTCAACAGCTGATTTCCCAAACCACACCCCTTCTTCAAACGTTGGCATACCCGCCAACAACTGAAAAGTAACTCAGTTGGCTCTTGTCAGCCGACAGAGAAGGTTCTCCTTCTCCTTCCCCTTTCCCTCGTTGCTCGTCGGTACTCAAGTACTGACCAACGTCCACAAAAATCAGTCAGCATTCGACTGCCGACGGAGAAGGTTCTCCTTCTCCTTCCCTTTCCATCTCCCTATTTTTTCATTTTTCCCTCTCCTCTTCCCAGGCTCGATGTCGGTATGCAAGTACCGACCAGCCATCCCAAAGAGAAACAAACAGTCGGCAATCAGCTGCCGACGAGGAAAGTGCAAACTTAGCCTCTCTTTTCAATTACCACCATGGCCTCCAAACTAACCCCGTTGTCCCACAACCACCTGGTTCTCCTGCTGACGCCTGCGAAGGCCACAGTCAGCAATCCTTCCAAGAGGATGGAGAACCAGCCCAAACCCACGACTGCCATCCACTCAACGCCACATGCCAGCATGCGTACGTCGAATGTACCGATGAATTCGGCAATCCCGCAGTCCTCTACGCTTGTAAACTTTGGCCCATTCCTCGACAATTACCTTCCGGGTGTGGAACTTCCGGTCAACCAGCACCAGCCGGTTGACAGTTTCACGCTGAGGTTGTCACCCATCCTCGGTCATCAATCGCACCAGCAGGAAGCAAATTCCGCCGCAATTGGATGTACCACCTTGCCTCCTTTACAAGCTCATCCACCCCAGTTACTAACAGGCCTTCCACCGTTCAACGCCGAGAATGTGCGTCTCTGGCTGCAGCAGATCAAGAATCTTGCTCGCGCCAGTGGCAATACCAGCGAGTCTCAGCTCTACCTGGCAATCTCCAGCCACTTGCCGACCCAGGTAGCGAATGCTGTGTCGGAATTACTTTACAGTTCCGACGACCTGCTGCACACTTGGTCGTACCTCCACAACCAAATCCAGCAGGAATTTTCCCCCTCCTCCTACACCCAAATAAGAACTCTGCTGGAGAATACCCATCATCAACCTTCCGAGAGGCCTTCGGCATACCATCGCCACCTCGTCACCCTAAACAAAGGAAGAGTCAATGACGATGTCCTCCACAACCTTCTCTTCCAATCCCTCCTGGTCAATATCCGCCAGACATTGGCCATGACCAAGCCCGCAACCTCTCGACAGGCAGTGCTCGAAGCTGACAAGGCAATAGCTCTCGAGCAAACCTTTCTGTCGACATCCCCTGCGACTAGCACTATCTCCACTATCGCAACTCCCGCGGCATCCCTGTTGACAGCACCAACGGCTAATTCCTCGGAGTTAGCTACCATTACCCAGCTGCTTCAACAGCTCTTGGCTGGAAAACAGGTGAGTTCTGTCAACCCCCCTAAAGATCCCGCCCCATTCCCCGAACATAGGCGTTCGCATTCACGCAACGCCAGGTCCAGAGACAGATTGCGCTCTCATGACTCTAGCTCCGGTCGTTCGAAACTGCTGACAACGCTACGAGTCATTGATGGTAAGAGACAGGTGAATACCCACTCTCCCTCCCATTCACGCGATGGCTAATGTTGGTATCACCAACAGTTTGGGAGGAAATCACACAACTGCTCCGACCCCCCATGTTTGTGGTGGGACAAACCCCAAAATCGCGATCACCGCAATTCCAAATCCCCTACTCGTTTGGAAAACAGGTAAACGAGTCAGTCAAGACTGCACTCCCACTCGTTTTCACCTCAATCTGTCTATTTGTAGGAGATCTGCTTAGTAAGCATCACTTCCTGGTCGACACTGACGCGGAGATATCGGCTATACCTCCAACCACTGAAGACCGGAAATGCAACGCTAAGCTCCAAATCTACGCTGCGAACCAAACTCCAGTTAGTACTTACAGAGTTAAGCTGGTGCAGGTAGATTTTAGCCTTCGACGCGAATTTAAGTGGGCCTTTATCATCGCCGATATCGCTGATCCCATCATCGGAGCAGACTTCCTTAGCCACTACCAACTGCTTCCCGATGTCAGCGAAGGGCATCTCCTTGATAAGACCACAGGACTTGCTGTAGTAGGTAAACCTCGCCCTATCAACTATCCCCCGGAGATTTGCCTTACCATCGCCCACTCAAATAGTCGATTCCAAAAAATCCTCGATAAATTTCCCGGCGTAACCGGTAAAGAAGGCTTACGCCCGAGGATTTTCCCTACCGAAGTCACCCACGATATCGAAACTGTAGGTCGACCGGTGTTTTGCCGTGCCCATCGTCTACATCCCAAAAAGTTAAAGGCAGGCCGCCTTTCCTTCCAAACCATGCTTGAACGTGGTGACTGCTGACCCTCCAAAAGTGCCTGGTTATCCCCCTTGCACATGCACATGAAGCCCCACAAAACATGGCGCATGCTTGGTGACTACAGAGCACTCAACGCACGAACTATCCCCGACAAATACCCTGTCCCGAATATTATGGATTTCCACGCCAGACTAGCTGGTGCCAAATTATTCACCAAATTAGATCTCGTGCGGGCGTTTAACCAAGTCCCGATGACTGAAGAACACATCCCCAAAACAGCCGTAATAACCCCCTTTGGTCTCTACAAATTTCTCTATATGCCCTTCGGACTTCGAAACGCCGCCCAAACCTTCCAACGGTACATTGATGGATTGTTGCGAGACATCGACTACGCTTACGCGTACATTGATGACATCCTCATTACTGGCTCCAACCCCGATGAGCTCGAAGAACGTGTTATCGAGGTTATTTGGCGTATTTACAACGCTGGCCTCACTGTCAATGGTAACAAGTCCGAACATGAACGTGAAGAGCTCACCTTTCTTGGCCATTGAGTCAACAGTGCAGGTATCAAACCCACTCCCAAATGTGTCCAAGCTGTACTCGATTTCCCACTTCCCAAAACCATTCATGACCTTAGGCGCTTTCTCGGAATGGTGAATTTCTACCGGCGTACAATTAAACATTGCGCTCACATTCAGAGTAAACTCTTTGCGCTTATCCACTCCAATAAAAAATGCGACAAAACCCCGATAATTTGGACTGACACTGCCGAAACCGCCTTCCGCGACCTAAAGCAGCCGTTAGCAAATGCTGCTCTCTTGGCGCATCCCGACAAGTCCAAACAACTCGTCTTGGCAACCGACGCGTCTAACCACACGATAGGGGCTACCCTCTATCAACACAGTGCCGGATCGCTAGAGCCTTTGGCATTTTTCTCCCACAAATTATCTGACACCAAACGCCGATATCCAACATACAACCGCAAATTACTCGCTGTTTTTGCAGCGGTTAACACTACCATAACCTGGTCGAAGGGCGTGTTTTCTTCATCTATACAGACCACAAGCCCCTCACAACTGCCCTATTTCAGGCGTGCAAGAAAGTTTCACCACGCAAGCAAAATCAACATGAGTATATCTCGCAGTTCACGACACATATTCGCTACATCAAAGGAGAGGACAACATAGCCGCAGATTGTTTGTCGCGTATATCAATCTCCGCCATTACCTCTCCCTGTGTTGTGCCCTACAATGAAATGGCCCTTTGCCAACAACACAACCCACAACTCGCTCAATACCTTGCAGACCCCAACTCTGCCCTCATCCTCAAATTGTTCAGAGTACCCGGACACACGTTACTCTTAACGTGCGACATGTCCACGGGGAAAAAACGACCCTTCGTACCCGCCAAATATCGGAGAACCATCTTCGATTCGATTCATGGGCTCTCGCACCCCAGCAGCCGGTCAACTGCCCGTCTGATGTGGGTCCGTTACCGACAGTTAGCGGTTCTCGTCATTGTCTGACAATGATTGACCGTGCCACACGATGGCCTCACGCCATCATGACAATGGATATTTCTGCGGATCGAGTGGCAACACTCTTTTGTCCAACACTGAGTGTCCTCCTTCGGCATCCCCGAAACCATAACGACGGACCAGGGATGCCAGTTCGAAAGCGCTTTATTCAACTCAGTTGCACGCCAGTTGGGAATACACAAAATCTCAACTACGGCGTACCACCACCAATCAAATGGCAAAATAGAGCGCTGGCATCGAACTCTCAAAGCCACCATCATGGCCCGCGAGAACTCTAAAGACTCGCAAGGAGAATGGGCAGCTGATTTGCCTCTCATTCTTCTCAGCCTACGCTCAATGGTCATCTCTGACCTTGGCGTATCCCCAGCCCAACTCCTTTATGGTGAAGAGCTCCGTCTCCCGGCTGACTTCTTTGAAGATAGCCCACCAAGTGTTGTCACTCACATCGACTGCAATATCCACAACGCATTCGCGAAAGTGCGAATACGTTCACCCAAATCACCCGCAACCACGGCGACTCCCCTCATACGTCCCAGCTGATCTGAAATCAGCCCAAAAGGAATGGCTACGCGTTGATACACCTCGTAAAGCACTCGACCCACTGTACGCCGGACCATACAAAGTCCTCAACAGTACGGATAAATGGTTCAAGATCGACATACAAGGACGACACACACGCGTATCAATCGACCGCCTAAAGTTGGCCTATGTCTACACAGACATAGAGGCCAATCTAGATGACTCAACTTCCGTCGATGATCCTTCGGGACCGACAGTTGACTTGTCATCTGAGGTCGTTTTACCTAAAAACGACGACTCACCCCAGAATGCCTCACTACAACCTTCGACGTCGTCTCCACACACAGATGACACGCTTGATTCTTCCCCGATCGTAACTACACACGATCAAAATAAAGAATCGCCTCCAGAAGCGTTATCGAAGGAAAATACACAATCGCACCCCATCGGCCAGTCTTCTAGTCGAACAGCTGATGCTACGCTCGACGACAAACCGATTGCGATTTCCCTTCCCCTCCCACACTAGTCCGAGTCGGCTCACGCAACTGACAACAAGTCAAGCATTGTAGATGACGACGTATTACAAAAATTGTTTTGTGGCGCCACCCAGTCGCTTAAGTACAACGCGTCTTCATCATCGGAAGACGAACAGGCCCCGCCTACAAAACAAACTCGTAATATTAACGTGCAACAACAGCTGACGCAACCGCACTTTCGCTCGTGTTTACGAGACGAAAATAAACGAAGGTTACGGTCAAGAAAATGAGTAAAATTAGTGTTTTAGAAAATCACTCTTCTCTTGACGCATCCGGTTGTTATATACTCTTCATCAAATGCTACCCATCAGGTGCTTTTAATCATATTTCATGGAGCGTAATAGACTGGTGAAATGTCCCAAGAGCGTCTTTCTCCCAGCATCCCCAATATCTCGGAAGATGAAGAAACAGCTCTTCTAAGGGCTACACCTCCACCAACAGAGAGTGGTAATGGCGATGCACCATCGTCTCCTTGTGCAGACGACCATTGCTCCCCCTCTCTCTCCTTCTCTCCCCCAACATCACCAGCTGATGTTGCCCTGTCTCCTTCCTCCACAGCTACTGCCACCTCTCCACTGGTGAAGCAGACATCGCCTGTATCCTCTACGTCTGATCAAGTATCGGCGTCATCCGTGACGCCTACCTCTGTCAGACCTGCACAAGAGGGTACAAGCCATACTCCTTCTCAAGTACCACAACGGCAATTGACGCTGAGGCAGAGGGTGGAGTCTGCTTCCAGGGGTCAAGGTGTGCCCCTTTGACAGTACCAGCCTGCTCCTGGAGTGGTGGCTCAGGGCTCTGAGTTTGTACAGCGGGGCCTTGTCCGTAGCTCTCATTCTCGGGTTTTTGTGCCACTCCCCAGGAAGACCACTTACTCGTTGGATACGCCACCTCACGCTCGGACCGCTGTACAACTAAGCAATGCTCGGATTGACACTCGCACATTTGCCGAAGTCGTACAACACGTTCAATCTAAGGGACCTTTGCCCGGTCCTCAACCGTCTTTCTCAGCGGGCCTCCCCTCTGGGGAATTCCCGCCGCTCAAGACGATCGAACAGATTGAACCACTTCCCCTTTGGAAGTGCCGAGCGAAAGCGACTGCCATGTTGCGTACCAGCGGTTTCAAACGTCCATCTGCAGCAACAAAGCGGTCCCCCAACTGTCGACTTCCAAAGTCGCAGAGGCACCAGTAGCCATGCAAAAGGTATCGTCGGTCCCAAAAGGCAAGTCGCCTCTACTTCGCCCTTCGGTCGTACAGACTGCCCAGGAAGAGACAATGATGGATGTCAACCCGACTCTGGCCCCAACCATCCATCTCCCCCCAACCCCCACATCGGTCCCTCAACGCGTACTCCCACCAGTACGCGAAGAGGTTGAACCGACAGAAAGTGCTGCCATCGATAACCATTCCATTATCGACTTAACGGCAACACCTTCACCGGAAAACGTCCCCGAGCCTCAGCCGCCCACCTCTCATGCTAAGAGTCCCCCAGCTGATGGCAAACTGGCAAAGCGTCCCCGTTTGAACCGTAAGGCAGGTGGCCGCACCTGACGTGAAGCTCACGCTCGCAGTCTCTCCTATATGGAACTCAAACGGGACAAAAGATGCGGCAAAATCTGGTCCTAAACCCCTGCTTCATCACCAGCTTCCATACAGGAGCCTGCCCCATCTGTGGTACAGGCCCCTGTACTGCAACCGATGGTATTTCCTGTATCACAGAATCAAACACTGCAGCCGTGGGAGCAGTTTACCGCCGCCGTGCTTGCAGCACATAACGCCCTGTTGCTCTCCCTAGCGACAACACCAATGTCACTTCCCCAAGTTGTGATGCCTCCACCCGGAATTCCCATTCCCCCGCATCTACAACTCTCGACATCGGTCTACCCTCCGGCCCTGGTTATTCCGCCTTTAATGGCGCCACCAATAACCTACCCGCTGCCCTTCATGAGCATTCCCACGTCTCATCCCCAGACTCTGCTCATGAGATCCCAAACTCAAGTGCGCCCCACTCCACAGCCTCGAGCACCCCATACTCGTCCTTCCTGTCCCACACTCCCAGCCAACTTTGGTAAGCCCAAACCGAAGAGACCTGGCAATCCTACTACGTGAACAACATCCGTGAGCATAGTAGTGAACGCTGCGCCACACTTGACTGGCGTCACAGGTCACCGTAAGTTTCCTTGGAAACTTACTAGGAGGAGAGTGGTGTGGCGACGGGTGGTTGATGACGAACGAGTGTGTATTACACACTCGTCGACCACCTAGCGGGCCAGTGGGGTAAAACCCACGAATTATCTTTTTGTGCTCACGGCTGTACATTTCGTCTGTGCAGCTAAAATTGTTTACTGGGCTTGGCCCGCACACGTACAACTTTGTATACACGCAACCGACCTATATTGGTGTTTGTGTGGTGTCGTGTACACACATACACACACCCACAATAATTTTCAAGGTGGTGCAACGCACCACCTCGAAAATTTCAAGTGGTGCTTGCGCTTGCGTGCACCACACGGCGGTTTTGCCGGACATGAGGCAAACCATATGTGAATCAAATTAGAATGAGTTGCTCTCCAACCCCCTGCAAGGGGGCCCTTTATTTATGGAACACCCAGTATACATATTTATATATATGAATTTCAGCTGAAAGTACCGAAAGTTTCCAGTCGTCATGAGATAAAAAGGTAAATTTACTGTTGACTTTTGTTCTTTTATGGAGAAAATTCGTTCACAGCTGATTACTTTTGAACAAATTCAGGAATTTCTCTACAGTTCTGGATTTTCGTAACTCACTAACCAACGAACAGATTTACACCAAATTTTCACTAGATTATTCCTCAGATATTTTAAAACAATCCATTAAAGTATAAATGTTGAGTATTCCTTAGTCATGGAACTAAATAGTTCCGATGGAGCAATAATAACCAAAACTAAATTGTCCTAAATTTAAAGATACTTTCTAAACAACAGATTTAACTTATTATTGTTCCAAAAGTATGATTCTAGTTCCATTAACTTAAATAAATCTCATGAAATTATTTACTTCATAAGGAAACTACCCTGACGCAACGTTGAATCTATCAGACTGTAATGACGAACTCCAACTTCTATTGTTTTTATTTTTCTTTTAATTATCTGTAATAAATTAGATATAGCTTTCTCTTTCTTTTCATACATTAAAAAAAGTCACCCAATCTCCCACCATACAGAAATTAATTATTGAAAAAAAAATACAAAAAAAAATTAGGCAAAGGAGGATTTAAAGCTGGTATTTCTGTAGGTAAGGTGAGCCAGTACACTATCACAGCGTCTCAATGTCAGATGATAATAAAATTACCGAATACTTATTTGCCATATTCTAAGCTGATTCAAAATACGTCACCACCATTATTGTTATGACTTAATGAAACATTTTATTAATGTTTTGTCGCTCTCTGATTATTAATTATAAAAAATATCTGCCTCAAAATTGTTGAAAATTGAGTTTACATTTTTGGGGAATTATTCACTCGCTACGCTTGTTTTGTGAACTTTCCCTCACAGGTAAACCTTTATTTTTGAACCTTGTTGTATAACATACAATTGCACCCTCCTTGAATATAAATGAACTTTATTGTATTTTAATATTTTCATAATATGCCTAGTATAGTAAAATTACCCTTTAAAAAATGCAAAGAATTTTACCAGAGGGAAACTTGGTAGGATGGTTAGGGATACTTCTTTTAGTTATTTCTTGAAAATCCCGGCAGATCCGAGTGGAGTTTTGTATCCTAAGGGTGCATATAGGGGAAAATTCAAGTTTTTAGGCTGTAATTTCTGAACCGTCGACGGTATTATGACAAAAAATATTTTACGATAAATTTTTCATCAGAAAGATTCAGTAACATTTTTTTCTTGTAAATTCGCGACGCTACAGTGCATTATACTCACAGCCCAGTAAAATTAGCATCAAAATGGGCTTAAATTGGAATCGTTATAATTTAAATATGTTAAATTAAAAACGAGTTTTTAAAAAATACGCTTTTATAATTTAAAGAAGAAAATAACTGCGAAAGAGAAAATAAAATTTCTCACTTCTTTCTCCGAGACAGAAACAACAAAAATTGAAAAAACAATTGATAAAAACGGATATAAGTGTATGTGTGCGTGTGTCGCAACAAGTGAAAGCAGCGCTGAAGTCCGTTATCCGATGTACTTCAACAAATTGAGTGAGTAGAATGAAAACGTAAAATAAGGAGAAAGATTTTAAACCCAATGTTTATTTTTGATTTCGTCGCGCTGTAGCATCGCGAATTTACAAAATAAAGAAAAATGTTATTTAACCTTTCTCATGAAAGATTCCCCGCGAAATATTTTTAACGGAATTTTTTCATATGTCAAAGGTTTACGAATTATAGCTAAAAAACTCAAATTTTCCCCTATTTTTCCCCCTAAGGGATGAAGCTCGACTCTTAATTGGCTTGGATTTTTAGAAAATGACTTAGGGAAGCATCCCTAATAATCTCACCAAGTTTCGCTTTTGTACCATTTTTTGCATTTTTAGACTTGAAAAATAACTAATTTTACTGGACTAATAAATGTCAATTCGCGTACAGCTTACCCGACCACAAGCTCTTCTTAATTATTGTAATATAATTCGCCACAATTCCCCTGCCTCAAAATCTCTCTCCAAATGCGAAAATTAATCAGTCCTTCGACGCCATTTTTATTTTTTATTTTTTTTTCAATCGATGTGGGGAAAAAAGTTTTTAAATCTATCGGGGAACCACGTCTCATACAGACGGTGTAAAGTGTGGATGAAAAGGAGCAGAAGGAGTAGGAGGGAGATGAAAAAAAAGTAATTGAAGTGGAATGTTACTTTTTCAAGCCTCTTGTTATAACAACTCATTCAAACCACATCGCCGTGTGTTTCGTTTCACAAAAAGTTTTGCACAGGCTTAAAAAGCATTCGTTCGCGTTAATAATTATTTTAGCGGATCGCATCTAAAAATCGGTTCTCGGCTCTTTCTCAATAATTTATCGTTTTACGGAGAGAGTATAAGCGCAGTCGTAATTAAAAATAAATCCCAACTTACTCCCTCGTCCCCATCGTACCACTTCGCGTTCTCTTATTTCCACAAACAAAAAAGGAATGAATACATTTTGTCTGCGTGTATGATCCCCATGCTACCTCCATACAACGACAAGGGGCTGTGAACTGGAATAAAACAGAGAAGGAAGTAAATGAAAGAGAACGAAAGATTGGGAAAAAGAGTAGTCTGAAAAAATTCTATTTGTGCATAGGTACTGCATATACTGTAAACACAATATAGCCTATATACGTATACGTGTGTTAAGTGTAACTGATGTGTGTGCGTGTGTGTTATAAAAGGCGGTAACGAAATTTCGGTTGGCTTTGAAATTAAAGGCCAGCTTTAATAATCCGCTTATCTAAAGCCACAAAGGAATTTGCTGCGTTTGTTATAAATAGCGTATGTAATAATCGCCAAGTCCCACCACGCTCAGTGTCACCCTTTGGGTGAAAAATTTGTTAAATAATTATAGTGATTTGGCAAACGTTGCCTGAAAATTCGTGTGGCCTTTCACACCACTGCCGTCTAACCGTTTTCCTACAGGTATCTTAATTTGTGACCAAAACAAGAACATACATACTACATAATACTATGTACCTATGCAAATCAGAGACGCAGATGAAGGAGGACAAATTGAAAATTATAATAGCAAATTTTAATAAAGAAAAAACGAACGGCTGAAAAAGGATATTTCCTAATGATGTTACTACCTTATCAAATGTCACTCACAAATGAGTTAATGCAATAATGTTGATTGCCAGTAACAGTATTATAAAGCTCAACATAAACTCTTATCGTTATTTCTAGGCTTATCGTATGTCCCGGTGTGAGGTACCGGTCCCGATGTCCCGGCCGATTGAGCTTCATGTTCCGGTTTCCAGTTTTACCCCAAATTTCTCAAAAAATAAATTGAAAAAATTAAATTATAGAATTTTGTTTAAATGGATAAGAGGCTGTTCTAGAGCATAAACTAGAAATCCGATGACAATGAAATAAGGATACAATTTTAAAATAAAACAAAATCAACATCTGTCCAAAACTTTATGACTAAATGTGTCCACGCCCACTCTTTAAGTTGTTTCTATGAGATCAATTTTAATAAGTAGATTTTCACAGAAAATGTGGGTACCTACTTAAAAAATTTTCATCCAAAATTTTTCTGATGAACATATGCCCATCCTGTACCCTTGTTTTTGTTTGAAATTTCATATTATGATAAGCCTAGTTATCACTCTATTCTACCTTCACTTCTCTCTCATCCTTGTTTTTTCCTCTACACTTAATCACCCCTATTATTCCATCTGCATCATCAGCCTCTACTCTAGATATTTCCTTTGTCCATCCCATATCTTCATATATAATCCGTCGGTCAGCCGCTCACTTCTCTTCAACATTCGTTCTGCGTGGTTGACTTGAATCGAATTTTTTTCGCCCGTCTGTTTTCTGTTTGTTGAATCATCCAAACTATTCAAATCCCTCATCAAACTCAAAGACATACCTCCACGTTCTTCAAATGTATTGTAGCAACAATCCCAAATTGAAGGAACTTTTATTTTATTTTCATCATTTTATATTACTTTATGTTAAGATGTAAACAAGGGTGTCCGTATTTGAAAGCCGGTTAAAAATGGACTAACTTCCCCACTTATAATACTGTTAGATATCAACGATTTTAATTACTCAAATTTAAGTGGGGGAAGTTTTTATTAGCTTTACATATTTTGTCAAGATCCGACAGTTAACTTACTGTATTTCTTCCATTTTATTGTATACATATCTTTATCGACTGTCAGGAGAACATGGTATTATATGTGGGCTAGTATATACCTTACCTATCGGATCTTCTATAATGATATTACAAAATTTTTATTTATCAAATTACAAAAAGTACCTCACATAACTGCCCCCTTACAAGTTTTCAAAATATATGGCCCAAATATATTTCTGAATACTTGAAGCTAAACAATAATTTACTTGGTATTAAATAAAATAAATTGGTGGTCTCAGTTTAAATGCAAAAACAAACAAATTTTATATATATATATATAAGAACTAATAATACTATCATAATATGGTCATAGTTAGTCTTCCAGTAAATATTAATTAGTTAATGTTATAATAAAGAAAAAAAAATGTATAAACTAAACTAAAAAAAACTCTTATCTTTTACTGGGGTAATCTTCTTAAATTTAAAAAGAACTTTAACAAAAGAACCTTTTTTTCCCAATTGAATTTATAAAATAATAGTAATCCCAACTTTATAAAAATAATCAAAAGGAAGAAAAATGGAAATTTAATAAGAATTACGAAAGATGATCCTCCTTATCTTAAGATTATCAGTTATTAAGATAGAAATAGTGTAAACTTAATAAGAAAAGATTGCAAACTTATTACTAATGGAAGGAACACAGAGAAGAACAAATAAGAATTTATCATTTTCCCATGAGATCAATAGATCTAAAATATAACAATAATAATAAAAAAAATTAATCCACTCATCATAGCTCATCTTGATATCTCGGCTTGTGACCTAGGCGTTTCCAATAGGGACACTACATGGTGTCCTACCTTCATTCGTAAAGTAGATAACTCTTGCATTCAGGGGTCCTTTCCTTGACTTTGCGTAATGTCTCAGGAAGGAGTTTCCCAGGCAAACAAGATCGGAATGTTTTGATTTTTGAAGGTTTGCCAAGTAGAATTCCTCGAGAAATATGGTTTCATTCCAGCCTGACAAGGGGAATGTTACTGTTAGGGACATATTTATTGGTCCCACTTCATCCCAGCTCGGGTAAAGTTTAACCAAATTGGTTTGGTAGGGGATCATATCCAGTGTTAGTAGATCTTGGTTAATGAACAAAACCGCCATGCGTGGATCTACTATTACCCCTTTGAACTTGCCTTTAAAAACAGTCATATTAAATCTAAAAGAGCAGGAAATCTCATTTGGAAGCTCTGAGATTATCTGTTCTAATGGCATGATGATCTGCCTGCTTCCTTTAGTCACACCTTGGAATTTTACCTCGCCATTAATTGGCCGGAGTTGGCTCAATGGTACCACTGATAGCAGGGGTATTTCCATTTCAAGGTTGTAGATGCTTTGATCTTGATGACAGTCCGGTGATGGGGGCAAATAGGGAAGATTGGTCTTTGTCCATGTTGGTGGACTCCAGATTGACCCTCCGGTTGTGCGGATTCATGTAGGATCTTCTAAACCTCAGCTAATGTTGCCAGGTGTCTCTCCAAGAGATGTTGTTGGCCTATTGTCGGTTGATCCCTACGTTGGATCATTGAATCTTTCGGTGACAACTATCCTTCAGCTTGTGGGACTGGTCCTTGTTCAAGTAGTTTATTCTCAATTTGTCTGATGTCTTGTACTTTCAACTCTAAATTTAATTTGTTTGAATCTTTATATTTTTTAATACTCGAGATCCTCTCCATTGGATCATTGATCAAGCCACTTCTTTTTCTCGGACTGGATTTGGAAAGGAATATAACATCTTCCTCCTTGTCGTTCTTATTACAATAAAACATCTGTGGCTTGATTTTAAAAGAAAAGAAAAGAGAGAAAGGGTCAAGAATAATGTATGATTTAAGTGAGAGAATTAGGAATCTCACACTTATTTTAAACTGTACATTAATTGATTAATTACCTCAAGTTTTGGATCTTTCACTAGTGATGTTGTCAAACTTATCAAGAGGTTACTGAAATGACTGATCATACTCATCATATCGTCGATGATCTTGTTTATTTGTAATCCTTGATTATTTAGTACAGAGTGGACAGCATTTATCTCTTATAGGGAAGTTTCGAGAGACTTGTTCTCTATAAGGTGTAATTTTTTTCATTCCTCTAGGATCACTATTGTTTGTTTGTTTGCCTCAATCGAGGAACTCACAGCTGTCGAGACTTTAGTTAGCATTGCATCTGCATGATTTATGGAGACAGCCAATGCATTTTTGGCATTGTTGCTGTGATCACCGAAGGTTTTAGAGTGGACTGGATCCATCTAAATTATTCAATTTATTTATAGTAATTTTATGAAAAGGTTTCTTTATTAATTTTAATTGAATTTTATTTTTACCTTGTAGTTGCTAACGAATTCGTTGATCAAAGTATTAGTGTTAACGTCATAGAGCAATTAGATCTTATCTAAGGAAAATTATTAATTTTTTAAATTTAGGTTATTTTAAATTAATTAAGGTTATTAGTTTGTATTCTTACAATTTTTTGCTGGTTGAAGTTGCTCCTAGTTTTTCATTCTCTATTTGTTCTGAGATCTGAATTTATTTTGCGTTTCCTAGAGAATTAAAGTATTTAACATCTACACTGCCCCCTTAAAATAGTTTGAAATTCTATTATAAACTCGGTTTACCTGGTTTTTCCAGAGAATTGAGAACTTTTCACTCGTTTGGTCTTATTTTTGGGGATCACTTAATGGTTTAAACAAGTGGTTGAACCATGTTGTGATCTCTGTACGAGTAATATAACGACGTTAGAAATTATTCAACTTCATTCAGAATTAATCTTTTAATTTGTTTTACTTACAGCTTCTTTTTGGTGTAATTAATCGATCTTTTCTTATTATTTGGAAATGAATATTTTAATTTATCACAACTTCCACTTTTCTAAAAGGAGATACATTTCATCATTATAATAATGTTGATGGTGTCGAATGTTGTTCGTGAATGATTTTGGGAATACCTCATTTTTTTAGTTGTCGAATGATACCTTTTCTTTTTGTCACGTGACTCTTCTTTGATTGTTGATTTGTATTTGTTGTTTGCGAGGTTGGTTTTTGATCAAGATTTTAATCGATTTATTTGTTGAATATTGTTAATTCAGTTCAAATTTGTCTTGGTGTATTTAGTGAAGACAATTTTGTTAGTTGTTGATGTTTAATATTTTTCAAACTGAATTGATCTTAATTTTATTTTTTAAGATCTCTGATTCCACGCTGATATAGTTTTCCATCATCAGTGCGGAGTATGTAGCCATTGGAGCCTTTTTTTTCAACAACTTCACATGGACCTTGTACTCACCACTAATATTATAATTATGTAGGTACCAAAGAAAATGAAAGCAACAATGAAATTTATGATATTATATTACTTGGGGAAACCTAGGTTGTAAGCTCATCCATGAGAGCAATAAGTTGAGATAGCCCATGGTTTGTATTATGAACTGGTTTCCCCTGTCCATTTTAAAAACAATAAAATTTAATTTCAAGACATCGTGTCATCTTGCATTACATTACCTTGTTTATGACAAATTTATAACAAGTTCACAAGTTGTAATATTTGTTACAAACTATGCAACTACCTATTGATGGATCGAAAATTGATAATTTTGTATCCAAAACAAAAACGAAAATAGCCATATCGGAAGTAGCGTAAGGCCGATCCACATCAAAATTTATGCCAAGTTATAATATATCAAAGTAAATTTTTGTTACCACTTTCGTAGCTTTGGTCTAAAATTGGAAATTTTATAGCCAAAAAAAAACGAAAATAACTGTACCGGAAGTACGGTGCTTCCCATCTTTAACAAAAAAATCAATTGGTTAGGTCCTTGGCTTAGTACTAATGTTCATTCCAAATTTCGCGATCATCTGATAAAAACTGCGACCTGTACCGTGGTAACAAGAAATTGTGGCTTTTTTATATATATATAAATATATATATGAATTTGAGTTATCAATACCAAAATTTTCCTTGAGTTATGAAATGAAAAACGTATCTACCCCCACCATCAGATCATTCCATGACACCAAGATTAATAAGTAGATTTTCAATGGAAAACCTACTTAAAAATAAAAAACTCTAACACAGCAAGCCTCGTCAAAAAAAGTAGGTTTTTGAGAAAAAGATTTATAAATTTTAATGGATTAATTGTCTGTAAGTTTATATGACTTAATGGTATATTATGATTGTACGAAATTTATTAGTTGCTGATAAAATTTTAGACAATGTGAAATTTAAAAGCATTATTTCTTGAAATGAAAAATTAATTATGATGATAAAATATGGTAAATAATCATAAAATTTCAAATAAAACTAAAGAAATATAATAAAGTTATGAAATGAAAATAGAAAACATGAGCTTGTGGTTAATTTTTGTGAAAAGAAAAATTCATGGAAATTAGAAAAAAAAGTTGAAAAAAGTTTTACCAGTAAGTACCGTCCGGTCGATCGGCACCAAAATTAGTAGCGTTCTACAATGAATTAAAATAAATATGAAAAATTGAGTATATTATAGCCAAAATAAAAACAAAAATGGTGATACTGAATGTAACGTCCGGCCGATCCGCACCAAAATTTTTTTACAAAATTATGACCTGTACCGTGAGAACAAGAAACTGACTTATATCTATCTATCTATCTATCTATTTATCTATCTATCTATTTATCTATCTATCTATCTATCTATATATATATACACGTATATATGGATTTGAATTCTTGGCGCCAAATTTCCTGAGGTCATGAAACGAAAAACGTACCCACCCCCAACGCTGGGGGCTAATACTGCACCAAGCGTAATAAAAAGAAAAGGAGGACGTGAATTGATATAAGGAGACTAATCAACAAAGAAAATCATTCATAAGCAAGCTCTACGAAGTTGACAGATTTTTCAACCCAACTATTGAACGCACGCAGAAAAAGTAGAAAAAAAGGAGAAGAAAATAGTACAAAGAAAAATAAAGAAATTGAGAAAACTGGAGACACGTTGTCTCGTGGAATTCCCGCGAGAAAATTAAAAGACAGTACAGTAAAATCGCAGCCAAAGCAGAAAAATAAGACGAAATGAATACGAAAAAGAAGAAGGGATGGCACGCAGAAGGTTTTGAAGAAGTTCCATCTCCTCCCTTTCTACCACCATTCTGTTCTCTTAAATAAAAAGATAGAAAAAATTTCGAAACAAGGTTAGAAAAGATATTTTTGCTGAAAGCAAAAAGATAACAAATGCAATGGCGGTGACTGGGGGTTGGAGTGACGGTGATGGTACCCATACATGAGGAAGATGTGAGTGCTTGGAAGGGTGTACGTGGCAACTATACATTTGTTTCTTCTTCTTCCGCTTCTTTATTTCTTTTTTCTAACTTGAATGGACGAATGAAGAAAGATGGGGAAAGGGCGAGAAAAGTGAACTGGGACATAACCTCGAGGTATGCCATTCTCAATTTACAAAAGTTGGCAATTTGACCATTCATCACCGTTTTTCCTTCGTTATTTCAACGCTAAAGGTAACAATAGTGGTTCTCAGGACGCTGCCTCTATACGTGACTGAATTTCTAACAAAGAAACTTGTATTTCGCGTACGTTTCGCATACGAAATGACGAGATGAGTGAAAGAAAGGAGTGAGAGAAAAAGAGAAATGCAAAGAGCGAGATAGAGAGAAGTAAGAGAGTTGAAGAGAACCAAAGAATAACACAGAGCTTTGCGAATGAAGGAGTCACGACGAGCGAGTAGTGTGTGTTTGGTGTGAGGTAGCAGCAGCAGCAACAGTAGAAGTGGTTGACGAAGGTAAAAAAAGGTGAAAGAAACAATTGTGAGGAGGGTGTAAGAGAGAAGGGTGAAAAACTTTCTTTTTTTACCACCGCAAAGATTTGGTTCAGTGTTGACACTAACAAACTACGATTGTTCTATCACGAAGCATGGCCTGAATTTTGGTTGAAAAAAAAAAAAATCTTCGAACTAATTTTTTTTCTTGTGCTTTTTTGTTTTTATTTTTCCTCGTTTCTTTCTCACTCTCTTTCTTTATCTCCTCTCTTTCAGTATTAGTTTTTACGTACGCATCTTTATCTGACAACATTGTTCGTCGATCGACAAAATTTCTAATTTCTTGAGGGATAATTTTACATAATTATGCTGCTCAATAAAATGAACGTTACTTCCTTTGTTGAATGTTAACTTTTTATTTCCTGTCGTTTGATACACAAAAAATCGAGTTAATAGAAGAAAACTAAAATATGATACCTTGGGAAAAGTGGTTTTTGAATTTTTCAAAGATTGGTTAGAAAAAAGGTGGGGTATCAATATCGCCAGTTTCTTGTAAGATTATTCGAATTTTTTTGCGTATGGAGTAGCAAAATTCGTTGATCATACACGGACTATCTGCAAGACCCAAACCAAGACAGAAGGCAAAATTTCAAAAAGATTCGAATGAACTGTAATATATTTGCAATCTGGCTACTCGTTAAGTCTGTAATTTGCAAAATTAGTATTTAGTTTTCTTATTTCTCCATACTTATTTGATCATTTACCGGTGCTTGTGGTACTTGAGTTAAAATTCGACAGACATAAGTTTAACTTAGCCATCAATAACACTGCACAAAAGACTGAGACCAAGACCAGTTGTTGGTATAATTTTATTTATGTCCTACCTTTTAACTTAAGGAAGTTAGGAAAAAAGTAGCCACGCCTCACTGATTCATACGAATACAGAAATAATATTTATGGTTTTTTTTCTCTTATTTATTGTCAATGAAGCAAAAGTGCGAATACAGTGGACGAAACATATCAGAGCCAAGTTTAAAAATATTTTTAGAAACTTCGCATTAAAAGTTTCATAAAATATTATTTAATATCTATATGAATTCCGGACCTACAGACTTTTTTCATTAATCTCATGATAAATTCAGAAAATAAAAATCCTAGTATCATCGTAAGAATAATTAAGAACTTCATGTTCTATTTTTCCAGTATAATTTTGTCTCATCAATGTTTTGTTGTTTTTGTTACAATGACTTACTAGATGCCAGTATTGAAAAAGGGCAACTTTTTCCGGACGAAAATCTACCGTACCTACCAGAATACTTAAAATTCAAATCATTCAGGTGTTTCAATCAAAAGATAGAAAAAATCAAATGTGATTATTAAAAGCTGCAGGTCGGACGAACGAATATAGTTTTGTTCAATAATTGAAAAGAAAACTCCATCAAAATAACGTAGAACGTGCGATTGAATTCTCTACTGATACATGGTAAATGTGTAATGCTTTTTGCATAACTTTTCTCCGTGAATCCCATATTTATCCAGTAACTGAATGTTTTAAGGAAGGCTAATAATTTTCTTATGACAAAATAAATTTATTATCAGTTTTTTGCACATTTAGGTTTTATTGCACATTTGTGTAGGTGTCTACTTACGAAGATTTATCTGGATTAGTTACATATTGTTATATATATTTTTTTTTTCATAACGTTCATTTGGGCATTAGCTTAAGTAATAATTATGCAACTTAACGTCTAATGTGAGAAATGATTCAGAAAGCTACGTTATAGGCCAGCATTAGAGGAATTGATGGAAGCGTTTCTGGAGGGAATAAGTCTGCCGTTTGCGTGTCGTTTGAGAATAGAATATGGGTAATGTGGAAAGAAGACAATATCAGATCTGCTGAAAGATGAATTTTCAGATTTTTGGAAGAAGTTTAGGGCATTTGAAAAATGTGGGTTTGAGAACTCCCGTTTGAAGAAAGTCGTTGTGGAGAGGACATAATCACAGGAGATGGAATGAAACAAATTTTATGAAGGTGGGGTGGTCAGTTCGTATTTGAATAAATTTTCCAAATATTTTCAGGTCGAATGTTACATTGATAGGTAATTCACGAAAATCGTACGATCGTTCCTCAAACTTAAATTAGCCTCTACTTACAAAGGTCTTGTGGACGCATAGACGTAAGACCAGTGGTGACTCTTACAGAGTGATAGAATACTATTGTAAAAATGTATTTTCGTCGTTGTTAAAGAGACTTAATTCGTTCATTTTGAAAAATGGGTCATAAATCATTTGTGCTCCAGTACCATCTTATGGGAACCGTCGTCCACTCTTACATTCGAAGAGTATTTCACGTGAATGCTTATTCATTTCAATTTCTTTAAGTCGATCTTCCAAAGGGTTGTTTGGTGAAAATATTTTACATTGCATTTGAGCGTATAAACATCAGTTCGCAGCATTCAGTGTGCAAATATTACAATTTCTTTCAGCCTTATTGTTTTTTTGCCAATTCTAAAATGTTTATTTGTGGGCTAACATTCTCTTGTGTTCTCATGCATGAGACACCAATGACTAACATCAATTTATTAATTTGAATTTTAAGTGAATTTCACCCTTTCACATATAAGTAACTGACAAATAAATAATTAATTCTATTTACAAACATAAGTCATTCGAGATGCATCAACATTGAAGATTCCGCCTTATGGGTCAGATTTTGGGTAAAATTGATTATTTTGAGGTATGATTTTAGAAGAAAAACACCACAAGTTCGAATCTGTTCATTGGTTTTGGCAGCTACAACAGTTCTCTCTGAAATAGCTTTGAATGCTCCGCCAACGATTAATTATATTCAGTCTTCAGTATTTCAGTAACCCCTTTACGAATATTTGGGTTCAATGTTCTTATTCACTGATTGTGTATAAGGGCCACCCACAGAGGCCTACAAGGTACGCAAGGACAGTGAGAATCGTAACTGGAAATTGCGCGTTTGTAAACCTACACAATGTAGGAGATAGCCAACCTGTTTATTATTTAACAGAACCCTGGCAACGAATCAGTGCTAAAGGTGGGTTTTCTGGAATACCCTTACGCATTATTTGGTACTCGCACGGTATGTTGCGTAACTTTCAACTGTGTCGATAAATGACATAAGCTTTGGCTAAACGGAGAACAAATTCATTTGTCAACTGTGTTTAGTTTTAGGCTTTTTTGGTTCAACGTGCAAAGCACGAATTAGTGGCAACTGATGATGGAATAGAGCTGTAATCTGTTGACAGGGGCTAAGCCCCTCAACCGGCTGAACCTCATTACGGGGATATATTTATTTTTCTCCGGAATCTTCTAACGCTACTAACGTAGTTAATGATTGAACCTACACGTTTACTTATTTAGTTCTGTGGAGGCAATTCGGAGCTCAACTATTTTATTAAACAACATTACCTAACCTGGTTGAGAAGGAAGAACTGAGGGAAATAACTTACGTATTTTAGCTAAATTTGAGCTTTTAACTGCTGCAATGGTTGCCCCTCTACTGGTGACAAAGGTTTTCCCTGGATATTCTCACCTCGAGTACATTCTCGACTGTCATTCGTGTTGGTCGATCAGGACATGCCAATTTTTGTACCTTTAATGTCTAAAATCTTTTTTACAAATCTTCTATGACTCAATGTAGCGATTCTGTTCGACGTTTTCGTGTTGTTTTCTAGACACAATGACCCAGCTTTGCTAACTGGTAGTCCTATTCCGCAGCCATTTCATTTCGAGAACGATATCAATAATTTATCATCTGCAACTCGAGGTTAGCCTTTCAACAATTGAACGTTAAAAGGAGCTGGTGTACGCGAAATTCGTCGACGTCGACTATATAATGACGACGTATTTACGAAATCGAACATCCTGCGACGTGAAGGAAAAACAAAAGTTTATAGTCCAAAAAAATAAAATAGTCTATTTGCTACGGCTATACACAGGTACCTATATAGAAGAAAATAGGAAAGGAAAAGGAGGAAAAAACCAGCAAAACTGGGGAAAAAGTGAGGAGAATGAAAATACGATGACGTGAAAAACGGCGAAGACTACTTTCTTATTTTAGTCAGCTTCGGCTGATAAACACCGCAGATACGTGATGGCGCAAATAATGAGCTTAATAGCTGGAAATTGAATGCTTTTCACGTCAGTAATGAGGGCGCTAAAGCGAAGTCTCCGCTGCCGCCACCGTCTCCGCAGCCGATAGCCAAACGATAATTTCGAACCTCTGACCCAAAACAATTTCGACCATTTCCCAATACTTTAGCACCTGCATTTCACCCTTCCGTCGCTGCCATCAACGTCGTTTTCTTTGCTTCCCTCAAAAGGAGGAAGAGGTGAAACAGGAGAGAGTGTGGTTGGAAGCATTGGGCGTCCCTGTACAACCGAGTGTGAAACTTAAATTAATTTGCTGTGGCACGATTCGACGTGTTAAAAATGCTCGAACGAGTAAAAATCGTTTTCGTAAGCCTGTTGGCTTATAGCCTATAGGTATACTTCTGCAAAATACGAAAACCAGCTAAATCGATTTATCACTTTCGTACTTGTGAGACGCTAATTGTGAACGATTTAGCTTCAAGTTGATGAGTACTCGTCTGTCTTCACCTTCGTTGGCAGCAGCACTTACGTGTAAATATTAATATAATATTAATATATGGGCTGCTAAAAATCAATAGAATTTGAGGGCAACATCTCGAGCAATTACCAAATCGAGGAGAGGATGAGAAAGTTTTTTAACAGTAGCAAAAAAAAAAAAATTTTAATTCTGCCTGTGATAAAAATTTAAATCTTTTTTTTTTTATATGAGGTAATCGGCGAAGTAAATAAACGAAAATTAATAGCTATTTATTTTCATCCAATTGATCGTTAGAGGTCGGAATGCCATCATGGTCGATAAAACCGTCCATGCACTTGTTCTTCGTAACACAAATGAAACGAAAATTTTTTTTTTCTCTAATAACGCTCAAAAATTCGAAAAATACTTTCGCAGTAACAGTTTAGTTAACTGGAATTTGTTCATTTGTTTACGTTTTTGCCGAATGATCTGCTTTGAGAATAACGATAGAATAAGATTAATTGTAGATTAAGCTTACTTGGATACCTACTACCTAACTTTTGCAAAACAATACCTGTACATATTTTTTCGAGCTAAATTAGCATTTCAAAAACTGTTTATTTACCGTATCATTATATATTTTTTGGGGGTTGGGAAAGCTTGTATGCGTGCTATAGGGGTTAGGTGCTCGTATGTTGGTGACCAGCTGCCTTTGTTACATTTCCTACCCAAGATGGCGTTATACTCGCTTTCATTCCATTGGTTTTTCCTCATGGAATCGGAAAATTCGTGCCGGGAAATCATTGGCCGTCGGATCTTAAACATACCCTTCACTTTAATCGACATTCGATCATCGCCAGTGGTAGAGAAACCTGGCTGCATTACCGAAACCTTGTGGAAAAAAAAAACTAGCCCAGCAATACTTCGCTAAGAAATCCAGTTTGCTAATTTTCATCTACAATAATCGATACTTGTGCGGAAAAAGGGCCAAACTGCATTTTTGAAGACTGATTCTAAACTTGGAACTGTTATACGAAAATACTAATGATAGTTTCCATAATATCAAAAGTTGTATGATATTTATTATACATTTGCAAATAACTTTATGAAAAAACTAGACAATTCATTCAATTCAAAAAGCTCAGAGAAATGAAAATTCTGAAAAAGTGGTAGATTGGCCCTTTTGCATTTTGCTATGTTTGAAAGACTGAAATAGTCAAAAGGGCCAATCTGTTGAAGATTATCAGATTGGCCCTTTCAACTTCTTTATTTTAATGGTAAAAAAGGCCAATCTGCCTATTTAATTTATTTTATCTGATTTTGTCTCATTAAAAAAAAAATTAATAGGTTCAAGAATATTAAAATTACCAAAACAACAATTTTATTACTGAATAATATGAAAAAATCTGTAAAAAATAGAATGGTACGTAAAAAAATAAAGAAAAAAACTGACCAGAAAAAAGTCAAAATAAACAATAAAATTCTTAAAAGAATAAAAAGTAACTTGAAGGCAACTAAAGTATTCGATAGATTAAATCACAATTAGGATTGGTTATTTAAAATTAGTTGAAATAATCATTAAAAAATAATGAAATAAAGTCTCGGTTAATGGAAAGTTAATTTTCTTAGAGACCATTAGGAAAATAGTACTGAATATAATAGTTATTAAAGTATTAAAAAAAAGTCAGGGGAATACAATGAATTTTGAAGAAAATGACACTCAAATTATTAAATATCATCTTCATCTTTGTCTGGTGAGGGCAGTGCATACCTCACTAACCCTGAATGTAGCGGATTAATATATTGCTGGTGGAAGTGTTTGGGAATGGCTCTATTGATGCAGTATAAATCAATCAAATCTCTATATTTCTGTACAGAGATTGGAAGATGAGCATTGTATACAGTTTGTGATTCTTTAATAGTTTGTTGTTTTTTTCGTCTTGATTTGAATAATGTCTGTGGAATCTAGTTCAGTTGCTTTCCACACCACTTCAAATTGGTAGTTTTTGTTTAAATTTGTTGTGAAAATGGCTCGTTGTTCATCAGTTACTCTCAACTTTTCTCCATTAGATTTCTTAAATTGCATTGTTTTGGCTACAGATTTCCAATTTTTAAAGTCTTGATATTCCAATTTAATACATCATAAATTGTTAATAGAAAACTAGCTAATTAGGTTGATGAAATATTTTTATTTATTTATTTTTTTTAAAGTAAATTTACCTACCGAACTAATTGCTAATGTCTGAACATCATCCATTTTCTCTTTATTAGATGACTGAATTAACAATGCTTCATCCACAATAAAAACTTTATCTTCCATGGGTGACAAAAAATTACCAGTACTTGATGTATGATCATGATCAGCTTCTAGGTGGTCCAATCCAGGTGCCAGGAGTAATCAACGTATTTATTGAATTAGATCCTTGTGCTAGTAGAATAATTATTATAGTATAATTATCATTCATCAATTTATCATTACCATAGCAAGAAATTTATAGATTATTTTAAGTCAATTTAAAATAGCCTAAACATACAGTACTGACCATGGAATAGATCTACTTTGTTTTTTGGTAAAGATACATTTTCTGGTGAAGGTGGTAAAGAAGTGGCTTCATCTACATCTGTGTTTTCAGAGTTACTTGAAGGCTGAGCAAGTTCTCGCACTAAAAATAGAAAGACAGTAATACCTATATTACTAATTTGAGCCACAAAAATGGTTTTAATAGTTAGAGAGCTAAAGAATTTTACTTACAGTAAGTGGTTGGATACTAAAATAAAGCTCTTCGAATGAGTATCTGGCTTCTTGAAAAAAATGAAGTTTTACCTTGTTTATGATCTGAGGTTTTAGTTTTACCTCCTCTATGCCGTACCATTGTGTATCATTAATTTGTAAAAGTAAAACATTCATTAATTAATCACTAATGAGTTCAAATTAGGTAGATACTTTTTTACATTTTCATTTTTATAAATTACTTGACTGATCTTAATAATTGAATTCCAACAAATCTCATTGATTTTTTTTATTATCAGCAATCAATGTTGAGTTGATAACGTTTTCAAGATTATTCGTCGAGATAAAGAATTTTTAAAATGGTAAAACTGGTAAATTACAGAGTTGGGCAAGTGAAACAGTCATGTATTTTCTACAGTTTGGCCCTTTAATCAATATTTTTTCTTAATATAAATACAGTTTGGCCCTTTTGATTTTTACAGATTGGTCCTTTTATCGATCTTTCTTCTCAATATACATGCAGTTTGGCCCTTTGGATTTTTCAGATTGGCCCTTTTTCCACACAAGTATCGATTATTTAAAAAGATATATAAATAATTAAATCCTATACTATAATATGAGCAATAATTTTATATACATATATATGTATGTTTGTATGTATGTATGTATGTATGTATGTATGTAGGTATGTATGTATGTATGTATGTATGGGAAATTCTCTACAAGATGATATGATTTAATTTGTTCTATTGACGACATGAGATGAATACGGAGGAATGTAGAATTTAATAGATAGTAAAAACCCAACAGATAATACACATGCAGCCAATGTCCATTTTGCTTTATCGCTTTTTACTCTGGGCTTCGCTTACTATATGCCGACGCTTATGCCTGTTATCTTTATAAGCTTGTCTGTATGTCGACTCTTACACCTTTTATCTTTATCTGCTTGTATTCATGACGACAAAATACAGACAGTAAGTGGGAAAACCTTGCCAACAAGAAAAGGCAACCTTGTAAGACAAATACTGTTTTTAAAACACTCTTGTTTAAGCAATACCCGGTACTAGGTTTGTTTTACAAGTAGTCCTTCTTGTGTAGGCAGATAGTAGCAGGTCCAAGTCTCAAGTTGTAAGTTACAGTCCTCACGTAGGCAATTCAATGAAGTATATCATCTTCAGATGTAGATAAAAACTTCGAATCTACATCTGCCTTTGCAGACACTCGGATTGTAGTCCAACTTAAGCTAGGTTAGGTTGAAGACAAAGACAAAGACAATTAAGGATTATTCTTTGTATCATGAAAGATTAGTAATGACGACCAAAGTTTCTCTAATTTGTTAATTTCAAATCGTATTTCAAGGCGATCTTTTTAGAACACCTGTTGGTGTTGATTTCAGTCGACAATACAATCAGATGGAGTTCTTAACATCTGTTAGGAGGGAAATTCGGTGTGTTGCCGACAAACTTTTTGACAAGCTTTGTTCAAGATGGCTGCATTGCTCTGTCAATAAAGGCCATGTAGGGCCTTCTTTTTGTGCACAGTGATATTTGATTTTCATCTGTGTTAGTTTTTTTTCACCTCACCCATCCTTTTCACACCAAAAGCTCCGAAGCCTAAAGTTTCTAATGGGAATCTTTTACACCAATTACATTACCATCTATCATGAAAACAAACAATTAAGTGAAGATAAAAGAACTTTCTGTTGGTTTCCCCTACTTGTTGTCTGCAATAGCTTTTTTTTTTTTTTTTTTTGCTTTACACTTTGTTTCATCCTCTTTGTCAATACTGTAATTCTTTTGTAATTATATGTCTTTGACAAAATAATTGTGCTGTTTGTTTTTGTAAGTTCCAAACCTTTTATGGATTAAAACTTCGTTACGTTCTTCTGTCAAAACTCTGTGCTTATTGCTGATTCATTGATCACATTAATTTGCTGACATGTAAACACAAGGTAAGCTGCATTCCATCGTGTTTGAGAGACTTAATTCCAAAATCAAAAAGAATTCAGCTGTATGATTTGACAAAGTTAAAAAATAAAATGTCTTGAAGTCATTTTTCAAGACCATGCGAATCAGTGTTTTGGCTGCATGATGTCTTAGTTTTAAGTCATTGTGATGTCATTAGCATTTAAATACCACATTACATGAAGGTCGAACATATGAGCTGTTTGTTTTCAGACTCCTCAGTATATATGTGAGTATGTATGTAAACGTGTTTGGAGGAACTAGACCAACAATGTTGCTGAAAATCACCATTTAGAGGTTTTTAGATGTGAAAAAATGATGTAGATAGGTTTCAAGTTTGAAAAAATTTGTTGAGTAGATATATGAGCATCTCAATCTATCCATCAGCAGGATGTGACAACAACAAATGATGAAAAGTTGCAATTAACCATTGTCGGTTTGGGGAATCGAATCTGGGACCTACATATTTGCCAGCTAAAAGCGGTGAACTTGACCATATGGCCATCTCACCGTTGACTATAACAGGCAAATGTTTTATTTATTAGGCAGAGTATGGTAGTTCCCACACACTCCCCCCTTAGAGAGACTCAACACAAGTTGAATGGCATTAGATGCTGTGGGAGGTTTGGCGGAGCCAGAAACGCCTCTTATACCTATACACACAGGCTTATACTACCTATATGGGTTCTATTTCCACTATATAGGACTCCATCTATCGGCAACTCAAGTTAGGGAGGAGAGTTGTGAGTTCCACCATGCACTACTAGGGTGTGTGCATGTCCAGTACATGTCAAGGGTCACCAGATGTAGGTTTTGTCAGTTTGGGAAATCAAACCTGGGACCTACATATTTGTCAGCTAAAAGTGGTGAACTTAACCACACGGCAGCGAATGTATTTTGTATTAGGCAGAGTATGGCTATTCCCACAACCATAAATGTAACGGATAGGAAATATTTTATTAGCAAATTTTTCCAAGCCTAAGCTGCATATGATTATTATGATTTATGGCTAATAAAGTACTTAATGAGTTAAATATTGCGATATTAATTCTTGAGATATACGATAATATGGAAAGATGTACTCACGATATAACTAATAAATATATTCCTGAAATTCTCCAGATTGATTTGAGTTGATAAAATTTTTTCTATTTTCCACATCCGAGCAATGCTCGATGAATCAAGTACTAAAAATAAAACGTAAATTAATATGCTCGTAATCCATTTGCGCCGGAAATACAAAAAAGATAATTTTGGAAACACAGGCAACTTGCTTTTCTCCAGCAACTTTTTATTTTTATTTTAAATTTTTCTCAGAAACTACATGTCCAATATGCAACAAACTCCTATTGGACTTGGTCTTATAGAAAGACTACCTTTTGTGAAAATTTCAACCCTATTCCTTTCGTAGTTTTTCAAAATTGTAAACATAAAATTTTATCTAAAAACTTGTTCTTTTCCAGTTTTTTTGGCAAACTACTGAATTAGTAGGCATCAAACTTCGATGAAACTTGCCATACATAATAGTTTTTTAAATTTTGGAAAAACTGCTCTTCTGGAAATTTTGTGTTCTTTAGTTTTCCCAAAAATAATGTAACAATAAGCATCAAACTTCTTTCAAATTTGGTTCTATATAAAAACTACGTTTTGTGGAAATTTCAGCCCTATCGCTTCTTTAGTTTTCTAAATACTGTGAACCAAAAATCTTTTCCATCAATTTTTTCTTTTCCAGTTTTCTTGGAAACAATCGTAATAATAAGCACCAAACTTTTATTATATTTGTAATACATGATAAAAATTTATCTGAAAATTTCAACACGATCCCTTTTGTGGTTTCTTCAAAATTCTGGAAAAACCAATTTTCTATGAAGTTTTTGTTTTCCAGTTTTCTCAGAAACTACTGGATCATTAAGCATCAAACTTCTTTCAGACGTGATCCTATATGAAGATCACCTTTTTCAAAATTTCAGCCTTATTTTTTTTGTAGTTTTCTAAAAACCGTAAACTAAAAATTTAGGCAATATATATAAATATTATGTACAAAATTAAGTCATAATGGAAAAATAATTTCATTAGTTTTCTTTTGTCGTAAAAGGAAAATATTCGTCCCCTCTGTCCTTAATCCCTTCAAAAGATTAATTTTAATCCCCCATTTGCAAGAAAACTGGGTAAAAAGGTGATTATATATGATGAGTTCCTACTTGTTATGCTAGATGGCAATCAGCATTTTGTTTCCCATCGCAAGTTCCTCCCTAAATGTTACTCAATGACTGAAGGAGCATTCTCGGATTCATACCTTTTTTTTATTTTGGAGGAACATTCGGTAGCAAGATATTTTACTCGAAAACAAACTTCTTCAAATTTTTCTCATCCTTCTGTAGCAATTTGGTGGGAAGTTCTAATTTATTATAAACACCAATTAAAAAAATCAACAATTATTTTAATAGAGCTTTTCATCAGAATTTACAAATAAGGGCAAGTCCAAAAGTTGTGCATTATTTGAAAAAAAAGTTATTTTTGAGTTCTAACTTGACAAATGGATGAGCCTCTGTATAAAACAAACTTCCCACAGTTTCACTAGAAACTGTTACAATTGGTGGTCTTTAAACTCTCGAGTTATCTATGATTTATTAATAACCATATATAAGTACTGATCGGATCAGTTCAAAATAATTTATTGTATAGGCTAAATAAATATTATTCTTGCCCTCGAACTTTGTCTTTGCGTAATAGAAACTTAAAGTCTTAATGTATTTATTGTGCATACAGGACCAAAGGGTTAACATATATATATAATTATGTACTTGTATTGTGGTGTAGAGAATAAGAGGTATCCGAGATTTGTTTGACTCATAATGTCTGACCTTAATATATGTTGTTATAGAAGTGCAGATAACATATTATAGTCTTAAATTTAAGACAATAAGCAGCCAAAAACACCGAGGTGTTATTACTTTTGGTTGGGGAATAACTATCGATTATAGTGAGGCTTAATTCGATGTATAAGATGAAAATCATAAGTCCGATATAACTAAGTCACCACAGTGTTAAAAATATGTCAATCATTAATCCATTAGTAAGCAAGCAAAATAAACAACAGTAGAAATTTTTTACAAGGTTTTGTTCTATAAGAAGATCAAACCCAATAATTAATTCAAGATTTTGTTTTATCAAGTAATTATTATGAAGAAAAAATATTATAGATTTTACATAACCAAAAAAAAAATACGACATAAAATTATATACAATTAAAATAAGAAGAAATTGCCTGATGATAACATCTCGATCTTACTAAAAAAATGTTTCAATGACCAAATTTCTTTTACTTATTTAATTGTCTTTATTTGAACTATTTTTATTTTAAGAGATAAATTTTCTTTAAGTTGAAAATCTTTCAGACTATCTGAGTTTTTAATTTGAGAAATTTTTAATATGGAAAATGAAAGATTGGGTGAAAGTAATATTACCAAATATAGATGAGTCTGAATTATTAATCAGTGACTCACTATATGAAAGAAGATAACACTCCAACACTATTATGACAGAGTCGTATTTGTTTTTCAACCCACCAAAAACTTGTCGTCTCAATTGTTGCGAGAAAAACATCTAACTTTATTCCTAAAAGGCTCTCCATCTGATCATTTTGTCTTCATTTATTCTTTACCCTTAGGTATTCACAGTTTAGTCTCTTCGATGAAAACTTACTGACTGCATAGAAAAACTTAAACTATTACCTAAAACCTTCATAGCTAAAGGATAATCCCCATAAAAGTTGACTCCAAGCTAGCCTATTCTAAAATTTGACTACTAATCCTTCTTCTCCATAATAGGTAAGAAAGGTTCGGAAATTGCCTCGCAAGGACTTAGACTTATGACTTCAGAATAATTAGACTGTCATCGGACCTCTCATACCTTTTGTTTATAATTGGGTTAACGATTTATTATTTGATTTATTTATTCTATTTAAAAATATGGTTTATTTTAAAGTCAGAAAATCTTGAAAATCTCAATATACACTAGTTTGGGCCAGTCAAATAGGCTACTATTGGTGTATTTTTCGAGGAAAATACAACAGTTGCAATCAGTGCAATGGCGGGACTTGGGGGCGAGACATGTGGAAAAGTGCCGTTGAGTCGTAGATCACGAATATATTGGTCACTCAAATTCTTCTGTACACTATATATATATATATACGTTTCCACTTTTTGGAGTTTGTGGAGCCTCCGCTGTTTGACCTATGGCAATGAAACTGGAGGTAGTGTTAGAAGCTTTCAGGGGCTACATATTCGTGTTAAAATTTTTGAAATTCATTCACTAGTATCGGAGGAAAAGGTTCTCAAAATGCTGCAAACCCACCATGTTGTCATCACGATAACTCCCGTAAATTAAAAGATTGTAGCTTGACATTTTTATGGCAGTTTGAGACTATTAGGGACTCGTTTAGTATTGAATTTGAGCGAAATCGGTCCGCTGGTTTTTGAATGGCAACCATTACAAAATTTGATACTTTTGGAAAATACACACTTACTGCGGTTGATACGCGGCAGAGATATTTTTACGTTGTAATTGTTTTAATTTTTTAATTCTTTTGAAATAATTTCAGACATATGTCTGCTTTTATCATATAGTGGGTGGTAAGGTGAAACGAATTTTTTTTTTATGCCTTTATCGTACTGAGAGAGTAAGAGTAAGGTGAGTTAAAAAAATTTTAAAATTTAGAAAAGAGGGGTTTGGGGAGCGCTGCCCCCATTATTTTTTCTACACATTCGTGTATTGAATAATAACTGGTTTCGACTAAGATCGACTTTTGACATTAATTATTTTCAGTCAATACTGGTATTGTCAAAAGAGGTTAAGAATACATAGTGTAGACTGGTTAAAGTAACATATGTATATAATTCTAAATATATTTATATTCAAAAAAATAAATAAATTAAATAAATTAAATAACAAAAACTGAAAATCCTTCGACCCTCAAAAAAAAAAAATAGAAGAAGAAGAAGAAGAAAAAGGTGGGGGTTCAAAGGTATCGTCCACGATAACGTTGTTCTGTCAAGAAGCAGATGAAATCAAATTACTCGCGAGCCAATTAAAATGAAAATTTTCGACACACCATGTACACCAACCCGTTTCCACTTCTCAATAAATGGACCACCACGACCACCGCCCACGCCTCGCCATATATATATACGTATACGTTCATTAAGAGAGACGCAAGTGGGTAAAATGATTTCAAAGAAGCGAATGAATCGTCCGTGTAAACAAAACGAAAGTAATCAAACGGTAGCGCGCAGTCATCAAAAATGATAAAAGCCTCAAAATTGCCCTACAAAAATGGGAACGCGTAGTCGCTGGTGGAGGGGAGAGGGTGTGTGTGTATTTATATATGTATACCTACCGTGGGCACACGGTATACGTGTATATTTTGGGTATAGTAGTTGTTGAAGGGGGTGGATTGGTGAGTGGTGAGGTGTTATCTGAGAATGAATTGAGGAAAGTGTGAAAGAGGAAGGAGGAAAGAGTACGGTTCAGAGACGACGAACGAATTTCGCGAATATAATCGAAAAGGAAAAGCGATGTGGAAAATGAAAATGGGGTGAAAATTCATTAGGGCTCGATAAACGGCTTTATTAGTAATTACCTTTTTTGATGGCGTGTATTGTATATCTGGCCAGAAGAGCGAAAATGGGATGCTTCCTTTTTTTCTTTTCCTTTCTTTTTTCTCTCTTTTTTTTTTTTTTTTAATTTTTTATCTCTTTCACACTCGTTTACTCCGGCTGAAGCTTACCATTCACTCTTTTACATTCTTTTTCTCGTACTTTCGCTATCTTTTTCGTAAAGTTTGACTCGACTCTTCGGTATGGCGCATTCGTTCTATTTGTTAAAGCTTCTTTCGTGTAATTTGAATTTCGTATCCGACGATAATATCTTTATTTTGTAGAAAAAAGATGGAAGAAAATATTTACTATAGGTAGGTAGGTAGGTATACTATAGGGTGTGTTTGAAAGGCACAAAAATATATAACTAACTTTGGGTAGGGTTCATTTTTAAGAGAATCGTTAATGGATATTAAATAAGCGTTAATGCGAACAAACGAATACAAAACATATAATGTAAACTTTTATTAATAGCCCATCGACTGGAAAACCGATTAATGTTTTTATACGCTATGCTATGCTGCTGTATTCTATCATATTATTATTTTCTGTAATACCAGCATGAAAGGAATCATAGGCCTAGGTATGTATGTGAACTGGTTCGAAAAAACTAGATAAGTATGTAGCAGACATTCGCTTACCACATACTTGGGATTTTTGGGTGCGAAAAAACGTACTAAATAGGTCGTCTGTTTGAGAAAAAATTTATGTAAATAGTACCTAGAAATCATCGGCTCGGTCTATGTAATAGCAGCGAACGATAATAGCCCTTCGAGTATTATATACATGATGTCCGGAGGTTGAACGGCAAAACTCTCAAAATCAATTTTTGGGGTCGAAAAAATAAAATAGTTACTTTTAAAAAATTCTGATAAAATGATGTAATTTGTTGAAAAATTGTAAAAAATTAACGAAATTTGGTTAAGGGGAGTAAAAAATTATGTTATTTATTTTCATCCCACCTTTGAAGTTTTCCTCACATTTGAAGAGGAAAAAAAAGAGGTTGCCACTTTTTGAATAATCATGCCTTCTTAATCGTTCATTATATAGAATAATGAATTCCACCATTTAATTCGGAAAGAACAAATACACGAAAAAGGTATACTTTACTTTTCTACAAAACTCATGAAATAAAAAAAAAAAAAAACACTAAAAAGTGAAAAATAATTCTTAGGACTGGAATTATTGAAGTCGGCACTAATTAAAAAGTTTTGTCATGAAATTGGAAGAAACTGACGTATAAAGCCTACATATTGAAGAAAAAGAGCCCTGACTTCAATAATTCCAGTCCCTAGACCTAGATCTTGCCGAAAAATTCTAAAAAAATTATTTTTCATTTTTTAGTGCATTTTTTTTCTGAGTTTAATTTTTTCAAAATAGTTTTGTTTTCAATGATTTTTTGTGTCTAGCGTTAGCGACAGTATTATTTTATAAGTTAGGTTAAAAACGAGTTTTTAAAAAATACGCTTTTATAATTTGAAGAAGAAAATAACAACGAAAGAGAAAATAAAATTTCTCACTTTTTTTTCCGAGACAGAAACAAACAAAAATTGAAACAAAAACTGATAAAAACGGATATAAGTGTATGTGTGCGTGTGTCGCAACACGTGAAAGCAGCGCTAAAGTTGGTCATCCGGTGTACTTCAACAAATTGAGTGAGTAGAATGAAAGCGTATGAAAACTAGCAGTATTTTTGTTTAAAGATAACTATTAAACTACCTCATCGATTCTAAAAAAATTTAATGGAACTATTATGGGATCAACTTCTATTGTTTGAAAAAAAGTTTATCAAAATCAGTGCTAGGTTGAGAAATTTTGCTGAAACAAACATAAAAAAACATACTTTACAAAGATTGAATTAATAACCGACTCCTTTTCTTTTTACGAAGTTATTTAAAAAACAATGCATAAAAAATGTACACTATTCATCGTTTTAAAATCGTTGGATTTATGTACCATCAAGGTGCACACAGTTGTTTACTTTATCAACAGGTGTTGCAAAAATATTATTTAATATAACGTGTGCGATTATACATTCCCCTCTATTCTTATTAATTACTTTCTGCCAACAAATTTTCTTACAGATAAGGCATACTCAGTCTATCGAATCAGTTTCATCAACGATTGTTTTCAAGTAAACTTTGCTGCGTAGATGTTAGTTTCGTCTGTTTGATTTAAGTTTATTATCAATGTTACCCAACAATCATTTATATCTTAATTTCTATCATATGTTTTTTTTTACTGTAGCACAAAGTGGTTAACAGCTTGACCGATTTTCATGATTGAGGTGTCAAAAGAAAGATCTCACCATGTAGAAGTGCCATCTAAAGAAAAAAGTTCATAGTCTCCCTAGGGAAAAGTTGTGGATTTTGATTCTAATCCCTTCAAAACTTTTTTTGACACATTTTCCTCATATAAATGTAGTTTCCTTAATGATAATAATAAATCCACAAAATTTCATACTTCTGTGTCACCCGCTTCTTCAGATATGGAGCGCCAAAAAGTCACGAAATATAAATGTAGGTATTCTACTTACAACTGTGTGGTTTGAAAATGAAATGATGAAGGAGGGGAAAAAAATGATAGGTGAGAGTGAGAGAGGGAAGAGAGCCATCTTATGTGAAGAAGTTGGTTACTCTCAACAGGTGGATTGTCCCAAAAAAAGTTTTAAGCCTTAGTGGTGGTCTGTAGCCTCCGTAGTGCATTTTTAAATTTTCCTCCAAGTACATGTCACTTCTTTACTGTTTGTATACTGAAAAACAAAAAGAAGAAAGGAGAAAAAGATAAGTAAAGAATAGTTTTCTGTTTTTCTTTCTCTTCATGGCTCTCTTGCTTCTCTTTTTCTCATCGGGGTCTTCTCCTGGGAGAATTATATTTTCAAATGATTCTTCTATCATTTACAGTTTTAACTAGGAACTCATAGAATTGCCTAAGATGCATATCTCGGGTATTTTTGTTTTGCTCTAATGTGACTAAAATTTTTCATTTGCCTACCTCCACTCCCAGGTCGTTTTATGAGATATAGAATAATAAGTAGATTTTCATAGAAAATTTACTTAAAAAGAGGGTGTATGGAATTAATGGACCAATTGGTATACATGATAGAGACGAACTGATGGATAATTTAGCATCGATTAACATATATTATGCCGAAGATGACCAGGTATACTAGCCCCAAAGAATCTGATTGAAGGAAATTTGTCCATCTGTACTAATCACGTGTAATTGTATATAAAAATTATTGATTGATGTACCTGCAATGTACGAAATATTATCACTTCGCAAAATTTCAGGTTTAATAAACTACGTTTCGGTTTTATTATGTCAGGAATCGGTTGCAGAATATGATTCTGAGGTGCTTTATCGTTTTTTTTTTTTTTTTTTGTTACCTTCGTCTTTAACAATTAACCTCATGATATGCTGATATGACATCACTAACTTCATTTCAAGATCCTAGCTTGCTTGAAGAAGTTTTACAGACTACCTGTGTATTTCTGAAAAATTTTCAGACTTCATATCTCTGATTAACTTTTACCGATTAGTTTTACTTTTACGCCTACCATTGTATTATCTCGTAATCTGACTTTGAAGTCGTTTTGTAGAACCAAGAAAAGAAAAAAAGTTGGAAAGAGGATAGGCGCAAAGAAAGACAATCGTATCTTAAGAAAGAAAAAAAAAAGATACCCGAGACGACGACGACGACGACGACGATGGCGACTAAAAAAGGAAGAAGAGAGAAAGAAAGATTAAAAGAAAAAAAAACTTTTTCGATTATTTTTGTTTTTTTTCCTTTGGAAGTCGTTTAAACAAAATATTAAAAATAAGGCGAATGAATAAGGGAGAAAATTTTTAATAAAAAAGTTGCTTTAATTCGAAAGTTTATTTTCAAAGAGAAAAATCTAGTAATAATCTTTTTCAAAAGCTATCCGTATAATAAAACGAATATTAAAATTAAGTTTTGATTAAATGATGAAAAATTTCTATCTTTTTACTTGTTTTTGTTTTGCTTCGTTTTTTTCGAAAACTTTTTTTCTCTTGAGCTTCGGTATTCAAATTGTTTTCCATCGCATCCAAAGGGTAATGAATAAAAATTGAAAAAGTGTCTGATATTTCTGATACAAAAAGGGTGATGGAGTGATTATGGGCTGTGATTGATTTTAACTGCTTCATTCGTTTCTGAGTAACGTATCAATCGTTAGTTAATAATATTGGGTTATTGCTGAAATGCTGGACAAAATGTTCTGTTCGAAAAGGTTTCGTTATAATTCAAAAGGACAGAAAAATATTATCACCCAAGCTCTGTTGACCATACGGCTTCCTCTTCTGATAGAATTATACTTAGCTATTTTAGCGGCTTCCATTTTGAAGAGAAAATGTTAACAGAAAACGGTCAAGGTTATACTGGTGTATCAATCCGCAGTTTTTTAAACGTGCTACAAAACATCCAATTAATTTCACATTTTCTGTCTCTTAAGAACTTGTTTCCTGATTTTATAAAATTTCTATCCCTACATTCCAATAAAGCACCTGACATCAAACTATTATAGCAAACATTCACTGTTAAATGTCTAAAAATGCTATGTGAACGCCGTGAATACCAATTTATGCAACTTGACATGCATCCATTTTTTCTAAAAATATATTTCTATAGTCGAATTATTTGAAGTTACAGTTACAAAAGAACGCAGGATCTGTATTTATCATTATAGCTGGCTGCAATTCGTCTGGAAATTGAATTTTCCTCCATTGAAGCTTTCTCCGCCCCATCAATTCACACCTATAAATCGATAGGTATTTTATACCTAACGAAATGTATCAAATCAAAACCTTGTTTTTTGGTTCTATGAAAAGTCTTCATATCGGAGAAAATTTACTTCTACAACATTTAAGGTTTTTCTTCTGGACAGTGATGTTGTCTTTGCTCTTACAAGTTGATTAACACGGAGGTGTTATTTCATAATTAATTTTTCCATTCCTCTGTCTACTAAAGTTTGATTCACTTCTTCTTTAAAATGTTCATTTTTGAACAAAGTGCAGGTAAACCTACGTGTTTTTCGACTTTACAAAAGTACAAAAGTCTTAATTCAGTAAAATCATTCAACATATTTATTTCATAATCGAGAAGATGAGAGCAAAAGCTTAATATGGGTCAAGAATCCAACTGTATTTTTCTCAAATACCAATCACTTGAGATTTGTCTCCAAGCTGATAAATGTGCCTATAGGAGTACCCAAATGTTTATCCGTCTATACAAGGCAGCCTCGTAACCTAATTGGTATGAAGGTCTAACTTTTATAGACAGGTAAACAGGGCCAGAGAAAGTGAGAAAATGGGTGATTTCCCCCGGGCTCGGACTTTCTGAGAGGGCCCAGTCAAAATATTTGCTTCAAAAAGATTGTAATATTATTTTATAAAATACTCTTAGATACAGGAGTGTTCCAGCCTGAAGCATATGTTGTGTAATCTCAAGAAATTTTGAAAAACAAAAAAAAAAAGTTAAAAATATGAGTGTTCTAAAGTAAGAAAAATGTACCTTTAAACGAAGTAAAGTTCCTAATCAAAAATTCCTGTTTATATGACCCCTTGGCCCAGATCTTCTCTCTCCCACTCTGCAGATAATTTTAGGTGTTGATAGTTCAATTCCCCAATCCTCTGATACCTGCATTGGTGACCATGAGTGAACGAGAGAATTGGCTTCAGGCTATCTCTTGGAACTCATCAGTACTCTATAAATATAGATGTTGGTGATTCGATTCCCCGAGACACCGATACCTACAGTACATGTATTAAAATATTTTGATACAAGTCGAGAGAAGTTTTAATTACAATTATGGTCTGTGTGGCATAGTGGTTCGGTGCTGGGCTGTGTAATTGAAAGGTTGTAATTTCGAAACTGGACATTTTCACATTCACGACTCAGTAAGGCGATGTATTCGTTTTAATTCCATGTAATTGAAAAATTTATGTTTGGTAGACTATTGGCCGCTGGATTCTGACCATTCCTTCTCCCACTCGGACATTGAATTATCCTTTAGATGCTGAGTAAAATAGCCTCATAAACAAAGCCTATTAAAAAAAAATTATAATTTTTCAGAATTCTGATGTAATTTCGGAATATTTGGAGGAAAAAAATAGTAATACCTTTATATCCACAATATGTATACTTGGGACGTACCTAAAACAATATTTTAGCGCAATATTAGGTACTGTATTTTTACATTTTTCAGCATGTGAAATTTATTGCTTTATGATTTTTTTTCTTTACAAATTTCCTAAAAATGTGAATTATGAGCAAATGTTGGCACCCTATTGAAGGCTAAAAGTCCTCATTTCCTCTGATAATTTTTTCAGTAATTTTTGTTTTAATCATCTTATTATGAATGATTTCAAACAAATATCGTCATAAAAAATAGCGAAAGTCTGATGTCAATTAATAAATAAAAAGAACATATTTTAGCAAAATAAAACAGAAAAAAATATCCAGGACTGACTATTAGGTTTTTCAGCAAGACGCACAAAATTTATCAATCAATATTATTCCCACAAATTTGAAAAGTGTATAGAAATTCCAATAAAATAATTCTGATGAACGAGAGACTACCTACCTACTCACAGTATTTGCACCCTGGATAGTCGTTTTTATGACATCCGATTCTGTTAAAACGAGGAAACTGGCGTAATCTTTTTTCTTTCGCCAAACAGAATAATATCCAACATTGTTCTAACAAAATAATCAATACGAATAATTGTAGTTAATTGGCCTAGAAATATTTGTGTTATAGGTCTAATTTGAACCACTGCCGCACAGTACTGAGGAAAACTTCAATAGCACAAATTATTGTGCAATTTAATAAGAGGCAGAAGAGAACGATATTTGTTAGAGGAATGTGTCTGAATCAGGAGTCATGTGCGGGGGAGTGGGGTGTGACACTTCCCTAGTCTAAACTGTTGCAAAAGTTGGTGACTTTCTTTTTTTTTTCTCTTCCACTGACTGATTAATGTTTTTTTGGATTTTTTTGGTAAAATGTAATTTTTTAGTGTGTAATGTAAAAACTGATGGAGTAAATCTTTCTTAAAAACATGGTTTCGTACGGCCCCTACTCTAAATATATTCAAAACTTGATTTCCAAGATGTAAGACTCTTACCCAGAGTACAAGATATTTCATTGTGGTATGTGGGGTAAAATTTCTATTGGAGTTGAAGGCTACGTGATGAAATTTATTTTTCCGATTGATATTAAATGAGACTGAAATAATGGATGGCAATAATGTACTCTAAGGTTTAAATTATAACACTAATTATAGAAAAAATAGAAAAACTCTGTGATAAGGCTATCACAATGTCATTTACCTGTAAAAAAGGTGAGCTTTTAACATCATTTTCAAACCAAACTATAAAGTTATTTTACATTAAAAACCACAATTTGCTTGCTCTTTTATGCCGCCAAATTAGAAATAAAATTTTTTTACTCAAATTTAAAGTTTGTATTCGTTAAGAAAATGCAGGTACATTCAAAGGGGGCAAGATGGATGGAAGTTTGTTCTTCATAATTTGAAAAATTTAGCTTCGCTCTCACGTCAAAATAATTTTCGTATTTCCACGCTGTCTTTTCCCCATGAGGTCGGAAAATCATCGCAGAAAACCGTTATTACACAACATGAAATAAATACCAAGACAGGTAATAAAGAAAAATTGGCTTTTTTATTTTTCTTGAGAAATCCTGTAATGAACAAGGAGCAGGAGCGGTTACCGACGCGATGGTTTAATTCATCAAAGCGAAGCTCGTCCAAAGTGGAATTTGCATTCGAGAAAAAGGCAGCGCAACTGTTTTAATTACCCTTCCTATTTTGAATACGCTTAACAATCACTTTTGTCTAGTAAATTTAAATTTTGGTCGTTTTATGTCTTAATTTATTACTTGGTACGCTATGTTCAGATTGTATTTTCTTTTCCCTTTTTTGTCGATCTCCATTTTGTTCATTTTTGCGTCTCACAAAGGGTGGATAAATCATGTGGGTATATTTTGGACTCGTAAATTAAAGTATTGCATTTTTATTCTTTTTCGAAGTAGGTTTAGTTGAAAACTCGTAGCAAGTTCTTAGTTTTGTAAAAATCATTACATTACCCTATGCAGATTCACAAATAAACTAATTGTTTTGTACAGTTATTCACTGAACTTGAGGTGATTTGATGGTAGCAGTGAAGGAGTGATTCGTAACATGATTTTGTTCATTTAATATATAATGAAAATTTGATATTCACAGCCATCTAATATTCTTTGGTTTCTTTAAAACTACCCAATAAAAATGAATTTTGAATCTGGAAAAAATTTGAATAAGTAGTACACAATTAATTGTAAATTAAATCGTCTTGAATTTTTAAGGGCTTGTGAAGTTTTTAGCAAAGTAAAATTAAATATTTGATCTTTTGAGTGGGTATGGAAAATTTACTAGTCCGTTATTAGGCTATAGACATGCATCCTATTGCTCAAAATCAAGTAAATTTTTTCAAGTTGGCTGTACTGATTATAGGTACATACGTAAGGTTCTGTAATTCTCGAACGACCATTGTCCGCACCCACTTTAATATGATGATGTAGTAGAGGATATTGCGAACTGTGAAGTAAACTCTAAATTTAATGATGATGCTTAATCCACGTTGAAACTTTCGTATTTAACATTAGCAGGAAAATTCTTCTCATAATGCCAATGTTTTAAGACTGATTTCGCGAAATACGTTATTTTTCGGACTGGCATAAATATTTTTATAAATCCAAAAAAAAGTTGAAAGTTTTATCACAGTAACAAGTAATGGCTAAGGAATGTGACCATGGTTGGCTACTGTAGCTAGTGATTACAACTCTTGAGGACAATGACTACAGCACCAATTAAAGTCAGGAACTAAGGCTTGGAACCATAATCAGTGACACAACCACCAACCGAAACTTGTAAGTGATAACTGATAACAGTCCTTGTCCATGGCCATAGATAACAGCCATCAACTATAGTCAATAAACACAGCCAGCAACCATGACTAAAGAACCTCTAAGATGAATAGACGGATATGCAATTTTCTGTCCAATTTCAATTTTTTCTTTGGATCTATATGTAATTTCAATAGGCAGTGGCAAAACACAAAATCATTTTTCTCAATTATGGCTTATTTTAATTTCATGAAATAAATTGTTAGGATAATTGAAAAGAACTTCTCATCGGAATATTGAATTTAAATCGATAAATGTGAGGAAGAAATGAAATTATCTGAAATTACATATAGTTTTCCCAGGCTAGCGACCACGAATAATAATCACCGTCAGAAACCATGGCCTCATGGACTCAACTGTGACCATCAATCACAGTTTAAGACCACGACCACCAATTACAAACACACACCAAAACCAATGAGAAACAGCATTCAATGACCATGGTCACCAGACCATCCACCACAGCTTAAAACCAAGCCATAGACCTTGGACACTGACCAATGCTAACAGTCTCTGTCAACGGCATCCACCTCTAACTGGTGCTTGCAATCATGACTATCTACAGTAGCCCCGAACCAATGCCAGCAACTATAGCTGGTGACCACTGCTATCAACTGTAATCGCTTACCATCAATCATCTCTATGGAACAAAATCGGTAACCCTAGCGAGTTGCATCAAACACCGACAATAGTCTTTAAGTGTACTTATATAGGTAGTGACAATATTGTTGGCAACCATAAACTCCGCAGTCACTAAAATTGACTTGTTATGGCCTAAAGAATTAGTTTTAAATTTGAACTCACAATTTCAGAAATGACAGCTTGCCAGAATTGGACTGTTTGGTCCTAACTTGCACCAATTCAGTCAATAGCAGCTACCGTATCCTTAATGATTTGTTAATCTACGTGTATGGTCTGTATGCTGTAACTAAATTCATTCAGTTCCATATATTTCTATATTATTCTATATTCTGTGTTATCTGTATTTTTATTTATATTATCTTCTTCTTCTATATTTCTATAGAAGTGTATGTGTGAACAGTATGTCCAAACAAAGTCTCTTGCAGAACTTTTCGAAACAAACAAATTTTCTCTATTTTCACGATTGAAAGAGCTACACTGCCTCGAATTTTTAGTGATTTCTTTTTGAATAATTTTTCTAAAATTCTGAAATTTTTAAACTTTCCTACCCTTATTGTCTCATTTTGTAAAGTATGAGAATACATTCATCTCCCTGAGTATTTTCTCATTACATGTATCGAGTAAATTGCATGCTTTGAACTCGCAGAAGCAATTTCCATGATATTTTGTGAAAGTTGCCTTCTTATGTCAAGAGTATGCAATTTATTTGACACATACATTAAGAAAATGTTTCGGGTGAAATTGCGTTGGTAAGTTTGGGGTATGCAACTTATTTACTTATTCGACTCCTTTAATTTTATAAATAAGTTACTGATTCATAAAGCTTTTTTTTTCTTATTTCGTCAAGTTTGATCAGAATACATCATTAGAGAAGTTGAAATAATTAAATTTTTCAATTTATTTTATTGTCAAAAATACCCAAAAACCAAGATAAAAAGAATCGCAGCTCCTTCAATTGTAAAAATTCAGGAAATTTTTTATTTGTCTCAAAAAGTTCTACAAGGGAGTTTTGTTTGGATATACTGTTCAAACATACCTTTTTGTATAAGAAAATTCAATCGCAATTCTGATATATTTATCCGCAATTTTTGCAACATTCAGAACATTTTTAAAATTACTGCTTTCTCACTTTACGATTTCTCAGCCACTATTTGAGCTACAAAGTAGGAATTAGTACTCTTAGAAAGGAGAGAAAATTTTCTCGAATTCATTATCTAAAATAATTTTTTTGGTCGTTTGTTTTTCAAAAATAAGCCATAAAAGTTTAGAAATATTGCGAAATTTTTCATTTTTTATGACCTTTTATTCTACTTGCTACTGCGATTTTAAAATAGGTATATCAATACTGCAGCCAACCTTCCGAAACGAAATAACTTTTATTTCGCATGAAGCCAAAGCCAAAAAAAATAAAAGTATCTTTTAATAATTCGCTTTTAACCTAATTAATTTTTAAATTGTTATTTATTTCAAAAACTAATGATGTTAGAAAAAACTTTCCAGTGGTGACCACACCTTTATTTTCTGACGAAAAATTCATTTTCATTAACATTTTTCACCTAAAACGAAGTAATTCTGAGCAAATGGTGAAAGAAAATACGAGAACAAAACTTTCCACTCGTGTAATTTTGATGCTCCACCAATGGTATGTTTTGTAGAACAACAAATTCGTTGTTTCAGCCAAAACATTAACATACACGTTAGCTACAGATACATCTCTGTTGCCCAGTAAGTAAGAAATTGTTCTATTGACAGATTTTGTGTAAATGAGTGGGTTTGAACCCTCACAAGTCTAAATAATTTATCAAAATTTTTCTCACTTTTTTGTGTATTCGGCAACAAAAACATAAGCTAAATTAAAAAAATTACTTTCTCCTGAGTGCTTTTTATCCTATACTGCAGAAGGTGTGAGGGGGATCTCTAATTTTCTAATTTTCTATATGAAAATGAGAAATTCAATGAGCTCATTCCTAGAGCTGTAGATCCATTATTTAAGAAGTTATCAAGCTTTTTCTGGAAACTTAATTCTTACTTCAAATTTGTTCAATTTTCTGCATCCAAATCACTAAATCACTCTAATTTCTCAAAAAAAAAGGAAATTCAACCAACCGGAAACACTTTTGGGTAGTTTGGAAGATCATCTGTCGTTCATTAACAGGATGGACACCTAGCGTCAATTCAACTCCCTTAAATTTGAGTTTTTTCCCCCTATAGGCAATGAAAATAGCACCTAAAAACTTCAAATTTGAATTTTCTCTCCAACTCTACAGTTTTTCTTGGAAAATAGGCATTTTTGGCAATTTTTCGGCAATCACACGATTTTTGGCATTTATTCAATTTTCGCCAAAATTTTTTTCACAACCCCCTCAACCTATGAAACGAATTTAAATATGATTTTTAAGCCCAAGCCCTTAAAAGAAATGATTCGAAAAATGCCAGAGAATCCGCACTCTAGTCGTTACCCAGTATTGTCCTGTACCAATTTAACACAACGTAAATATAGTTGGTGTGGTGCCATATAAGAGTTAACCAGTACGTTGTCGTTTTTTATGATATACGCCACAGAAAATTGAAACATACCTACTACATTCGTCAACTGTCTGTATTTGTTTTTGGTTATTCTTTGTTGTTTTTTGTTTTTTCATAGAAAAATCAAAAAAGCTACGCTGTAGAGTAGAGAGGGAAGTTGACGCTGTTGCATTGTCGATGTAACGAACCGGAGATAAAATTAATCTGATTTATGTTCTTTTATTTCATAAATACTGTACATTGTTGCTTTTTTTTTTTCGATTTGTTTTAAGAATGACATCGTCTAGATAAAGATCTGCGGTGCTTTCTGTATATATCATTGTTAATAAATTCAACCTTATCCGAATTAGCAATCTTTTCAACGTTGAATTTTTTTCTCTTTCACTTTTTCCTCTTCACTTTTCCGTGCTATATTTTTTCTCTGGCTTCCTTGCTCCTACGTATCTGTGTATCTGTACTTTTTTTCCCTCTATATCTGTGTTTGTTTTTCTTTTGAACGGTTCGCAAAAATCGCTTCACTCTTTATACATATACATATATTGCTAAGTGCGGTGTATTTGACTTGTTACATTGCATCGAGGAGAAAAAAGGAAATAAAAATTCTGCTCGTTAAATTTCCACTCATCGTAATTTTCGTTCTCGGTGTACGAATATTTGATTTTTCTTTGTCGCGGTGGAGAGTACTGAAATAAGTTATGAAGTAGGGGGCTGTGTAAAGTGAAATAAATAAAATATGAAAAAAAGTATAATTTTTTGCATGCAAGAGGAGCTTGTTAAACAGTGGTTATGTATATATTTACGGTTAAGGTATATATAGAGTTGTGTTTTTATTTTTTTTATTTTTTGCCCTAGGTAACTGATAGCGAGTTTATGAAGTATCGAACATTTTTTTTTGGCCTTCAGATATCGAGCTTATTAAAATCCATATTCTCTTCTTTACGTACCTCTGTGTATACAGTATTAATTCTCTCGAGACTTTGAATTAACGATGGAATGGTGAAAAAATAAAATAAACTCGAGAGAAGCTGCTATTAAAATAATAATATGCAAAATATGAGTTTCAAATTTTCAGGTCAAAGGATAGACTACTTCACCATTTAAGGTAGTATTCAGGAAAAATATTCATTTGGTGGGGTGGTATTACATCTACCGGTGTTTGTTAGGACTCTGGTCCGTTACTAATAGTTCCATTTTTGCAGCTCTGGGAAAATAACTAAACTGAATTGTAAAGTCTGCAAAGTACAATATTACATACATCCAGAATAATGTTGACTCTTGATAGAAAATAGTTAGTTTACTAAATTTGTACATTTATGTCTAGTAAGAGTGTAAAGTATCGATGCTTTGTTGTGGTATAAAAAGTATCAGTTTGTAACTCCAGAAAATAGGTGGTTGTTTGATAATTGTTTCCTATTTTTGACGTTGACACTTTACTAAATATTTATTTATGGAAAACCACAAATAAATATTTACGATCAATAAAAACAAACTTAATAATTAAAATAGAGTTTCCTAGGTATCCACACACTATGGTGGACCTTAACTTTGTTTGAATGAATTAGACTTCAATTAAATTTCAACAGGATACTTTTCATAAAAATATAATATTTTTCATTTACAACACATGAAATAATTAAATTGTACTGAACTTAGAGTTGAACATTAGAGATTATTAAGATTGAACAAAAATAAATGAATTGAACATTGGAAGATAATGAATTGAACAAAAATAAATGAATTGAACATTGGAAAATAATGAATTGAACATTTTGTTCTTCAGAGTAAGAGTTTTTATAATTTAGTTTTTACATAATAAAAAATAAGAAATGGTAAGAAATAGTGGGATTAGTTTATTATGATTGGTTGTTACCAAAAAGAAGGAGAATTGATGTTTTCTAGTATTAGGCAGATATTTCAATTAAGATACACGTGTGTGACATTAACTGAGGTCAACTAAAATTGTTTTTCATATGGAAGACAATTTTCCATCGAATTCTAACGGTACCATTTCCTGTTAGATTTATTTAAAGAAGAATAAGAGTCAAAGAAGTGTAGTGAATTAGAAAATAAAACGAATTATTTCGTTTGTGTAAAAATATAGGTGGACATTTAGAAAATGTTCGTCTATATTCGTTACATGGTTATACTTTTTAGAATAATGCTGTTATAATACGAAACATTGTCACTGTCAAAAGATTTAACGGAAGAAAAAAAAAGAAGCCAGTTTATTCGTTTGCTTTGTAGTTTCAGTAATTAATTCAATTCAGTCGATTGATTGTGTGATTCTGTAATATTTTTCCCATTTTTATGACTTTATGTTTTGTTTAAAATAATTTTAGGAATGAAACAAATGCGATTTCTGAAAGCTACGCTAAACGATACTTTACTCCCCTAACGTAACTAAACGTGTTACATACCTAACTTGTTCATAGTGCTGTTGTATTCAAATGTAGGTACAGCTTTGTTGAATGTTTCACCTGAAGTTGATAAAAATCAGATGAAAATTGGAATGTCGAATGAATTTTCACGAAGCGAATGGGTTTTTTTTTTTTTGTAACTTTACGTTTGGTTTCGGAGTAACTATTTCTCCATTGAGTTAGCCATAAGAAGACTACTCATTTTGGCTTATGAGATTTGACACTCACTGGTTCACCAGAGAAGTAAGAGCGCCATTATTCGATTGATGAAAATTTTTTCCAATGAAAGCTCCCGTTAACTCCTCTTTTTTCCACGCCTAAAAATACCTAACGGCTCGAACGCGGCTATCAAAACTGCCTCGATCGATTTGAGGTCAGTGATACAAAGTGAAAAAATTTACCCAATGCAACTCACCTTTTTTCACCTCCATTGCTCTAAAATATTTAAAAACTGTCTATTCTAATAAAAACTCTTGAATCCGAACATCAACAGAAAATATATGTATAGTACACCATGCATCTCGTGACTGTGCTTCATTTTCTTAATTATTAAGGAGCTAGGTACATTAAAAGCCTGACATCACGAAATTTTCTTCAAAATTTTTATTCAACTATGTCAGCCCATAGTATCAGCCACGAGCTAATGAATACCGGTAAAAATTACTACCAGTTGGCAATTTTCTTAACTGACGCCCTCCCCCCAAATAAGGAAGTGTTGGAACGCCCCTGTCGTTGAAATCTGTCACTGCGTCCTTGTGAACGTTAACGTTTGCATATGTTGGTCAACTCTAAATTTGGTAGAAAAATTTTGTAAATTCTATCTAAAGTAATTTCAGCATTCGAAATTTGCATAAATTAAAACATGAATTAGGAAAGTAAACACCTTCATTCAGTAGTTAGTAATTTCGCCGAAGTTTTCCGAACAGTTTCAACTCTTTGTCAAAACGAATGTCACCCATATTTCATCATTTATAGACCCTTTTTTCCGGGTTTCTCCCCTACTTCCTCGTAAATTTCTCTGATAGCATTGAAACTAAGAGTGGATTTTATCATAAGTCTTTGGTCAAGTTGTCTTCAACAAAGTGAGACAGACATAGAATGGGACTAATAAACAAATGAAGAAAAAAAGCTGAAGTTTTAATCGATAGTTTGTCGCACAAAAAGTTCACCTCGTTCTCTTTTTATGGAACCTCAAAACCATGAAAAAATTGCACCGAAATAGAATTTTTTATTTTGCTCTGGTTTTGTTTTTCATCCGCCAAAAAGAGAGAAAAATGAAGATACAATTCTTTTGGGTGAAAGACGAAGAGAGAAGTGACTTGAAAGAAAATGAAACAATGGAAGAAAAATAGCCTTTTTTTTTCTTTTTTCTTCTTTTTTTTTGTCCTATTTGAACTACCTTTTGTTTGTGGTGCGTTCACATTTGTTCGCCTGTATTTTTCTTGCCATGGTTCTTTTTTTCTTCTTTTTTTTCTCTCCTTCTAAATTCCCTTTGGGACTGTTTCACCAAATGAGAGTGTACGACATTCCACGATTATTTATCTTAATATGGTGTATATTTCATTTGGATTGTTAAAGGAAAACGTGATAAATTCAACGTGGATTCCTTCTTTTTTTTTCCCTCTTCTTTTTTCGTAGTTTTCAATTAATTTAGATTGATATGATAATGGAGAAGGTTGTTGCGAACAGTACGAGACAACAAAAGTGTCAACTATGCGGAGATAATTAAATGTCGAATTTCGGTGGAAATTTTGCGAAGGTTAGACTAAAAATTCGACAAAAACAGCGACAGTCGACTGGAAAAAGTTGTTATGTCTGATTCTGATTCCTTTCTCGATCGTTTGTCATGTAAAGAATGAATTTTAGTGATCCATTAACGGTGTTCCTTCAGCTTTTTTCAGTCATGTGGACTACGCCTTTTTCAAGAACAAGACCACGACTGTACCTACTGTAGCAAGACCAACCATGCCAGACCAATCACCAAACTAAACTGTTCAAGATCAGTTGAAAACTTTTTTAAGTCAGTATGAACGAACTGTAAAATGTTAACAATATTACTGTTCCTTTTATCTTTTGAAATGGAATGAATGCGAAGTTTCACGCAGCCATCAATAATTACAGTGAACGTATTTCTAGCAAGACTGCTACTAAAACTAATACCTGACTGTTCAAAACTAATACCAAAATCTAAGTTAAGGATATTGATTCAAGACCAAAGCCAAGCCTAAAGTTGCATGACCAAGACTACCATGGTCTTTGTCATGGCCACCTGCATTAGGCCATAATTACCACGAGGTTAGATATACCATTTAAAGAATTGTAGGTTCAATGAGAGCAGGGGCGCATTCAGAATAAATTCCCAGGTAACCACCTAGTAAACAAGAACACACCCGATCCGTTAAAAATAAGACGATTGTTTACCCGGGTGAAGTCCTCGCCACATTCAGAATAAACACACTTCTTTCACTCGGTTACAACTTTTGCAACCCATTCTCAAGATGGTTAAATGTTACCCAAATGGTTGTTTACTTATTCGAGCAAGATAGTTGGGGGATTTGAAGTGATATCACAACATGAACCAATCAAATTACGGTTGTCGCACAAGTTATCCTACACCATTCTGAATAAAAGTGACAACACAAAGAAAACCAGTGAATTATCGAGGAGGTAAGATTTAAGTGGTTTTTTTTTTTATTCTAAATGTGATCCAGCCATTTTAACTAATTTTAAATCCAGAATGGTGACTCATTTGGTTAAGTTAGTTGGCGCTGCAATGTGCCGTCTGCAACCAAAAAACTCAAGGTGGAATGATTATTAATAAAAGAAAATGAGTGTGTGATAGTATACAGGGTTGAAGTGAAACTTCTATCTAACTTTTGTTCGATGAATCAGTTGGAGTTGAATGGGCCAAGCTCTCGTAATCATGGTGATGCGTTTCATGACCATTTCTTAGTTTTCTACCATACATAAGGAAGTTACCCTTCAAAAAGGTTTAATAAGTTGCGTTCCAATCTCCGTTCTCTTCCCTGTGATGTGTAAGTTGCATCCAGATCACTTAAAAAAAAATTATTTTCCTTCCCATGTCAGAGACTTAGATCTGTCTGTAATACAATTTCGTATTACTAATGTGGTTATAAATATTGGTGCCTAACTCATACTTATTTGTTATGGTTTGAATTAACATTCAGTGTTACGCATCGTGGAGAAATTTCTGTGACACATTTTCAATGAATTTCATTCTCGTGATAATAGTGCACCTTCTTCGAGTACATTTGTATTTTTTAAGAAACGGTTCATCCTTTGGGAGACTTTTGTTTGGGTCATTAGCAGTGTTTGATATGGGAAAAACTGAGGCCTTTTAACCTTTTTTTGTTTGAAAACTTGCTGTTCATTTTGGAAAAGTACGCTATCAGAAATAAAAAAAATACGGTGCCAGAACTGTGCCGAGGTTGTTTTATTAACCAGAGTCAGGGGCTATTCGGTCAGCAGTTTGTCTCATTCCCTGGCTCGATCTCAGTGTAATAAATCATGATGCAGTTGGAAAAATCGTGTAACAGAAGACGTTTTTATCTTTTTATTTGTTCTTACTAATTTTTAAATTTTTCGAGGGTTGGGAATTTTCGTGCAGAAAATTTGGCTAAATTGGAAAATTCACCCCCCCCCGTCTGAATTATTTCGAAGAGTCACTGACCATAGTAGAACTGAAGAAAAAACTTAAGCTGGGACACAATTTACGCAGCTATCTGCTGAAGCCTAGAATGTAACTTACACTCTCTCATTTGTCAATAATTTCCTTGTAACTTACTACTAATTACATCATCCCAGTCGATGTAATCCGAATAACTTTTGAAAGAAAAGGAAGATCGATGCTAGCCCACATGAAATCATCTAATTATCTGACATTCATTTGTTGTTTTTTTTGTAATTCGACCCTTTAGGGTTCCGGAGATATCTAATTGGTGAATTATATCTCTGCTACATAAATATGACACAATCCATTCATAACTAGAAAAACATTCGAAAAATTAAAGTACTAAGAAAGCCATACCTACATGAATGTAGGCTACCTTGTATTGGATTTAGATGTGGAAGAAAAAAAAAATCAAAGTATGTAATATCCTTCTCAGTTTTTCATGAATTTATTTATTTATTTTTTTCATAAAGCCAAAATGGACTTCTCGAAAAACAAATTCACTTTACCGTGTGGTGATGAAGAGCGATGTTTTGACATGCCTGAATGTCACAATTACCCTATTGAAAAAGAAAATAAGTTAGGTTATGTTAAGCCCTTTAAATATTATGCCCCCCAAACTTTTAAAATTGAGGCAAATTCAGTGCTAATTTTAGCAACTTTGCCCGAGCACCTGGAGTTTCTGTGTGAAACATCTATGGAAGAAAAACACAATTTCTTTGTAATCGTATCAGAAGACACGATAGCGGCTGTTAATCATAATAACAGACCTCACGTGATCCATAAAGGCGAATACTTAGGAAAATTCGAATTAAGTAGCACAGTAGAAATTAATTCCTGCCAAATAGAAAAAATTACTGAAACAACTATTTTTAAGGATAATCGAGGAAATCCCATCCCGATTAATCCAAAGCTTTCACTTGAACAAAAAATAAAAATGTATGAAACAAGTAATGAATTTAATAATATTTTTACGGGAAAAACAGACGAAGTCTCTGTTTGTAAAGTACCCGAACAAGTTGTCCGAGTAGACGACAAAACCCCACTGCGGTGTAGAAATTTTAAATTCTCATACGCAGAACATGAGGCCCTACATAAACTAGTTGATGACCTAATAAAAGTAGGTGTCCTAAAAAAACAAAAATCAAAATTTGAATCCCCTATATTTGTAAAAAAAAAACCAGACGGAGTCTACAGAGTATTAGTAGACTACCGAAGAATAATCAAAGAATTATTATGGATAATAATCGGGTCCCGACGATTGATGTTATTTGGCCATACTTAAGAAATAAAAAATGGTTTACTACGATTGATTCAAACAGTGGATATTTACAGATTCCTCTCACGGAAGAATCTAAACAATACACTGGAATAAATGTGGATGGAATTGGATACGTATTCAATTCTACCCCAATAGGCTTAAGCATCTCTCCGTCCATTTTCCAAACCATCATGGATGACATATTCCATGATATATTCTGGAAAAAAATGGTATGTTATCTGGACGATATTTGCATTTTCGGAGAAACTCGAAGAATGTCTCAAAAATACAAGAGAAGTGCTAAAAAGATTAAATGAAGTAAATTTAAAAATAAAAACAAAAAAATGTCAATTCGCTATGAATGAAATTGAAATCTTAGGACATACTGTCCGTTATAATGAATTACGCCCACTAAACAAAAACATTGAGGCAATTAAAAATTTAAATCCCCCTAATACATTAAAACAATTACGATCATTTTTAGGATCAATAAATTACCATAGGAAATTAATTCCTAATTTAGCTAAAATTACTGCCCCTCTTACTGACTTACTAAGAAGAACAGATAGCAAATCAAATGCCAAAATTAAATTAAATCAAGAACATTTTGAAATATTCGAAAAATTAAAAGATATAATGATTTCCAAACCTGTATTGGCAATCTATGATCCGAAATTGGAGACCTGTGTAGAAGTTGATGCTTTGAAAATCGCATTAGGTGCAGTGTTGCTGCAAACTAATCCTGTTACGAAGCATAAACATCCAGTTGGATACTTCTCGGAAAGAGTCCAACCTGCCCAGTCAAAATTATGTTCTTTTGACTTGGAAATGTTAGCAATTACAAATGCATTAGCCCATTTCCGTGGATACTTACTGGCATTACGCTTTGTAGTATACACGGATCATAAGCCTCTGATTTACCATCAGAAATTCAATACTCCAAGCCCAAGATTAATTAGATTAATCTCCAAATTAAACGAATATAGTTTCCAAATTAAACATATCGCTGGAAAAAATAATTGTATGGCTGATATGTTATCTCGTCCTCATGACGAACTGGACGAAATTACATTTGAAAAAGGTGAATTTTTAGTAGATAAAGAATATGCTCTTCAAGATGAAGAGAAAAATGTGAATACTCTATGTAGAACTCACAACGACTACTCTGCCCCATTAAATCCCGTATTTTATCAAAATCAAAATATGTGGTACTACCCAAGTTCGACGTCTCAAAACAATTATTACCCTCCTTCCCCCGCATCAACATTCCCATACTATCCTGTGGTACGAACCACAACCCCACAGAATGAACCTAATCATTCCCAAAATTGTCCCAATCAAACTATAAACGTAGTCACAAGATCTGCTTGTAAAAGAGAGTCAAATCTCGACAATCAGATCACCCCAACCCCTCCTGTGACTCTCAATTCCCCGCAAATTGCAAATCCCGACATTACATCACTTCCCCAAACAGAAGATCAAACTTCTGAACCCCTCCAAAAATTTAAATTACCTTAAAATTTGAAAACAATGCAGGAAAATGACCCGCATTGGAAAAATGTTATTTCGTTATTAAATTACAACGAAATTAAAAAAGATAAAAATAAAATACGAAAATTAAATCGTACAATACAATTATACTTTCTCGATGAAAATAATGTGTTAAAGAAATTACCTAACCCAACCTCATCGTATGATGAAGCGGTTACGGTAATCCCTGAAAAATTAATTCTGGTAGTTTAAAAAAAACTACATGACAATCCGTTGTATGGAGGTCATTTTGGAATTAAGAAAACAAAAAATAAAATAAAAAACCAGTTTTTCTTTAAAAACATGGTACAAAAAATAACAGAATATGTATTGTCATGTCATGAGTGTCAAATGGCACAAAATTCCCCGAAAGAGGCTGGCTACCTCAAACATATAGAAATTGAAAACCCTAAACCATTCTCACATTTAGAGATCGATTTCATAGGGAAATTCAATACCGAGTATGAACACTCGTATGTGCTTGTCGGTGTAGACAAAAGCACAAATTTCTGTACCATACGTCCAACAAAAAACCCAAATGCTCAATGCGTAATTGAGTATTTGAAATTTATTTGTTATACGTATGGTACACCGGGAAAAATTTCTTGCGATAACGGATGTCATTTTGCTAATGAATCTGTCCATAAATTTTGCGAAGAGAATAATATTAAAATTATTTACTCCTCTTTTTATTCCCCCCAATCGCAAGGACTTGTTGAAAAAATCAACGGTGTCATTAAAAAATCACTGTCAAAATACGACCATTCAAACGAAAAAGAATGGATCGAAACAATTAGTAAAATTATTTTTGCATATAATATAAGTCCGATTGAACACTTACATAACAAATCCCCATTTTACCTACTTCATGGATTTAACCCTGAAGTACATTTACCAGAAATACCTGAAAACTCTGGAAATAAAATAACTTGAGAAGAAGAAATTGAAACGCTTCTTCAAACGAGAGAAAAAACGCCGAGTTTAGCAAAAAAAGCATCGGAAAAAAATGCAAAACATTATAACGCACACCACAAGATCATTGACTTTAAGCCTAATGACCTTGTTTTGCTGCGTCAATCAAAAAACGTCGCGAAAAATAAAAATAAATACACCGGACCATATAAAATTGTTAGAAAGGTCACGGATCTAAATTATATAATCCGTATTAAAACAGACGATGAAACGGCATATGACGAAACAGTTCACGTACGACGATTAATTCTGTATAAATCTCGTAACAACAACGAAACGAATATCGAAATAAAGTCGGAAGAAAACAACGAAAATCTCGAAAACCCCATCCCAACCCAAATTGTATCTAAACCAAGCGGTCGCCCTCGGAAAAAACCAAAGTAACTGTGTGAAAGTATATTACCTGCAGCTACATAGTTTTTTCACTCACGATTTTTTTTTATTAACCCTCTCATCACCCCTTTAGTTCCTCTTTTTTTTCCCCTTATTCCTTCCGACCTACTCTAGTCATAAAAAATTTATCCAAAATACTAGGAAAATTAAAATTATTTAAAAATACATATTTGAAAATAAAAACTCACCTATAGCCCACGTCTCGGAATATCCTTTGAGAAACTCCTCCAGCTGTTCCCCACTGGCTGAACTGCTGGTCTCGGTCGAACTTGGGGATGCATTCCCCTGGTCTCGAGCGCCATCTGAAGACCCACTCTCCTCTGTGGACACGCTCTCTTCTATGGAAGGAGTATTCCACAAGAAAGAGTAAACAGTTGGCTCATACAGCAGTCATCCACCACGGTACAACATCGCTCGATTGTATTCTGTTGCATCGTAGTGACATTGGAAATGGAAACCGGCAGTGGAGATCGAAAGGTGTAAGCGTGGTTTATAGTGGTCATTTACAAACCGAACGAAGCGAACCCCAGCTGTCCCGATTAAAAGATCGTTGAGATAAAATTGATCAAGATGGACATATTCGACGGTAACTTTCTCGTTGGTCTGCTGGGATACACACAACAGACCAACCAAAAGCCCGGAAAGTATGCCCAATCTGACCAATCCCCGAGTGTCCAGATTGCCTTGGAAAACTAGTTTGAGCCTGGATGGCCCAAACTCGACAACCATAGAATAAGGATAAAATAGGCGAAGCTCGAATAGCAGCTTCTTGGCATACTCCTCAGATTCAGGACAACAGGTAAACCAGACGGAATGGCTCCAGTAACCCAAATACTCTTCAATAACCTCACCTGGGATCCGCGACGGCTCGAAATTATTCAAAAAAGCACCACGATCGGATACTGTAGATACGCGATAAAACAACGAGAAAAGACGGTGGAGCAAAAAATACAAGCGGGGCTCGCACATACAAATTTGAAATTGCCGAATCTTGGTGAGAACCTGATCTCCGAGAAACCAGGTCTCATTAGCCTCAACAACTCCCGATGACATGAACATACGGTCATTCATGTAAACGACCGACATTTTCTCAATAAAATGGTATTATAAACAGAAAAGAAAGAAAAAAAATCCGCACAAGTCACTTCACTGAAAATCGGCTCCACGAACAACACTAGGAAAAAAATGAAAAAGACGGATAGATCAAGATCGAACAAATGCAAAACACAGACTAATCGGTCAAAATTAATAAACTTTATATTAATCACTTGACTGAAATTTATAATTCAAATGTCTGCAAAATTTGTCTTCCCCCTTGCCCCAGCTAGCTCATGTTGTAATAAATTCCTAAAATTCATAATCCAGTTTTCTCGTAAATAATTTAGGCATTGCATTTTTTCTGTTTCAGGAAATGTATACGAATCTACTTTTCTATTTCGCAATAACTATTTCTTCGATCACTATTGGGCAAAGAACATCGTCTGACCCATATAGGATTACGACGGCGTCAACTGGCCCTTATTTTCAAGAAATAAGCAATATTTTCGTATATTCTAAATCTGCCCCAATAATTTACTCTATTAAGCTAGATTTGCATGAATCAGCAGATAAACTATTAGCAACAAGCTTTAAACATCGGTTGTGCAATGAAACAACCTGGAAAAATTGCAAATACGCAGAAATGGCAAAACGTCTAAAAAATGCTATAAAAAACCTTAAAGAACAAAATACCGCTATGATCCAAGACTTCTATTCAACGCCATCTTCCATTCGAAGCAAAGGAAGCGTATTCACTCCGATCAGATCTTTCTTCGGAGATGTGCTACACTTTTGCTGTCGAGTACTAAACTTTAGAGATGGACGGAATTTTCTGGCTAACGAAATCTCGTTGAAAGAAGAATATGATATTATAAAAAATCAACTGTTGACCGAACATGCAGCGTTAGTAAATACGTCCACTAATCTGCATAGTTTTATCGACCATACAAATAATTTTATGACAAAATTCATTTTGCATACAAATTCTTTTATGGAAAATTCCCTAGAAGAACATGAACTCCTGATCTCTCTAAATTATATTCAAGGATTCTATGATAACTACTTGATAAACACGTTAAGATTATCAAACATCCTAACTTCTTGTAAATCTCATATGATCCCCTCTTCAATTATTTCAAAAGAAATATTAGGAAAAGACATACTAAAACTTGTGGAAATTACAAAAAATCTAGACCTTGATCTAGCAATCCCCATTAAGGATATTCAAAACTACTATCATGCTAAACTGGTAAACTGCAATTTCTTTAAAAATACGCTAGAATTAGAAATAAAAATTCCTCTAAAACAACTAGAATCTAAATATGAAATTTACTACTTCATTCCGCTCACGTTCGAAAGTCATTCTAATGAATTGTGTAGCTGGGATCAAGAACCATCTCTGATTATTCACAAAATCAGAACAAACTCCGTACGTTATATTAGTGGAACTAATCTCCACTACTGTAACTCGGACAAACCATTATGCTTCCTTCCATCTAATAGAGGAAGTGATAAATTATCTTCATGTGCAAAGAATCTTTTCTTTCAAGATTTAAATCAAAACCTATTGCAGTCTTGTTCATTTAAATGTAATCCTAATAATAATCAAACATTAGTGCATCCTATTGGACACATCTAATTTGCTATCGTAAACTTTAATTCCCTCGTAGCAACTAATTCCATTACGAAAAAATCCGAAAAACTAAAAATAAATAATAATTCCCTCGGAACTTTTATTCTGGATGTACCCTGTCATATCCAAATTGAAAATATTGACGAAAACAATAAAAATACAGTAATTATCCCAATAGAAATTCCCTGTCTCTCTGAATCTTTGGAAGAGACTATTAAAATCGAAAATCACTTACCACTACTGTGGACATATTTTTCCGATTCTACAGAACCTTTTGATCTTGCCATAGACCTGGCAATGACAAAGGTCTACAACCCCAAATGGAAAAATTTTGTTCCCCACACTGTTCCAGTTAACGACTTGGAGAACAAAATTAAATCCATTGAACTAAAAATACCTGACCAAAACTTTAATGATTATCTAACTTTTGTCAATGGGATATTCTTATTGTGGTTAATTATAATCTCGTTTATGTTAATTTTTATTATGGTATATTTAAAGTTAACCTCCCATCGAAACTGTACTAATTTAACAAAAAGCACAGCGTTGTAAAAATTACGCAAAATAATACGATATACTAATCACCTATATACCTAAGAAAAAATTTGTTACTCATAATTAATATTTGTAAAATATTTTATTCTAAGCATATATACTTATACTCGCATTATATGACATAATTTTAACCATGCATAATTAATAAGAATGTTTTCTCCTTCTTCTCTTTTCATACTTGTTGGATAGACTTTGGAAAATTTTTTTTTCCTGATTTTTTTTGTTCCCCCCGGAGAATTGTGTAACGTCTATTTTCGTCTATTTTTAGAAATGACAAACATATTCATCCACACATTTTCGAATACCAAAAACGTAGATATTTATCAACAATAAATATCCTATAACTCTTTATAATCAACCACTAAATTACCCGTATTTGATTTTATAAATATAGATATACTTTCTGTATATTCATGACCTAATTGTGCCTGTCCCTCGAGTACTCGACGAGTCAGCACAACCCTATAATAACAACACCCTACCTCACTTTACCTATCCGACACGTACGTTTTCGTACCCTGAACGAGTATATAATCCCTTGATTCAGTGAAATAAGACACAGTTCCTGGACAGCTACTTCTAAGTACCTGGAACCTCTCTAGTAGAAGTCTCTAGTGAACAGATAGTCTTGCTTGTTGAATTGTGATTGTATATGTATAAATATTAACGTATATTTATGTACTGTGATGTACGAAGTATTATTTTATTAAATGTGTAAACTCACTCGTGTATTTTAAATATTATTGAGTCTCTAATCCATGTTAAGGTCCACGATAGTTTGTGGATGATAAACTTGAAATTATTTTAGAAGTATTACTACTTTTAAAGTACGTGATATCTCGTGTATGGTGTAACACTGAAAGTGGTTCTAATTAGGTACATTACCACTTCTTTTGGCCGTTACAAAGGTTATTATATGTTCTTTAATTAAAGTGTTGTGTAATATATTTCTCTCTGCTAATAATGGAGGGTACCTCAAACACTATATGTTCTTCATTGGCAACAATAGGGCTTTCTAAATGAAGGGGTGAGAGTAATATTCCAATACGATTCAGATACCTTGGTTGGCAGTTGTTCCAAATTGAAACCTATATATTCCTGAAATTTGCATAAAATACGAACCAGGGTTTTTCTAGTAAAGAAAGCTAGATTTTATAAAGAATAAAGAGTGATTTGAAATAAAGGATTTATAACGCGATACACAGAATTTCGTATGTTTCTCCTCGATATGTAATAGAGCTTCTTCGTATATTAGTCAATTCAATGGTGAACCTTCAGTATTAGCCTGTTTTGCTAATGTGTCAGCTTGTTCGTTACTAAAAATCCCACAGCGATTTTACCCAGAAGAACTTTAATATTTTTCAACATGTAAGTCATTCTGAGGGATTAAAGACAGAGGATTTCTATAGTTTTTAATTGATGTGGGGTAAGAATAATTGAACTGATAACTGAGTGTGAAATACTAGAAGCTTTACCAAACTCCACATTTTCTTGTATTAAAGTTTTCAGTGCTCCCCAATTTGCTTGGACTTCCCCTGTCACTGGTTAGGTAAATTATGAGAAACTAAATTTGAATTGTCGAACAAGTTTAACAGCATTGTCAAAATTGAAATGTTCAGCTATTCTTTGACATAAACATAGACAATACTGCGTGTGGTTAAACCTTAGCATTTCTTTATTTGGTTGGAAAATAATTCTGTCCTAGATTCATAGGTGAGTTTTGAAGACCAACCCTACTGTCTTTATTTCCATGGATAAATAATACAATTATATACACTGTATACAGATAGCAAACTTGTAACATTTTTCGACCACCCGTTTTATCAGATGTGTTAAGGATTAGTAATAAGCACCATCGCTCAAGTGCTAGTGTTGCATAATATTTTCAAAGATTTGTTGGTCTAGCGGGGATTCAAACAGGCGTCTCTGGACTTTTCGTCAATGTACTTAACTGCTAGGCCGTCAGGTTGATAACATTATGGCACGTTAGAAAATACATTCATAGAGTTTATAAATATAGACATTTATGACGACTACACCTCTCACATGTGCTATGATTGTGCAGCCAATTAAAAATAGGAAACCAAAAAAACAGCTAATTGAACAACCCATGCTTATTTTTCTGTCGGTAATATCCTTAAAAATTAACCTCTCATTTAATAAGGTTCTTCCAATTACCACAATTAGTAATTTCGTAGGCCAGCCGTATAAATTGCAACTGAATGCTGCCAAGACTTTTTTATGTTATTTATTTTCTTCTTTCAGAAATACATATTATGTCAGACCACACTGCAGTTTATTTAATTAATCTGATGTGTTTGTGAATCATAATGAGTGTGTGAGTGCGACAATACATATAATTTTTCCTCCAGTTCGACGACCAGATCGTTTACTATTGTAGGTAGAGCTCTATAGATACAAGTATGGCAATACGCCATTTTGTATCCACAATTTAATTCATATAACTCTTTCAGAATTTCAGTTTTATCTCATGAACCAAAGATACGATTTCAGCAAAATTTTTACAGAATTTTTAACAAACATATGTTAATATTTCACCAAAATTTCAGCTTTCTACGAGTATTCGTTCTCCTACAATCGCATTCGATATTTTTGATTGCATAGTTTGATCCCATAAAATTGATTATTATAAGAGACTTGTTTTTTTGGTCCTTCAGTCTGTTGGGCGAATGTAGATTTCAAGTAAAACAATAATAAAGAACTATAAAATTAAAAAAAAATTTAAAACCATAAAATTTCTCAAATTTAATATAAATATCAGTGAATTCATATGAGCTGTTGAATCAAAAATGGCGTATTGTTGGACTTGTATCTGTAGGACTTTAGTATGGGTAACCTAAATGTTTACTCACGTTAAGAAGCAATCAGAATGTAACAAACGGTAGGCGGCGAGCTTGTAATTGCCTTATTCCATCATCGTGTATGTAAATACATACATATTCATCTACCTATTTGTTCTCTATACTACGATATAAATGCTTTTGCTGCGTGTGATTGCAAAGAGATGATGTCGGTATATCTTTACATGCAGTGCACAATAATGTGGGTCATGGACATGGTGCGCGATGCCATTTGTTGACTTAGGGCCAAGCCCTTGAAGGAGGGGAATCAGGAAAGACGTTCCCACAGGGTTCAAGAAGTTGAATATTCTCGGCCGAAAAGTTTCATTTTTTAAATTTTGCAGTCTTCTATACGAGTCGTTTTGATAAATCATGAAAAATTTGAAAAATTTTGATGTTTCGTATTCGGTATATGGTTTTTTTGTTCAATTTTTCTCGTTTGGTGAAATGCATACCTGACAGTAGTTCCACAGAGAATAACAGCAGCTCTTTGCTAGCAGGACTAATGGTTTTTACGCACCCTAGTTGGCTTTTCGCAGTGGAAAAAGCGCTAAAATACGGCCGAAATGCAAACAAACATATTTTGTGATGTCAATATTAATTAAAGCGCTTTGCAAAGTAGGTACACGAAAAGAGCAAATGCACTAATTTAGCTGCCCTTTTACAAGCAACCATTTTGAAGAAGAAAATAAAAAAATACACAAAATGAGGCAAACGGTGAAACCGTTGCGATGCTAAAATCATGGTCTACTACCCGCTTCCTCTTGCCCCTTTTCCACCCCTTCAACTTTTCCTCACTTTCCAACCCCACCTAAAACATATGTATCGGCAACGGCGACGTGGTGGTGTATTCAGATAGAACATAAAATATACGGTGACAATATCAGTGAAATATATTAATTGCAGAGGCAAATACCTTTACTATACACATAGTTACGGCCGCGTATACATTGTTCGTTATCCTTTTAATGTTATCTCGACGTTGTTTATGTTTATTTCCATCACCCCAGCCAACAAAATTATTCGGCTTTACCTCGTTGCCCCTCCCCCCAACCTTACCAAAACCTTATACTGTAATATATTCTATCTCACCTTTCTCTCTCAGTCTCTCTCCTCTCTCTCTCTCTCTCTCTCTCTCACTCACTCACTCACTCACTCACTCACTCACTCTCTCTCCTACACTTACCTTTTCTCTTTCCTGTCTCTCTTGACTCGTACTTTATTTAGTCTCATTCCTAGATAGGCTATAGTTAGATACTTGCTACTTATCATATAATTTGCCTATCTCACTCACTCTCGTTCCGATTTATCGCCTCGAATGATTTCATAGTAAAATTATTCATAGAAGGTTCATTTATAACGGACGCCAGCACAACCTCCAATCTGCACTCTTCAACTCTTCATATTTTCGATAAGTATAAAAGGTAAGGAAACACCTAAACGAATTATTTTATCGCTTCCAAATTATTATTGTCTTTTTTTGTCAGTAATGAAAATAGAAAATTAGGTTTTTTTCGTCGTTTCGTCGAGCCTAGACGCGACATTCTCATTCTTGAGGTGAATTTAATGAAAATGCGTACCAGAACCGTGCTAACGAAATTCGTGGAGAAAAATTTATAACCAAACTTTGAAAAGAAAATTTATTGAATTTTCTCGAAGCATTTACAAATTTATTTCATAATCACTGAGAAAGTAGCTGGTTACAAATTAGTAAAACACAATTTATTAAACAAAACATCGCATAGGTACGTATTTGAGATCGACCAATGCATGGCGGGTGGTTGCAGTCGAAAAATACTTTCACGACGCAAAAACTGGGTATTTTCTTATTCTCTAATTAAGAAAAAATCTTTAGGTAAAGGGTCGGAGAGCTAATACTCCACCAGAAAAAATTTGAAAATACGTATACGTTTTTATTTCTAATTTTTGTTATTTCTAATCCTATTTCCTGAAATCTTCTCTTTCCCTAATAGCGTTCTATGATTCTTCGGCCAATAAGCAAGCTTGCGGTTGATCGCAAAGTATATGTAAAGAGTCGAAGCTTTGACGGTCCAATGACTCTGTGCAGATTGATAGAACATTACTTTCATAAGAACATTTCTCTATGACTCATTCCAGTTGATACGTTGCATTACTCTCAAAGGAATAAAGAGGAGTAGAAGTTTTAATACATAATCACTCATCAAAGTTATCATTCGTGACTGATGATGATAGCCACCAAAAACCGCTGCAAATCCCAACTGGCAACCACTATCAGTAAACATTGCCGTTTAGTGTGGAAAACACAGCCGCTGCCTACAGTCAGTTACCACAGCCACCAATCAAGGTCAGTAATCATGACTTTTGACCGATAAGAAAAAAAAGAAAAAAAGGGAATTTTGGGGCGGAGACTCCCATAAAATAAAAATTTGAAAATTATGAAAACACACTCACTGATCTCTATGATGACGAGGAAATTTTCCAAGAATATCTTCACCATATGTCACTGTATATTTATAGGCACGAGTGAGAGAGAGAGAGAGAGAGAGAGAGATGTATTCCAGTGTTAAGGAGGCATTCTATACCTATAGAGAAGCTGAGCGAGCAGCTAGTAATGTTTATATTGGGAGGTTGTTTTTCAACTGATATGCTAAGTTAATAAGGCTAGGAGGCCTAGAGGGAGCTAGGTGGGAGTAATATTGTGTGTCGAACGTTGTTTAGAGTATGATTGTCATTAGGAGAAGAGAAAACCAGTCGTCTCCATTGTAGTAAGATGGAATACCGCATCCGACCAGGGAGAACCATTGGGTGTCGCGTATTATGAACTGGATGGTTATCAGTGGTATGAAGTGGTTGTCTCCTCTGTATAGTCAGGAATTTCAGCTGTTTACAGTTTTTTGGGCGGGAATATAGCGATATCACCAGTGTGATTAGTACCTAAGATACTCTGCTGTACGTTCGATTCTGTAACCACAATATTACGCAAATTCCCTCCTCTTAACAAAAATGGAAAAATTAAAAAGATGAAAACCATCCAAGTAGTGAGATTGCGAACATTTTAATAGTTGGTTCGCTTTGGTTCTCGAGTTTTGCCTATGATTTGCGAAAAAATTACAAAACTTAAACTAATTTTGCTCAGCACTGTTCGGCAATGTCGACCATTTTCATTGAAACTAACGCCATCGGAGGAATTCTAAGAATTAAAAACGCATATAAAACAGCAAGTTTTTCTTCACTTACAACATCCAAGTTCTCCTCGAAAGTTTTTAGATAAAAACCCATTCTTTTGTTCGGACGTATTCTGCATTTCGCGTTTGAAATATTAATAAGTTCGTATTACAGAGATTGAGATGATCTAAAACCATCCTTGGGGATTCGAATGGAGTACATCTACTTACATACTGCCTCCGATCAAATTTATAATCTTTTATGTTCGTTGATAAAAGGAAATCAGGTCAAGGAAAACGTGCACGGCTGGCTTTTGTAAACGAATCTCGAACGCATGAACAGGTAAACTAAATCAGAATGAAACGTCTTCTTTTTTTTTTTTACCTCCTTCATTTCTTCCTCTCGTTGTTGCCGCCTTTATTCACGGCTCTACAGAGCTAACAATTTCTTCAAGTTGTAAATAAAATCGGGCGAGAAAATCGTTTTGTTCGCTTAGAACGCAGACAACGACGACGACGACGACGATGAGAATGAGGAGAGAGATGAACAAAAAGTTGGGCAACAATAAAATTTCGCTTTTTAAATTGATTTTCCCTTCTTCAGTACCTATGTAAACACAGTAGATTCTCTATTAGTTTTGTAACTCGTAATTTCCGGCATTGCCTGCCAGCAACTGCGAAACGGAGAAATGGTGATAAAAAGGATGAAGAAAAAAAGAGGCGAAAGCACAGGATAAACGAGATAAAAAAGTCTCGCTGTTTGTCGAATTTAATCGCATATTGTAGTCCGCAAAAGAATTGTAGCACGCAGGAGTGGGAGAGCTGGGTGAGGCGTAGATTGTACTTTCTTTAACCATATATACGTGCAACGCTTACAACGCTTCCAGCTATGTCCCATTCACGCTTCAGATGAGCGTAGAAGCCAGCGATTTGTGTTCGTCGAAGTATATACTTGAAAATCTTGAAATCTCATCACGATGCTGGCCAAATGGTGTGTAGCCTATTCGTTGTACAGAGACCATGATTAGGGTGGAGGATATGTGGAACTTCGACCTCCGAACCTCAGTTTGAAGATTTCTTGCTCCAATTTTAGTCGTCCTCTTTTCAATATCCACTTTGTCTCCTCGTTGTTGACCGTCTCCGAATTATTTTAAATGATGTGAATTAATCTACGCACAGCTGAAACGAACGAAAAAAGTACGCGCTTCAGTACCAACCGGGGTGGATTGGTACATTTAATGTGGAACACATTTTGACAGCATCAAACGCAACATCAGTTCCGTTAGATAAAAAGCAGGTTTTTTGAAAATTATAAAATTAGTCACCAAAAAGTTATTATTGAATTTTGTAACTGTTAACCTAAAATTACACAATTAAAAATAATCATCTCCTTCAAAATCTTAATAAAAATTAACTTTTGGAAATAACTTTCAACTTATCTACACCAGAATTGCTAGTATGTTGTAATATATTATAGTTTATATTTTTTGCAAATTTCTTAGTTATTAATTCAAATTCAAGCATTTTGTAGCTAAAATAATACCCAAAATAGCAGCACTGTAAATACTGTCTATAGCTGATTTGTACCAAAATCAGTAACATGTTAAAATAGTTCATAATAAATATTTGTTCTGAATTACATTCCGATTAGTCCAAAAGTAGTCATGTCATAAAAAAAATAAAAATAAAAATAGTGCTATGGGAAGTACCAAATAGGTAATCCGCACCAAAATTAGCATATTATGCGATAAAATATGAAAATAAAAAATTCTCCTCTTTTGGGGCCCAATGACTGTCTAAAAATGGGTCTAATGACAATATTAACATCAAATTTGAGTTCAGCGCCTCAGAAAACATGACGAATGATATATTACGCAATAAAATCTGAAAATGATAAATTTTCCCTTTTTTGGGCCAGGAAAGGGTCAAAGAATGGGTCTTATGATAAAATTAACATAAAATTTGAATTCAGTGCTTCAAATAACATGTCCAATGATGTATAAGTAGGCTATTACACGATAAAATCTGAAAATATTCTCTTGGGCTATGTGTATCCACACAATCACGCAACAACTAACAGTAAAATTTTTTTTCTTCTTTCTTCTCTTCTTCGCACCAAAATTTGCACTTAAGTTCACATTTAAGTTTGCACCATGCCAGCTGCCTGCACACTTTCATTTTTTACCCCGTAGTGAAAATAAAAATGTGTTCTACATTAAAAAAGTATCCCTAATAATCAATACAAAGGTCATTTTCTTTTCAGCTTTCCTTATTGGAGTGTTGAAAAGTTTAGGTTTCCTCATTTACTTGAATATTGGCAGAGTGTTGTTCGCATTTTGGTGAATATCCGTATTTGGTACATTAATCATTGGAATGTTCACATCACAAAACTGACTATGCAAGTCAGAGACCAAGACTAAGACAAAATGAAAATCTTGAGAAAAAAACTTTGGTGCAGCAATACTTTGCTAGAAAATCAAGTTTTCTAATTTTCATCCTTAATTCAAAAACAAAACCCTAAATTCCAAAAACTTGAAAAATTTTTAAAAAATATCGATATTATAGTAATAGATATTTTTATCGATATCTGACAAACATTGATATCTTGATATTTCATTGCTAGTTTCAGGAAAAAAATTGTTAAGACCACCAATCCTTCTCTCCTCTCACTCCTGTAAACACTCAACTACATTCAAAACACACTTTTATATTATTGCTTGTGGCTACACTGATACACTATTCCGCCACTCACTCATTTATCTCCGTACACCTTCGTTTATCTCATTCAATCTGTACTTACTCTCATCATACATGATTACTTTGGTTAATTCTTTATTTCACATTACAAAACTTCTTCTTCCTTGATCCACAGCCTTTATCCCGTACTTTCCCTTTAATTTTATAATGTTATAAGGCATTGAGAGTTACAGGCATGGACATCCTTCTAATAAAATCCTTACTGAATCATGCTTGATATCAAGTCTGATGCACCTTTGTACCTTTAAAGGCTTATATAACCGTGATAATGATAAGAATGGCGAGGAGGTGTCTGCTTCGAAAACGTATCATTGCATTTATAGCGTATTACTAGTCCTTTTATAGGTATATATTATAAATTTTCCACCACTCGGTATAATGTCTGAGAAAATAAATTGCTTCCCCTAATAGTAATGACTACTCCATTCAGTAACGCAGTTGGTTTTTTTCTCTGATAGTTCAGAGAAGTAGCTACATCAGAGTGTAATACAACCCCTAAATGTTTTTATACATGCCACTGTATAGAAATTGTCACATCAAAGTATGAACACAAACGTGAAGTTTGAAATATTTCTACTTAAATGCATTGAAAATTTTAAAATTTCTTGCTCAATTAGCCGATCTCGAAATAGGCTTAATGCAATGACCGCAAATTTAGTTAGGCTAATTAGAAATCTTTCCAATTAACCTAAAATTATCACGATTTTTTAAAATTTACTATTTTTCGGAACACAAAATTTGAATTATTATCCAAAATGTATTTTTTCTTACGAAAAAAAAAGCTAAGCTTAGATTTACTATATTTAATTTCTAAAGTCACATAGCATTTTTTGATGTGTAAACATCATAGGGCTCGGTCTAGTACTCTAGTAGGGGTTAAAATGAGAATTACAATCTTAACTCGTACGTCTTACACTATTATAATTGTTGCCATGTAGGTGTGTAGTTATGTGCCGGCGCAATGCGCACAATCACAATCACATTATTATGTTTAAACACCAATCCTTCGTGAGTCCTCGTTAGAACTCACACCTTTTGGTGACTTACGTCTTGGTTCATTCCATCAAGCTTAGTTGGAGCTAGGCTAACACTGCAAGAAATTTTGAAATTTTCAATTAGCCTAAAGTGGTTTAGGCTGATTGTAAAATGCCTATAATACGCCTGTCATTTACTAAGGAGCCGGCATTCTACAAAAAATTTTAGTTGTTCAAGCAGCCTGATGATTTAAGGCTAGTTGGAACGATTTTTAAATAACCTAAATGGGTTTTGGCTTTTTACATTAACCCTAGTTAGTGCTAGGCTAATTGAGTAAAAAATGTTTGATTTTCCAAATAGCCTAAAACGGACTGGGCTCTAGAAAATAACGGATTTTCTAAAGCGCCTGCATCATATTATATATCTGGCTCTGGTTGTATCAACATAATAAAATATATGATCGTTAGTGAGAGGGTGTAGTGGGTAGAAGCTTATAATTAAATGGTTTAAGGTCCAACGGACCATATAAAGTTGGTTGGAGTCACACACCTGCATCGCACGCCTTGTAACTCACAACTGCCTCGCCTCAACACCAGTATCCCTACGTAACTCTGTTAGGAGTGTAGTAGGAGGACCAGCGCACAGGCTATGCGCTGGGACCTGTGGGCGGAGCCACAACACTGGGGGCGGTGGACACGGGAAGCCTTCGGAGGCTCCCCATGAGATTCACCTTTAATCTGAAATAGAAAAAGACATGACAAGTACAAATTTTATTTAAAAAATATAAAAGTACAAAATTGTAGGAATGTTTTCACAAACGCAAAAAGGTATATTTATATACATATATATATACATTCTTGAGAAACATCGTTTCTGGCAATTGCTGGACGCCTTAGCAAGAGGAATAGAGAAGTTTTTATTGGCCATAGAGAACGGATTCTGTAAAAGGAATAGTCAGGGAATTAGCATATTGCGAACATGGTTAGTGTTTTATATGAGTACTCTGTCGCCTATTGTCCGTGATCCTTCGTGAGGTAACTTGACAACAATAGTGGGTGCCAAAAAATCAAAAGTATACCTTTTTACCAGCATAGTATTTAATTATGGCGGACCCCAGGGACATCCAAGAGATTGTTAAATCTAGGTCTACAAGTGTCAAGTCAGAGGTTTATCTAAATCAAGAATAAAGGTCTAATTATTTCTAATCGTTATTATTCTTTGATTTGAGCTCGAGGGGAGCTAGAAATTTCAGCGGTCTAGAAGACTGTTTTTTGCTAGAATATTCAATTTTCGCATGTCTGATGTTTCCATCGTGCGATTTTTCCAGATTGGTGATCCGGGCGAGTTTGTAAACTCCAGGTTTAGACGTGTAATCTAACACATGTACTATGTCATTTACCTGTGGCTCGTAAGATACCGTTCGATATGCGTTAGGTAAGGCTGTTGGAGGCCTGTCCCTAAGATAGAGTAAGTACTCCCTTTTCCAAGATAACCACAGTTTTGTGAGATAATCTTGGTCAAGTTTCCACATATCGAGTAGCTGTCTAGCTGTAGGAGTTGAATCCTGTGACATTTTGTCAGAAGGGACTGTTAAGTGTCCTAAGTTCGCATGGAGAAAATGCGCTGGTGTCAAGGTATGTTGACCGAGATCATCAGATGAAGGGCACAGAGGTCTTTGATTGACCATAGTCTGTATGTCTTTTATACTAGACTGAAAGGTATGGATATAAATGGAGGTATGACCATGTACACGGTAAAAGACTTGCTTTATTATTCCGATAATGCGTTCATACACTCCACCGTACCATGGTGCCTTTGCTGGTATGAAATGCCATTTAATGCCTTTCATAACCATACTGTCCTTTATCTCCGAGTTTTCGGAGAAAGTGGTCCAGTAGTGAGGTAGATACACCGAAATCAATTGGAATTGAGCTGCATTATCAGAAAGAATTGCCTTAGGGGTTCCTTTATCGGCAAAAAAGGTCTTAAATGCAGCCCAAATTTCTGTCGTTGTTAAAGACGAAACAGAAAAGAGATATACAGCCCTCGTAGAGAGGCATGTAAATATCAATACCCATTTCTTATAAACAGGAGTGGTTTGTGTCACCAATTGGTTTTTCCTTTTAGGTAAGTATTTGTCGAATACAGGAAAAGGTCCAAATATATCTACACCCGTATAGGTAAAGGGGTGAGTGAAAGGTATTAACCTTAAATCTGGCAAGGATGCATGCATCGGTTGCTTAAACGGTCTCGTTTCAGATTTTTTGCACAAAATACATGATTTTTTCAAGATTTGTGGGAGCAGTTTTAATGCTTTAGGAACAAAATAATGCCTACGGAAGTCAGCAAGAGTGAACTTGATGCCCGTGTGTACATTGGTTAGATGTGTATGCATTAAAATAAGCTCTGTCAAATATGACTTAGGATGCAGTAATATGGGGTTAAGCATATCTTTTGCATATGGTATTTCTGGTAAGTAATTTACTACACGCAGAATCCCAGAAGGATCTAAACAAATATGAAATTTTTCATATGAAACATGTTTAGGTGAATTATCCTTCAAGAGCATTTCAAATATTTTGGAAAAATATTTTTTCTGCTCACCAAAAACGAAACATAGAACTGCAAAATGAAAGTTACAGTCCATGATCGCATATGGCTCCAACGAACGTTTCCTTTTGATCCTCTGATGGCTAAATCGTCGGATAGCTTTGAGACATTGGTAAAATGTACTAATAAGCTTACAAAGGGAATTGAAGTTTTCAATTTTAATCCCAAAAGGAGTGTTGGTTGGGGAGTGGATGAAACTCGAATATGGTACTTGAGACTTTTTAATGTCTTGATGACTTTTTGACAAGTTCAACGGTTGTGAAAATTGACCTATTTCGGTGTCCGTTTCCTGTACAGGATTTGGAGTAGAATTAGGCAATATTAATTCACATTCGGAAGTTTCCGAATTCAAAAAGAAATGAGGGATATTTCTTTTCGAGGATTTTTGGATCCTCAGCAATTTTGCTGATCTGTGTTTATCGAAAATATCATCCGATTCAACAGGTAAGGAAGTGGTAAGCTTCGGTGAGATGCTTAAACATTCTCTGAGTGTACAGTACACTGGTGTGGAATCTTCTTCAGGTTGGTCAGGTAAAGTTTCAATAATATGAAGGTCTGTTTTAGGCCAAAAACTGGAATCTAGGGATAACCAAGATGGTCCAGTCCACCATGAAGATTGAATTAAATTTTCCACTGTGGATCCTCTGGATCCTATGTCCGCGGGATTTTCATCCGAAGGTACATAACGATATTCAACAGCTTTAATGCTTTTGATTTCGTTTACCCTATTTGTAACAAATTGAGGTAATATTTTGCGTTCTAGTAGCCACGTAAGTACACACTTACTATCTGACCATAGAAATGCAGGGAGATTTGTTAGATCCATAGGTTTTCGAGCAGTACGTAGACCTCTAGCGCCGATTAGGGCAGCTATCAATTCCAATTTTGGAATGGTTATGGGTCGCATAGGTGTTACGCGAGATTTTCCCATAAGAAAACGTACTGAGTAGGAATTTGACTCCTGATTATGGAAACGTACGTAGATTGCCATAGAAAATGCTGTTTTGGATGCATCGGTAAATGCATGCAATTGACAGACATTGGGATTGTAGATCCCTACATAGAGTTGTCTCGGAAGACAGTAGCTAGTAGTTTGCATCAGATCATTTAAAATGTCTGTAGCTACTGGTTGCAATTTTGCGGGGATTGGTTGGTCCCATTTTAGCCCTTCAGACCAAAGTATTTTCATAAATGATCTGGAAGGTACTAAGGACGGAGCAAACCATCCGAGTGGATCATAAAAGGATGACATTATTTTTAAAAATAACCTTTTTGTCCAACAAGCTGTCATAGCATTAGGGGTAGGGATGTACATAACATCTTTCTCCATGTCCCAAACTAGACCTAAGACCTTGACTAGAGGTTTATCTAAAGCATATAAAGGATCAAATTCCTGTCTCATTGGTTTACAGTTAGTTCCCCATAGAGCAAGTTGCATGGAAATGTCATTGAATAATTTGTTAGATTTGACATATAATTCCTTTACTTTTTCATAAGTAGGCAACGATGTTGCTAAATTATCAACATAAAATTGTTGTAGAAATTTGTCGTGAAACTCCTTGTCAACCATTTGAAAATGGTACAGCAAAACTGCTGCTAAAAGAAAAGGGGCGGTTACTATGCCAAAAGGTACACGACAAAAACGAAACAACATAAGATTGGTTAAATCTGAAGGTTTTGCAGGATCTTTAATCCAAAAGAAACGAGTTACGTCCCTATCCTCTGGATGTAGTCCAATCTGATGAAAAGCTTTCTTTATATCAGCTACAATACCATAAGGATCTTTGCGGAAACTTAGCAAAATGGAGATTAAATCCGCTAAGATAATTTTTCCCTTATACATACAGTCATTCAGCGAATGATTCGACTTTTTAGTTTTTGCGGAACCGTCGAATACGACACGAAGAGGAGTGCTTTTACATGGGTCATAGATACCTTTGTGGGGTAAATAATGAGCCAATTTAGCGGGTCTCTCGTGATCTATCTGTTCAATCATTTCCAAATCTATTAAAGAATGAAAATATTGATCATACAGATGAAAGAATTGTGGGTTCTTAACCATTCTAGGTAATTGTTGATCTAAACGTTTAATTGCTAAACGATAATTATCATGCAATGGAGGTGGGTCAAACCTATATAGCCATCTAATTTGGTATCGGTTATTAACAAGCGTTATATCTTTGTAAAATAATCGAAGTGCTTCAGCCTCGGCTTCAGCTTCAACCAAGTTAGTGGTTTCAATACCTAGAGTATCTAATTTCCATAAGTTTTCTACACTTTGGGGTGATGTAAAGAACATAGTAGTAAAAATATCACTTTCCACCAAGGGATTTAATGATCCGCCAAGCATATGGCCAAAATCTGTATTAATAAGAGTCAGATTTTGAGTAAGTTGTCTAACATTTTTCACGAAGGACCACATATAATCATTTCCTAAGAGTAAGTGTATCGTATGTTCACGGTCCAACTCAGAAAATTCAATATGATCATATTGTGGGTAGAGAAGTTTGAATTCTGTGAAATTTTGTTGACTAAGATTTTTAGCCAAATACGGTACAGTATTTGCCAAAAGAGGAATTTTGGTTCCATTAGGTTTCTGGAGGTTAAATTTCACCTTGTGAGATCGAAATTCACTTGATTTTGAATTTGCAGCACCTTTAAATCGTAAAATTTGAGATCTATTCAAAAAATTTTCCTTAAGGTGCATATTTGCAAAAGTATCGGTAATGTAAGTTTCCTTACTACCGGAGTCAAAAAATCCATTTATTTCAATAGGTTCTGAAGTATTCGACACATAAACATACGATAGAAACGTAAGAAAGTGCGCAGAAGTATCATTATTATTAAAAAATGAACAAGACTCACTGAGGATTGGAAGTCCTGATGTTGTAACCACTGTTGATGGTGTAGGCGCCTTTGGAGCTGCTCCTTGGGATTGTTTAGATCCGCCATCCTTGACCTTGTTGTCCAACTGTGGGATTAAAGTTTGATGGTCATTTAAAGAAGTATTAATTTCTTTAAAAGTTAAATGTTTGTCAGACATACTTTTTTCAGGCAGGTACGCCTTATAGTCCTTCAAGACTGCCGTCCATGCGTCGCATTTCCCCATGGTGATGGGGTAAGGAGCCTTTGGACATAAATTAGGATGATGTCCTTTGCCCATGCAGTCCATCCATCTGCAGTACGCAGGTGGAATGTGTCTGCAAAACTCCTCGTCATCAGCATGACGGAAACCGCATTTGACGCAAAGATTATGCTCTTCGTAGAAGGACTTACGCTCGTCGAGCGTGTTGACGTTGCAACAGAGAAAGCTGTGGTGCAGCTTGTCGCAGAATATGCACTTCCCTTGTTGTGGAACAAGGGGAGTGCGTAAAATGCTGACGGGGATTTTCTTCCCTTTCGGTAGTTTAAGGAATACTGTTCCATCCGAAGCTGTAAACAAAGAAGATTCAAAATCTTTAGTTTCAGACGTTTTGACACGTTTAGCAGGAGGGCCTTTTTTATTAGGATTAGATTTATCTTTTCCTTTTTTAGACTCATTTGTAGTGATAGCAAAATTTTTCCTGCCTTTAGGTTGGTTAGTACCTTTGTTTTGTTTTTGAGGTTTATCACCTTTCCTAGGTCCGAACGTGCTAATAGGGTCAGAAAGTTCCCTGATTTTTATAAAATTTCTAATAGCCTCAAACAAATGTTTGACATGACGTTCGTTGGACTTCAGAATGTTTTGATATGAACGAGGAGGAAACTTTTTAATAACTATATTATAAAGCTGTTCCTCGTCAACGGTTGAGCAGACCGAACGATATCTTTCTATTAAAACGGAAATAGTATCTAAACTGTCCAAAATAGAAGAAATTTCGTTTGTTGTGGTAGGGATTGCTGTTAGGCTTTCCCATAGAGCTGCTCTGATTTTTGATTCATCACCAAACCTACTGTCTAAAAATTTCAGACGTTGATGATAACCAACAATATCAGGCGAAAAGTGACTTATTTTATCATTAATAAATTTAGGTAAGGCACCTTGTAAGAGATTAATCTTTTGAGGGATTGCAATATCCTTACGTTTGTTTACGTATTCGTTAAAACCATTAATGAAACCAGGATATCGTAAAATATCCCCATTCCATTTCTCTAAATAAAATTTAGGTGGTTTAAGGTTGGTAAAACCGGTTTCTACAATATCTTGAGGTTGTTGTTCCCAACATTTAGGAATATAGCCAAAAGAAAGCGGGTTTGTAGAAAGTGAAACGTTAATTCCAGAAGATGATTCTTGTGGGATTTGAAGTCCCTGATTATCTAATACAGGATGGTTAATCATAGATAAATTTATTAATGATGTCGATGAATTTTCTGGTGGAATTTGAGACGACTCACCTCTATATTTTTTAGAAGTGGTCGCATGCTCATTTTCCTCAGAATTATCATTGGTCATCATAGCATGCGTACGTTTAATAGTATTGGATTTTTGATTACCCTTTACTAGACGTGGGATTTTTGATCCTTGAGCCGATGTTGGATCGAGATCTACATCGTCCTCCTCTGTTTGTGGTAGGTTTGGAGAACCTGCAGGAACTTCCTGGGTAGGTTGGAGATATTTCATCTCGAAGTCTAATATGTTAAGATTGAATTCTTGCCGAATTGTTTTCTCAATTTCGGTTATGGTTTGATCCAGTTTTTTGTACTGGCGATAAGCAATATCGATTTCATTACGAGTCTTGGTGAGAGACTTGCCAATTTCTTTGGCACGAGCAAGCTGTTTGGCTTCCAATTCCGCTTGCTGTTGCAAACGCTGTTCCTCCTCCTTTTGTTGAAGGGAGGTTAAATCCAGAAGGGGAACAGGTTCTGGTGCAACTGCAGGCGAGAATTTCTTAATTAAGCGTGAACGCTTAACTAATAAATCCCGTCTGCAGTTACGTGCACGGATAATTATATCTTTATCCGTTTTAGTGGAGAGATTTTTTAAATCTTCGATGCACGAGTCAATCGCATCCTTTTCGGATAAGATTGCGTCGTAATCAAAGCCTTTAATGACTGGCGTTTGCAAAAGTTCGTGAATACGCCACGCGTAGGATTCGCAATCCTCCACAACTGTGGTGGCCACATAGGTATCATCTGAGGATGTTGAGTCCGATGATTCTACGCTGGGACTACGTCGTCGACGAGATCCGGATGTGTCTGAGATTGCTCTCGATCTTTTAAGGAGTTCTTCTTCCTCTTCTTTTTTACGACGTTCTTCACGTTGTTGGAGGAGTTTCCGCTCCTTCTCTTGTTTTTCGGCCGTAATTTTACGGGCCCTATCCTCTTCTTCTCGGATTCGGGCAGCTTCTTGAGCTTTTTCTTTAGCGATAAGATCTGCTTTCGCTTTCTTGGCTGCAGCAGCCGCTTTTTTCTTTTCGGCTTTTTTAGCCTCAAGAGCTTTCTGAGCTTCGGCAGCTTTATTTGCTTCATCAGCTTTTAGAGCTTCAGAAGCTTTATTAGCTTCAGCAGCTTTTGCATCAGCAGCCGCTTGATGCATGTCCATTTGTTCGGACCATGGGAGATTGTTAGGATCTAAAAGATCATCTTCTTTTTGGGAAGAGATCGAGGAATCGTGAATTCCTTTTTCTGCCATGTATAATTAGTACTGAGAACAGAAAAATAATAAAAATTGTTTAGATTTCAGCAGCATATTAGTGCTGTTTATTTACTATGACGTGTGTTAAACGTTTATTTAATGAGGAAAGGTGCAGAGAAAAATTAAATTTTTAAAGTATTAGTGTCAGGGACACAAACTTCTTCTCACTAGAGTGAAATAATTGATTTACCATGTATCAAATGATATTTATCAATATTACGTCAAGTGGATTTTTAGTCCATTTTGAGTATTTTTGGTACTTAATTTTCGTAATTTTTCTAAGTATTTACGACTAAAGAAAAATTGGGCGTGACCCTAGGACGAAAATTCGTATTTTTAATTACAAGAATGTGAATTCTAGAAATTGTCAAAAAAGAAATTAAAAAATTTTTGACAAGTCCTAGGGTGCCGTTAAAAAATCGGGCGTGACCCTAGGACGAAATTACGTATTGTTGGTACGAGAATGGTAAATTCATTGTTGCCAAAAAAATAAAATTTAAAATTTTTGACAAGTCCTAGGGTGCCGTTAAAAAATCGGGCATGACCCTAGGAGAAAATTACGTATTTTTAGTACAAGAATGTTAAGTTCTGGAAAATTTTGTAAAAATAGTAAAAATTTCTACAAGTCCTAAGGAGCCGAGAGAAAATCGGACATGACCTTAGGGCAAAAAACGTATTTTTTGATACAAGAATGTTAAGTTCTGGAAAATGCATAAAAAATTTATAAGTCTTAAGGTGCCGAAAAAAAATCGGGCGTGACCCTAGGACGAAAATTCGAAAATTATGCATGAGAATGATAAGTTCTTATTAATTAAAATTTTTCTAAGTGTCAGGGTGCCAAATAAAAAATCGGGCATGACCCTGGGGCGAAAGAATAAAATTCTATTCGCGACACTATTTGAAAAAATATACACAAAAAAATATGATTTATAGGCTAAAGATTATTTAGATCTGAGACCTATAATTTTTTCGTGATTAGGATGATGAGTCCATAATTTTTCAGACGAAAATAAAGACGCTAAAGTCAAATTATTACGAGATGAAAAATATTATTCTAAACAATTATATAATTATTTAAGAATGTAAGGATATGGTCCTTTAATTACACTTACCAAAATTCGAGTTGATATTAAGGATGAGTGTGGAAATTGCTAAGATGAGTAGAAGATTCTATCCGCTACTTCGCCGACGTGAGAAAAAAAACGTATTTTAAGACGAAAATTACGTAAAAACTCACGAATAACGATTACAAAATGAAAAAAGAAATTAATTTACGTAAAAATCGGCGTAAAAAACAACAACACACAGCAAAAATTAATTAAGTACGTAATTAATTACGGGAAAAAAGCGCAACGTGATAAATTCGTACAAGGAACTGAACAGGGTTGTTGTACGAATTTGCGGACGTTGGCGTAAAAACCATAATATGCGCATGCGCGCGAGTCAACGTGGTTGATATGGTTCTTCCCTGTTGCTGCTGTTGACGTATTTTTATACGTATTTTACGTGTGTATTGGTAAGATGGTGAGTCTTTTGCGATGCAAGTCGATACTTGCATCGCTATTATGTTAGGTGATTTTGACCTTGGATCGACGTATTGATGCATTGACACGAATTTTCGTCTAAATTTAGACGAAATTCGGCCGATCTTAATTTCTATTTTTTTAGACGTACGAGTGCGAGTGAGATAGATTTAGGATTTATCGTCCATTTTCGTCTATTTTTACGCGTTCGTAATTTACGTCAACAGAAATATTAAGGCATTTATCCGCGGAGTTTTTCAGACTCTTTTTATTTAGACGTAGCATGATTAGTGCTGTATTGTTAAATAATTTAATTATTTGACAATATGGAAGATTTTACTCTTGTCCTAAATTCATTATCAATGAAAAAAAGGATAAAAAATACGTAATATTTTTGAGCAGATGAATGCTAGGGGCGGCGGAAAAATTAATTTTATTAATTTTTTCGTCGTCATTACCCGTAATACGTGAATAAAAATTCGTGTGTATTAGAATGATGAGTTCTAGATAGGAATCCATTATTAATGGGGGCGCTAAATTTTCATTTTTGCCGCTAAGTGGAGAATTGTTAATTCTTATTTTTTCGTGAGAAGATGGTTAGTCTTTATTAAATTATTTTTCTTTGTTTGTTAGACAAAAAATAAGATAATACGAATTGTTAATTCGATGAACTCTTTCAACTAAAAGTTAAAGTTCAAGTGAGGATGGTTAGTCCGCAAAAATACTTCGTATTTTTGTTCAAAGTTATTACAGTGGAAGCGTTTTTAGGCTAAGAATTGTTAATTCAGGGAATTTTTAATTCCAAACCACCAGACTATATTGCTCCTGCTACCATGTAGTGGGTAGAAGCTTATAATTAAATGGTTTAAGGTCCAACGGACCATATAAAGTTGGTTGGAGTCACACACCTGCATCGCACGCCTTGTAACTCACAACTGCCTCGCCTCAACACCAGTATCCCTACGTAACTCTGTTAGGAGTGTAGTAGGAGGACCAGCGCACAGGCTATGCGCTGGGACCTGTGGGCGGAGCCACAACAGAGGGTGCATTTTTTTGGGACGCTAGTTCCGAAATAGTAGCGACGTGAAAAAAAAAATCGTTCATAGATAAAGATCGATCTTTTGATGTTTGATCAGTCGATTTTTTGATGGATTTTCTTGACCTGATCCATCAGAGTGATCGATACTTTTTATATATGATTCAAAAAAAAATTTTACTTTTTTCAGATTTTTTTTTCAATTAAATTATTATTTGAGCTTCTTTTGTAAGAGGAGTTCGATCATCGGAAGATCGATGTTTTCCTATTTGATTTGTCATTTGAACAATCTTATACATCGCCAACTTGATCGATCACAAAGATCGATTATTTTGCAAAAATTTACAACACCATTCCAAAACGAGAATATGATGAAGACGATGAAATATAATGAAGTAGGTAACCCTGACTAACTGGGAAACAAGTGAATATAAATTTTAAATATTTGTATGTCAATTATACAGGTGTCCTAATTTTTATACAAGATATAATGATAAGTTGGAATATAAAATATTTTATTTGTGTGTAATATAAAGTATACTTAAATTTTTCTCTTTAGTAGGTAATTTAAAAAAACAGGAGTGGTAAGTTTAGTTTAGCTATCGATAATAGGAAAAATCTTGTGAGTACGACTAACATTAACACCACAATTAATACCAAAACTACCAAAGTCGTGGTCTTAGTCACTTCTGCATAGCCAAATTATTACAATGCGTGACTGCTGACATCACTGTTGGTAAGACTGTAAAATCATTTGTACGGGTGTACTTGCATAATAATTGTAAAATTTTCTATACTGCTCTACCATTTGTCCGTATGAAAAATTGATGGCGTAGTTGTGTGAAGAACCCATGCTTTTCAGCCTAATACTGAGTTGAGTTCAGTTAGTCAGAAAAACCTGAGAGTTCTCATTATAGTCTAGAACATTTGGGGAAGAAATGTGACAATTTGAAACTTTGAGTTTCACTCACAACAGGTTGACAAAAACAATCTGCTCGATGTAAATTGGTTTCTCGATAGCCTTTGATTATTATAGTACTGGACCAGTAAAACTCCATAAGCCCAATATATACTTTTCAAGGTCAAGACATGGCGGCATAAAAGTAGGCAATTTGCGTGTACTTGGTGCGTAATTTCGATGTTTTGCTTGATTTCACCAATTTAGAATACATTTGATAAGAGTCATCCACTAAAGTCACCGTGATGGCGTGCGTATAAACTTAGTTTTAAAGTACGTCATGCGGTACACAGCGGTTGCTTATTTAGTGCCGAAATGTCTAATCTGAAATCATTGTTCTTTACTGGTCCAGTAGTATACAGCCAAAGGTACCAGCTATCAAGCAGGGTTTAAACTTGCATCTCTGTTCTCCAATCTCTTATCTGTATTCTGTAAAATTGGAAAATTTTAACTTTTAGAAAAGAGTTTAAACCATTCTTTATCCGTCTCATTTAGCGTAGCGGACTACTCCAGCCGCGAGTGAGAACTCTACCTTAACCAACGCGAATCTATTACGTATTTTTTCCGAATATACAACAAAGCATCTGCTGCACGAGTTTGAAAAACAATATTACACTACGCGGGTAAAAAAGATTTTCTAATAAACGATCGCACGAAATGATTGTAAAATTTTAATACCAAAAATAATTTCACTTCGTTGAAAATGGAAATGGGCGTTTTTCCAGCGATACGTTCCAAATAACTTGTCGTCCGCCGAGCGCATAATTTCAACGTAAAGGCGTGCCAAGTTATTTGAAAGCTGATAATACGCCGTATAGTTAAAACACTTCGAGGCGAGCCGAAGGGGTTTGCGGGTGAATTTTGCAAAATAGCGATGTCGTTAGACGGTCGTTTATGTGGAGAGAGGGTTGGTCGCGTATTAACGGGGGTCCGCAAAACACGATACTTAATTAAAGTTTCAAAATGTAATTGTAAATTTGATCCACTGCTTCGCCAAAGAACCCTCCCCACTCCCCGCTCGCCATTTGTGTGTACCCCATTAGGTGCGCGAGAAGAGATTTCCATTAGAACAAACACGCAAACCAAAAACAATAATGGCGAGTATTATTGTGTGTAGTGGGTAAACTATACGGGGGCCATGCAGGCAGGACATTCGAGTGTGAGAGCAAAATAGAGACGAACGAGTGAATTCTCTGTAGAAAGGAAAATATTAAGGGGATGGTCAGAAAGGGAAACGAGTTTCTTCATTTATTAGGTATAGATGGAGGGGGCGAGACGAAAGCAGCGTTTCTCTGGCTGCCAAATCTGGATAATTAAAATCTACTGGCTCAACCGCCACTACTCTGGTGGCAACCCTCTACAGTACGAAATGGCTCAAAATTACACCGCGCAAATCTACAAACCACAATACTGAATTTGCATTAAAAAAAAAGTCTGATTTTGGTGTGGACTCGACTTTTTAAGTAAGTTTTCTGTTGAAAATCTACTTATTAATCTCGGTGTCATGGAAAGACCTGTGGGTGGGGGTAATTACGTTTTTCGTTTCATAACTCAAGGAAAATTTTGGCACCAATAACTCAAATTCGTATATATAAGCCAATTTTAATTGTTACCTCGGTGCAGGTTGTAATTTTTATTCGATAGGCACAAAATTTAAAACGAACGTTAGTATTAAGTCAAGGACCTGAACTTTTGATTTTATTGCGAATCGGACCGTACGGTATTTCCGATATAGCTATTTTTGTTTCTGTTTTGGCTATAAATTTATCAATTTTCGATCAATAGCCACGAAATTCGAAACAAATGTTATAACTTGCTATAAATTTTGGTGCGGATCGTTCGCACGGTACTTCCGGTAACATTATTTTCATTTTTATTTCACCTATAAAATGCCTAATTTTGAACCAATAGGAACGTAATTCAGAACAAATATTTATTACGACCTAAGTATTAGTAACTATTTAGTGACTATCTAATTTTACATTTTTCGAAAACCTGCTTTGTCTAACGGATCTGCATTCTGCGTTATTTTTATTTTTTGAAACAAAAAATGCTCCGTTATGCGGAGACCTCTGATTTCTCCAGATCATAATGTACGATTAGTAGAAGTTAAATAATGAGGTACTGCTTACCGATTTACTTTTACTATGGTTCAATTTTAACAAAGGTGTAGGTAAAAGTGGTCGTGTAGTCTGAACCCCCTTAACCAAAAAACGCCAAAAACTTGACCTTTAAATAATAGTGTCATTATCAATGATGGTGGGGATATAAGAAGAGACGGCATAGAAGATGTGGACCCTCTACGCCCTTAGATTTTCGTCGAGAAATTATTATGATTATTTAGAAAAATTGATATTTTTCATTGAAGTGGAAGAAGAGTGAAGGACTAATTATGCACCATGCAGATTAGGAGTACTGCCTGTGAATTTTGAATCGTTTTTGTTTTCCGGTTTCATGCGTTGTTTTTCAAGGGTTGGCTGGTCAGCCAAAAGTCACCGCATTTATCTGTCCGTTAGACTTGGTGGTGCGTTAAAAATCAGATACTTTATCTGAATCAAGAGAAAAACATTGTAGCCTCTATCATGCAAATCTGAGTGAGTGTGCTCGCATTTTATGTCATTTTTCTACGTCTTTGTTCATGAGTTAGCCAGGGTAAGCTAAAAGCTGGATACGTGTTCACGATCTGTTACATGTAGTCCTACAGAAAAAAAAAACTAAATATGCTTCTTTTCGAATTGGAAGAGAAATGGTGAAAAACTAAGTGAAATAGATAACAAAGAGCACGTATTTTGGGTTATTTTCCTGTTTTTCTTCATGGTTCAGTTGGCGAACTAAAAAGTGCCCAACTGGTGGTCTTGGATATGCTTTTTCAACTCATATTCTAATTACTTTCCAATCATAGAAGGAGTATACAAAGTGGTAACACAAAGAAGCGGTAAAAGCACCTCTTTGTATTACCACTTTATAATCTTTTGGGCAGCCCTTCGACTGATTTACAAACTAGTCACGAGAAAGTAACCATTTCCTTTTATTCATGATACTGAAATTTTAGCAACAAGTAACAAAGTAATTTCAGAAACTTTCAAATAAATTATTATACGGCATATCACAATATTTCACACTCTTAGTCAAGTTTTTTCGTGAATATTTTCACAAATATTGGTTGATTCATAGATCTTGCGTTGACGAAACTAAATAATGATACCTCTTGGAACTTACTATCTTGTCCCAATCCCGAGTTATATTATTTTGACTGCCCGTGACAAGTGTTGATTACATCGCAAAATGTTGGATCGGAACAGTGCTAATTATTTCATTATATGACCTTGAACAATGTTTCTTATTCACTTTGGACCTTCCTCTCGACAGGTTTCGTATTTTTTCTCCCTAACTAGGGGGCGAGGCATAAGTCGCGCAACCCAAACAACAAAGCAATGTGAAAATCAAGTTTAGAGCCTTCCTCATGCAATAAATAGCTGCACTGATCCTTTCTCTTACGAATCAACCCCTCCGCAAATCCCTATCTGGTTTAGTTCAGTTGCATCTGTTGTTCGAGCGTGTATCGCGCGCCAGTTAGTTATGCAAAGTGTCATGTGATTACACGCCATGCAAGAATTGTTGCTGCTTTACCTTGGCAGGCACAACAAATGGTTTAGGATGATCAGGGGAAGGCATTTTCAAGAGCGCTGATTTAGAATTTAACGTTTATTTTTTTCATATTTAACCCATTCTTCCAGCAACGTTTGTGTGTACTGTGTACGAACCTTGAACATTAACACTCGTGTTGTGTCGGAGGGTCAAGTGTGATGAATCAAACAGACCTATTGAAGAAAGTCTGACTTATAATTTGTTTAACCTCCGGATTGTGACTGGAGGTGCTCACCAGTACTTAAAATTATGGTATCATTTAAGGAATCTGACGTGTAAACGTGTCAACGCATATTTTTTTAACAAAATTTTTGACTGCAGTCATGCTGGTCGAACGTCTTTTTACGATGGGGCACTTGGAGCATAGCTAGAAAAACCATCGGTCTATGCAGATGACCTACGCTCCATCTACTTGAGAACAACCACACACAATGACTAAAAAAAAAATTATTTCTATTTACTGTTGAAAATTAGAAAAATATTCTATCAAGGGCTAATTTTTCAATCACTAGCTAAGAAATTTAACTGTCAGATACGACTAAAATCCTATTCTCTTAGTGTGATCTACCAGTTAAACTAACTGAGATAACTGAGGATGGAGAAACCGGTACTAAGGTTACCTACTAACTTTTATAAATACACGCATTTCAAATACTATTTAATGCTATAAAAATAAGAGGGAAGGAACGAAAGGGAATGGGGGTGCCACTGTGGTTCAGTTATGCGAGTACCATGTGCCAAACATTCAAACAGGCATTCTGGGGACATATCACCTTGTGCTAAATCCTTTGACACTGTTCACATGTCCTTTTTACAATATTTTTCGCTCTTCCTTTCACTCGTTTATCTAACTTTCTTTCCCTGTGTCCACCCATACTTCCGTGGTCGCATCTCTTTTCCCCATCATATATATATATATATATATATATATATATATCAAGATTTATTGATAAGTCTAATCTTGATAAATTTCGATAACATTATCGAGATATTTTTGCAGTTGAAATCCTAGGCTTTTGCAATGGTCTTCGAAAAATATACGAAAAGATTTCATATCAGTATTGTAATGCCAAAAAATAGGTGTTAGTTTGGTATTTGTTTCCTCTTTTTGACGTTAACACTTTTACCAAGTATTTATTTATGGAAAACCACAAATAAATGCTTAAGATCAATTAGAATAAACTTTACAAATAAAATAGAATTTCCTAGATACCCACACACTATGGTGGACCTTAACTTTATTTGAATGAATTAGACTTCAATTAAAATTCAACAAAATACTTTTCATAAAATATAATATTTTTCATTTACAAAACAACTTTTAATATTGATTATTACAAATTAGGATTTTTGACAGAACTGAACATTGTGTTCTTTAAAGTAACAGTTTTTATAATTTAGTTTTTACATAGTATAAAGAAGAAATGGTAAAAAACAGTGGGATTAATTCTTTATGATTGGTTCTCACCTGAAAGAAGGAGAATTGACGTTTTACCTGCATTAAGCAAATATTTCAATTAAGTTACACGTGTGTGAACTAATTGAGGTCAAATACAATTGTCTTTCGTTTGGAAGACAATTTTCCATTGAATTCTAACAGTACCATTTCCTGTTAGATTTATTTCAAGAAGAAGAAGAGTCATAAGTGTGTGGTGAATTAGAGAATAAAACAAATTATTTCATTTGTGTAAAATATAGTCGCACACTTAAAAAATGTTCGTCTATATTTGTTGCAAGTATTTTTTATATGCTCCAAAGTAGGCTAATACTAATCAGACATAACGGGCAAAAAAAATAGATCTCCTGCTACATTTTCAATTAGAATCAATTTGGATAAATCTTGATAAATATCCATAGCATTAACAGCACTAGGTATCATAATTAATTTCGATAAGGGAAATCTAACTTTTTAACAACATTGCCACCGTCTCTAACAGCCAATTTTCATTATATGCTAAATTTTTATCCGAGAAAGGAGAAAAAGCAAGGGAGAGTAGCAAGAGGACACCCTCCATCATTGAAAGGAACAGAACAGGCCAAAAAATAATATTTTCCCCAACAACATAATATCTAATGTATTAAGTAAAAAACAAATTTTTAAAAGTACGCTTTTATAACGAAAACGAAACTCCGAAATAAACATTAAAATTATTATCTATATAATAAATGTAACAAATATAGATGAACATTTTCTAAATGTCCGCCTATATTTTTACACAAACGAAATAATTCGTTTTATTTTCTAATTCACTACACTTCTTTGACTCTTATTCTTCTTTAAATAAACCTAACTGGAAATGGTACCGTTAGAATTTGATGGAAAATTGTCTTCCATATGAAAAACAATTGTAGTTGACCTCAGTTAATGTCACACACGTGTATCTTAATTGAAATATCTGCCTAATACAAGAAAAACGTCAATTCTCCTTCTTTTTGGTAACAACCAATCATAATAAACTAATCCCACTATTTCTTACCATTTCTTCTTTTTACTATGTAAAAACTAAATTATAAAAACTAACTCTGAAGAACAAAATGTTCAATTCATTTATTTTGTTCAATTCATTTATTTTTGTTCAAATCATTTACTTTGTTCGATCTTAAGTTCAGTACTATTTAATTATTTCATGTGTTGTAAATGAAAAATATTATATTTTTATAAAAAGTATCCTGTTGAAATTTAATTGAAGTCTAATTCATTCAAATAAAGTTAAGGTCCACCATAGTGTGTGGATACCTAGGAAACTCAATTTTAATTATAAAAATTGTTTTTATTGATCGTAAATATTTATTTGTGGTTTTCCATAAATAAATATTTAGTGAAGTGTCAGTCAAAAATAAGAACCAAATTCAGAACCTACACCTATTTTCTGGCGTTACAATAAAATCCATGATTTCAGTAAACCGGTATGTCACCTGCAGAAACAGTATGTCGCCTGTAACACAATATGTGGTATTTGTCAGGTTGCAACTTTCACAACATTTTAATTTTGAAAAAAACTGCTTCTTTCTCACATCACGATATCTCGGCCGTTATTTGAGCTACAAAGCTGCGGTTGGCACTATTAGAAAGAAGATAAAATTTTCTCAAATTCTCTAGAAAAATTGGTTTTTTTAACACCATTAGTTTTTCAGAAATGAGCCATTAGAAAACTTCAAATTAATGAAAAATTTGTCATTTTTCAAATTGTTCTTTATTTCAAAAATTAATGATGGTAGAAAACAATTTCCAATGGTGACCCCCTTATTTTTTAATGACCAATTCATTTCCATCGTCAGTTCTTACCTAAAACAAAGTAATTGCGAACTTACGGAAAAAGAAAATACAAGAACAAAACACTCCACTTTTTCCATTATTTTACAATTTTTTTATCTTTTATTTTTGAAAAACTGATGATGATAAACAAGTGAATTTAGTTCTGGACTGTAGAAAATTTTTTCACCTTTCCAACAGTATCAATTTCAGCTTTCTATCATTAATAGCCGTTGAGAAATCTTGAGGTGAAAGAGGGAAGGTTTTTCCGAAATTTAGATGTTGAGAATGCTGCAAAAATTGTGGATAATTATATCAAAACTGAGATTCTAATGGATAAGAAACTGTTGTTAAATGAAAGCATAAGGGCGTGGGTTCATTTCCCTATAGCTCCTGAAACATTTGGGTTTTTTTCCCATTCTTTTGCTATTCATGTGAACAAAAAAAACAAACAAAAAAAAAATGCTAAACTAAAAAATATGAAACATTTATAGTGATGAGATTACACTATATTGTAAATTTTTATTGCTATACATAACCTTGAAAATTTTGACCCACAAGTTAGAGTGATCCAAAACTGGTAGTTTACCTTATGTCCAAAATCATTCTTATAAAGTATCTTTAAAATCTTAATAAAATGGGAAAAATAGCTTTAAACGTATGTGTCTACTTTTCCTTTCCTCAAAACAACCAGTATGTCGTGAATTTAAGCATACACTTCTTGGTTAAATGTAACTTTTGTTGTTATTGTTGCATAACTGCGAGCAAACCTGCAGTTTTAAGGCTAGTTGGTAATAATATTGATAACGGCATCTTTGTGATTGCTATCTTAGCACTTGTTACCATAAATACTTCATGAAATTGAAATTGAAATTGAAATTATATATGTTGGTCTTTTTATTATACATTACTATGTATGGGCTGCTTAAACTGATAAAAAAGTGAAGACAACACCTTAAGTGCTAGGAAAGAAATGTCTAGGGCGCAACGGGCGCTTGCAATACTTCGATTGGTTCGTTACCAACAGATAAGTGATAACCAATAAGAACTAAGAATGTTGTTTACATGCGCCCGTTGCAGTCCAAACTTCCCCTTCCCCTAACAGCAGATAATGTCTTCACTTTTGTTTCTCTACCTCCTGGCTGTTCGAGAGCACTCCATATGTTGTAATATATAGTCAAAGATGTTGGTTTAGAATGGATTCTTCGAATCAGATTCGGATTTTGAGATGCTATTCTTTAAATATTTGTGTTGTTCGAATGAGTTACGTTCGTATGTTTACAGAATAGTTCCTAAAAATCTGAATCCAATTCTAAAAATCTGTTTTAAAGTAACAAAGCTATAGGTGAGCAAATAAAATGAAAGTGTGTATAAAATTGCACTGGTGTTACTTCAAAAGAGGGGAATATTCGAAGTTAACGTGGAGTCTCTTGTCTTTTGTCTAAAAGTGACATGAAGCTGGGTTTAAACTCACGTCTCTATTCTCTAATCTCCAATCTGTATTCTGTAGTTGGGAAATTTTAACTTTCGGAGAATAAATCAAGAGAAACAGTATAAACCATAGCTCAGTGTTTCCCTTTAGTAAATTTTTTAGGTATTAGATCATAGAGAATAAATCAGCGAGTATAAACCATCCTTGAGGCGAGTCACAGTTTCCCTTAAAAATTTTGAAACATATTTTCTATCGAAGTCTTAAAAATCTCTGCAGGTCAGGAGTAGTCAAGTTTGATAAACACAAAAATACAACCCGCGTTACGCGTGAAAATTTTATATATAAACATATCCATATAATCCTTATGGAACCGATGATGTCAGTGGTTCCTGTTTGCTGATTGCCCCAGGGGACTTGGCCAACCTGTACAGATTTTAAAGACTGATTTTTTATAACGTCATTAAGACGAAAATAATAATTGAAAAGGAACGAATGGAGGGTCAAGGTGGCACAAATCAAATATGTCATCGTTGTGAAAAAAGAAGAAAAGAAGTCTAACTAAACGTCGGAAAGGATAAAAAACAAAAGTAGTGAGAGAGATTCAGTTATAGGATCGTCTCTCTCTTTCTCTCACCCGCAGAAAAACCCACATTTTCAGAACCAAAAACATACAACACTGAGAGAAATTTTCGGAGGCTGCGTCGTGATGCCGTTTTTCGAATCTTTTTAGTGTACTAAAGCGTCGCGTCGCGAGAACAACGAAAAAGCACGTGTGCGAAAAATTTTCGGCATCTCCGGCAAAAAAAAAAAAAAGGCACCAGCAACAACGAAAAGTAAAAGAGATTTGTACATTTACAATTTTTTTTTCGTGCGTTGTAAACCTATAATGTAATAAAACAAAAAAAATTGTGGTGAATAAATTTTAATTTAATTTTTTTTTTTTGGTGTAAAAATTTCTGACATTTTCTCGAAAACGAGTAGAGAAAAAATTTAACCGGTCATTCATCATCTATTCCTTACTTGGGTTTATTATGCTACGATTTTTTTGTTTCACGTCGTTTTCCACGAGTGTTGGAGAGTAAAGAAGACACAACAACACGATTCAACGAAAACGACGACGACACATCAACATCATCAACATCATCATCATCATCATCATCATCATCATCATCGAGTGTAAAATACAGGAGCGACGTGTTAATACAACTTCGTTTCGTTTTTTTTTGTTTGCAGTCTCGTGGTTATTACTGCACTTTTTTTCGTTTGGCTTTTTTTTTTCGTTCTCACTCCTTACTTCACTCACTAAGCACTAAGCGGTTTGGAGTATGACGCGAATGATTTTTTATGTTTGATGATGAGCATTTTTACGCCAAAGAAGACAGTTTTTGCTCGACAGTTCGTCCTCATTGTTGTCGCTTCCTTTTCAGTCTTTATTTTTTAAGAAATATTTGTGGAAATGTTAGATTTTTTCGTTTGGTGTAAGAGCTGAATATCCGTAACTTCCGCAGAAGATATTGTCGTGGCGCGTAATATCGAATGATAGAATTTGGTATCGTAGTTGAAATTTGATTTTAGGAATCACATTAAACCCGGACAAACTCGGAGTACAGTTGACTCTGTTTACTAGCGGTTAAAATCTTTCTTCCCCCTCTTCACCCCTTATGTAACGAAAATGTGGTGATTCCTTCGTACAATAATTTTTTCTCTTTCGTTCGCCGTTTGAATTTGACTTGTGGCCATTTTCTTTCTCCTATTTTTCGTGGTCGACGGTCGTTATTATCGGAAAAAAGTAAAAATATTTACAACAATCACCTGTTGATGATCGTTTGTGTTTCGAGTTGAATTGTTGTGAAGTTATTCTATTTAACTTTTGTTTCTGGTGTTTTTTCCATTTTCTATTTTTGATTGGCACGAAACGATGTTGAATTAGCGAGCTGGCGGCTAACGTGGAGACACTTACATTTAGTATAAAGGTGAGTTTTTGTGTTTTCATTTTAGTGAACCGCACATTGTTCGAATAACTTGGCCTCTGTGATACTTTTTAAGTGAATTCTTTACTAAGGTGAGCGGAGGAAGTAGAAGTGTATTAGCAAAATGGAGTATTTTAGCTCCATCCAGTACCGACATTTTATAGTCCGTTAGTTAATGCTCAGTTTAAGAATCGTTTGAATTTTGAAAGTATTCGACGTGGTAACATCTCAAATTTTGTAATATTAAAAATCTATTTTCTTTAGTGATACTTTCATAGAAATCACCTGGATAAACAATGTTGTTAGGTATCCTGCTTCATAGATTCCCGAGGGAATTTGGCATTTGATGTGGCCGTACAGGTGAATTTATGTAACTCGTTAAGTGTTACTCAAGTCAGTCTCAACCTTTCAACAATTGATTTTGTTTCATTTTTCAAGAAGGCATATTATCGAATAACAAACTGACAGTTGTTACTGGTTATTGACGAGGTGGGCAGGGGAGTAGGAACATTTTTCATTTGGGGAGTGTAAGTTGAAAAATCAAAAAACAAAGAAATTTGGAATATCTTTGCAGCAGTAACAAAAAGGTGTAACGACCCTCCTTATTAACCTGTAGAATTAATAAAAAAAAACTCTAGCAAAGTATCACTGCACTAGAAAACCCAGTTGACAATTTTCAATCACAATATTTGAAAAAAAAGAAGAAAAAAAACCCTTAATTAATGCAACGCAAAAAGGAGGCTCATAACCCCATGTGCCATAAATGAGAAAAAAAAAAGATACACATTAACTTCTGTCGAACTTGTACTCCCATAATGACAATCCATTGTGAAAATTTCAGCTGGATCCCTTTGGTAATTTTCTCAATCCCTTTGGTAGTTTTCTCAAAACTGAACCAAAATGCTTTTCCAATTTTCTAGAAATAGAAATTAAACACCTTAGCCTTGCACAGATATAAGAAAAATCTACTGTGAAAATTTTAACACAATCCTTTCAGCGATTTCTTCAAAATTCTGGAAAAACCACATTTCTAACAATACTACCGAACAAATAAACAACAAACTTCTATCAGACTTGCACTAACATAAGGAAAATCTGACATGAAAATTTCAATACTGTATCCCTGTTACAGTTTCTTAAAAATTCTGGAAAAACCCTTTTTCAGGGATTTTTTTGTTCTTCAGTTTTTTCAAAAACTATTGGACCAATAAGCATCAAACTTCTTTCAAACGTGGTTCTATTATAAAGGACAGTGCGTCTTGAAAATTTCAGCCTTATACCTTACTTTTTGTTGTTCTCTGAAAACCATGAACCAAAAGTTCTCTCCAGCAATTTATTATTTTCCAGTTTTCTCAGAAACTACTGAATGAATAAGCATCAAACTCTTATCAGACTTGTACCAACATACAGAAAATCTATCTATCGTCGGATGACCATGAGATCATCATCTAGGTATCATTTAAGAAAAAGTTCATTAAAAATGGTTCTAAGCAGGGCTTTCAAGCTGAACTTAAGTTACAGGCTTTTGGCTTGCTTTTTAAAAAATACACCTTTGGTTTGATGCTTTCAGCTTTTGGTTTAACTATTTTTTTAAATTTGTAACTAAATAAAATGAAATAAATTTTTTTAAACTCAAAATTGATGAATATACCACTAATGTGATAATAAAAAGAAAAACTAATAAACTTGTGGTGTGGTAGAGCAAAAAAAATCAAAAAATGGAAGAAAAAGTAAGGTTTTTAGTTAGCTTCTGTCTTGAAAAATAAAAGCTGAGGCTTCTATCTTAAAGCTGAGAATACCAAAAATACAGCTTTCTTGGCATTCAGCCTGGTTCTAAGAGTGAGAAGTTATATTAAAAAAAACATTAAAAAATAGGCTATACAGTATACAAAACATACCAGCTGATGTATCATGTAACAAAATATGAAAATTCAAAATTTAGTTCCATTTTGAAGCCCCTGATGTTTGAGGAGTGAATTGAATGAAAAAATGAGCATAAAATTTAAAATCAGTTACCGAGAGATCAAAATTTGGCTCCCATTTAAATCCCCTGATGGTCAAAAAATTGGTTGAATGAAACAATGAGCATCAAAATCAAAATCAGTATTCCAAAAAATATACCTGCTGATGTATCAAAAATAAACTACAAAAAGAGAGTATATAATAATTAATAAGTTAAGTTAAAAACGAGTTTTTAAAAAATACGCTTTTATAATTTGAAGAAGGAAATAACGGTGAAAGAAGTAATAAAATTTTTCAAATTTTTTTATTAGACAGAAACAAACAAAAATTGAAAAAACAACTGATAAAAATGGATAGTGTGTTGCAACACGTGAAAGCAGCGCTGAAGTTGGTCATTTGGTGTACTTCAACAGATTGAGTGAGTAGAATAAAAGCATATAAAACCCCCCTTTTTATTGGAGGTTTTGCCCTTCTAACCCCAATTTTTTATTTTTCATTATAATTGAGGTGAACCTAAACACCATTTTCTTTATTTTTCTGTATTAGAAAAAAACAAACAAAAAAAACAAGTAATTATGTGGGGATGTTTCCCTTACCTCCTTCATACAGGGCCGAGCTCTGCATCAACAGATAGGTTGCAGACCATAGTCTGTGACCCAAATTATTAGTGCATTGCACTTTAAACAAATACATCCTCTGTATGCACTCATACAGACGATACATTTCTACATATGTTGACAAATGGCAAATGGAAAAGGCAAGTACATAAATTAGTAAATGCTCGCTGATGCAGTGCATGCCATGGTCTGTGTATGGTACCATAGTTCCTTTGGACAATTGCCCTAACCAGTTAGTATGCTTTATGTATGGTTAGGCATTAAACCAGCTGGCTACCAGTACCTAGATACAATTTGGTCACCTTACCTGTAAAACCACTTTTTACCTGGTTCCATGAACTTCGTGTAGGTAGCCCTTATCTACAAATTGCTTCACAGTTCAGTCCACAAATGTCAAATATTAATCAAACTGGGGAATTTCAGCAATATATTAATTAATTAATTATAATATTTAAATATCTCTGGAATCAACATTAAGACCTCAATTTTAAACTCATTACCTCATTAGTCATAAATCATAATAATCATACACAGGTTAGGCCTATCAAAATAATAAAACCTTTCCTATCCATTACTTTTAAGTGTTAATCACAGTTTTTCATAGTTCGTTCTCATTATTATTGCAGATAAATAAATTGAGATGCTCATATTTCTGTTCAGTGAATTTTTTCAAACTTGGGACATATCTAGATTGTTTTCTCACACCCAAAAGCCTCTATCCAGTAAATTTCTGCCATAGTGTTGGTCTAGTTATCTAGAACTCGTATCATAGTTTAGGATTATTGGCTCCTTTTACTTCTTCTGAGTTTTTTAGCACATAACATTTTTTTCATTGAATTTGTTGTGTCAAGGTCATGTGCCTTTATTATTGATATTAAAAAGTTTCACTTCAAAAATGAAAAAAAGAAATAGGTTTCAGAATTTTACTTTTGCCTTCTTCTTGATTTTTGTAGTGTGAAGCGAACATGACAAAAATGCATTCATTGTGAGGAGAGACAGCAGTGGGCAGGATCCAAATTATTTGGATCACAGATCCGTTTTATGATCTATGATCTAAGACTCAAATTATTTTTATTTGGAGGATCGTGATCCATGATTGGAATCATTTTGTGGGGAAAGATCAGGAGTATCTGTTAGGATTTTTTCCTCAAGATCTGTTTATTCATTTTCAAAAAAAAAAAAAATGAAAAATGAAGAATATGCTTGGGAATTATTCCTTTATTTTTTCAAAATTTATGAAAAAACATTTGTTTTCAAATTATACATCTGTGAAAATGATCTGAATAGATCCTTTTTTTTTCCTGATGTTCCATGATCCAGATTAAGATCATTCTTTGGGAAGTGATTTGTGATCCAAATTTGAATCACTTTTTTAAAATTGAAAAGGATTTGTGATCCAATTTTATTTTTTGGTGATCTTGACCATGCTTGTTGGAGAACCTATTGGAATCTAAAGTTAAAGTAGTCGCCCTCTGGAGGCTCCATTAATCAAATTTGTTGATTTTGGGATTATGTACTGTTTTTTATCATTGAGAACATGTAAAATCAGAGCTTTCAAAAGCACTTGCCCGATAACTGTGAATGATAGAAAGCTGAAACTGTTAGGAGACATCTATATAGGTTATCTACAGATTCCTGAAGTTTTGGCTGAAATCCTACATTTATTTAAAGTTTTGTACAAATCCTGTGATTTTGGTGATAAGAATTCCATCAAATTGGAGAATATGAATAGAATTTCATCAATATCTTGAGAAATAAATATAAAATGTCAGGGAATCCTCAGATAACCTATGTAGATATTTCCTAAAAATTTCAGCCTTCCACCACTTACAGTTTTTGTGTAATTGCTTTTAATAACTTTGATTTTATATGTTTTCAATATTAAAAAACCGTTATTTATCCTGAAATTGACAACGCTAGTGGCGCAGTCCAATGAAAGTGTTACATCCCAATAAGAAACATTCCTTATGAGTGTCAGTACACAAGTCTGTATACTGTTTGATAACAGGTCATTTTATTCATAAAAGTGCGGAATTAGCTCTTGTTCTATTTTTTAGGGTAGAATTCGAAAAGAACTTTGAGTTTTTTTCTTTTTTCAAATAATTAAAGTACTGAAGAAGTGCATAATTTACTAACCAGATTCAGTAAATAGTTTCTGATAGAATGTTCTCATGTAAAGATATGATCTTGTTTGTATTAAGTGATTTGGTTATCAAAACATTATTGTAATTTCATTGGTCTATTAAGAGATATTAATGTTTGAGTTTTTTTCACTTTGCAGAACATTCAGAGCAGAACTAAAACTTACTAGTTATATTTAGAATTCTTTTCTTAGGCCAGAATGCAAAACCAATACTGAAGTATCAACAGTGACTTGAGAATTACTTATCTTAACAATGTTATTACAGTAAATATTCTGTTTTATACATTATAGTTAAATATGGCAGTGTAGCAGATATATATTCACTTTTCCTGAGTTTACATTGGCTTACAAAGTGAAACACCAATACTGTATGTACAAGTTAAGTCCACTGTATGGCAACACGGAAGTTAGGTATTCAGTCAGTATGGGTTCGAATCTCTATACTGCCTGAATACCCAAAGTGGTGACCTCAATGTGATCTGAGAGACAGAGTTTGGCGCCCTCTCTTGGACATGTTTGTCATGTTGATAGTTCATTACTTCACTGCTTGCCAAATGTGATGGTGCTGTAGGTGGTGTGTATTGGTGAATTGGAGATGAGAGGGCATCTGCCACTCCAATACACACGCCTACTCATCAGAGCATAACACCGTGCCTTCATCTGGTCATATTACACTCTGTTATACTGGAGGGAGTAGTGTGGTGGCTACAGCACACATTGGTGAGTAAACATATTTCTCTCATTCACCTTCACCAGACACCATGTCCGAATAAATATGGTGCGGTAATTTGGGTGATGGTGACATGAGAAAGGTAGGTATTCAGTCAGTATGGGTTTGAATCCCCATACCACCTGAATACCTAAACTTCACTTTTTTTGATTTTACAATAGCTTACAATGTGAGAAACACCAATACTGCATGTAGAAGTCAAGTCCATTGTATGACAACATCTATTTGTTGCTGATTGAATGTGTTTTCTGCATATTCTAGGCTGGGTAAAACAGGTAGTGTCTTCAAGGCACTACAACAGTCAGAAAAACATTCACATTGTCTCTAACATTGATGTACTGAGTTCGAATTTGACTTTCGTTTTTTCATTGGACCTTCTTTGAACCAAAAGAGCTTCAAAAAGGGCCTAAATTTTGAATTTCAATATTTTATGATGTAAAATACTGTTTGGTATAATTTTTGATGTGTTGAGTTCAGATTTGATATTGAGTTTTTCATTGGACCAATTTTTTGACCCCCAGGGGCTTCCAAAAAGGGTCAAAATTTTAACTTCTTATGTTTTATTGTGTGATATATCATTTGGTATGTTTTTTGATGTACTGAGTTCAAATTTGGAGACCTATTATGAAACTTTTATCATGTTAACACTGTGGTGATAAAGTGTTAAAATTCCTATCACCGTATTATGAGAAAATGATAATGTGGTAAAATAAAAAGAGGCGGGTTAAAGTGATAAAGTTAACGCCACCTTCCAAGCAGGCGTTAAGGTGGTAAAGTGATATTTTGTAGATTTTGTTCAAAGTTTTTCCTCAATTGATGCTGTCCAGATAATTGACATTTTTGACAAAATGATGCATTGGTTTTAAAAGGTGATGTTTGAGTATTGATTTACAAATGTTTGCTTTCTGAGTTTCGACTTTCGAGTGACGTCTGTGAAATCTTATTTAGTCTATTTCAGAATAGGACATCTGCACATTATCTCTGCTTGATGGATATAATTATAATCTCCATAGTCGATGCTGTTTTCTAATTGAACTTACTTAGATTTTTCTGAGACCAAAAGGTACGTTCGCTTCATATAGTTTAATGTTGATCTCTTTTATACGGTTCATTATCGCATTCTCCAAATAATCTATTTTATAGAAGAGAGTTATAACAGATACATAGTTCTATCCCCATGTACAATACTTTCCAGTTGAAAAAACAATTGAAATAACTTTAAAATAATTCTTATCAATCGCTGTTATCATTGTGTTTTCACTTAATTTCATAATACCATTTTCAGGACTTTTTTTAACGCGCTATCCCATTATCCTTTTATCACCTTATCCCCAGAGTGTTAACGTGATAAAAGTTTCATAATAGGTCTCTTGATGTTCATTTTTCTATTGTATTAATTCTTTGAGCTGCTGCTTTAAAAAGTGGCTAAATTTTGACATTTTATATTCTTCTTCATAAACCGAATCTATACTCTTTTAGTGCTTAGAAGTGCGTGATGTCAGAATTACCTATAGATGGCAGTCAGTTAGGGAGAAAGGAAAAGGTATCGATGCACATTGTTATACAATGACAAGCTAATTTTTTAGAGTAAACAAACATCTTGTTTCTGGCAGACAAGTGTGGATGTATGTTATGCCGTCCCTCTCTTCTTAGCCGGAACTGAGTATAGAAACATTTTCAATGCTAAAATGTATCAATTACTTGAAGAAAAGAAATATTTTTTATCATGTCAGTTGGTTTTTTAGGTTTGGAAAGAAGCTAAGAATATTTTATAAGTGGTTAATGTAAGATTTTAGTTTATTTGTAGGTGAATAATTTTTTTTTTCCATTTTGTGCTACCGACTCCGGGAAAAGTTTATATGTCATATTTTGTGGAAAAAAAAGTGTTTTTAAGGAGATTTTCTCGACGTAATCTGAGGTATATGTATATAGGAAAAGATACGAGTAACTTAGAATGCAAATTGTGAGCTAAGGAAAAATGATAAAGCAATTTAGGATATGGCATATGAAAGAGCAAGTTTTCTTTGATTTAGAATTATACATGTATTTCTTTTTAAACCAGAGTCTATTGGTTCGTTTTTCTCGTGTTATCAAAAATGATATCTCATTATTATCGATAGTACTCAAAATCTGAGATTGAGAGAAAAAGAGTATCAGTAAAGAGTGGGTGAATCAATATGATATCTCCAGAACCTTCTTAAAGTCACATTATTTTGAGTTGGTTTTCTTTAGAAAAGCTACTTATTACGATTGGTGCAGTATTAGCCTCCAGGGTTGGGCTGGGTACGTTTTTCGTTTTATGACCTCAGGAAAATTTTGGCACCAATAACTCAAATTCATATATATATATATATATATATATATATATAAATAAATATATATATAGCAACAGTACGTTTGTGGTTCAAAATTGCAAGTGAATAGTATGTTTGTGGCTCATTTTCAGATCCACTTTCTACATTCTGGAACCACATTCTACATACTCTTTTTCTCAGTGAATTTTTTTTTTTTTAAAGATTTTTTTACACCATTTTGAAGTGCTTGAAGTCACCAATCATATGTGCTAGTCAAAATTCTCTTATGATGATTAGAAAAAGGGGAGGAGTTAGTTAAAGGTTTATTTTTCAGATCCACAAACATACATTAACCATCTTTCAATTGAAGATGTAGTGTTACTGTATGTGCACCTGCAGTGCTAGTGTTGCTTTGTATATACATTAGAAATGAGAAGTAGCTCAGTGACGTTTGGAGTACTAAAGTGGTTCAAAAATTTGACAACATAGCATCCAGTCATTAATGATTGAATTTTGCAGATGATAGGTACTACATGTGGTCTGGTAAATTTAAAATACTGGTGAGAAAAGCTACAAAAATTTGACAGTTTGAGGGCAAATGGAAATGTTCCAGAAGGGGAGAGCATATTCTCAGGGTATATGAGGCATGGTAATGGAACATTTTCCTGATTATGTTTTTCCAAAAACCTTTCTTCTGAAAAACAAAAAAGTTTCCATATTGATATTAGCCGATTCTAAATAGTAGGTAACTTACTTAACATTTATTAATTTGTACGTAGGTATGGAAGAGAATGAAACACAAAATAAAATATTTTAAGTTAATTTATCCAGAAGTTAAATGCGGCATATAGGTATATGATTCAAAAAAATTTTTTTCGGACAAATTCTACAAAATGAAGTTAGAAATAGGTCTTCCTTAATCGTTGAAAATAAAACTAAACGTAGTTATGTACCTACCTGCACTTAATAGGTACTGATGACAAATAAACGATAAATTATAGCGAAGTTTTCATACTTTTTTCAGTGATTTTTTGATTTTTAGTTTGGTTAGGGTGAAAAATGTATTTTTCAGGATGGTTCTATTTTGCTTTCGGCTGTCTACATGATTGTATCTATGCTCATAAGTATTAGGTTCATCAGTTCCTTGTAGTTTTATGATAAAACTTTTCAATTAGTGCCAACTTCTATAATAATTCCAGTCTTTGCATTTTTATTTTATGTTATTGTTTTTTTTGTGGTTGGTTGAAATTTCATTTTTTTATTTAATGCTTTTTTGTTTCATTTACATTCTCATCAGCGTCATTTTTGCATTAGTCATTTGTAAGATATGTGCTTACCTACCTAACTCAAAAGCTGTTTCATCAATTTAAAAAAAAATACATCACCACCATGGGATCTTCTTCTATAGAAATATTATTTAAAAAAATAGGATGTAGGTTTTGTCGGCTCGGGGAATTAAACCTGGGACCTACATATTTGCCAGCTAAAAGCGGTGAACTTAACCACACGGCCATCTCACCGCCGACTATAACTGGCGAATGTATTTTATATTAGACAAGGTATGGCGGTTCCCACACACTCCCCCACTAGAGAGACTCAACACGAGTTGAACGACATTAGATGCTGTGGGAGGTTGGGCGGAATCAGAAACGCCTCTTATACCTATATGCACAGGCTTATACTACCCATACGGGTTCTATTTCCACTATATAGGGCGCCATCTATCGGCTACTCAAGTTAGGAAGGAGAGTTGTGAGTTCCACCATGCACCACTAGGGTGCGTGCGTGTCCAGCACACGTCAAGGGTCACCAGATGTAGGTTTTGTCGGCTCGGGGAATCGAACCTGGGACCTACATATTTGCCAGCTAAAAGCGGTGAACTTAACCGCACAGCCATCTCACTGCCGACTATAACTGGCGAATGTATTTTATATTAGACAAGGTATGGCGGTTCCCACATAGGAGTTCATCAAAATCGATACTCAGTCGCACAGGAGGTAAAAATATGCTGAAACCATAGAAGAATTATTTTTGGAAACATATCCATTTGGAAATAAGTACTTTGAAATTATAATTTGGAAAAAAAGGTCATTAGGAAAAAATGTTTTCGAAGGAAATGTTTTTGGAGATTTTTTTTTCTTGGAAAAATGTCCTGTAACCATGGGGCATTCACTGCATACACAGTCAGTTTTAAAAAAAAATAAAATTCTCTATTCAATGAGTGGTGTAAGTAAAACCAAATTTATTTTAAAAAATGTAAAGATATAATATGAAATACTTTGATTTAATAATTATAAAGAGGCTGAGTTTTTTTCTACCATTAGTGCTGCAATTATGATAATTTTGAACAGTATTTTATACGTGTTAGTGTAGTGTGTCTAAAGAGTATTGAAAATATCCCTTATACATATACCTACATGTTGTGGGTTTCTGGGCATTTAAATTATGATTTATAGGAGAACTATATGATCAAGGTTATTGTTACAATATATTTCTACTCATATGATTCATCTCAATATCGCTACCCCTCAAATAATCTCTTTCAATTCAGAATATATTATGTATGGACAAATATTCACGATACCATATAACCAACATATCAGTGGCTCACTCGCACATCATTTTATTATAGGTACCCATCTCTTTCTGTCGCACATTCTAGACAGTCAATAGCTCTATCTCTTTCTAATTTTGTTAGGATGGCATTCCATTGTCACGCCATGTATTTCATCACTTCACTTGTTCATTTGTAGAAAATTCTGGACTATCCTCTAAAATAAATAATTACAGTAGAACATACGTACATTGTGAAACAAACTGTAAATAATGTGGATTGTTTCCATCACATTCATAACAAATACATACATAGTATGCTTAAGAGGATATTGTATGAGGCATGTAAAGACAGTCCAATTGAAAAAGAAGTTTGTAAATATAAATTATACTTAGGCCTAATAATTAACTCAAATTTATTTTCATACTTTCGTTACCTCATTTACCTTTGGCTACTTATTCTATTGTAACCTTTACTGGAAATAGTATCTCCATAAGAATTTCTTTGTGATACTAAACAAAAAAGCAATGGTGGCTCTAGATTGCTCCAAATGGTAATTATTTAGTAATTACCTACTACAATGAAAAAACAATATGGTAGAATGAAAATTAATGTTTTTCTCAAAGTATTGGTTATGCTAGAAGAAGAAAAAAATAAATCTAAAAATTAAATTTAAGTTTATTGAAAACATACCAAAAAAATTAATTTCTCCACAAAAATAGAATAAATTAATTTACATATTTCTAAAACAAATTTGAGTGAAAAATAAACATAAATTTTTTTTTTAAATAACAAAAAATTTAAATTAAAAGGAATGAATTACAAGTATAAGTGGTGCTGTCAAAAGTGAGAATTTTCCTTACCTATATGAGATGATTTTATTTCAAAATTTCAAGTCTAAACAAACATTTATAAGATACTCAATACTGATACTTAATTAACCAATATGGATGCACAAAGGTGACAGTTTTTGAAAACATTAAATGAAAATTTCTATCTAGGTACCTATGAATATCTCAGTGTGAATTTTGAGCAACTACTATATGCACGTGTGTCACACACAATATTTTACAAAACCCCATCCAAAGAAAAAAGAAGTTGAACCAATTTAAATTGAACATTGTTTTTATGTAGCATAGAAGTAAATGACGTGGAGGTGCCCTCCTGTAAATTGCACATGAAATGTGAGATCCATTTCCAAACCTCACACCTGAAACTCTCTTTTTTTTGAAAAGGTATTTCAAATAGTGTAAAAAATTTATCAAGCCACATGAGAAATTTGCCCATGCGTCTATACCACATTTATTAAACATTGTATTGAAATTCCCTATTTTTGATAGTGTAAAGGGGCATAAAAAAAAGTTTTTGGGGTGAGTTTTGCAAAAAACAGTATATTATTGAAATATATAAGGAGTGGACTCCTCAACGAGGGATAAAAATGCTCCACCCCAGACCCTGAGCTTCCACCAATGAGGGCTACAGCATGATTAGTTGTAGTTTTTGTCATTTTTTTCTCGATGAATAGGTGATATTCAATAAAACTAGTTTCAAGAAAATATAATGTGCATATATTTTAATTAAAACAGTTTCTCCACATTCTTTTAAGAAACTATCGTAAGAGCTGTCATACAGGTGTTAAACAATAAACTGTATTAGAAAAAATTCATAATAATCTGCATTTTCTTATTGAAAAGCTGAAAAGGACCATACATAAAAATGGCTAAAGAAATTAGCAGACTGATATTTTTATCAGTGTGTATAAAATATTGCAGACTTGTACAAATATAGTGTCTCAAATAAATAGAAATGAGCCATCCAAAAAATCCGTACTGGAATATTGTAATTTTGTCATCATTAAATGGATTATAGGTTGGATCACTACTTTGAGAAGCAGGATCACTGCTCCGAGAACACAATAGGCTGCTCTCATCGTCACTGCAGTTGTAGATTAATTTTTGGGCTGAAATTTTTTTTTTCCATTAAAAGGATGAATAAAATAAATCTATGTAAATTAAAAAAATATGTAATAGCTACCTTGGGCTAATGAGATGAAGAGTTTGCCTCTTGTTTCTGGTTTCTTTCTTCTAATTTTGATGAAATAATCAGTTACTGTATGACTTGTTAATTTAATTATTTTTGAATGAACAAAATGCACTTACCAAAATCTTTTTCTTTGCATTATAACTAATTATATGCAACAACACTAAATATTAAAACAACTATCTCCACTAAATAACCAACACTATAAAATGCAATTCCAGAGACTGCAATAAACAATCAGCAGCCTGTGCATCCATATATCATGTGTAACATATATTGTGGGTATCAAAGTGGCTCCTTCATGTTTGGCAACACAGTGGAAGACCAAATATACGGTTAGCATCAACAATATATACACTTTGAGTCACATTAGTACTGTGTATATTTGGAACCACAAACATACACTATATATATAGAAGAAATGTATTTTAAAAATTTGATTTTTCTTTACCCCTCTGGGGTTGCCTCCACTAAACTCAGTGCCCCCAGTCTATATATGCATTAATCATCAGTCTACATTTATTTTTTCTGGTGGAGGACCAAACGTCTGTTACATATAGTGAACCACAAAAGTACTTTTGATATATATATATATATATTTATATGTATATGTATGTCAGTTTCTTGTTTCCCGGTACGGGTCAAAATTTTTGTCCTATTATCACGAAATTTGGTACAAACATTTGTACTGAGCCAAGGACCTGTCCTAATGATTTTGGTGCGTATCGGCCGGACGGTACTTCTGGTATCACCATTTTTGTTTTTATTTTGCCTATAAAATTCTTCGTTTTTTACCAATAGCCACAAAATTTGGAATGAATATTAATTTCATTTCACTGCAGTACGCTACCAATTTTGGCGTGGGTCAGCCGGACGGTACTTCTGGTACCGCTATTTTTGTTGTTATAATGGTTATAAAATGCGGAATTTTGGAACAGTATGTACGAAATTAGAAACAAATATTTATTAGAATCAGTTTTTGTGCGAAATGTATAGGCCTGAAATGAGACGTATAGACTGCATGTAGATGGAAAATATCATTATGTTAATTTCTTGGCCTTCTTTACGCCTAAATTTATTTTAAGCATCTCATTAAGAAAGTAATTACAATTATTATGATTTTAAAACGATTACAAATGTTTTACCTCAATCCTACGATAATTAGGGAAAAACTGTGTGAAAAGTTTTTTGTTTAAATTTCATGTTCATCAATTTTATTAAAATTAGTCACTCATTGTAGCCCCCTCTGGTGTTAGCAACAGGGTATTGAAGAATTTTGTCACTTATTGAGAAGCCCACCCTTATAAAATATTGCAGCCATTAAACCTTTCATAGCTATTAATTTCATTTCCACCCAATTTTTAATCTTATTTTGCTATTCGGTTGGAACGTTAACCCACTCACAATATCTTTCCCTGTGACTACCGCTTGTTATGAAATCTGCAAAAAATCGTAGAATATTTGTATTGAAAATGTATATAGGCTGCGTGGAAACACTAATGATAATTCGACGTCAGTGCGCTGCCCGCAAGCCCACTTCTGCCAAATACTTAACTTTCGCCAACTTTCGTTCGAATATAGTGTATGTGTATAATATACACGTTTTTCCACGCTTTCGATTAATAACTTTCGAAAATTTTCCAAACTATGGCGTAAAACTTTCATAAATTATGCCCCTCCAAAATGGGGTACATTAACGAGCGAATCCCTTCTCCATTGTCCCTATGTATTCGACACAGTTCTTCGTCGTCGTCATCTCGCGCTGATGCTGTTATGAAAATTCGTGCTTCCTCTCATCTCCACCATCCCCCTCCCGCCCAATTTCCTATCATTACAATATTTTGGCAAACATTCGTGCAGCGAAAATATCGCAGAATTAGAAGGGTACGTAGGCATACAAGGGTTGTTACGCCACTGGGAGAATCGAAATCACGAATCCGATTCGGCAGCAATCGGATCTCATATCTATACATAAACCTATATATATAAGGCTATAGTTTTAATTTAACTTACTCCATCCAGTGAGCTGAATATAGTAAATGGTGTTAAAAAAAAAATGAGAGGAAAAATTGCTGATTCAGGCGAAAAAAAGAGGGGAAATTTTGTCGTATATCAACGAAAATCCGATTTAACGAGTATTTGGAAGGATGTCGGTGGTGTGAGGGGTGGAGTAAGGGGCTGAGAATCGTAAATACGGTGCTAAACGCTTCTCGATATACCTATGAGCCATTGCCAAATGAAGCGAGAATTGAAAACCACAACGATTAAATATATTCGACGAACAACCGAATAATTTATTTTTAATGGATAGTCGTCGAACACCTGAATGCGGTGTGCGCGGGCGGAGAGTCGAAAGGTGTACAAAATTGATGCTGAATGTCTGACTGGGTGGCATGCTCTCTGTGTGTTTATGTGTGTGCGTGGCGTGCGTGCGTACGTGTGTGAAAATACGATTATTTGGATAAAGCTGAGATTCTTACAAAATGGAGGTAGACTACGCATTGTCTGAGTCCGTCAATTGAGTCATTTATGCAGTGAGATGAAAGGATATGATGAAGTTAGCGCTTGAATGGTTTCGAAATTGCCCAGATGATGATGAGTTTTGTACAGATTTTTGTTCTTATGATTGCCGTTACGAATGTTCACCAAAATAATTATGGCGGGCAAGCAAACGGTGAAATTGTTTAAGATGCAAGTCCTTTCAAAGCGGCTGCATGTTAGACTGCTGCATAATGTATGCAGACGTACTTTTCAGGGAGGGTTTTTATTGCAGTTTTTTCTTATGTTTTCATTCAAGAATGCAGTGACTACATCGAGAAATTTCGCAGTTCTCTCAATTTATTTGTCTTCATCAACCACTGGTTGAGGTTTCTAAATAGACTGAATGTTTTGTTGAAAAATGATTATTGTACAGAATTGTGCAAAAAGTCGTTCATGCAGACCTACGAATAATTATGACTCGTTAAGGATTGTCTCGTCTTGATGATTTTACAGTTAAATACTTTTTTTTTAGCTATAATGTGTATTTGCAAAAATGAAGTGGTGAAGTCCATTTATATGCGTAGGCTGCCATGTTCATTACTAACTGGAGGATTGAACTCATTGTAAATCAGTCCCAAATGCGATATTTTGTTTATTCAACCATGTTGATTCGGTGAATAAATGAACCATTCTATTTTAGGATGCCAGTTGAGTTTAAGTAAATTGCAGTTCAGATTCTAGGTATATATGAAAAATTACATTTGTTAATAATTTTGTTTATTTCTGAAATACACCCGAAGCACATCAATCAATCAACGTGGGAATGAAAATTTTGAAAGCCTAATATATGAAATTTTATTGGAGTAACTCGAACCTGATTGGTTAACCAAGCTGAGTTTTGAAATCAACTTTTGTCTGTCAATTCATTAGTGAGTGAGTTTAGTTTATACATGTGTAGAAGTGAAACTGTTTAAACTAATTAGAAATTTTACAGTGAATTGATTTATAGTTTTCCTGAGAAAATAAAATAATTGCGTTGATTGTACAGTAGACGCTACAATTATGCATCACGCAAAATTTCTTGGAGGCGATAGTATTGTACCACCCATTTATATTGGTTCCTAATGCCTGCATCAAAAAAATTACAATCGAGAATTCCGAGAAAAAATTGTCATTTTCCCCAAATATTCAAATCTTTATTCTCAGTAATTATTAACGATCGACGCCTTATCCAATTTATAAGCATTGTAACTCACCGAGAAAACTTTGTTGCGATTATCACCATTTTTGTGAAGCTGAAGTTACATTAGTCATGGCCGAGTTGTGAGATAACGCAAAAAGTCATCCGTTGCCTTTGAAGAGAGTGCGTGTGAAGCTTATATTCTATGTTTTGAAAGGTTTTGAGATAATTACATGCAAAATTATCTCGCTTCCATAAAGATGGTAAATACTGTCACAATGAAGAATGTAACAATTTATATTATTTTGATTTTGGGAGACGGGAGGCTCAGATAATTACAATTATTGCTATAAGTTATAAAGTAACGCAGGAATGTATATTTTAATTGTTTTGCCGTGCACTGAGAAAAATTTTTAATAATGACCTACCGCTTTTGATGAAAACGAGATTATGTTCCAAAAAAAGTATTAGCTATATTATTAATGTTTGTTCTCTTTGTAGCAGAGACGGTGATCTTCCTTACGTTACATGTGGTAGTTTTTGTTTCATTTTTTTCTCCTTGAACTTTTTTCATGTTTCTATAAATTATGAATGACTTCTTGCGTTATTTTGGAACTTGTAGTGGAAAATTAAATGTCCTTAGTCTCATCTAAGTGTATACGTGTAGATCGGTCCGGACTTCTTTATGACCGAAGTTAATCGTTTATTTGATGATTTTTATATGCTTTTATTCAACTCTGTTTGGAAAGGATTTAGATTTTATTATTGATTTTTGTATGGATAGACCCCTGAATAGTTAATCAGCCTGCCGCTAGAAAATTACCAAAGTGCTATACTCTGTTCAAGCTAAGAAGTGGGTGACCTCATAAATCATATACACTGTCTTGTCTGCTTAAAACATGATGTTTGTTTACTCTACAAAATGAGGCTTGTCATTGTATAACAATGTGCATCGATACCTTTTCCTCTCTCCCCAACCAACCACAATATTTATTGGTGATTCTGACATCACGCACTTCTTATCTTGAACCGAAGACTTACAGCTAAAGAGATGTCCAATGCCCGATCAAAAACATAACATTGATAGAACATTTTGAATTCCAATATTTATTACTGCGCTTGTGTAGTAGCTTGATAGTGTGTTTGTATTGGTATGAAGATGTGTATTTTCACAGAGAAATGTGCGCAGCTTTGGATGCATAAAACGTACAACTTAAATGTTTCTCTTCTATCTTTCACCTATTTTTAAACGACAGTGCATATGGAGATGTCTCTTGTATGAATAAATTATAGGATTTCAGTTGTCAGTTAGGTTATCTGTTTCTATGTGAGAGCAATAGAGTTTGCTAAATTTCACTTCGCAAGTTTTATACTCTTATAAAGGAATATTAAAAAAAAATCATTTTTAACATTATTATTTTCATTATAAGTAGGTTGGTATAGGCATTTATGCACGATAGAAAATTAAAAGTTTCATTCTTCAAAAACAAGCATCCAGTTTCCATTGTGATCAATGGGGATTGCATAGAAAAATAAATCAACAAAAATTTTTTTGGTAACTCAGTTTTTATGGCAGAAGAATAACAATATTCTCACATTCTATGCATTGTCGCCATGAACCATTTCATCTTGTCTCATATTTCTACTGGTAAAGTCACAAAATGTCTGTGGAACTACTTGCTATTCATACAAAACCAATTTAAAAATAGAAAATTCTCTAAATACCAAATAGAAACTAGAACTAACCTATAAATTACACATTTTTCTATTTTTCTACTATAGAGCTGTTCAAAAATCTCGTGAAATTTATCTGGATTGTACTCAAGGAAACCTGCTGGAATTTTCTACCTTGGAATTATTTACACAAAAATTAACTGTTATAAAACACAGGAAAATTTTTTTTTTATCAAATCCTTCCCAAAAGTACATTTTTTTATGGGCCGTGATTGAACAAAAAGTAACAAATTTCAAAACAAAGTCAAGAAAAGGTCTGAAATCTGCTGGGGCTATCCCCATGAAGGATACATGTGTAAGCATAAAAATATCTGAACTACTTCTCGTTTCAGGCTATTTGTGCAAAATATAAGTTAATGGTATGGTTGTGTGCGTTTGCAATACACACGCACACAACCCCACACCTACACATCATTCAGCACATATAAATGACAGTTACAATTATTGTAAGAGTTATATAAATCTGACAGATGTAATTCTCATTTAGCCCCTACCATAAGCCCTTAAAGATGTTTTCACATCAAAAATTATTTTCTGCACATGCACAATTACTACTTGGATTTCTTGCACATCTTGATAAATTTCTCACATGGGTTGATTAATTTATCGCATCAGTTGGATACTTTCTCAGTTTTTATCATTTCTCGCTAGGAACTAAATACTGTATTTTTTTATTACATTTTCATCAAATATAGGAGGAAAGTAAAAAGTCCATGACTTTCACAGAAAAATAAATAAAAAAATGTGACATTTTTTCAATAATTGACAAAAATTGACAAATAAAAGTAGTCACTGAAATATTTCAGAATTTAGTGTAAAAAAGCAAAAAATTATTGTTCTTTATAACTTTTTTTCTAGGGGAGATGTGGAAAGTGTAAAGTGATTTTTTGGTTAAAAAATAAAATTATTAATTATTATTTAGATTTAAAAGAAAAATTCATAACAATTTTTTGGGGGGTCAGTGGGTTTTGCAAAAAATGGTGTGTGACACAGGTGTAAAGTAGGTGATTGATACTCGTGTGAATTTTGCAGCACAGTCCAAAATTCAAAATTGTATCAAAATTACCTATTTTTTGCACTTGTATCACAAATAACTATTTCCTGTTTTCAGTATCAAAACTGTAGATAATTTAATTATTTTTTTCTTGATATAAAATTGAAAAAGTTTTTGATAAAAAAAACTCTAATAGAATAATGAGACTTTATCAAATTTTGAAAAATCCTGATAATAGTTTTACGGCTTACCCTCGATAATAATTTTGTTTTTACTTAATTATTCTGAGATAAAAATATTTTTGGGACAAATTTTGGCCATTATTTATAAAAACGTGATGAACTGCCATGTACTGGTAATAGGATTTCAAGTGAAATGAGAGAGAATCATCTACAATCAATATTTTTAGGATTTGGGAAATTCGATTGTCAACATTTGTGTATTTCTCGTTAATTCCAAAGCAGAATTTTTTTTTTTAAAGTTAATACAGTGGTACAGTTTGCAATCTTTCTCTCATTCGGATGAGAGGTATGAAATAGGAAATTAGCAATTATTGAAATCTGCTATCCATTTCATATTTTCAAATTTCATTCATCCTAGTGAACAAATTACTTCCTTTCTTATTTGGTCATAGAAATTTTGATATTATTGTAAATATTTGGGCATTCTGAAGCAATAATTCGTATTAAAATTCCTATTACCTGTTATAATTATATTTGTTATATTGTTTAATTCTCGATTTCTTTGAAGAAGTATGAAGAATATCACTTGAGAATTTCTGAAATTATTGTTTTCTGCTAACAGATACATAGGCTTACTACTGGAATTAATTCTTATTAGGGTTTTTTATTTTTTGATAAAGTCTCATCACCCTATTACAATTTTTTTAATTTATTATTTTTTCATCTAACCATGTTTTTGATTCTGTATGATGAAAAAATCATCAAAGAATCCACAGTTCTAATTTTAAAAATGGAAAAAAAATTTTCCTCTTTTGATAATTGTGACAACTTCCTACCAGCTGGTGTATTTATCTTGCTGGTAAGTTGTGTAGCCAGTTCCTGCATATAGTTGAGCAACACACTTTCAGTTCAATCAGGCTATGTATCTCACCATGCGTAGTATAATTTTTGATACTAATCTGGCTCACACACACGAAGTAATTGTTGTAGTTGTGGGCATGCGCTATCCTGTGCGCTCTACAAGAACTATAAACTTTTGTGTTTAAATAATTCCAAAGTTGAAAATTTCAGCAGATTTCCTAATGTATTATCCAAAAAAATGTGAAGAGATTTTAAATTGCTCTAATAGAAAAATTTGAAAATATTTGAAAATTTGTGATGTATAGTTTACTACAATTAACTATTTGGTTTTTAGAGAATGTTATATTTTTTAATTCATTTTGTATGAGTAGCAAGTAGTTCCACACACTCACTTGATTAGTTTTATATTATAATCAATCTAGGAACATATTATATTCTCGATAAAATATTCGCCGTTATTTTCTCTTGATTAGAAATAAACTTAATAATTTACTGGTCAGGTAAATTATACTAACGAACAGAATATTACTAGTGGCAACATCTGTAATTAAAAATGTTTAGGTGAGTCCAGGATCCCACAAGTTCAATCTGATCAATCCTCTTAAGTGGGATGAAAATGATATACATTTTTGTTTTAATCTAAATGTCTTTAATTGGTGAAATTGGACTTGTGTTATCAGTGTGGAACCTTATAAAATGAAATTTTGTCATGTCCTGTCATCCTGCATATGCGCCAACTTCCAGTCATTAGAGGTCCATTAGTAATAGAGAAGTTATTTTCACTGTTGCTGAAAATTCAGGTCCATTTCCCCGGCCCCCCCCCATTTCAAATTTTGACCTGAAAATTTTTGGCCAAATTGTGCTCAGTTTGTGCTAATGTGTGCCATCAATTTTAGAATTTGTGCTCACCCCCTTCCTTAGATATAAACAAAAGAGTCTGGGTGGGGCTGGAGAAATGCTAGCCCCACCCATTTCGAATTTTGACTCTAAACTTTGTATGCTAATTGTGCTTCATTTGTGCTAATTTGTGCCGTTAATTTTAGAATTTGTGCTCATTTATTTTCAAATATAGGGGCCTCAGAAATTTATGTGTCAGCCCCCCCCATTTGGAATTTTGAGTTGAAACTTTGCATGCTAATTGTGCTTAATTTGTGCTAATTTGTGCTGCAAATTAAAAATTTTATACTCATTCCCTTTCAAAAATATTTGTGGTTTTATGTCTCCCCTCAGCCCCCCCCATTTTGAATTTTGACCCAAAATTTTTCATACCAACTGGATTCAAATAGTGCTAAATTTTGCTACCAATTTTGGAATTTGTTATCACCCCCTTCTTAATATATAAAAAAAAGTTTGTGGGTGGGGCTGGGGAAATGCTAGCCCCACCCATTTTGAATTTTGACTCAAAACTTGGCATACTAATTGTGCTCAATTTGTGCCAATTTGTGCCAACAATTTTAAAATTTGTGCTCACTTCCCAACTCAGATAGGGAGGATGAAAGATTTCCCCTCAGCCCCCCCCTTTTTGAATTTTTATACAAAACTTTGCCCACTACTCTTTTTTGATTTGTGCTTAATTGTGCCAACAAGCTTATAATTCCTGTACATTCAAATCTTTAGTTATTTGCAAAACAAATTTGGGTGGGGCTGGGGAAATGCAGCCCCACCCATTTCAAATTTTGACTTGAAATTTTGCAAACTGATTGTGCTCAATTTGTGCTGATTTGTGCCAACAATTTTATAATTTGTGCTCAATTATTAACTGAAATAAGGGGTGAGGAAGGTTTTGTCTTAGCCCCCCCCTTTTGGAATTTTGAGCTGAAACTTTTCCCATTATTTTATCTTAAATTGTGCTTATTTGTGCCAACTTTCTTTTTTGAAATTTTAAAGTTGCAATTTCAACCAACTAATAACAATCACCCATTTCTACTGTAGCCTAAATAATAGTCATTTATAACAAAATTTTCATTAGGGTCAAGAAAATTCAAGCCTTCCATTTTAAATAGGAGTTAAATTTTATTACAATTTTTATGACAGTTTGTACCAAATTTTTACATTGGTATTTTGAGGGAACTATACTTAACCCATACTTAGCAGTATGTCAGATTTTCTTAATTTTGTATTTTCTGGGTGTTGCTAAAAAACTTTGTAAGTACATGTAAATTTTTCCATTGATCATTCTCTATTGACAGTTTTTTCCATTTAAGTTGCCAAATTAAAAATATTATCATAAAAATCTTCTATGTGAATTGAATAGAAAGAAAAAAACAAATTTTTATGGTCATATGTGTATAAATTATTAAGTAGGTATTTATGCTAATTTTGGTTTTATATACTTAATAATTTAGAAAATACATTTGGTGATGTATCACACAATAAAATGTAAAAACTCAATATTGGCCCCTTTAGGGGCCCGTTTGAGGATGAAGAATAGGTCCAATTGAGAAAAGAACAGCAAATTTGGTCTGGGCGCCTCAAAAAACATATTTGGTGATGTATCACACAATAAAAAGTGGAAACTACAGATAAACCCCCTTTTGGGGCCCATTTGGGGATGAAGAATGGGTCAAATGGAGAAATGAACACGAAATTTGGACTTGGCGCCTCAAAAACCCTATTTGGTGATGTATCACACAATAAAAGGTGAAAACTCAAAATTAACCCCTTTTTGGGGCCCATTTGGCGATAAAGAATGGGTGAAATTGAGAAATCAACATAAAATTTGGATTCGGCGCCTCAAAAACCATATTTGGTGATGTATCACACAATTAAAGTGAAAACTCAAAATTGGCCCCCTTTTAGGGCCCATTTAAGGATGAAGAATGGGTCAAATGGAGAAATGAACACCAAATTCTGACTTGGCCCCTCAAAAACCATATTTGGTGATGTATCACACAATAAAAGGTGAAAACTCAAAATTAACCCCTTTTTGGGGCCCATTTGGCGATAAAGAATGGGTAAAATTGAGAATTCAACATAAAATTTGGATTCGGCGCCTCAAAAACCATATTTGGTGATGTATCACACAATAAAAGTGAAAATTCAAAATTGGCCCCTGTTTAGGGCCCATTTAAGGATGAAGAATGGGTCAAATGGAGAAATGAACACCAAATTCTGACTCGGTGCCTCAAAAATCATATTTGGTGATGTATCACACAATAAAAGGTGAAAACTCAAAATTTACCCCTTTTTGGGGCCCATTTGGCAATAAAGAATGGGTCAAATTGAGAAATCAACACAAAATTTGGATTTGGCGCCTCAGAAACCATATTTGGTGATGTATCACACAATAAAATATGAAAACTCAAAATTGGCCCTCTTTTGGGGCACATTTGGGGATGAAGATTAGGTCAAATGGAGAAATGAACACCAAATTTGGACACGGTGCCTCAAAAAACTTATTTTCTAATGTATCACACAGTAACATGTCAAAACTCGATAATTTTGCTATAGGAATATTAAGACATGCATCTCTAAGGAAGGCTAATATAGTACTGACAGAATGGTGTTATCTGAAATATTTATATAACTACAAGAAATACCGTATCCTAGACACTTTTGGGTGATCCAATCACGATGCGTTATTCCATAATCTGACTTTTTTGATGAAAAAAATTCCCAAATTTTGAAAAATATTTTTGGGTTATCTATGGGGAATTTTTAAGATTACTTTGGCCAGTGTTATCTATATATATAAAAGAGAATGTAGGTCTGTTTGTCTTTTATGCATTACTACACCATTAATCTATATATATAAAAGAGAATGTATGTCTGTTTGTCTTTTATACATTACTACACCATTCATCTGATGGCCATGAAACTTTTGGAAGTTGTTGAGTATACTCCAGCGAAGGTTTCTGGCATAATATGAAAAGAAAATTTCAAACAGTTGTCAAAAAATTTCCCAAAATATGTATTTTATTCAATATCGATATATCGAAAGAAAATATTGCATCGATCTGGTGAAGAACATCAATACATCGCAAAACATATCGATGTTTGTTGTATACCTATGCGATAACAGTGACAATGAGTTTGCTTCTAATTCTGTTGCATTATGCATAGGATATAGTAATATTTTAATTCAATATTAACTGATAACTAAAGGATATCGAGGTGAGGTTTTCTTATGAAATACGGTTTTTAATAATTTCACTAATGCACTTCGATTCACCTAGGAACTGTTAAATTATCCATTCCTCGCCCAGGAATTAAGCAAGATTCAGCGGCAAATCGAAGAGAATTTGTAAATAAATTCTCTATTTCTCAATTTGACCTATTCTTCATCCCCAAATGTGCCCCAAAAGGGGGCCAATTTTGAGTTTTCATATTTTATTGTGTGATACATCACCAAATATGGTTTCTGAGGCGCCAAATCCAAATTTTGTGTTGATTTCTCAATTTGACCCATTCTTCATTGCCAAATGGGCCCCAAAAAGGGGTTAATTTTGAGTTTTCAACTTTTATTGTGTGATACATCACCAAATATGATTTTTGAGGCGCCGAGTCAGAATTTGGTGTTCATTTCTCAATTTGACCCATTCTTCATCGCCAAATGGGCCCCAAAAAGGGGTTAATTTTGAGTTTTCACTTTTATTGTGTGATACATCACCAAATATGGTTTCTGTGGCGCCAAATCCAAATTTTGTGTTCATTTCTCAATTTGACCCATTCTTCATCGCCAAATGGGCCCCAAAAAGGGTTTAATTTTGAGTTTTCACTTTTATTGTGTGATACATCATCAAATATGGTTTTTGAGGCGCCGAATCCAAATTTTATGTTGATTTCTCAATTTCACCCATTCTTTATCGCCAAATGGGCCCCAAAAAGGGGTTAATTTTGAGTTTTCACCTTTTATTGTGTGATACATCACCAAATATGGTTTTTGAGGCGCCAAGTCCAAATTTCGTGTTCATTTCTCCATTTGACCCATTCTTCATCCCCAAATGGGCCCCAAAAGGGGGTTTATCTGTAGTTTCCACTTTTTATTGTGTGATACATCACCAAATATGTTTTTTGAGGCGCCCAGACCAAATTTGCTGTTCTTTTCTCAATTGGACCTATTCTTCATCCTCAAACGGGCCCCTAAAGGGGCCAATATTGAGTTTTTACATTTTATTGTGTGATACATCACCAAATGTATTTTCTAAATTATTAAGTATATAAAACCAAAATTAGCATAAATACCTACTTAATAATTTATACACATATGACCATAAAAATTTGTTTTTTTCTTTCTATTCAATTCACATAGAAGATTTTTATGATAATATTTTTAATTTGGCAACTTAAATGGAAAAAACTGTCAATAGAGAATGATCAATGGAAAAATTTACATGTACTTACAAAGTTTTTTAGCAACACCCAGAAAATACAAAATTAAGAAAATCTGACATACTGCTAAGTATGGGTTAAGTATAGTTCCCTCAAAATACCAATGTAAAAATTTGGTACAAACTGTCATAAAAATTGTAATAAAATTTAACTCCTATTTAAAATGGAAGGCTTGAATTTTCTTGACCCTAATGAAAATTTTGTTATAAATGACTATTATTTAGGCTACAGTAGAAATGGGTGATTGTTATTAGTTGGTTGAAATTGCAACTTTAAAATTTCAAAAAAGAAAGTTGGCACAAATAAGCACAATTTAAGATAAAATAATGGGAAAAGTTTCAGCTCAAAATTCCAAAAGGGGGGGGCTAAGACAAAACCTTCCTCACCCCTTATTTCAGTTAATAATTGAGCACAAATTATAAAATTGTTGGCACAAATCAGCACAAATTGAGCACAATCAGTTTGCAAAATTTCAAGTCAAAATTTGAAATGGGTGGGGCTGCATTTCCCCAGCCCCACCCAAATTTGTTTTGCAAATAACTAAAGATTTGAATGTACAGGAATTATAAGCTTGTTGGCACAATTAAGCACAAATCAAAAAAGAGTAGTGGGCAAAGTTTTGTATAAAAATTCAAAAAGGGGGGGGCTGAGGGGAAATCTTTCATCCTCCCTATCTGAGTTGGGAAGTGAGCACAAATTTTAAAATTGTTGGCACAAATTGGCACAAATTGAGCACAATTAGTATGCCAAGTTTTGAGTCAAAATTCAAAATGGGTGGGGCTAGCATTTCCCCAGCCCCACCCACAAACTTTTTTTTATATATTAAGAAGGGGGTGATAACAAATTCCAAAATTGGTAGCAAAATTTAGCACTATTTGAATCCAGTTGGTATGAAAAATTTTGGGTCAAAATTCAAAATGGGGGGGGCTGAGGGGAGACATAAAACCACAAATATTTTTGAAAGGGAATGAGTATAAAATTTTTAATTTGCAGCACAAATTAGCACAAATTAAGCACAATTAGCATGCAAAGTTTCAACTCAAAATTCCAAATGGGGGGGGCTGACACATAAATTTCTGAGGCCCCTATATTTGAAAATAAATGAGCACAAATTCTAAAATTAACGGCACAAATTAGCACAAATGAAGCACAATCAGCATACAAAGTTTAGAGTCAAAATTCGAAATGGGTGGGGCTAGCATTTCTCCAGCCCCACCCAGACTCTTTTGTTTATATCTAAGGAAGGGGGTGAGCACAAATTCTAAAATTGATGGCACACATTAGCACAAACTGAGCACAATTTGGCCAAAAATTTTCAGGTCAAAATTTGAAATGGGGGGGGCCGGGGAAATGGACCTTGAAAATTCATTATATCAATGCTAAAATTATCATTTCCAGTTGACTGTTTCCACTCATTTACAAAAAACAATTACAAAATTTTGCAACACTGAAAAAAACTAAAGTAGGTGGCAATGCCGCCCAGAGTTCATTCCCTCGCCCCAACCAGACCATCACTCTTTCATGTATACTTTATCTCTTTCTATCTCTTTGTCTGTCCTTCCCTTTGTCTCTTTTATGCTTACTCTCTAATTGTCAGCTTTTGCTTCCATGTGCAAAAGTTTCGACAATTTAATTTATATTATAATTTTTTCAATGTGATGAAAAAATATTAGAATTTTTTTTTTTACTCCAACCCCCGGGAACCATAAATGTGGTGTGAAGGGAGGGGTTTAAAAATACCGGGGAAGTTGGCGAAGAATTCGACGAAGGGCTGAAGGTGACGACCAGAAAATGAATGAATGAAAAAATAATGAAGGAGATAAGAAGGAGATTATGGGAAGGGTGGTAGTAGGGAGGTTGAGAAAGAGAAAAAAAAAATCAAAAACGATGGTAATTTCGTAGAGCTGATTTAATAATATATACTCGGAATTATTGAGCGTTAATGCGAAAAATTCCAATTTCGTCTTTTTTCCGTTGGATGAAAAATAACTCGGAATTTCAATTTATCAGCGAGCTTTCTTTTTTTTTTTTTTCTTTCTTTTTTTTTATTTATGAAGAATTTTTTTTTGCGTTCATGCCTGCGTTTTTTCTCTTTTTTTCGCTCTTCGTTCCATTCTGCTTCTTTTCACTATGGTACGATAGAGGATGAAAGAACGGGAAAAAAAAAATGAAGTGAATGCACGTCACTGGTTCAAGTATATAGTGGAAAATTTTTTTCTATCCGATAATTTTTACGAGTTCTCGATTAAAAATTGTATCCCGCAAATGAATGATTAAAAAATAATGTCTGTGTCCATGTTCTTTCGAAAGGTCCTAAAAAATTTCCAGCTTACGATAGTGCAATAAAGTGGCTCGTCGTTGTCTTAGTTCTTGGATAAAGTATCTACTGTAAGGAGGTTGTAGTTTGGGATACATGCTACAGTAAACTGTAAAAAAAAATTTACAAAAAAAATGTAAGAACAAAAACAAAAAAAGGTGTAGCGATAAAAATAAAAAATGGATTCTGACGGCTGGAGTAAAATTTCTAACTTTTCGTTACAGGTGCTTTCGTCGGTTTCACCGTAAATTGTAAAATGTTTTTTTCTCGTCTTTCAGCGTTTCCTCCCCTCTTGTATTTTAATTTTTGCTTGAATTTCTATAATCCAAAAATAGTATTCAAGTGAGATTATAATAAGCACTGCATTTTTGAATAACTTTTTGTTGCAAATCGAACGTTATTTTCTGAGATTATAAACTTGTAGTGGTTAGTGGCTGACGAAGGTTAAGAGGGGCCCAAGGTGGGTACCCGTTTTGAAGCCTCAACTTCTTTTTAATTGAATGTTTCAGGTACCAAAACGGAACTCATACCCTTATCAAAGGGGTTCATTTTAGATTTTCGCCATTGCCCTTAGTCCAGTGGGCATACTTTTAATGATACACTTTTCTCTAATTACATTTGATTGTAATAAATACGACCAACCCATCCACTTCTTTAGCCCACCATCGGTAGTGTTTTTCTTATTGTGACGTAGCAATGATATCTATAATCAATGACACACTCTTGGCTTGGATGCTTTAGTGAAAACCTGGACCACCTGAAGAGAAGAAATTGTGTAGTAAGAGACTTATCTCATCACCAAGGATTAAATGCTCAAATTGGACTAAAACTTAGTGTGTGTAGGTGCAGTAAGCACAATTACCAATAAAGTATAATATGTATGTTTTCCAATGCACGTCTCGATATTACTAAATATAGAAGCATCCTGAAGGTGAAAAATATAGGTGGAACTGAAAAAAATTGAAGTCTGTGTAGAGTAATCGTATATCCAGTTGCTGTATCTTACCAATGTTAATGTGACGCATCATTTTTAAACCTGAACTAAGGAGAAAGTTGTAGCTCATGCCCATGCACAAAGGACCTTTTTTTGACTGTGATAAATATTTTCTTCTGTCTTGTTTTATTAATTCAAATTTTTGCATCTCTCATCACTTAAAGATAATCCATTGCGCATCAGGCGAAAATCTAGCTTATGTTTGAGACTTTACGATCTCAGGTAACCTCCCATTTCTGACATAAAAATCATGGAGTGTGACAGAACAATGGATAATTGTAGAGCTGACCATGTTATAAAGAACTCCGATATCCTCTTCTCAGGCTATTTATATGACATATTGAAAAAATATGTATATCAAGGTGTGCGGTGAGGGTGAAGAGACGGAGCGTAGAGGGTTACTGTGCAACAAGTTTTCACTAGTTGCGGTTACATAGCTTTGTGTAAAAATGTATCAAATAATGATTTTTACTTTTATACTGTGACTGCATGTCAGGTTGCCACGATACATGTAACTCCTCTCCTTCCTGGAGCTAAGTCGTATAAGGAAAAGAGAAACTAACCCCATCACACGTCTGCGAAGTAATATCATCACTTATGCTACTACACCACTTGCCAGATGGTGCATGGTGTTCAGTTAATTAGGTACTTCATGTGTTGGTACCTTTTAACATCAGCATTTATTGTGTTCAACCAGACAGATTATACCAAATTCAATTTTGCAGGCAGTTATTATCCAGTAAAATCACTCGTGGAATAATTACCCTTTTATTAATATTCACTAACTTTTAATCAACAAACACATTAAATATAATCATATTGCACGTTTATATTTTGTTATTATCATGTTATGATGTATGAGTCTTGAGCATAAACTGAACCAATCAAATTATGATCTGAAATTATGGACCATTTATTAACGAAAATATATCTTTGTAGGTAAGCCAGTGAATGGTAGAATATAAAATGATTAAAATATCAATGAATTTATTGAAAGGAAAAATTTGGAATGATCATATGAATAATAATAATGTCGCTAAATGAGATAAAAAGTTAAAAAAATAGATTTTATCGTCATATCATTGAAGTTGAGTGATAAAAATGGGATTGTAAAACGTTTTAAGGAGACTTTAAAGAAAAGTTAAAGAAAACTGAGTGATGATGGGTAAAATATGTAATAATGCCTTGAAGATAGTAAACTAAATTATTCAAGTTGAAAACAATCGATATTGTTTGAAGAGGCTGGTGTCCAAGAATAAGAGAATGAATTTATTATGATTTGTAATAATGAATTAATCATTATCGCTGTTAGTACCACCTCTTTTAATTTTAGAGAATTTTGGGATAACACTTTTTTTTTTTCAAAGAAATTCCTATTTATTTCTCGAAGATGTATAGACAATACACATTCTAAAAAAAAAAGAAAAATGAAACGATTATCGTTCATAAGTTAAATTTAGCTTATTTTTCTTCTTTCTTTTCTTTTCAAATATATTCGATTTCTTTTTTGGATTTACATACGCCCGAGGCAGTTTGTATAAATTCGTTCAATGGACGATTAAGTACCTAAAAGATTTTAATTACGATTGTTTCACTCGCCTTTATAGCAGACAGGATGTTATTTATTACACTTCCAGAAATAAAATGCTTAATAAGACTTATGAGAAAAAGAGAGAAAGAGACTGTAGCTATCTCTGAACGAAGAACTTTTTTAATGCGTTCCTCAGTCTTTTTTTTCTTCTTGATTCTTTCATTGCTCAGACGTCGGTGCTTCTTTTCGTCTTTTTTTTTATTTTCATTTTCTTTCTCCATCTCAAACGTGAAAGTAGGTGGAAATTTGTAGCGAAACGTTCAAAATGAATTAATTTTTTTAATAACTCGTGCGACATTAGTTACAAATTACGTATATATCTTAATTTACAAACGCCCGAAAGTAGTTAGAGCGGAAAGTATTAGAAAAATGGGGGCGTACACATGTTGGGGATAATGAAGAAACCAAAGTAAGAAATTAGAAAAAAATAAAAAAGCAAAAAAAGGCTAAAAAAAAATTCAATGCTTATAAATTTTTTTGGATTCGTGAATGACCTCTTCTGTTGTACGATTTTCATTTCGATGGTTTTCTTTTTCATTTGTAGTTTGCTGTAGCCATCAGAAGAACGTATATAATTGATCAACGTTCCAAAATAGCTACGATTTTGGGCTTTGTCGCATGTAATGTCCAACTGTAAATAGAAATTTTTCATCCCCATCCTTGATGGAATGTTGAAAGTGCAAGACTAGAATCAGTTTACGATGAGAGAGAAACCAAAAAATGGTACCATCATGCATAAATTGTTGACTGTCAGATTGTGTATCGTCGATGACGTGCATGTGTTTATTTCAATTCGATGGTGGTGTAGTGGTACCTAGCAGTGGTATTACGATTGAAAATTTTGACAAATGTCACAACTTTAACGATGTACTTCACATGTAGATTATGAACATACAACCTGTACGTACAGTGTATGTCTAAAAGATGCTAATTTTCTTATAGAGATTTTTAGAAAATCCTTTCTTCTGTGTCATCATCGAATTGGAGAGGGTAGGTTTAATTGTATGAAATGAAGGAGTCGTCTATCAGCCTCCGTCATCTGAGTGCTACATTTCGTTTGGAAAGTTGTGTCCAAATTAATGCAACTAATCAAAATATCTATTAAAGATAGAAAAAAAAAAAAGCGCAGCTGTCCTTAGATAGAAAATTCAGTTTACCAGTTTTCATTTACCACTATTGCAACACAGAAAAGACGCTCGTAACCCCTTGCACCGTAAATACGAGAAATATGCTTCTAGCAACACAAGCGACAGAAATTTTTAATTTTTATTGTACAGTTTTCTCGGAAACTACTGAACAAATAGACACCAAAGTCTTATCAGTCTTGGCATACATAAGAACTACTCTTCATGAAAATTTCAGCCCTATTCCTTTCGAATTTTTTCTCAAAACTGTAAACCCAAAATTTTCTTCAGAAATTTTTTTTTGGGTTTTGTCTGAAACTACTGAACTAATGGGCACCATACTTCTATCAATCTACCATAAACATACATAAGAACAATATATCTTGAAAATTTTAGCCACATCCTTTTCGTAGTTTCTTGGTTTAACAGGAACTTTTTGTTTCCCAGTTTTCTCAAAAACTATTGAACCAATAGGCAACTAACACCTATTAGACCTAATTTTGTATAAGAACTACTTTTCGTAAAAATTCAGGCAATACGTATATACATACATACATACATACATACATACACACGTACATACGCACGCACTTACGCACGCACATACGCATATACATACGCATGCGCTTACGCACGTGCATACATGCACACACACACACACATATATATAGATTTCTCACAAAAATGACTGACCCTACTACTGCAACCAAGTACTCGATAAGACTCGTCTACAGCAGTCGAAGTATTGCCATGGCATTTACCATAGAGGTAATGCATCTGGACATATGCACTTATCGAGTACTTGGTTCCAGTAGTAGGGTCAGTCATTTTTGTGGGAAATCGAATGATATAAATCGTAAAATAAATTAATGTCTTTTAGGTAGGAATATCCCACATTTTTCTTTCTATGGAAATTCATAAATTACAAACAATATGACGTATGTAATTGCCAGGAGTTTTTCCCCTTCAATTCGCAAGTATGCAACTTTTCATTCATTACTGTCAAAAAATTGCATGTCTGGCGTAATTTCCTATTAAGGCAATGTTTCAACATGTTTGCAAAATTTTTGAAGTTTAAAATTTTTTAAAATTTTTTTAAATTTTTTTCAAGTTTGGGACTCCAAATTTTAGAGGGATGTATCTTTTTCAATTTTGAAAATAAGTGGTATGTTCATAGAGCTTTTTTTTCTTATCCCATTGAGTACTAGTAAACTACGTTGTTTCGAAAAATTTATAGTTGAATTTTTATGTTTTCAGATGAACATAGCTTAAAAACACAATAAACTCTGAATTTGAACTTTACTCAACACAGGATAACTTTTTAAATACTCAGAATTGAGAGAAGATGGTGATATACTTTTTTGTTTCTCTAGATACCTACAAAAAATTCACTTAGTTGAAATCCCTCTAAAATTGTTATTTACTCTTCTAATGGTAGGGTAAAAATAGGCCTTTTTTGTGATTTTGTGAAAATTTCAATTTTCCCAAAGTTTAGCATTTTCTAACGCCCTCAATTTTGAGAATAGGAAATATATTGTAAGGAGATTTTTGTTTCGTCAAAGCCAGTACTACCAGCCTCACTAGTTACATTATTGATTCCATCAATTACAGTGTCTTGTACATCAGTTTGAAAATTGTGCTTTTTTGTAATCTTTAAAACTCTTTAGCCCCTTCAATTTTTGAGTAGGCAACTTTTCATACAGGACTTTTGTTTTTCTTTTTTCGAGTACTATACGTACCTGCCAGCTTGCCAAACAAAAACCCGACACCCTGTATGTATATATATATATATATATATGTAAGTTTGTTTCAAGTTATTTCAGTTGATCTAATTTGCACATGAAAATAAATAACTTCGTGCATTCACCTTTTAAAAGTGGAGTTTATTTACATGATTGAAAACGGTAGTGAAATTAGAAAATTCAAGATAATTATACACAATAGAAACGAACAAAAATACAACTCTGTTTATCTGTCTTTCTGAAACAACGATGAGCGAACGAATGAATGAATGAATGAGTTTGATAATCGAGATGGATGTTCGTTACAAAGGAAAGTAAAACAGGTTAAGTATGGTCAAAAATGATGTCATTTAACTATAAGATGATCAATACGAAAATACACGAAATGATATAACTTAAAGATAAGAGGGATGAATACAGTAAATATTTAGGTAGTTGAAATAGGTCGCAATTTATTGGTCTGGGTCAGACAAAAATAAACATTGTAGATTCACGAAATGACGAGAGTGAATAGGAAACAGTAGCTATTTGAAAAAGAAAGGATGTTCTTTTTACATATATATATACTTGCATATGTCAGGAAGATGTTGATAAAAAAATATAATAGGTATAAAAAAATTTGATTATTTTAATGGGACTAGTTCAGTGGATAGTGGGGGTACGGTAGGAACGCCCCAAACCACCTACTTCAATAACTACGCCTATTATTTTCAAATCCATGAAAACATATATTTTTTTGTCAACCTCAATTTTTTTTTTAACTTGTATCCTCCTCTTGATTTTGAAATCTGAATAAATTTTTCATTTCAGTCGATTTTTTTATCTATATTTTAGGCTAATTGACCCTTTATCGATAATAAAAGTTCTGGTTTCTGCACCTATTCCGTTTTCATGTTGTGGTGTAGTAAAATTGTTTTAGATTAAAAACGTGTTTTTAAAAGATGAGCTTTTTTTTTTTTTAGCTTTAGCTTCATATGAAATAAACATTATTTTGTTAGGGAATGTTGGCAGCAGTACTGGTATACTTTATAAATCGCAGTAGTGAGTAGAATAAAAGTTTATAAAAAGGCCCACAATGCATTCTGATATTTCTTGATGTCCAGAACGTGTTGTGGGCTTTTTCTTAAATGCTATAATACCGAAAAGTGCGTTTTGGTAATTTGCAAACAGACCCAACACGAAATTTTACGTTGTGGCAATTTCGCAATGCCCAGAATGTGTTCTGTGCATTTAATTCGCTCAATTAGCGAATATGATTATTGAGCCTAACATATGCACCTAAAAAGAAAAGGTCACAATAGGGAGATGGTTTCACTAGTTTTATTTTGTCATGAAATAAAAAATTTTTGTTATTCACACCCCTAACCCTTTTGTGAGGTCCGTTTTAATTCCTCATTTTCAAGAATAACTGGGTAAAGAGAAATACAAAATTTTGTGCAAAAATTAATCGGTAGGTTAGCCTACTTAATTCTTTTGGTCTAATCGGCCGGAACTTGAATACAGTGTTCGATTGAAACTTGATTGCTCAACTCAAAAATATCTCAGCCGCCCATCAACAGCGGTAGGTGTAGTTTCAAAATTGTCAAATTTTGTAATAGCTGCCATTCGAAAACTAGTGGACTGATTTCGCTCAAATTCAATACCAAACCAGTCTTTAAGAGTCTCAACTGCCATAAAAATTTCAAGCCAAATCTTTAATTTACTGGAGTTATTGTGATGACAACATGGTGGGTTCGCAACATTTTGAGAACCCCTTCTTCCGTAACTAGCGGATGAATTTCAAAAATTTCAACACAGATATGTACCACACGAAAGCTTCTAACACTACCCCAAGTTTCATTGCCTTAGCTCAAACAGTGAAGGCTTCATAGAGTGTCAAAATGAGTAAAAAGTGAAATTTGATATATAGTATATGTATATGTATATGTAAAAATATATATTGTGAACAGAAGAATTTGAGTGACCTATATATTCGTGATCTACGACTCATGATCGGCGCTTCTTCAAAGGTCCCGTCATTGTACTGAATGCAGTAGTTGTGGAAAATACACTAAAATAATTTTCCCAACACATGCCGCAAGGTAGGTGATTTTGCGCTTCTTTTTAAAGCGGAAAATCATGAATTAGTGACTCATGATCAAATTTCGATAGAGGGAGGAAAAATGTGATAGCAACTACGAAAATTATTTGCTCCGCTCATCAACCAATCAGGTGCGTTCACCAACTTCGCGGCGGATGTGTTGGGAAAAATTCACACGATTTGCCTTTCATACGCAGTTGAGGATACATTAGAAATGATTTTTGTATTTAACTTGCATTTTGTTAAATAAACATTATCCTCACTTGCAAGTATTTCGTAATCATGATTTTTTCGTGAACTTTGTTTTCACTTTTTGTTAGGCTTACCATCCTATGTGATGTGGGCTTAAAAATTGATTACCTAGTTTTTTTATTTGTAGGTACCTATATAGTAACCCATTTCAAAAATCTCTTGTATTTAGCGTATTTGTCTATTTGATTTTAAATATGTAGGATCGATACCTGTGCAATTTTTTCGCGGGGTTTCTGACATTTTTATTAATTTTTGTTGCAAACTTCGTTTTTTTACTTTTTGTTGGACATTTTGGTTTTACTTTTTGTTGCATATAACGTCATTTTTTTGCTGTTTACCTCAGGTTAAACATTTCTAATGTTAGAATTGCGTTCGCAAAGTGAGCTCCGCCACTCGTTCGATGTTTGCAGCACTAGTCTACGGCTCTAACAGAAAACTTGAACTCATAGAGGATTGCTCGCTTTGCGCTAATGTAGCGAAATATACTATTCCAGTTCGATTGTGACTATTCTAGCAGATATTTGTGAAAGAGCTGTGAAATTAGCTTCTTATTGTTTTCAGCTTGACTTTCGTATGGGGCTACAAACTGGTAAAAGAAAATCGTGTTGCCAAGGAAAATAAAAGTGCGATTTAATTTTTATCGAACTTTTCCTTTGTGTGGTGATGTTAGGATAAAAATCCTAAAATAGATCCAATTCTCCGAGGCCCTAGGGAAAATCCCCTTCCCAACAATTGTGGTCAGGGGTCCATTGTATGGAATTTCTCTCAGCAAAAAGATGGTTTGGGGGTCTTGCGCTCTTTTTTATAAGCTTTTATTCTACTCACTACTGCGATTTTAAAATATACCAATACTGCAGCCAACCTTCCGCAACAAAATAAGTTTATTTCGCATGAAGCTAAAGCCTAAAAAAAAAGTAAAAGCTTATCTTTTAAAAGTTCGTTTTTAACCAAAACCCTGTTCCTCACTAATAGGAAGTAATCGCCTTCCATGCTTTCGCTGTATCGCTCTATATATCTTCATTTAAGTTCAGGACGATCAATCATGAAAAATGTAGCCTATATTTTTTAACGAAAGAATTATTTATGATTTTTTTTTTTTGGAATTTCTTTTTTCATTAAAGGATTTGTCTTGTTTCCTTTATTTGACTGCGGAACTTTTCCTACGTGTGACATCATCGAGTTTATCGAGTGTGTGGAGGGACTGATCGATAAACCCGGCATGACCGTTAATTTTCTACATTTGGTCGTATCTTCTGACTTTTACAATTCGATGGTGACGTAGCAAAAAAAATTTTTTTCGAAAAATCTCCATAAATGAGTGTTAACAGCTGTTCTACGTATTTTTCATGGTAGAAATTGAGAAAAAAAACACTAGTTTTCAAATAGTGTGGAACTTCCTGACACGATTTGGTTAATAGATTATGATAAATTCCTTAAAAATTTGGTTTCTGTTTTAGTTTTTGTTTGTAAAATTTTTTATTTCGATTTTTGTTAGTTTTTATTTTTTTAAATTTTTGTTTTTGTTTCTGTAAGCGTTCATTTCTTTTTTTTTTTTTCAACGAGTAGCTAACTACTAACTGTAGATGTTTCACATGAAACAAAAGAAAAGGTAGTTTGTAAATTTTACAAAATAGACTGAGAAAATATATTCAAAGCCAAAATTTCAATTTTTTAGCATATGAAAACAAAATTTTCTTTCTGTCTAGGCTTCGTTTCAGTTTTTCAACATTTTGTTTCCATTTCTGTTGGTTTTTGTTTCTTAAAATTGTGTTTCCATTTCTATTCTGTTTTTCTTTTTGTTTTCTTACCTCTGCCTCTTAATTTCTGTTTTGGAACATGTGTACGAAATGCTGTATTTTCGAGGCATGTATGGTGTGATGAAAGTGGCCAGTTTTCAGAACTCTTATTTTCCGCCCCCTTTTTTCACTCCTTCATTTCTCTAACTCCTTAATTTCTTTTTCTGATTGTATGAATCTCAAAATTCAATTTTTTCTCTCGTCTAATGGGGTTCCTTGGTTCCCCTCACACATCTTCGGATGACTTACTTTCTTTCACTCAAATTGTTTTCTTTCTTTTTTTTTTCTTAAAAATTTTCATCCCCGTGCAAGTCTTCAAACAGTTACTCTACCAATTGGGCTAGTGGACTGATTGATTGAGAATTTGACAGTTTACCTTTATTTGTTTGTGTGGGGACTCATCGGTATGAGGTATAGGGGCTCGGACCCCCGACGACAGTCGCCGCCCCATAGGGCAGGCAACTTATCGTCCTTGCGACGTTAAACCAACACACACAGAATTACGTTCGATCGTAATTACCTGCGAATACTTGCAGATAATATACGAGTACGAATCGTGACGTCATCCATCAATCAATGTCACGATTCGTACACGAACCGGCCAGCCGCCACCTACGATAGTAGGGGATGATGCGACCTGGCCATACTTAAACAACGTACGTATTTTACTACATACGTGTGTTTGTGTGCACCCGCCAAAACCTGTATAAAAACTCACAGAACCGGCTCTAAAATCGCCAGTGTTCGGTTTGGTTTTGGCTTGCCCATACATTCGTATGAAGTGGCTGAACACGCTTAAATTCTGTAGAATTTCCTTCTGGTGAGAATATCTCTCACGACAAGGTATTCCACAGTGGTGACCCCGACGTGATTTCGGCCACGTCGTGAGGAGTCTTTGGCGCTTCGGCGCTATTACAACCTGGCGCAGTAGCGCTGGCGAGATTCTCGCTTGCTCGGCAAATTAAAAATATTTTTTTACCTAGACTAAGACACCTTTTGGTCGTCGAAGTAAGAGTTCATTGAAGTGGGAATTTATACCCCTCTCTTTAAAATAAATAAATAAAGAGAAACAAGACAGTAGACCTGGAGGAAGAAGGTTGGACTCATCCCCCAACTCCCCCGACTTCGACTCGACACTCATTGAATTTAGCAAATATAGAAGAAGGCCCTCAACACCCAGAATTAGCACGACTGGGAACTGCAATAAATAAAGAAGAGCTTGCAGTTAGAACGTTGAGAAGCGGTCGAACTTTAAGCCAAAGTTCTGACCCGAAAACACCTGTCCTACAAACACAGGAACCAGTGTTTTCAACCAGCAAGGAAGGTAGTAGTACTGTGGAATACGCTTGTCAACAGAAAGACATAGCAATGGTTCCACCACCGACTGAAAACCCACAACCATCACAGGGAGGTAGTAGTCAGCCGCAGCTGACACCCGAAGTTTTGGCACAGATCTTGCAACTTTTGCAAATGCAGCCAGGACAGAACCCTAACTTCTATAGACGAAGGAAAGATATCCCGGAATTTCTGCCAAACGAGGTAGAATTATGGTTGACACTATTGGAAGGCAGGTTCAGGACAGAAAACATAACACTGAACCAGCGGTATACACACATCTGTGGAGGCATGCCTCCACAGATAATCCGCCACATTCCGGACATTATGGAATGCCCTTTGACAGAAGAGGACAAATATGCCTGGTTCGTCAGAAAAATAAAGAAAGTATTCGGCAAAACAAAAAATGAAATTATAGATGATGTGATGGGCGGTATGAAGATGGGGGACGACAAACCCTCAATCTTCATGGCGAAGTTAAGACAGAAGGCGGACAATATCGTAGCCCCTTCTGTCATAGGCAACCAATTCTGCAAACAACTTCCACAAAGTGTTGTGCAGTGCCTAGCCGCCGTCGGTTCCACGGTAATCAATACATCCGCGGATCTTGACTTCCTTGTGAAATCCGCAGATAATGCGCTCGAGTACACCAGGTCAAAGCCGGTGGTCAGTGCAGTATCTGCAGAGACTGGAGAACTCGCTCAACTTAGAGCCCAAATAGCTCAGTTGACCGAAGAAGTGAAAAGGAACAAAAGCCAAAGCTCGACGAAGCCCAACAGCAGCTGGCGACAAAGATCAAAAAGCAGAAGCAACAACAACAACAACAGCAACAGCAGTAGAGGACGACAGTCCCGGTCAAGAGACCGCAGATCTAGTTCCGGAAACAGGGGTCAGAGTTCAACTCCCCCTAGAACATCATCTCCCAAAACCCAGTCTCGAAATTGGGATGATAAGAGTTGTTTTTTCCACAACCGGTTTGGCGCAGAGGCCACCAAATGCAACAACCGATGCAGATGGTGGGGTAAAACTTTCAATAAGGAGGCGTCAAACTAGAACGAGGGGCCATCTGTGCGGCCGAAGACCCCTCGGAAAAATACTCACGCCGCCTGTTCATAAAGGACAGGACAAATAGGAGACGTTACTTAATTGACTCGGGAGCAGACCTGAGCATACTGCCAGTAAATAGAACCCAAAAAGTACTTCCTCCGAAATACTATCTCCGTACTGTGAATGGTCAAAACCTTCCAGCTTACGGACTTGAAACAAGCAAAGTAGACATCGGACTCAGCAAAAATATGACGTGGTCCTTCACGGTTGCAGACGTTCCAAACCCGATCCTGGGTGCAGATTTTCTCGCACACTATGGCCTGATCATTGACCTCAAACACGGCAAACTGATCAACAGTGAAAACAAAAGTGTGGAAGGCAAAACGCTAGCTTACAGACTGGACACAAATATATCCAGCTGTACTAAAGTCGACGGACAACTCTTACGGATCCTGTCTGACTATCCTGGAGTCACTCAACCCTCAATTCGCAGGCATCCTACGTACAAACACGACACGGTTCACTACATCAAAACCAAAGGACAGCCTTGCCATGCTAGAGCACGACGGTTATTACCTGACAAACTCAAAGCGGCACGAGAGTACTTCCATCGCATTATTGAGGAGGGCGTATGTCGCCCCTCAAAAAGCTCATGGAGCTCCCCTATCCACATGACTAAGAAAGCAAGTGGAGAGTGGCGAATTGTCGGCGACTACAGGGCCTTAAACGCCATAACAGTTCCTGATCGCTACCCAGTCCCCAACATAATGGACTTCAACGCGAACATGAAGGGTAAAACGATGTTCACAAAAATAGACATCAACTGGGCATTCCACCAAATTCCTATGGCCGACCAGGACGTTCCAAAGACAGCGGTTATAACCCCCTTTGGATTATTCGAATACCTTCGAATGCCGTTTGGACTACGCAACTCAGCACAAACTTTCCAACGATTTATCAATGGACTGTTTAGGGAACTGCCGTTTGCATATGCATACCTGGATGATATTTGCATTTGCTCAGAAGGCGGTGAGCATCAGCACGAGGAGAATGTGAGAGCCGTGGTACAGCGTATACACGCAGCCAGACTCACTATCAACGTAGGCAAAAGCTTATATGCACAGACCGAAATTGACTTCCTCGGCTACAAAGTCTCGACCGAAGGCATTTCCCCCTTGAAGACCAAGGTAGAGCCAATATTGAACTTCCCGAAGCCCTCAAATGTCGCAGAACTTAGGCGTTTCTTAGGGATGGTGAATTTCTACAGACGTTGCATGAAAAACTCAGCAGCCGAACAAAGTAAGCTGTTTGCATTAATAAAGACAAGCAAAAAGAAAGATAGAACTCCACTCGAATGGAACGAAGAAGCCGAACAGGCCTTTGAAAATATCAAAGAAACACTGGCAAATGCAACTCTGTTGGCTCATCCAGACGAAAGTCTGCCGTTATGCGTAAGTACCGATGCATCAGATTTTGCTATTGGTGCAACTCTGTACCAACTGGACTCAAACAACATCAAATTACCGCTAGCTTTCTTCTCGAGGAAGCTCTCAAAAACAGAAAAGAATTACAGCACATACGATAGGGAATTGCTCGGAATTTTTCCTGCGTTGAAGCATTTCAGGCACCAGTTAGAGGGTAGATGTTTTTCTGTGTGTACTGACCATAAACCCCTAACATATGCCTTCACACAAAAAGCAGAACCGGCATCTCCGAGAAGAGCACGACAGTTAGACTATATTGGTCAACTGACTACCGACATACAGTATATAAGTGGAGAACTTAACACTCCAGCTGATGCCCTGAGTAGAATCGAAGCTATCTCGGTTCCTGTCCAATTGCCTTACGCTGAAATAGCTAAAGCACAGCTTAAGGATGCAGAATTGCAGGGGTTGTTATCGAACGATGATACTACCCTCAAATTGAGACAGCGAAAAATTCCCGGTACTGATGTTTTATTAACATGTGACATCAGTACAGGTAAGAACAGGCCATTTCTACCGGTAAAATATCGCAGGTTGGCTTTCAACAGTGTACATAATCTGTCACATGCTGGGCCAAAATGTAGTGCTAAACTAATTTCAGAAAGATTTGTATGGCCACGAATGAAGTCTGACTGCAACAAATGGGCTCGCAGTTGCCTGAACTGTCAAGAATCCAAAGTAGGAAGACACACTCGCTCGCCCCTCAAATCATTCAAACAAACACAGCGGTTTAAAACGGTTCACATGGATCTGGTAGGCCCATTGCCACCATCTCAAGGACACAGATACCTGTTGACGATAATAGACAGGGCAACACGATGGCCGGAAGCAATCCCTCTACACGAGATGTCAGCTCCAACAGTAGCTGCAAGGTTATACGATACCTGGATTGCGAGGTACGGCGTACCAGAAGTCATAATCACAGACCAAGGTCGCCAATTCGAGAGCTCGCTCTTTAAAGAGCTGGCAAATAAGCTTGGTGTTCAACACAGTCATACCACAGCTTACCATCCTCAAGCCAATGGCAAAATAGAGAGATGGCATAGAGCTCTCAAAGCCTCCATCATGTCTCATGATACTAAGAGATGGGTAGAAATACTCCCTACCATCCTCTTAGGCCTTCGATCTGCCCTACAAACCGATACAGGTCACTCTGCAGCGCAATTAGCATTCGGCGAAGAGCTACGCCTTCCAGGGGACTTCTTCACAAAATCGAAAGAAGTTAGCCCCGAAATAATGGTACAGAACATAAGAAACGATGCCAATAACTTCCTAAAACAGGCAGCTCGTCATGGCCAGCCCAAGATTTACGTCTCAAAACACTTGGCTAATACGTCACACGTATTTGTTAGAGACGAAAAAATGAGATCTGCGCTGGAGAAACCATACGCCGGTCCTTACAAAGTAGTATCACGAGATGAGAAAAACTTTGTGATACTCATTGCAGGCGAACCTCGAACAATTTCAATCGATAGATTGAAGCCTGCATACTTGGTAAGTGACGACAAAAGAATGAAAAAGTTACAACAGGAGAACCCAGAAAATATACAGACGGATTCCGAAACAAGAACGGAAGAATCTGTCGAAAAACGTGAGAAAAATACCTCACAACAAAAAAAACCCAAGAAATCAGTTAGATTTTCGGACGATGTGATCACCAAAACATTTGATCCCGAGGCCCCCTTATGCCCACGCAAAAGAGGCAGGCCTCTTGGCACTAAAAAACGCAAAAAAACTCACACCCTTCTCGCACGTCCGAGAGGTTAATGCGAAGAAAATAAAATTTACTCCCGAAAAAGTAATATCCGTAGTAAAAGTTGAAACCCACTAAAAACATACGGGGAATATCGGAACTCCGTGAGATAAAAGAAACTCCGGAGATAAGCAAGCGAGGAATGCCAACAAAAAGAAGAAGACAGGAATAAACAAATCCACGTGCAATACGGAAACAAAACATTGCAACGTGCGAGTACTGTTAAACACAAAGACAATCTCTACGACGTGACGTCACAAACGGAGATTCCTTTGTACTGAAAATTCGAAAAATTATATTCACTGAGCTTATTTCAGGCATAACTCTGCTTAAACCGATCAGAACTTAACCGGAAAACTTGTATACGGCCGAGAATTTTAAGCGCTATCCCCTCTATGTGTAGATAAGAAGATTCGAAAATAAAGAAAAATAACTGTAATGGTAAATCGAAAAATGAAGTAAAATCATCCGTTTCAGAACCACCAAATTACTTGGTCGTGTTTCTTGAGATATTTTTGGTGCCTTCTCCTAAACAACCCATTCTATGTCACGATTACCAATCCCAATCCCTATGTCCGCCAACTTCCAGTTCGCTAGGAAAACTGCTGAGAACACGAAAACTCAGCAGAAGACCGAAACGAAGACGGAGTTGGAGAGGATCGAAGAGGAGCTGCTAATGGACACGGCTCCTCCGGTTAACGATGTCCTAGCGGAGATGACGACTCCGCTGCCTCCGGTCATCTCACCTCCCCGATCCCCGAAGGAGACGACTCTGACTCCGGAACCCCCGAAGCCGGAGCCGAAACCCGAGGAGAAAAAGGAAGGCATGGGATTTCTGTTCACGGCAGAGAGGGCCGCGAAGGAACGAGCGAAGATGGCCACCTGGACAGCGGGGAACTCAAACTCCCCAATGTACAGGAAGCCGACATTCAGGCGTCCGCTACCCCCTCACTCCCGTCGACACCCCTATGCCCAAACGAAAAATACGAAACCGAGGCATAGGGGTGAAGGCAGCCGGGCAAATTACCTGGCCCGAGCAAACGCCCGTAGGGAATCCTACGAGTGCGTTGGGGCTGCGGTAGGCAGTGCTCTGGCGAAGTGGGAGGCCGACCAGAGGCAAAAGTAAACCCACTCGTCCCCCAGGCCTTGCGCATTTTTGATCGTTCTTGCGGTGCAAAAACTGGGGGGGAGTAGCTGTGGGGACTCATCGGTATGAGGTATAGGGGCTCGGACCCCCGACGACAGTCGCCGCCCCATAGGGCAGGCAACTTATCGTCCTTGCGACGTTAAACCAACACACACAGAATTACGTTCGATCGTAATTACCTGCGAATACTTGCAGATAATATACGAGTACGAATCGTGACGTCATCCATCAATCAATGTCACGATTTGTACACGAACCGGCCAGCCGCCACCTACGATAGTAGGGGATGATGCGACCTGGCCGTACTTAAACAACGTACGTATTTTACTACATACGTGTGTTTGTGTGCACCCGCCAAAACCTGTATAAAAACTCACAGAACCGGCTCTAAAATCGCCAGTGTTCGGTTTGGTTTTGGCTTGCCCATACATTCGTATGAAGTGGCTGAACACGCTTAAATTCTGTAGAATTTCCTTCTGGTGAGAATATCTCTCACGACAAGGTATTCCACAGTTTGCATCAATTAATTTTTTTAGTTTCATTGATAATCTTCCTACACATACGTAGGTTGTTTCCAACTAAAATTTTCTCTGATTGACCAGTTGGTGGGAGGAAGAGGGACGTTCGGATTTTATTTTTCCATATTTCTTTTTAATTTTTACAGATTTCCTTTTTGTCTCACTTTTTTCGTCATTGTTTTACTTTTTTTTTCTCTATTATCAATTTTTATTCTACTCACTACTGCGATTTTAAGATATATTAATACAGCAGCCAATTTTTCGCTGCGAAATAATATTTATTTCGTGTGAAGCTAAAGCCAAAAAAAAGCTCATCTTTTAAAAACTCATTTTTAAGGTAAACTTATATCTCCAGTTTTTTCAATAATTTTTCCTATTTTATGATTCCCCCAGGCTAAAATACAACATACCGTGCACTTATTTCAAAAAATATTGGCAGAGTTGTTAATTACTCATTTTCCTCCCGAGTTGCGTAATATATTTTTTTATTTCACAGTAAGTTTTAATCATATAAAATTCTAAAGAACCTCGGACGCGCTATTTGGCATAATTTTTTTCAATTAGAACTTTTTCCTACGACTGTTAAGTCCATTCTGTGTTTTCTCTCATTGGTTTCATTTTAACTCCTTCGGCAACTCTTATCGTAGATACCTACTTGTTTGCTCCGTGAGTTTTACTTCATTTTTGAGATAAAATAATTTTCATATGGATTCTTCGAAGTAACTCGAGTAAGTTGAACTCTACTCTTCCATATGGCGTATGAAAACTTTAAGCCAACTTTTAACGGAGTTTTGTTTCATCCTTTTGACGCCACGAAACTTACAGCGAACTCTTTAAACTTTTTTTCCCACATTTTAATGGAATATTTATAACGGTTTACTCATAGTTCCGAGGGTTTTGCGAAATTTATAATTGAAGTTTAAATTTTGGCTACGCTGAACAACATTTTGAAAGAGATTATGAAATATTTGTGGGGAAAGAGACGAAAATTTGGATAACGTAACGGATGGTCGATTTTGAGGTTGAAAGAAAATCTAGCGATAATTAAAGTTGAAGTGGCGGGCGGGAGAATATGCGTACCCTAAGGGATTTATCGTTATGGTTATGCTATAAGTGGATTAATACTCCAAATTTTTCTAACTCGGAAATTCGTTTCTGGTGGTTTCATTTCTATAAAATAATGAGGGATTGATGCCGGCGAATTCGCCAAAGAATTCAGGCAGAGCTGGAAGTACTTTGTTTCGATTGAACGACTGGGTAGGCCTTTTAAAGAAGGAAAGATATTTACCCTTGCTGCTGTTCTAAAGTTGCCATGAAGAATTCTAGCTCCAAACGCAGACTAAATTCGATGAAATTTCACAAAAAAGTTTAACTTAAAACACAAACGTTGAAAATGAAGAAGATAATTAGTAAAAATACGGGGGTACTGATGCCTAAAATTATGAAATATTTTAGAGTGTAGTCCATTTTGCAGTCTGCACAAATCAAACATGTTTCATTGTGTCACTTTAATTCAAAAGTGCTCCGATAAAGGTTATATTTTTAGTCCCAATTCAAACTTAATTCGCTAAACTTCGTATACTTCCTGATACTCTTCAATGACTTCTTTTGTAACAAAATATTTAATAAAAACTAGGTTCCCTTTTAATAGATTATTTAACGAATTTAAACGAGTCAATAATTATTGTACACATGACTAAGACTGCGGTGTACAGTGGTAGTTGAACTTTAGTTAACGGTAAATTTGAGAATGTTCTTGAGTTGATCCAAGGGAAATGGCGTTTCATCCTCAGAACCTTTACGTTGAACCATTTAGAGCTTTCAAAAATTTATTTGAACTTGTAACATATTCTTGCATTCTATGTTCGTTGCCAGCTCGAATGAATGAAATTCCGTATTCTACGAGTAGATTGATCTATAAGCCAAAAACAAATTATTTGCTAACCAGTTTGGAAGGGTCCAAATGAAAACTAAATCACATTGTTCATTTAATGAGTGTGCTGTGATTGAATTCACAATTAAATACCTTTTTTACGCATTTTAGTCTTCGCAAAAATTTCAGTGTTTTTATTTCCAAAGGCTGTATGTATATATCTATATTATAAAATTCAGTCCCACTTTTTGTATATTTATGCGTGGTTTTTGCAAGATCCACAACATTTTAATTTTGAAAAAACTTCTCTTCTCTCACTTTTCTGTTGTTCTCTAATAAAATTAATTTTTTTATCGCCATTAGTTTTTCACAAATCGGTCATAAACAAAAATAAAAAATTAATAAGAAATTTGCCATTTTTTAATTTGTTATTTGTTTCAAAAACTAATGATTGCAGAAAAAAATTTTCAGCGACGACATCCCATTTTTTAATGACAAATTTATTTCCGCCAATAGATTTCACTTAAAACCAATTAATCACGAGATAATGACAAGAGAAAATACAAGAACAAAACTGGTTGTTCTACATATTATTATATATTGGTACGTATATATATGTACATACATGCATAGTGCTTTCTGCATAATATTTCACCACCATCGGACCACTAAATGTACATGCATATGCATATGCGTATGATTTTGATCATCTATGATTTGTAACTGAAGCGGGTGGAGAGGGGGTATTGACCTCTCCTCCAAAGCTAGTCTTCAAATAAAATTCTAGACTTGTTTCCGTATCCTATCGATTGGAAGGATACCTAACTCAATCTGTTCCGAAACACAGTACCCTACCGACTGAGCTATGACAGGGCTATCTAGTACCTGTATATGGAGACGCGAGTAGAAGCCAATATGTGTATAGCCGCCACAGCCCTGCATGTAACTTATACGGTACAATCTGTTACTCGCAGCTTTATTCCCTTAGTATCTATTTAGCTGTGTTAGCCTTCTTCCCTTATAGGCCAAGCATTATAGACATTATTATGACTAAAATACTGGGAAAATTCTTAACATATAGAAAATTTTTTTAAATATAGGGAATACTACTCTAAATAACATAGTAAAAATCCCCATCCTCAGGTGGTGAGCATAGGTCTGTAGGGGATGGAACGTTCCTCAATATTAGTTTTCAGCATTTATCTCTGTAAATATAGCACCTATGTAAAAAATGTTTCTGTACAAAATTAATCTTTATTAAATTTGGTATTAAATAAGTCCTTACCAGTTTTTATGTAGGATGAACCATTAAGTAGATAAACGCCTGCAAAGATAGAGTACTATTCATGAAATGTCTATCAATTGCTATAATGAACAGGTTTTTGAGCCACGCGATATAAAACGTCACATTTTTGAAACTGTATAATGATGAAAATAGGTCTATATGCACGCTTCCAGTTTTTTAAGATTGTGACAAAACTGATGTCATATTTGTCAGAATAGTATTCTCACATTTTAACTGAAAAAACTGAATTTTGTTCCCATATTTTTTAGAAAATTCAGAATTCAGAATTCTTAATTTTCTTAACATTCAGTTTTCAGTCACTCTGGACTTCCTGACAATTCTGAAAACAGATAAGTTTCTTCTAATATATCATGTTTCATATTGTTTTGTTTTCCTGTATCAAAAAACAAAGAAAAATTTTAATTTTTTCATCAATTGGTTTATGATTTGATGATAAATATTTTTTTGTAATTCGTTCAATTGTATAATATATTTTTACAATTTTTTTCAGAAAAGTCAGAAAGCTTTTTGCTTGTCACAAAACCTTACAAACACAAATTTCCAGTTTTGTAGTTTTCAGAATTTAGAAAAATCATGTTTTCTTCAGAATGTGCAAATAGACTTAATGAGTGCGTCTATGTTTCAGTAATTTGATTAAAGAAACAAACGATCAACGCCATTGAACTGTTAACATACTCTCCAAGATAAACATTTTTGTGATACCGTACTTAAACCAGTAATTTTTTTAACTAGTGGATTTTTCTAATATATTTGTCAGTCCATTAAGTTTACCTGATGATTTTTGAGATTACATGTATTATTTTCAAGAAAATTATGCACAAAAAACCTTGTAACCTTGAGAAAATTCATAATTAATGGAAGTTAACTGATAAATTCTGGCCTCTATTTTTGCCAATTCTAAATTGTCCTGTCTCTTGGTCTCCTGGAATACAATTTATAAAAAGCCCCATTGTACCTTAAGTATTAAATTTCTGCAAAATTCCATGCAGAGAAAATGCTCCAAACCCATTTCAGAGATACTTTACGCAATACAGAAGACCTACTTTTCTTGTATCAGTAGGTACCAAATTTGTACCAGACCAGACACATGTACCTGCTGCTTTATAAAGACTATGTCTCATAAAAATTTCCACTCCCTTTGGTAGTTTTCTCTGAATCACTGAAAAATCTTTTTTCCAAAATTTATCTGATTTACTTTTTTTTTTTTTTTTTAGAAACTATCATATGTCTACTGATGAGCATCCAACATCTTTCAGACTTGCAACTATGACTATTCTTGGTAAAAATCTTTATGTTAATTGCTAAGAATCCTGGAAACAACATTTTTTTAGCAATTATGTTTTACATTTTTCTCAAAAACCTTTGAACTAATAGGCACTAAACTCCTGTCCGACCTAGTTCTGTATAAGGACAATCATCCATGAAAATTTCAGTTTGATCCCTTATGTTGTTCTCTCTCAATCCTGGAAAAATCACTTTTTCAGCAGTTCTTTCTTTGCTAGTTTTCTCTAAAACTGAGAAACCTATTGGCACTAAACTTCTGTCTGACATGATCCTACATGAGGACTATTTTTCATAAAGATTTCATCCTAATGACTTATCTCTATTGTCATTTTCTCAAAATCCTGAAAATTCAACTTTTCCAATAATTATTGCAATTTATTTTCCATCAGTTTTCTGAGAAACTACCAAACTAATAAGTACCAAAATTCCATCAGACTTACATCTGTATGACATCTATCATTTGTAAAAATTTCAGCCAGGTCCCTGCTGTTGGTTTTTCAAAATCCTTTTAAAACCACTTGTGGGGACGGAGCTATATGCGCTCTATCACACCTCATCTACATTGTTGGCATTGTAGCCATGCGGTGCATCGTGTTTTACTACCTGGGGGTTGCTAATTTAAATTCCCAAGCAAAGAGCCCACAGAAATGGTGACTCCTGATATGAGATGTACATGCAACCACCTCGACATCTCCTTCCTTAGGGTGGGATTGAGTCATGATGGCCTAAGTCTGTGTTCATACACAGCAGCCTAGCGCCGCCCTTTATTGTCATGCTTATGTAGTAACACCGTGGGAGTGATTATGGCGATGTGGCTGTATGTGCTATCGCACCTTGTTGGTATCATAACTGTGTGGTGCATCATCGTGTTTTACAACCTGTGTGTTGCCAGTTCAAATCACCAACCCGACAGCCCACACCAATGTTTAATTAATTTTTGAAATTTATTCTTTTCCAATTTTCTAGGAAACTAGTAAACTAATTGGGACTAAATTCCTATCAGACCTAATCATATATGACAAATACCTTCTGTGAAATTGTCTGTCCTATTTCTTTTTGTATTTTCTCAAAACTATGAACACAAAATTTGTTTGATGGGTTACATTCTGGTATTAACATAGGTCTATTAAGAAAATAGGTTTAAATGGGAAATTGATACCCATAATTTTTTTTTGTCATGAAATGTATAATTTTAATCATCCCACCTAATCTGTCCCTGAAGTCAATTTTAATACTTCCCTTTTCAAGAAAGCAGGGAAAACAACACTTACTTTCAGACTTTTTTTAGCCTCAAATCTTTGCATGGATCAAGTTTACAGTTTAAGATCAATATCATTTCCTTTGGTTTATTTTTGTATGATATACCATACAGGTAATAGATACTTTTTTTTCAGAAGTTTTGCTCAACTTTTTCACTTTTTTGGACTAAAACCTTGGCATAGATGAGACCTACAATATGAGACCATTATCAAACTTTAGTCCAATGTTGACGGAGTTTGCTCCGGAAGCATTTCTGAGTTTCATCTTTATATAGTAGATAGAAGATACAGGTATTAAAAAATACATATATAGGTACCTAATAGATTCTTTCATTTTATAGTGACGTCATGGAAACATTGCGTTAAATTTTTCTATAGCTTTCAGATTAGAGCTTTTAAAACAAAAGTTTTTAAAGACTCCTAGGGATAGGCACCTACTTGAATCTAAAATTTGTTCCAGTGTAAAAAACGCCCCCATTAATATTACCCCTTGATTATTAAGTACTGATACACCATTCATGAATAGTACTCAATCTTAGCGAGCATTTATCAGAGTAACGATTTATCATATGTCAAAAATTGTAGCAACTTTATTGATAGTAAATTTAATGTCAATCAATTTGTACATAACTAGTTTTTACATGGATGTCATATTTATTGAGATGTATTCCGTAAAATCATTTTAAGGAAGGTTTCACTTCCTACAGGGCTACACTCACCACCTAGAGATAGAGACTTTAAATATGTTTTTTAGGACAGTACTTCCTACATTTGAAAAAAAAGTTCCGCTTGTTAAAAATTTCTGGGCTACCAGATGTCTATAATATTTGTCCTATTATTTTAATAAGTTTTTTGTGGAAAAAATGTTTCAGTCCTCCGTAGCTATGTTCTTCAAGTATTATTGGTCAGTTGTCATAGATTGTGTGTTTCTTCTATTAATCATTTCAGGTTATTTCAACAATAATTGTTTCAATCAAAAATTGGATCAGATCGAAAAATATTCCGTGTTTTGTATCATTTAATAACTTGCAAAATAATTACCTTTCTTCTTCTCCAAAAGGGTCCTAATATATATTTAACCTAAAATTGGGCCAGAAATTGAACAAAATATTCCAAAAAACATATTATGTATGAGGAAAAATTATCATTGTCCTTTTTGTGTAGATCCAAATGAAATCTGATGAATAATCTCGTTTGAAGAACAAAAATGTGGATAAATGAAAATTTATGAAAGAAGCACTTTTTTAAATTGATCCTCTATTAACTTTCTGTAGATCGAAAATGAAGACAGTGAAACAAATTAGTTCTAATTAGTTGCAAGTATTTCATTTCAATCGAGATCTGTTTTCTGTCCACTATAAGATGATCACTAAATGCTATGTTGTGAATGGTTACCTTTGTATAATATTTTATGAGGATTAATTGAAAATATGCTTATCATTATTTATATATGACAGCTATGTAGGTATCAATTTAAACCAATCGTATTGACCGGATCAGCGTTTTATTTGATGTTTGTCAAAGATCATCTTATATCGGACAGAGTATACCTATTAATTAATTAGTTATACTTTTTCATTTTATTGGAGGATTGGCCTTTTAGCCCAACTTCGCAAGTGAAAACTTTTTTATAATGAATGAAAATCACAGCGGCATATATGTATTTGCAACCACGTAGATGCACAAAGTCGTATTACAGAAATAAAGATCTTGGAGGACAAGAAAATGCGACAGAATAAATAAAATTGTAACCAATTATATTTATAACTGCAACATGCACAGAATTACGTAATCTAATTGAGGAATCATTTTTTAATGATAACTCTGAAAAATTTTCAAATTTATTTGATTCAAACCAGCAGAAAATATGGACAATTAATTTAGGAAAAGATTCATTTGAATTGGATTTGTGGTTCCGGAGTCAACTTGTAGCAAAAAACAAAACCGTTTCATTCTAGCATATACAGAAGAATAGAAGATAGAAAGGTATAAAGATTGAACTTGATAAGAGAATATCTGACTTGTAAATACTGTAGAAAATTTTTATTCCTCAAAAAAAAGAAATAGTATGCAATTTCATAGCCCTAATATTTTTCCATTGTTATAAATCTTAATAAAGAGTGCCTTACTTGATTTGGTTTATTGAGAGGCAGTTGCGATCCAAAGAAGTATAATGTAAAAATAAATTTTTTATTATAATGGCTTGTTAGGAATTATATCCTTGGTTGTTGTAATATATATTTAATTTTCCGTGAAATAATCAGATACCATGTTGAAAAAAGCGAAAAGAGGAAAAAGTTAATATGAAATAAAATTAATATTTTTCTGTCAGAGATCCTGGTTAAGAGAGCAAAATTTGCGGAAAATAATTGCAGAAGAATTTGTGAACTTGACAACTGGTCGATAGAAATTCTGGTTTGATTTTAAGGGGAAAAAAATTAACTCCTGAACAACCATCAATCAACGCTTCTTCTGTCTGGTTAACCCACCATTTCAACTCGTAGTCTCGTATTCTCTCTTATTTATCGTGCTCCTTAGCAGATTTTCGCTGTAAACCTGCTGTTCTCGTCTTTTGTTCTCGATCCATTGATCGCTCTGATGATTTCATGAATCTTGAAAATTTTTCTTTTCTGTTTCGGTGCACTGTTAGGCCCGAGTATACTGAAGCTAAACTGTAATTTTGAATAGTAGGTCGCCCTCTTTCGCTTCCAATTGCTTTAATGTATCGTAGAAATTTTTACGCATCTTTCTTATCATCTTATTGTGCTCTCGTAAATGCTCTGCAGTCATGAAGGAAATGTAATTTACCGGCTCGTATAGTATAGATTATTATAAGATCATAAATTTAGACGCGAGAATAAGAAAAAGAACGTCTAGTGTGACGTTCAGCAATCGTATCACATTGCAGAAATACTAGGCTATGGCATTCATGTTAAAAAGAGATAGACAGGGAGAGAAAGAGAGTGAAAAAATTGACGTAATGAATTCTGACTGCTGTATATTTCATTGCGTGTAATGTCGAGCGATGCGTGGAGGGGGAAGGGGCTCGTCTAAAGAAAGAAAAATTCAATTTTTCTCTCGTTTTTCTTACCTTGTTGTGTTCATGCACTCCCACACAGAAACACAATCATACATACACGCCAGTGTACGTTTGCACATATTTCCGTCTATTTAATGGAGACAGGCTTTACTAGGGCTCTATAAGTACTGCAGACTATTGTAGACATCATATTAAGACATTTTTATCATTTTTTATTTAACCAAATGTAAAATATTAAAAATTTAGTTCACTAATAATTTGATTTGATTTTTAGTAATTGTCTGCAATTCTGAGTTTGAAAAATTCATTAAAATAGATAGGTTGGGGTAGTATCATCGAGTAGTGTTCGAATAACATTGTTTTTAATTTTTCATTTGACCTTGTAGTATTTTGTATTTGATAATTTCGTATATCGGTTCTGAAATGGCAAGTTACTATGTTAGTTTAATTTCTGTCATTAATTTCTTCAAGTTTTCAATTTTTTTACATCACCCTGTATACATGTACGAAACAAACTATTTGAATTAACTTGATACGGCGTATGCAATAATTTGTACTCGAAGAGCCATACCTTTGTCTTATGAGAAATCATTTCTTTGAAAAACCAACCCCTATTGCTTTCATTCTTCAAAAACTTGTTCTTTCTATCGGTTTTTTTTCAGTTTTTGTAAGAATAAAATGCGGAATGTAGATGTAAAATGGTCACAGTTGGAAATTTTAGCGACTATAGTCTTTTCAAATTGAGAAACGCCAAACGGGCCGAGGTGCTTTCACATTAGTTGACAGCGATAAAGGTAAAATGCATCAATCAAAAACCATTTGCACGTGCATTCGTAAATTGCATCATTTCATTCAATGTGAGAGGATTCTCCCCTTTCTACCCGCACCTTGCGCCTCGCAGTGTATTGCAGGTGGTGGATGGCGTTTCTTATTTTGAACAGACTAGCTTCTGAATTTTCTAATGTTTATGAAAACTTGGCCGTTCAAACTTGTATATTCTTGTAGCATCTTGCCCAAAATAAATTATTCTTTTGATTTTGCGATTTTCATTCAATTATTTCATTTATTCGCATTAGAGTGAACTATACAAGCTGGTGTTTTTTTTCCCGAATTTTCATTTTATTAAAAACTAGCTGTTTCCTGCAGACTCGGTCTCCGTTTTGAAATTCACTTTGGTAGAATATAATTTCTAATAAAAGCACACGTTTTCCATTAATTGTAAGACTTGAAACCTACCTTGGGGCCACCCACTTGCTAAGAGTAGCCAGCATCTTCACATAGAATGCCTATCAAAATGTATCTCTCATCTCTCGCTGAAAACTATGTTGATAGCTTGAAACCTTTCTTGAGATAATAGGCGTAAGTCCTGAAAATTTCAACCTAATTCGTCAAGTAGTTTTGAAGTTAGGGTGTAAACAAAAAAAAACTAGCGCAGCAAGCCTCGCTAGAAAAAGTAGATTTTTGAGAGAAAGAATTATGAATTTTGATGATCACATTAATTGTCTGTAAGTTTATATGCGTTAATGGTATGTTATGATTGTATGAAATGTGTTAGCTGCTGACAAAATACTAGACAATGTGAAATTTAAAAGCATTTTTTCTCTGAAAAAATGAAAAATAAATGAAGATGATAAAGTATAGTACATCATCATATGATTTAAAATGAAACCAATAAAATACAATAAAGTAATGAAGTAAAAAAAAAGAAAACAAGAGCATTTGATTAATTTTTGTAAAAAGAAAAGTTCATGCAAATTAGAAAAAAGAGGGGAAAAAAGCTTTACCAGAAGTCCCGTCCGGTCGATTTGCACCAAAATTGGTAGCTTGCTGCAATAAATTATAATGAATATCTGTTTCAGATTTCGTTCATATGGTTCCAAAATACTGAATTTTATGACCGATATAAAAACAAAAATGGTGGTGCTGGAAGTACCGTCCTGCCTGCCACTCTGCACTAAAATCAATAGGTCTTTTCCTTGGCTCAGTAAAAATTTTCGTACCAAATTTCGTGATTATCGGACAAAAATTGCGACCTGTAATGTGGGAACAAGAAATTGTCTTGCATATATATTTATGAATTTGAGTTATTGGTGCCAAAATTTTATTGAGGTCATGAAATAAAAAACGTACGCACCCTCAACGCTGGGGGCTAATACTGCACCAAGCGTAGTAAGTAGATTTTCTAAAGAAAACTTACTTAAAAACAATAAATCTACAAATATTGGTATCTTATTAGTATATGTTCTAACTTGCTTATACGTATACTAGCAGCTGTTTTTTTCATTATCTTTTTTTCGTTTTCCTTTGTTTTTGTCCGTTTGTTTGTTGCCATGAAAAAAATTTAAGTAATAAATTTCGGTGAAAATACATAATCTTGTCCCTGAGAGTCTAGAGATTAAGTGAAGGGCTTCAAATAATTCTTGTAACACAAATGAATATTGAAAATTTCCTCTTGATCTGTTGTGTAATTTTGAAGTTTTGGGCTAACACACATATTCACTCCGAGTTTTATTATCATAGACGAACTGTAAATCGTGATTTAAAGTAGCATAAATTATTGTTCGTTTGAGAAACATGTATGCCGAACTAATCAGAAAAAAGTATATGTGACAAAGATTAGAGCCTTAAATTTTCACCAATATAATTTTGAGCTAAATTCAACCATTTATAAAATCATGGAAAATTTAAATGGTCCAGAAATATCTGGTTTTTTTTCTACGAGTCTCATTTTTGTAAAAAATTATTCATCAAAAACCAGACTAACCTCTTTATTTTTTGAATGAGAATGAATGAATAATTTGGGACGGGTAATGATACACAGTTAGAAAAAAATAAGATCAAGACCAAGTCCATGGTTGTCTGAATCTGGTTTTTGCGTGAATGCTTTTAGTTATAATCTCAGTCTTACTTGGCTGAGTTTTGGTCTTGGTCTTGCTTGGTTGGGTTTTAGTCTTATTCTAGTCCTTGCTTATTGGATTTTCATTATTATCGACGAGTAAAATATGCTTAAATATACTTACTATTTATGTCATCGCAAAATATACAAGAATATTATCTTACCGCCGACACCTGTTGGCAATCGAATAGGATAAAGAAAAAAAACCCGAACCCTAATTAATTATTGCAGGTTATTCAAGTATCAAGATTGGGAATGTTTTATAGTTTGTTGTGTTGAATTATGTTAAGTTTTACTTTTGGTCTTTGTCTTGCAGAAAGTTCAAGGCTCCCAGACCAAATTTGCTGATCATTGTGCCAAAACAGCATCATGTCATGCATCTTTCTTTACATTTGAACATGCTTAATTTGATGATGGTATTTTGTGCTTAAGTTTCCGATATTGATAGTGTTTGTGCCGAGTCTATTTAGTGACTTGAAAATGTGTTTTGATTTAGTCTGAAATTAGAACCATTCACGACTATATTATTCTATCTTTGTTCTTCAACATGGTATCCGTCTGTACTCGGTGCAAATATTGATGATCTCCACGCTCTATTTTTCTCTACCAAATTTTTGGTTTTGTTGATAGTACTGGGCACGAACACTTTTTCATACACATATCTCATCTTACTCGGTCTTCTATGCGCTAATACGCCCACCTAGGTCATACGTTTAAGTCACTTTTTTTTTCTTTTCGATCGGCGCGATTCAGTTTTCATATCACCTGCCAAAATAATATCGAATTTCTTAGGTGAGTTTCCGTCGTCGGACCTTTTGTTAAATTAAAAAAATTTGTCAGCCACTCGCGTCGATTTCCTGGCACCGTGGAAGTAAGCCGTAAAAGGGGCTGGTTTGTGTGTGGGCGCGTTTTTATTTCAAACGATGTTTGGTTATTTCGTACACAATGGTGGTTGATCTGTGAGGAAAAAGGGTGCCACTTATATTCGTGGTCAAGGTGAGGAGTCCTGAGGTGTGGGTAGCTCAATTTTGTCATTCTACGAGAATCGAGATACGTTTTTTTTATATCCAAATTGTTTAGCCGCGGTGACTTCAGTTTATTCTCAGTTTCATTGATTTTGATTGCATATTTATTTTGAAATTTACGAATTAATTGTGGAAAAATCGGTAAGACAAATGAATCAGGTGGAACGTCAATCAATTTATCAACAAATTTGTACTTAGGTTCTTGAAATTTTACCGTGAATCTAGCTTTAATAACCGAATTGAACTGCTAGTGTTAACCCTACAAAATATAATTTTATCGTCATATTAAAATATATTTTTAAGTAGGTTTTCTTTGGAAAATCTACTTATTACGATTGGTGCTGTATTAACCCCCAGAGTTGGGGGTGGGTACGTTTTTCGTTTCATGACCTCAGGAAAATTTTGGCACTAATAACTCAAATTCATATACATATAATTATATTCCGTTTTCTTGTTCACGCGGTACAGGTCACAATTTTTGTACGATAATCACGAAGTTTGTTAGGAACATTTGTACTAAGCTAAAAAGCAGATCTATTGATTTTGGCGCGGATCAGCCGAACGGTACTGCCGGTACCGCTATTTTTTTTTTATATTGGTTTTAAAATGCAGAATTTCGGGACAATAAGTATGAAATTTGAAACGAATATTTATTATAATTTATTGTAACATGCTACCAATTTAAAATGCGTAATTTTTAAGAAATAATCGCGAAATTCGGTACAGGCATTGAATAAATTACATTCTTTCATTCTGAAAAGTTTAGTTCCAATCGTGGTTAACGATATATGCGTAGAAGTGTTTTGAAAAAATCTTCAACTATTGATAAGAAGAATAGATAGTTCTAGATAAGACGAAAAAGCTGTGTGTAAGACAGGATTTTCATTATTTCGCTTGCCAAGCAATTATTTAATAACTTATTCGTTAATTTTTCCTTTCAAGAAATAGTGCTTTTAAATTAAACATTGTTTAATATTTCGTCAGCAGCTAACAAATTTCATACAATCGTACTTAACGCAATGAACTTACAGTCAATCAATATTACTATCAAAATTCATTATTCTTTTTTCTCGTACCTACATTTTCTAGCGAAGCTTACTGCCCTACTTTTTTTTTTCTTTTTTGTAGAATTCGTAATTTCGCAATCCACTCTTTTTTCCAAAAAATACTGCAAAATTTGTGTTTATATTGTAATTTTAAAGGAACACTTGCTGGTTTTTATTCAATCCCATACCTATAATCGAAGGTGTAATAAATTATTCGATCGTTGCATTATTCCTCGAGTCCTTCTACATACTTTTTTTTGTCTTTCCATTCCAACGTACGCTATTTAAAATCGCAGCCTCAATTAACAAACCTTCTCGCACGTAACTCCAATGCAAAAAAGTGCAAAGAATTCGAACTACTTGATCGATAGCCTTATGTTGTCTGGTCGTGAACTCCTCAAATTAAAAAGGGTCAACAACAAGGATAGACACACCAAAAGAATGAGAGCAAATGACAGAGAACGCAAGCGATAGAGAGCGACTGAGTGTAGGTCAAGGGGAAGGGGGTCCAAGCATATATTCGAAATTCGACTACAAACGATAACATACCGGAAAAAACGTCGAAAAGATGCAATTGGGGCCGGAGGGCACACGCACGTCGACATATTTTAACCACTAAATGCGCGAAATACCGACTGGCTTATAGAACAGACATCGGACAGGCAACCTCTCTCGTCCCTTTTCCACATTCTACATAGTACATAGTGTTTTTTTTCCCACCCTCTTACTCCTCCTCCTCCTCGTCAGTCTCCCATCTACTTCCATATATGCTGTGTGCACCGTGCACCCCTTTTTCTCTTCTCACTATTTTGTCGTCGTCGTCGTCGCCTTCGTACGTCGTCTTCGTCATCGTCGTCGTGCAGTCCAACGTACGACAACTCTTTTTGACGTCCGTCCAAATGGCATCCGTCCAAAAGTGTTATAACTTTCGTATACTAGTATATTATAGTGTATTCGGTTCGACGGTGTTTACGGTAGCAGCAGCAGCAGATGCGATATCGACGATGACTGTGCTCCTTTAACACGCTAAAGTATCATCCTCGCCCCACTCCCATTCCACCGCCCTTTCTCGTCTTGTTTTTACCTTTCCTTCAACCTTTATTCCAGTTCATTCTTTTGTTAATCGAGAACAAAATATTGCGTGTCTGTCGAGAAATTTTTGTGAGACGAGAAAGAGAGTCGAATGAAAGATGGCGAGTTTTTTTCCTCTCTCCCCCTCTCCCACTTTCTTCATCTCATCTCCATGCATGAACACGTATTTGACGCCTTGAAAAATGTACACGTTTGATATTTCTGGTAACCTCTAGAAAGGAAAAAGCTACGACTGATGAACAATTTTCGATGTTTCAGAGCGGGATCGAAACTAAAACAACGAATGGCAAAACCCAAGTGGGGGATTCTCCCTAAATGATCGACTTCGGCGTTTGCATATAACTGTACATATATAACTACGTGGACAAACAAACAGATAAAAGCGTGGTAATTATATAGCAGCCTTCAAATACTTTTTCGTAATTCTCTTTAAAGAACATTTGGATTTTCATCGGACATACCAAATTAAAAAGGAAACTGAGGAATAAAATGAGGCCAAGAACAATGATTTTGAGCGCTCAGAAGCCAAGATAATAGTAAAAAAGAAAAAATTGTCTGATGTCGAAAGTAAAATTCCCCGTTCAGTAGGTACAGAACAACGAACGTAGTATTTTTTTTTTTTTATGTTTCGTTTTTTCAGATTGGGATTTGGCTAGATGACCATTTTATGCCATGTATGAAAGATATATTTTGTGATAAAATTGGGGAGGGGATGATGGGCCAGTTGTCTTTCAGCATGGATTTTTCAAACGCATGCTGGAGCACCTATTGAACCGGACCAAATACACGACCTTGTTTGGGTTAGCAATGTGACGGTGATGGTGGCCGGTCTTAAATTCGCAACCCTCGTATTTCAAAGTAGAGCTCCTAACCACCACGTCACGTCGATTACTCATGAATAATTGTTACTATCGATTATAAACTGCTTATTTGGAAATTATATTTCTCGTATGCCGTATCCGTAAGAAAGTTAGCTGTGTGAGACCAATGGTGGCCTGATTGCGATCATTAACCTTCAGACCTACACACTAAACATATTACCTTCCAGATGTTGAGTAAAAATCAAGTACCCGTAACACAATATATGTACAGAGTGTTTCATGAGCGTCCGAATTATCAATTAATCAGATGCAAAATTAAGGGAAAAAAATGATTTATGGTTAGACTGAAACTAAAATATGTGCGTAACCGAGTATATCAGTAACTATGTTCACGTGATAACGTTACAAAAGTGGCTTCTGTGTGTAAGATGGCCATTTTTCGTCGTAAGGTTTCTTCTCCGAAGTTTTCGATTCAATATTTCAGTCGTCTACTTTTTGCTCTTGCTCTTCCAAAAAAATAAAATGAAAAGAAGGAAGAGAAATAATGAGAGAAAAACAGACAGAATTACTCTCCTCTCGGCGAGTTTCAGTAGATTCGCTTTCACAGGAAAAGTAATTTGATGGAACAAAAATTCGTTTCCACCAGCATCGAAAGAAGAACCTGCGAAAAAATTGATCTAAAATCTTTACCATTATTTGATTCTCCAGCCAGTATATATTTCGAGTGAATTTACGTTTGTGTGATTCTGTTTGTATATCCTTAAGCAATGTAAAGCTCAATTCGAAAAAAAAAAAAATCACGTAATTTTCACTCTGTAACGTAATAATAACGGTAATGAAGAGTGCTGTTGGAAGTTGAGGTGATTATCTAAAGTGGACGAAGCTAGTAAAACATGAGTTTCTAAAACGTGAAGAAAAAACTGAAAGGAGAAAAAAAATATTACAAAGCAACATTCAGTAATAAAAGATATAAAATACGAAAAAAACAGAAGATAAAAGAATTTTTTTGTCGAGTTTTCCTCTATCTCTCTCTTTTCTTTTTTTCTTTTTTTTCGCGTCGTTTTAGGCTGAGAAACTTGCGAAGCGTAGACTACGGAAGGACGAAAAATCTGATATGACATTGCTAATGAGATTTGGAGGAAAACGGGAAATGCGCGCGAGAAAGAGACCGGCATGGTGCGGACGAACATTAGTGAAATTATAATTTATGGGAGTGCAAGAGGTTGTGTGTCGAAAGGAGGAGGGGAAACAGATCCAACGAGCAGGAAATGTCGGCCATGTCGGAGAGCGGAAGAAGTGAGATTTTGTTGCGAAAAATGGCTGGAAAAAGTAATTATATTCGTTTTGTGAGCAACTCTAATAGAAATTAAACGAGAGTGAAAATTGTGCGAAATGATTAACAACGACGAAAGACGCGACGCTAGCGAATCATTCTTTTCTTCAGAAAAACGTGGACCAAGAAGTTGTAGAATGTTCGTACTCGTTGGGGGTGAACAAAATTGGTCTTGGTTTCGCACACAAAACTTGAAAAACGGCATAAACAAACTGTAAAATGCTCGTAATCTTGCTATTCAATGATTATGCCGTATCAGGTATTTAATGATTTTCTGACTCCTTATCTGAACAGTTAGGTGTAGGTATATGTTTTTGGCGAGTTTAGATATTTGCAAATTTGCATGAATAATAAGTTTGATCTGGCTATCAGTATTATGATGTTGTGGAAGTGAAGATCGATGGATTCTGGACAGACCGAGTTACCAGTTTTAAATATTTGATACGAGAGGCGCTTACAAAGTAACTTTCCTTTTTAAAATTGACTTTATGGAAGGGTTATGGGTGGGGATGATGAAAATTATTCGTTTCATGAGAAAAGAAAACGATTAGTACCATTTTTTCATTTTGAGATAATTTTTCTTTAATATATACTTATATGTATGTATGTATCACACAAAATTTTGTGTTTATGGTTCCGAGAAAACTACTGGCTAGATAGGGCCGAAATTTTTATGATAGTTCTCGTATTGGAACAGATCTGAAAGAAGTTTTTTGCCTATCGGTTAATTAGTTTCTAAGAAAACTGGAAAACAAAAAATTCCTGGAAAAGTCATTTTTTTGAGATTCTCAGAAAATGATAGAATGGATCGGGCTGAAATTTTCACAATAGACTTTCCTTATATTGGTGCAAGTTTCTTAGAAGTTTGGTGCCTATTAATTTGGTAGTTCCTAAGAAAATTGGAGAAGAAAAATTTTTGAAAAAAATTTTGTGTTCACGGTTTTGAGAAAACTAACAGACAGATGGGCTGAAATTTTTACAAATGATAGCTGTAGGGTGGCACAGTGAGGGCATGCGCACAACTACAATTAGACCTCATATCTGTGTGAGCCTAGCTCAGCATTAAATTTAGACTAGTGGTGGTGAACCAATAGCCTGTGAACCAAGAAGTGTGTTTGCCCTATATGGTGTAGAGACAGGCCACACAACCTAACAGCGAGTACCGTAGTACACTCGTCACCACTGGTAGGGAGTAGCTATTCTGTGAGAGCAGATCTGGAAGAAGTTTGGTGCTCATTTATTTAGTAGTTCTTGAGAAAACTGGAAACAAAAAATCTCTGGGGAAGAGGTTTTTAGCTATAAAATATCTATAAATCGATATTTTTATTGACAATATGGATAATTGTCGATAGTTTTTTGTCATTTCCTAACCTGAAACTTGACAAGAAATACCGATATATCAGTAACTATCGATATGAATATCGATCGCTATCTGTATAAAATATCGATCACTATTGATATTAATATTGAGCATACTGGGTTTTCTGGCGGCAAAACATTGCTGCGCTAAAGTTTACTTTTTCCTGTTTGTGGCAACAGTGGAGTAGGAGCTTGCAGCTTTTATGTATAGGAGGGTTATAAAAATTCAGAATTTTTTTTTCACCTAACGTTATTGTATGCTGTGTTTCATCAACCATAATATGAAATTCCCCTTTCTCACCCTGCGAAATGTGGAGTGACCTTTCTGTAGGACAATGACGGACCCGCAGTTCTAGCATCACACAATGGCTCAAAAAATGAGTTGTTTTTCCCTCCCCCATGACTCTCCCAACCTTGCTCCTTTCAACTTCTACTTCTAGCGGCATTAAATGAGGCTATCAACTTCTCTGAAAACTTCTCAGCTACTGCACAAACTTAAACTTTGTTTTCGAACTTTTTCTAAAATTTTTCTTGAGCTGTGGTGGGAAACTAGGAAAACAGTAGCAATTGGAAAGGTGAGAGAGTCTTTTGAGAAGAGGAAAACATCTCATTTGAAGGATTTGAGAAACCATTGTGTGATGCCAAAATTATAGGGTCGGTCATTGTCTTACAAAAAGGTTCAGTTCTTATTTAGCTGGGTGAGAAAGGAGAATTCCATATTCCGGCCGATGAAACACAGCACAAAATAATGTTAAATAGAAAAAGAATTCTGAACTTTTTTAATCCTCTTATACATAATAGCCGCAAGCACTTACTCCATTTTTGCCCCATAAAAAAAAAGGGTGAGTTACTTTTTTAACGCCCCTCTTAAAATGGTTGAAAGAAACAGTGGTCCTCAAACATTTTCTGTTTGCAGCACAAATTTTTTTTGTTTAGTTAGTGCAGCACATAAATGTACAAGTACTCATTAGTGCGATATGATGTGGTTGTTCTCATTTGTTCATGTCCTGAGGTTTCCGAAATTTGGGGGCCTAACTAGCAAATTTTGTTGCACACAAATGAACGGCAGGTACCGCCTTTGAGGAGCACTGACTTGAAGGCACTGATGTTGACATACATGTTGTATGGGCAGGCCGTTGGTTTATTGATTCACTGTTGGAATACCTTGGCTACTCATGAGTGTGATTGCTTCTTGTGATTTCTGTCTGTTTAGTAGTCGCGTATGATGGTTTTTAATTTAAAAGTTTTAAGTAGGTGATGATACTTGTTTTCTGACTGCAAGTGACCTTCATTGTTGATGCATTATTTTAACAAGTTGAAGTGAAAGCGTTCAGTATAATTCTTAAGGTCGCAAAGACCATCCGAGAAACAAATGGCAATTCCTTCAAAAAACAGTGCAGTAAATTGTGAACTCATTTAAACAATAAAAAAGAGAAGGATTGAGTAGCCGACTTTGACCACGTTATGACAGGGAAGAAATACGAGCTCCTCCATCTAATACTCATGGATGTCTTCTGGCTTGGGAACATCCGTCAGTTGTCGGTGCTTCGCTGTCTACAACAGCGTCCTTAAAACACTTGTCAATCATTGAGATTCTCAGTTGGTCTTCAAAGCTCAGACTAACTGAGTAAAGCACCAAAAAGAACAACATTCATAAAAATCTTGTTTGTAAGATCGAGTCTAAAAGACGTAGACTTGACTGTGCAAGATCAAGACCAAGTTTATCATGGCCTTAATCTTGCTTTTGATCCTTATTAGTACTCGGTGATATCAGTGGTGTCGCAAGAGCCCTATAATATACATGGTGAGATATTGTAGTCAATGTACTCCAAGTTAGTGACTGAAATCTAATACAAACTTTTAACTAAATTCCTGCCTATATTAAATATATTTATATTATTATTAATTTTACCTTTAAATAGAATTATTATTAATTTAGATTTTAGTTTTCTTATTTTAATAATTTTAATATTATTAAAAATTTTATTATTAATATTTTTAGTTAAATTCATTGGTATGGTTCCCAATCAAAACTAATTTCAGGCTATTCAAAATTAATATCATGGTATGTTTGTTTGCATAATCTGTGTTAAAAAAAACTCTATAACGCAGTGATACCTCGGTAGAAAACCAAGTTTGCCAATTTTCATTGACAGTATTAAACAAAGAAATGAAAAAAAATAAAATAAAATAAAACTTTAATTGATGCAATTGAGAAAAAATGCTTGTAAACCCTTGCACCGTAAATAAGAAAAATATACTTCAAGTAACACAGTCGACTTGCTTCTCTGCAGAAATTATTCATTTTTGTTTTACATTTTTCTCAGAAACTACTCTATCAATTGGTACCAAACTTCTACTAAACTTTCAATCACATAAAAACAACTATCGTAAAAATTTCTAACTGATCCCTTTGGTAGTTATCTCAAAACCATGAACGAAAATTATTTTCCAGTTTTGTATGAAACTACTCAAAAAATAGGCATCAAAACTTCTGTCAGACTTTTTCACATATACAAGGAAAATCTATCGTGAAAAGTTGAACACGATCCCTCTTGTAATTAATTCAAAATCCTTGAAAAACCATTTTTCCAGCAATTTTTTTTTTCTAGTTTTTTTTAAACCAACAAACTAATAAACCCCTAATTTCCATTAAATTACACTGATACAAGGAAAATGTATCTTGAAAGTTTCAATCCGATCACTTTTTTAGTTTCTTTAAAATTCTGGAAAAATCACTTTTTAAGGAATTTTGTGTTCTCCAGTTACTTCAAAAACTATGAAATAAATAGGCACAAAACTTCTTTCAAATTTGGTCCTATATAAAAACTACGTGTCTAGAAAATTTCACCTCCATGCCGTCGGTAGTATTTCTCAAACCGTGAACCGAAAATTTTCTCCAATAATTTTTTCTTTTCCAGTTTTCTCGAAAATAACTGAACCAATAGGCAACAAACTTCTTGCATACCTGGTCCTATATGTGGATTACCTTTCGTGACAATTTCATCCCTATCTTTTCTGTAGTTTTCTAAAAACCATGTGTAATGGCCAAAAGAGGTGGTTTAGTACTGGAAACTAACCTCTTTTGGGGCGATTACACTTCCTTCGATATACGATAATATTCACAGGAATATTATAGTATTCGAGAATTATTTTAACTAATTGAATTTTTCTATCCACAACTATTGTGGACTTTAACTAAATGAAAGACTTTAATTAAATTGAAACACACAATAAATTTTATCACTTTACTTTTAAAACACAATATTAAATTTACAAGTATTCATTCACAGTCTAAGACTGGAAGAATATTGCAGGTACAGTATACGACTGACCAGCTATTTACAATATACTATATTACACTATTACGCAGTGTCAAGATTACAATACAATACAATACTTTTAATGAAAATCAGAGTTTATATACCTGTCAAGGTATATGGTTTTCTATGGTGTTGTGTGTAAAGTAGGGATTTGCTGATTTAGGTATTTAATTATTTCGAGAATATTCGGGTACCAGAATGTTCAGGTACTCGAATATTCCGTTAGAAAACGTGTAGTAGTTGCTGGCAGGAAGTAACGGTACTTTCGCCAGTTGACTGTACATATTAGGGAAAGAATTTGCTGAGTTAGAAAAACGTATTTTTCTGTGAACGGAATATGTGCGTCTATATTAAAATATGACGAACATATCCGTTACACCATGAACCAGTAATTTGGGCGATACGTAAATACATGTGTAAATATATAACTTATGTATATATATGTACGTGCATAAAAAAATAGATGAAAATGAGAAAATGGTGTCATTAAATATCTTTTTTATTGAAATAGAAAATTTTCATTTTCTCAACTCCTAACCCCTTTAAATTTCAAAAAAATTGGGTGAAGTATAAAACTTTTCATTTTCTTTTAATGGTCTCATTGGTTGAAATAAGTACCTACCACTCCTAAAAATAAGAGAAAAATTCCTAAAAACTGAATAATTCTTGGGAAAAAAAAAATCTTAACATTCAAATTTGATGAATAATTTCAAAGATTTTTAGCCCTAAGTTTAATTTAGTCATCAATAATTGTGAAAATCTTTGTAAGTCAGATCAAGACTACCTACAATTGCTTTAGTTTTGGTCATGCTTTTTCTCAGTATCAGATGACAAAATTTAGTTATTCGAAGATGAAAAAGTTATTGGAAGATTATTCGCTGAACTTATCCGTTCATAACTGCCAACTAAAATAAAAAATATATTGTTCCTAAAAATAGCTGTAAAAATATTCGAAGATGTTCCACTTTTTGCAATAAGCTTTCGTAAATTGCCTCTTAATGCTGAGCCCACCACATTCTACCAAAAAATATTTTTGATTCAGTAACTAGATTACGGATCAATTCGCCATCGTTTGATTCGATATTTTCTTTTTTTTCGGGTGTAAAATTTGGCCAAAATTTTTCAAGCACGACGATTTTAATTTAGAAAAATTGTCAAGCCGGTTGAATTCGGTACATTCGCGTCGCGTTGTGTTTGTGACGTTGAAAATTTCCAATTTTACGGCACGATACGTTGCGGATGCCTTGTAATTTCGTAGGAGGAAAAAAAATGACGAGAGAGAGAAAAAAAGAAGAAAAAATATGTTGCATTAATTTGGCGTAATCTATACGCATCGCAGCTCTAAAAACAGCGAAAGCAGCACACGAAAATTACCCTAATTTATTCGTCGCCGAGGGAGTATGAAAATTTTTAATAACGAATTGTTTCGCTCACGGCTTTAAAATAGTGGGCGAAGAAGAGTTAGACATTTTCGAAAAAATGATAGCGCATTATTAAAAAAAAAAAAAAACCAAAAAAAAAATTATAAAAAATATAGGTACTGATGTGACAGACGGAGTAAGCAACTGTCAGCAGCGTGCAAAAGGTGAACTAATCTGACTTAACAATGGAAAAAGGATCACAAAACAAAATGAGGGCAAAAAAGAAGAAAAGAAAAAAGGAAGTGGAAAAAAAAAGACACCGACAAAAAGTACGACATTGAGTTTCGTAAATTAACTTTGAGTTGAGAGCTGGCAGCAGCTGGCAAACATCATCTTCCCTCTCACTCACAGACGCAGACACACACACACTTCTTATCTTCGAAAGTTGATGAAATATTTTCGAAGTAAAAAATTGTTCATGAGAAAAACAGAGGGAAGCCTATGTTTTATTTCAGCCTTATGATTTTTAAAATTCAAATACGTTGAAAATATACCATTGTTTGGATCTGTTTTCTAAGTTGTTTTTCCAAAAACCTAGGCTCTATTTCGAAGTATTAGCAACTTTTAAATGAGTACCGTGAAGGAAAAAGAAACCTAATAAATATAAAAATTATTTCAATAACTTAGAACTGTAAAAAAATGGATTTCATTTCGTTTATCGCGCAGCAGATATGGATTGAAAATAATGACCAAAAGAAATATTATGGACGTTGACATCCATGGAAACTGTCATGTCTTTTAGCTTTTCGTATAGTTCTACATAGTTCTTTACTTTTTTCTACGTTCCTACCACTTTTCTTTTTAATTAATACTTCATTCAATTTCCTCTTCTAAAAACTAGGTCGAATATAAACATACAACAGCATTTTGTGTCTTTCAGGAGGAGCGTCGATTTTGTAAAATTATTGAGTTGAGGGTGAAGAAAAAATGAAATGATATCATAGGTTACACTCAATCTGAACATAGAATAGGGCAATAGGCAATAGGTTAATAGGGAATTATTTTGTGCAAAAAAAAAGTATGTATATTGGTAAATATGTACTTGAATCTTCAAAATTATTAGACGAAGGGATAGGGCCGTAGAGAGGAAATTCGGACCCGGGGAGACAAAATTTATGGGTCCCTAAAATTCCCTTCTCATCAGGCCTGGAAGGAGCACTATAAGTTAACGCTTTTGGTGTTTGATCGAAAAAATTATTGGAGAAAGATAAAGAGTGTTCAAAATTTATGGCTTGATAATTTATTTATGAAGGAATTTTTAGTGCTGATAAGAACTTCATTCAATCTTACTACAAAGTTTTTGGCGGACGGTTTCAATTTTTTATTTCTTTTTTTTTTTAAATAATTATTGAATGTTACCAAAATATTACTAAGAGTTTGCCTGGCGATTTCCTTTTTGTAACCGAGATGAGTAACTTTTTCAATTTCGGTTACAAAATGAATCAAACTAGATTAGGTACGAACTGTATCTTGATTCTTTATTCTATTCATTGCCTTGTCGCATGGAAATCAGGCATCATATTCTTTTTTTTTATTTTAGCAGTTTTAGCGTTGTGATATACTTTTGTAAAATGTAAGCAGCCCTACAGTGTAAGATATAGCCATATTACAATTATTATAACGATATTATTAAACTAAATGTTAGTTATAATCGAGGTCGGGGACTTACATTTAAAAAACTATGATAAACTATAGATACGTATGATTTTTCTTTGCGTCTATTTCATTGAGTACTGGTATATATAGTCTTAAATCTTTTCATAACGCAAACAGTAGAGCCCAATTAATTATTGATTGCAATTAGAAATCAGTGCCCCAGTATAGCAAGATATTATATTCTTTTAACTCAAACGAAGTATACCTATTATCTACAATAAGCCTGCAGTTATATTTTTTCATTTTTTTCTGTGCAAAACCAAGTAAATACATCCTAACAGCTACCTTCAATATAATCAAATTATCAAAAAAATAAAAAATTTGAAGAAGTTCACTGTAATTATTATATTTTCTGCCAGTTTCAATTTCTTAATGGAAATGGAATCACCAATGTTGGGAATGATAAAGTTATAAAACATTGTTCACATTTCTATCAAAACTAGTTTTTTTACTGCGGGTGTATTTTTGTATATTTGATGCATACACAGTACAAAAAATGAGAAACAATGATCTGTATTCATATTAAAATCAAGAATAAACTACTTTGCTGACTGTGTACTAACTCAACCATGTTATACATATAATTACCTAATTCTTTAGATAACAATAAAATTCAAATAATATGGGAGATGGGACTGAATTTCAATTTTGAAATAAATTGAAATTTATTCATTATAACGAAATACTTCGCTTAACAATTGAGCTTATTATTTTAACATTTAATAAATTAACAGTCTCTGATAAGGTGATGAATATTTAGCGAAAGAACCGAAAAATTCAATTTAATAACCAGTTTGATTCATTTTGTGATCAAAATTGAAAAAGTTTTTCATCTCAGTTACAAAAATAAAATACACACCTGGTGTAGTGGTTGTACGTGCTTGTTTGTGCGTTTGAGACTGGCTGTCGATGCATTTGCGATAGATAATGGCCGTGTGTTCCCTTCAGTTTGGTTCTATTAGTGTTCCATTATGGAATGGAAAAATTCATGTGGGTAAACAATTGACCACAGAACTTTGACCATACCTCTCCATCTCAACATCGAATAAAATGGTAATGTAACCAAAGCCCAATTAAATAATCGACCAATTTTCCACAACCTGACCCTTATGCCAGTATGTAACAGCATAAAAGAGATATAATTGTACCAGTTGATACACTTTTCTCTGGTTAAACCTCAGTCAAGAATACTAATATCCAAAGTGAAAACTAATATTAGGTGCAAATGATTTAATTAAACAATTTATTATTCACACTCTTATGGTGGACCCAAACTTCGGGTGACAGACTTTAAATAAATATTTCAAACACAAAGTAATCACAATATAATAAACTGATAATTTTGTACATACAGCAGTATAAGTAAAAGGTATGACTGTTCAATACAAGTTACGACTGTATGAAGTTATTAAAACAAAGTAGGAATATTCTGGGTAAAACATGAGTTTATATACAAAATCAGGGTATATTTATTTCTGTTGTGATTAGTACACAGTAGGGATTTTCTGAATGAAGGGATTTGTATATTCGAGAAACGAGTCTAATGAGGTCACCGAGTACCGTCAAGTATTGTCTGTATGTAAAATAATTAAACGGAAAGGGAAGAAGAAGATAAATCTGAGAATGAAGAAGAAAAGTAAATAGAATGCAGGGATATTGTTTATGAAACAAAATAATATCGCCTGTGCGTTCCAATGCAGTCGTTTACATATTTTATGATCAACTACATATGTTACACCATCCTGCTCCTAAAATTTTTTAGTCAATAATTATGACATCTTTACCCTTGGAGCCCTCTGCACTTAACTAGGGCGCTCCCTCAATCCTTTGGCCGTACTCCCTAAAATTTTCAAGTCCAAAATTATGATGTCATTGCCCCATCAATAATGAAAATATGATGAGAAAATTTTTTGATAGATCTGCAGCCATAGACATATCCTTGTTAATAAATACTAAAAAATTGAAACTGGAAATTAATGAGTAGCGTGTGTAGAGTATAAACTTTGCCGGAAGTTTAATTTTTGATGCAGTGAATGCGAGAAAAAAATGTAGTTTTGAATATTAGAATTTCAGTTGATTAGGTTAGTAATTCCTAACTTTTGCTACAAATTCAACTGCTCTTCAGTTTTCGAGTTTGTCCGCTGATATTTTCATAATAGTGTTGACATTGACTAATAAAATTTTTTACTAACTACACGAATGAAAACTTGTGTGGTTACAATACTCGCCTATGGCTCATGTTTACAAACTTCGCACTTGTTGATAATTGCTCACATTCCTCCATGTTGCGTAATATATTATTTTGTGCACAAAATGCTCAATTTTAAGGAAAGTTTAGCATGTGTAAAGTGGCCTGTTCCAGAGTAATGGGGAAATTTATTTTTCCACACATCTCTCGAATAGTTTAGATTTATCATAAATTACTTAAAAGTTACTAAATTCCTTCTATCCAGAGTAATCAATTATTTACTGTACATTTTTGTTTTATCTGCTCATAATTTTAATTTCACGAAGTATTTAACGTCGCTACCAAAGTGCTAGGATCGCAATCAGTAGGTTAGGTTATTTGTGTTTCTGTGTGAGTAGAAGCTAAGTTTTGCTTCACACATCATTTTATCTTTTAAAAGCGTATTTCTTAAAAATTCATTTTTAACGCAACTCTTTATTTATATATTTATTAAATGAAAAATTCTATGTCTGTTAAGGGTCCAAACTCGCGAGTAGTGAGTTGAGAACCAAGCATCCTACCAACTATGCTACGAGAGCTATTTGGAAGTAGGATATCAGTTTGTGTATATTTGTTTTACATAATATTTTTTTATTTTTCAAATTATTGGAAATTCTGAAAATTTAGTGTCCCAAAAATAGTTTTTTTGTGGAAAGATACAAAGAGATTTTGTATTTAATTTCCTACATTTATTGTAAATTACTATTGCCATTTCTTTCATTCTGTCACTTTTTTCTTGGGTTTTTTCATGTCTTTTTTAGTTATCTCATTTCTTCCCATCGTTTTTTACTTTTTTACACCCCTTTCGCCATTCTTTTCCTTTTCTAAAAAAAGTATAGTGTGTAACTAGTGCAGAATGGCAATTCCTCACTCATGTGACGACTGACGTTTGAACGAAGTTTTCACGAGTGAGTGCTGCAAACTTTACACTCGTGGAATTGTCTACTTTCCACACCAGTTATACAAGTTACTTTTTTCTCATTCAAAATAATATAAGGGACCAAAAATTTTTCAAACATGTGGTTTTTCAAACATTTCTCACATTGAATAATAATTTTTCGCAACTCATACACCAAAAAGATTTTATTATTAAATCAATTTTAATTAGTAAAATACAAGATTTCCAAATCAATTTGAAACATGGAAAATGATTTTCATTTCTTCACAGCATCATTTACACATACGCAAGTTGCAAAATGTCGCAATGAGAAAAGGCCATTTTACATGGTGATGTTTACACAAACAACCAAGTTCACTTCTGGATAATATTTAATTAATCTAAAATTCTATTCATGAATGAAGTTTGCTTATTTAATCGAATAAATAATAACCTCTTTTTGGTAGATTCGTTTAAAAAAAATATCGTACTCAACTAGTTATCCACTCGTGATAATCAGTCATTTTGTTAACTAGTCTAGTAAAATACTGTTTCTCACCTGTAACATCAGAATGACACATTTCCATTAAAAAAAAATCTGGTTTTTCCCTAAATGCTTCTTAAAAAAATGCAAATAAATGTCAGTTCTTTTAGTGCACTTAGATGCCTCAATATTTCGACAAATTTTCTCACTGAAAAATGTTTTACATAATTTTCAAAATACGTCAGTATTTATATTTTTCAAATTTTTAGCTTAAATGTTCGTTCGACTTCGTCTTTTTTTCGACTTTTTTTTTTCCGCCTGTTCAAAGCGTCTGAAGTTGATGATAATTTAAGGTCTAACAGATATGAAGAGACTGTAGGCTAGGCGTCAAGAGTCTTCCTCTACAGTTTCTCCTCGTTCACTTTTTTGTCGTTCATTTCTGAAGTAGAAGAGAAAAATATTTTGTGGAGGAATATTTTTGAAGATATTATATAAACATAATTACTTTCAAAACGGTTTTCATTTCTTTACTGTTGCCGAACGATTTATTCTAGGTGTTTTCGTTTTTCGACATTGTTTGTCTTTATTCTTGTGTTTCTTTTTCAAAATAAACTAAAAAAAGAAAAGCAAAAAAGTAAAGTAGACAAAATAAAAAGAAAAAAGAAAATTTTATAGTATTATTTTCTTTCGACCAACTGTGGCCAGTCTTTCCGACAGAATTTTTTTCAGACTATTATCTCAGCCGTTTTATTTACCTTCGACCGCTAAATGGACTTTGAAATTACATTTTTGGTCACCAGGAAATACTCGCTGAAAAAAAAAAGAAGTGGGGTAGGGTGAGAATCAAAATAGAAGAACGTTAGTTGAAACTTCTGGACAGATGCATTTGCCATGTGAAAAATTGGACTCGAAAGTCGAAACGATGAGGACTTAATATGGACGAAAATAGAATAAAAAATAAACTTAGTCAAGAAAGATGAGAAAAAAAATAGTGAAACACCGTTAGATGACTTATTCAACCTGGCCACTTGGCAAAACGAGAGAGAACTTTATTTAAAATTATTCATTTTGTAAGTTTGAACCCTTTCATCATTGCATAGTCAATAATAAACCAAGGCTTTAATTCCTGAAGTCAACTTTAAAGGGTATAAAGCCTGGGTAAACTTATTTTTGAATTCGATTGAGTTCTTCCATGTAGACAGTGCTCTAAATTAGGTTCATGTTGTTAATTACCCGACCCCTTATCTATATAGAGTAATACGTACAAAAACCAGGTTTTTGTAATAAAAAAAAGTATGTGTGTGTATGTATATATATAAGTCAAATTTCAAATAAGTGTGAAATCTCGTATCAATTGCTATAAATGAAGGTTTTATTATTAATAAATGCAAGTATAAAGAATACAACAAAATTAGGTATCAAAAACAACTCACCTATAAATGAAGAAATCGAGAAAATAAAGATTATAACACACATGAAATTTAACTAATAAAATACATCCGTTTAAATATTACGATACATTCTGCAGCAAGCTTAAAAGCAAAACTAAACCAACCTAACGTTGACTGTTGAGATAGTGGTACAATATTAAATTGACAATTTTTATCAGATCAGATAAGAAGTGAGAAGAAACATAGCCTGTAGAAATCTGGAAATACATCGTATTTTACATATAATATATATATATCAGAAGAAAATTAATGAAAATTAAAATTACCTAAAGTTATTCAAAAAATTAGACACCTCCTATGCAAAAAAGAAATTGCTGAAAACTGATTCTTTTCAAGCAGTTATATTGAAAAAAAAAAAAAAAAGAGTGGCAGTTCTGTATGATTCTTGTATGATACTATGGAGCAAGAAGTTCGGTTTTTTCGCACATTGTGGTATGCGCAAGGGGAGGTGGACACATCCACCCACAAATGCTACGTTAACACTCCTCTCACCAAATTTAGGTTTTTCTGTCTTACATTAAGTACCTAATAACACTTTGACTTGAGAAATTCTGTATTGAAAACATTTAGAATCTTTTACCTTATCCTGAAATTTCAGATATAAAAACAGTATTTTCTGTAAAAATATGTGAATCTACTAATGACTGGTCGAACTAGTCCGTGAGTATCAGATATATGAATTTCTTATCAATAAAATATTCTAGTATTTCTTACGTGAGAATCGTCTTGAGCTTTGACTTGGAAAAAACAATGAGTCTAAAAAGTAGAATATAAATTTTGTTAGCAGACATAAGTTTAAACAGCAACAACATCTTTGCCGTATTGATTTAAGTATTTAAGGGGAAAATTCCGTTCTATTTTCGAATCATTCATTAAGTTTCTTCATATCATCTTGCTTTGACTTTACGTTTTTCAACTTTTCGTATTTAGCTATAATTAAACGTTTCGAAAACTCAAAATTTAAATGTCAGACTCACTATTATTTCATAGCTTTATAAAATACCTTTTGTTTTTTTGAGAAGAAAATAAGTCATGCCGTTTACTTCAAAAATATTTAAGGGGGATTAATTTTAATTTCCCACTGTTCTTTAAACAGATTTCAAGTTTTCATCTTTAAGTTATTTAGGAAACGTTAAGAAAAAAATTTCATATCATTTGTTAGGAAAATTAAATAACAATTTTACTAATTTTTTTATTTTGTTTTTGATTTGTTAGAAGTAAGTTTGCCCGTACTAAAGTAATATTCTTTGAATTTGAGACCGGTGATGAAGTACTTTCTGAGGTGTTTGCGTAAGTACATTTTCCCAATTTTCGTTACAATTGAAATGAATCTATATGATGCCATTACAGAAAATATTTTAAAGTTGTATGCTATCCATTACCCAACAAACTGGCATATTTTCATCTGATCTTAATTTTCGAGCAATTAACCTATATTTTAATAGTCACACCATTGGCGTGGTTTCTCTGTATAGTGAAAGTGGATGAAGTATTCTCCATCAACTTTCTAATAATATATGCTCTCGTATTCGTAAACGTCAGTTTTCGTTAAGTAGCTCTTTGCTTTCACTTTATCCATGGGATGTTAATGGGCTTAGAGTTTTCAGAGTGCATTTTCACGAAAAGTGACGTTTGAAAACATGATAGATAGTTGATGTGATTGGCAAATCTGGGTGTGTAAGTGTGGTGTAGCCAAAGAAAAGCAATACTTAACAAGTAAGTAAATATTCAGTAGAATGAACATAGTTTTTCTCGATCTACACTTTCGTATTCCTGAACAAATCAGCAACTTCGTGAAAAATAACTGCAATTTCTTCATGGAAATTTGCCAGCTAAAAAGGTTAATCTGGTTGGCTCTTTCCTCCCACTGAAGAGATTTAAGTATCTTCAACTGATGAGATAAAAAATTCATACGATCCGCTGTGATACGTACATTTTCCAGTTGGTGTCTAAATTTTGCATGAGCATCAAAGAGCCGATACATATGAAACTGCACGCATGATACAAAGGCTAAAAATTGCCAAATTCAGATTTGTGTCATAGTTGTTCATTATGAAACAATACTTAGCAATAATTCTGATTGCTTGGTAGCACCAGTGTATCTGTCTCAACTTTGTCGTAGCTTTCCCAATAGCAACGAACATGGCTTTAAACGTACCTTTCTAAACTAACTTTGAAACAAAACTATATTTAGGCTTATTCATGTCAGATAACATATCTGTCAATAAAGTTGTAAATTTATCTGTCCGGGAATAGTTTAAATAGGAGTATTCAGTAAGTTTATAATTCTTTTTTTACAGGGTTGCTTAAAAGGCCTCCAACACAATCTTGCAGAACAGTCATCATTTTTCAATCTAAAACTGTACAGCCATTAAAAATGAACCCATGTTGATGACTTTATATTCTCACATGTTGGTTTTCTTGCAGACTTGTACAGTTGGGAACAATTTGGCAGCTGTTGTCACAGTTACCTCTGTTAACACTGTTTGAGTGTAGGTTATAAAATTTGTTAGTCGTTTGATTACATGTTGATCCACCTTAGCTACTCATCGGTGACTATATGTATGCTTACCCAGGTTGCCGTGACGGTTATCTGGTATTTTGCATGTGATACAAGGTTGTGCACTGTGGTCGAGTATAATTTTTCTCATTTTATGACGAATTTTTACCTGAAAACGATTTAAATATTGCTTTTTGCCAGAGGGATCGTATTGTAGTGCAACCAAAGTTCAAACTTGGAATATTTTTTATAAGATGTCCGTCAGTATATCTATATTTTCCCGCTGTTAACTGTGGTATTTTACGTACGTGAAGTCATCCAAATGGAAATAATAGAAATTAAAAACATGTTATCTGACAAATTTGAACTCCATCAATTGATATCTGTTCATTTAAAACAATATTCGAGCTTGTGCGCTCTTCTCCTCACCTCCAATAGTCGATGCCACCCATCTCGATCAGGACACTTTCGTTCGTTGAATATTGCCACATTTCAAAATCAAATGTCTGGAACAGTCACCTTTTACGTGCATACAGCACACGTTACACTCCCACCCCCACCCACAAGTTCTTTGCTCCCTTACTAACGAAACAGTACCAAGTTTGTTTGTAATTATAGAATTTTGTTAAACGCATGTATACGAGAACGTTCAATGAAATGCGAATATATTTTGGACGTGGTAAACGTTTAGCCCGTGAGCCGTGAAGGTGGTAGTAAGGGGGTGTAGGGGGTAAGAAATCGTTCGTTTATCGTGAATATTAAAATATTGGTTCCTGGCAGCCGTAGGTACGGCGATGCTCGTTTGATTACGACAAATGTGAATATTCTCGTCGTTCCTTAATTAACACAAATTATTAATAGATCTGTGATTAAAAACGATTTATCTATCGTGTGGCTTAGCGTATACGCAAACAGCCACCACTGCGCATCCGCTGAATTATTATAATTGTCGTTGGACAGACCATATAGAAGTGAGCCGTGGCCGCGCAGCTTTAACCAATCCCGGATTTCGTGAGCTCGACATCCGTTCGCCGAGAAACAGTTTTGCAATCGAAATTTGTTTTCCAATTAATCGCTGATCACGGGGCGATGGTTCTTTCCGCTTGCCAACTTGTTTACAAAAACGATTGGGAAGGTGACTGTGTAATGATCTCATTACCCGTTTTCTTTCTTCGGTAGCGGGGATTATATCTTCTCCGATGAACGAGGTTTGCCTAAGTCCAAAAATGATGAATTTTTCGGGCTTATTTATTATTTAAAATTTTTTCAGATAGAGTTTTATGAGAGCTCACGAATAGCCAGTACCTAGTACTTTTAAACCATGTAACAAGAGACAAATTTTGCTGAGTTCGCTGGTGAAAACAACAGAGAATCAGCCCCCTTTAAAACCAGTTTAAGCCCATTCTCAGAGGCATGTAACTTGAAATGTTTCTGGTCAACCTTAGCTGCGGAGAAATTCTCAAGAAGTTTAGTTTTGTCCTGCTAAAATTTAGGGAAAACTAAAAACCAATCATCTTATGTAGATAATTGATGTTAGAGTATTTCTGTCTTTCCACCATTCGTCATTTAAAACCCGCTCTTTCTCAGGGTACATCAATTGCTCATTGGTTGCTCAAAATTTACTCCAGTATCCGACAGTCCCAGTATTTGTAACTTATTATTTGACGAAATGGGCTCTTGAGTTTTATCTTGATGGTGTGATTTAATCTCTGAAAAATATTCCGAAAGTCTCTTCCTTATTTCGCGATTGTTACGGCGACAAATATGAAAATTGTGAAAAATGTAGGTAAATATTCTAAAAAATTAGTTTTTTCATCCACCTCTTTCAATATTAATTTTTTTTTCGCTGTTATAAATGTGTTTTATGTACACTAGCTGACAAGTTTAAGAGCGTGGGATGGAACATGTGGCGGTAGAAGGATTGTACAATGGTGGAGAAACTGGTTTGCCATATTTTTATAGTCGGTACGTAGCTCACTACGTCTCGGCATTGGTCTTCACCTCCGTAGTCAGTATACGCCCATCATCAGGATATGCTTTTATAAGAAATGCGGTGTTGGTAGAAGTCGAATCTACACCAATTAATGGTAAAGACAAATATTGAATTCTAAGCAATACAGATTTAAATATCAATTTTATAGTGAAAATAGAGCATTGAAAAAAATTATTTCACCTCCAATTTTTTATGAAAAAATTTTAAAATTCTCTTAACAGTGCAGATCTTGTTATAAAAATATACTGTTTTTTGCCTCCAACTTCCCGTAACATATTGTTTCAACGTAGCTATATTTGGAAATAAGTATAGCACTAGAAGAAATAATCTTCATCAGCATTTTCTCGGTGTTGAATACGTTATAGTATTGTTGCAATGCTTTAAAATCGCATAAAGCCAAAATGATGAATTTTTCGGGCTTATTTATTATTTAAAATTTTTTCAGATAGAGTTTTATGAGAGCTCACGAATAGCCAGTACCTAGTACTTTTAAACCATGTAACAAGAGACAAATTTTGCTGAGTTCGCTGGTGAAAACAACAGAGAATCAGCCCCCTTTAAAACCAGTTTAAGCCCATTCTCAGAGGCATGTAACTTGAAATGTTTCTGGTCAACCTTAGCTGCGGAGAAATTCTCAAGAAGTTTAGTTTTGTCCTGCTAAAATTTAGGGAAAACTAAAAACCAATCATCTTATTGTATCAGTGATAGAGTTGCGGTTGACTGGAGATTGTGCTACCTCTAATTGTCACATGTACAAATTAATATTTTTATTGCTTATCCAGCATCCACACCATTTTAAAAATAAAAAACCTCAAAGATGATAAATAAATAAAAAAATATTTCCCTACAAACTATCAATTCTCCATTTTTCCAAAAAAAAACCTGTCATTTTCAAGAAATTTTCTCTATTATGAGTTACGAAGTGTAGGCACGTGGGATGGGGATATTGTTTTGAGGTCGCAGTGGTAAAAATTTGGTTTCTAATAACAAATTTTTGGACGGAATTGTCTACACTTCAAATTTTGTGTTCCCGTTCGATCGGATTTGCTCTCTTCGTCATCGTTTGTCGTTAGTTTCTATAATTAACTTCGAAATTTCATTCCAGAAACATTTTTTTGTAAGTTAAAATAATTTTTATGAACTATGATGCAGTTCTTAGAAAAACAACCCGCTTAATTGGTCTGTATCCACTATGAGAAAACGTAAAAATTAAAAAATTAGGTCAGGAATCAGGTTACTATTCGCATTTTTTTGGAGAACTTTCTGGTACTCTTATCTGGTGAGAGCCTACAGGCGTTGTCTCGAGAGTGTATGATCAATAAAAAATCACTAATTCGATTTACAGCTAACTTGTGAAAAAAGAACGGTCTGTATATGGTTCATAGATGGTAAGATGCCCGAGGTTGTTTTCATTTTTTGCCAGTAAAATATATTCGTAACAATAGAGAACACGTTATGTTTTTTTTTTTTATGTTTAAAAAGAAAATTGTTTTACGTTGATGTACTCAAGTTAGTTGGTTGTTACATAAGGAGGTAAACGGCCTCCATTACGACATTTACGACGAGCATCGAACATACGGGAAGTTGTAACTATGTAAAAATATGCGAATACCAAAAGAAGGAAATACGGAAAAAGAAAAAAATAAATAAATCCTCCGCCACAGTGATGTTCACTCTCAAAAAACAACTAACACGATGTTTCTTTTTCGTCTTTTTCTTTTTATTTTTCTTTATTTTCTTTTTTATGAATTTGAAAGAAAAGAAAAATAGAATAAGGAAAGCTGTAGAGGAGAAAAAAAGGAATGAAGTAGGAACAGAAGAAGAAAAAAAACAACGAAATATATCCAGTTCCACTACGTCAAGCATTTATTTGCATAACAAAACTTTTTCCTGGCTTTTTTGTATACATGTCAAAGTTTTTTGCCCTCTCTTTTTCCTTTTCTCTTGACTTTTTTCTTGTTTTTCTACCTCACCCTATCGATGCCATCTTAAGGTTCTTTCGCAGTGAAAGTGCCAAATGGCGTATTACTTGTAATGTGGTTTAATATGTACACTTCTGAGTGCATAAAAAATATAATCTCATTGATTTTGTAGTTACTTTTAGTCGTTGGTCCTATCATCCGAATATACGTCCATAAATCAAGGTATTCGTGATTTTTAAAAGCTTTTATTTAGCTTGTTGGCCGGGGATGTCGGTATGCCCTCGCAACTCACTGGTTACTGGGTCAAAACAAATGATCGTGATTTCAATATCCCAAAAATTTTGTTTAGTTGTTGATAATAATATATATCCCTATTTTTATCGATATAATGTTTATATTACACTCCAACCACCTGCAACTGGCCACTATGAGATTCAGTTAAAAGGTACCATAAATGAAAATTACATGTTTACCTTTTAATAAAAGTGGACCCATTTTTATCATTGTGGTGACTTCCTACCAATGGTGACGGGTGTGCTTACGCACTCGCTGGTAGGTTATGTGGCCTGTCCCATCGCCGCACTCTTTTATTTTGAATGAACATATGTTCATTGACCAATTTTCAAGTTGAACCTGCAAATTGGTTGAATGACTTTAGGTACACCTGGTATTTAGTTATTAATATATCCTAACGTAAATGTAAAGATAATAAATTCAATATTAATTAAATTAAATTATTTTATAGTTTTTGGTGCAATAAAATAGATTAATTTTTAAAATCTTATTATTTTTTAAACGTATTGTTTTATTTTTATTGAACTTCAAAATAAAAGCGTTTTTAGAAACATTTATGTTTTTAAATTTTTTTATTCACCTGTAAATTATTTTTTAATTGTTTTTTTAAATGATTATTATTTCTAATAATTCTATTTGATTTCTGATCCATAAAGTTTTGAGTTTTTGAGTGACATTTATTCGGTTACCCCTTACCCTTTTACAACCACACCAACAACCGTTCAAGCCCAGTATAGTCGGTACGTAATTTTCGATGGTATTGATTGAAATACATATATTTTTCTCAGTAATCACGCATTAACATAATCTGTCAATAGCGCAGATCGCTTGATCGTAAGGAGGGGGTCTACATCTTCGCAATTATCCCTTCTGACCCCCCTTCATCAAAGAACATGCACCATTTTCTATGTGAAGCTTTTTTTCTTTGCTGAGGGGGTCCGTACCTCCAGGACCTTCCCTTCATCTGCACCCTTGCAAATCTGTTTAATAAAACCTAGAAAATGACTGAGAGATTTTTTTGTCATTTTGTGAGCTTGTTATTCGACACTTATTGTGGAAAACCTTCGCACTGGCGAGGCAGCAGAGAAGAAATGGTCAAGGTGTTATTCAGTTTGTATACTGTAATGATCCAGTGTACAGTGGTGAGTTAACTTTAAACTGATTTTCACTGGTTCTTAAATTCAGAATTGACTTGAGTTTATCCCTCACTGTACACCACAACGTAAGCTGTGCTCTTTATTTCTCCTTTCTCCTCCTTTCTCCCCATCATCGCCATTATTGTCTTGAAATCAAACCGGAAAATGATGTCTTCGCTGTATTTCAGAAAGAAAGGAAGGATAGAATAGAAGAGAAAAAAAGTGGGAAAAAATGCAGAAAAAGGAAGAATTGAACCACCGTTCTGCTGCGTTGATATGCCAAAAATGTTTTTTTTTTCTTTCGTTTTTCTTTCTCGTATTTTCTTTTTCAGTGATACTCAAATTGACGAGCTAAGCAGTTTTTCTTCGCAAATTATTTGGCCCATTAACATCGGTGGCCAAGTATATACAATTTTCACGGCGGTAATTTTCTTGGGAGAAAAAAAAAACGAATAAAGAAAAAATAAAGGTTGCGAGGTAGGTATAGATGGTAGAATGGTCGAGAAGAAGGGATGGAGAAGTTGAAGAAGAAGGGTTGGTCGTAAAGCGTCCCATCTCGATAACGACCAGATGAGCAACGCCAAAATGGCCTAAGCGAGGATCAATTTTCGCCTATATTTTTAGAAAGAATCTCCTCGCATTGTTGTATCGTCTCTGCGGTAATTTATCGTACACGTTTAGCCTCCTCATCTCGCACATAACTCGCAATCGGCTGATATCTAATAAAAATAAGAGCCATAAATTTCGGCTCGCCGGCGTTTACCCGAAACGATGTTTTCTTCCTTCTTACCGTCCCTGCACCCTTACCCTCATTCATTTACCCCTCGTCTACGGCACTTTTCTTCAACCCTTACAGTTTTCCGCTTTTCTGACCATTGAACGTTGCTGGTAAAACGACGAAAAATAATTTTTTTCTCCCACTTTTCCTCATTTTGGGTGAAAACTGGTCTGTTGCGGTCAATTTACCGGGCGATTAATAAGAAAAAGAAAAAAGTAAAAAAATGTAGGGGTTGAGAACTCATTTTGACTACTGTAGCCCCGGACGCTACTTAAAATGTTTTAAAAAAACAATACCTACATTTTCTGTTTGTTGGATCTTAGCTGTTGCGTATAATAGGCCATTCTGGTTTATCTTGGATTTTACTTTTTCTACGCTTCAAGAGACGTTTTAATCAATCAGTGTTGTTAATATATTATCGATATTTTTGAATGTTGATAGCTGTCAAAAATCAGGGTCAGTTATTTTTGTTCCAAGTTTTACCATTAGATGCTCCGAAGAATATATTAAGTTGGCTTTGCCTTCATCATCGCAACGTTGTAATCAATATTGTTAATATCACCCAAGAAGCAGAAGAAATTAATGTACTCTCATTTAAAAAAATTATTATTATGTAAATTTTTGATGTCAAAATGAATAAGAGTTTCTTATTCTGCATATGGTGTTTATTCAGGAATCCAAAACTCTATTTATGAAAGGACGATGCGAAGCCATTCATTAATAACAATAGTTTTATGCCGACGAATCGATGCTTGGAATTTCTATCGATATATTTTGTTTTCATATACCATTGTTTTAACATATGGCTTTTCCACTTAACACTTCTCCTTGATTGTAGTGATGGAATTACGATATCTCTGTTCCATATTCATCTCTGAATATACCCAAAATTTTGTCAAATATTATTCAAAGACCATACGTATGTCATCCTTCTACGTTTGTATAGTACAACATTTGTGAGTGAAATTAAAAAGGCCTAACATAATGATATTTAATGTACCGTTTTAGGAGGTCCATGTCGGGGAAATTTGCACGAGAACAAGTCTTTCTTACAGAAGCTAAGAGTGTAACTCAATAAATGATTGTATGATCACTTTCTGAAACCAATAGAGAGATCTTGATAGGCAATTACGACACATTTCTCTTTATTCTTTTAGCCAGCTGGTAAGTTTATTAATATAATAGGATGACTCAAAAAACCGGGAACTTTTGAAATGCGTCGGGACAGCTATGACCAGATGGCAGCACTTTGTGACAGTGACTGTCAGGCCCCTTGCCATTGAGTAATCATTGACTAGTGGAATGGACAACAACGTGCTTCTGCTTTAAAAGTATTTTATTGAAAGATTTGGAGACTTCCATGGACTCCAGGAAACCAGGTTTTATCCGTTGCGATTTCTTCTTTTGGTGCTACTTTAAGAGCCAAGTCGACACGTCTAAACCAGAAACATTTTATGTTTTGAAACTAGGAATTTGATATGTAATTTGTAATATTCTACCAGAGAACTTGTCTGGAGCAATGGGAAATTTTGTTGAATGGTAGAATACATAAGTAAAAGTGAACTTTGTCTACAAGATGTAACTTGAAAAAAATTACAGTTTAGAAGACTTATCCCTGAAAGGCAAGTTATGTTGCTTTATTTCCTGCCAATCAATTTATTTTCCGAATTTTTTAAAATAAATTTTGTTGGGGTGTTACAAAAGTGACCATTTTTTTTAAGTTACCAGATGCTAGATACTAGAATCATACCTCTTGGAACCATGCCAGCCCAAAAACGGACAAATGATGCCACTTTTAGAAATGGTATTATAAATTTTCTGCAATTCTTTTTGCCCCTCCAAAAAACCATCAATGTATGTATGAAAAGTGAGATCTGAGCATTCAAACTTGGTATGGTGGATAAATTGAAAATTTGAAATATATTGCATTTTAGGTGAAAGCAAACGCATTAATAGAGGAACATATCACATGTCCTCTCACCCAACTAATTTTTTGTTGAAAGCCTACTGATTCTTTTTTCTAGCCTGGCCATTTTAACTGACATTATCAGGGCATATATATCTGGAGAAATATATCATCATTTGTCTAATTTTTTGATCTTCCATATCTCCTCTCCGTGTCTCTCTATATTTTCTAACGTTAGGACTTGGTCAAAAGTAATAATTGTATATTAGACACCAAGATTCAAAAGTAAGCATTAACATGCAGGAAAAACTTTGCAAAATGAGCGCAGCAAGTGAGCAATTCCCAAGTCATGTAAACTAACTTTTGAACCCTGTTGGAAAAGATATGCTGGTATTTTGTCAGTGAAAAGTAGCTCTTATCATTGATGAATGTAACCTCAAAGCTATAATTGAATGCGCCTCCATGTAATAATGTGAAGTATCTTTTTCCATGGAGGCACGTTCATTTTACATTGAAGTGGAGTTACACTTTCTGAATGAAATGTTAAATCTTCCACTTTGAGGAGGTTAATATTTTGTTCTGTTTTTTATAATTTTTGTGTAAGACTTATCATTTGATAGAATTTTAATGTTTTATTGCTTTTCTCAACAAGACTCAGAAAGTGAGTTTACATGCCTTGGGAATTATTCACTCGATGCATTCATTTTGCAAACTCCCTTGAACCTTGGTGAGTTATGCACTATTTCATAATTAATAACCAGTAAGCAACAAACCGTTAATTAAATTATTGATAAGTATTCTTAATGGTGGGTGAAGTACATTCAGTTTGATATAAATTTAAACATTTCTCACTCAACATAAGCAGCTATGAAGCTGTGTATAGTGAGTGTGTCTATCATACCAGAAGTACCAGATTCAAATCCCACACGGGGTGTTTCTTATTTTATAATAAATATTATTTCTATTAACAATTTGGATAGGGTTGGAGGTTTGGTGACTTTTTAACATTCAAAAAGAAAAAGAGAAGTGTATAATATTATAATTTAAATGAAAATAAAAACATTACCAGTTGGAACCTTACAACCTCCATGGCTCGCTTTGACTATGTATAACTATATGGACTGAGCTTAATAAGGGTGTTGGTACAGTGCTGGTGAAGGCAACATAATAAGTATAATTGACAGAAGGTGATTTTTATTATGAAAAGTTTGGTAACTTTACTAATTATTTAACAGGTAGTGAAAATGTTTCATTTTGGTTACAATTACTTCATTTCTCACTTACTATACATCTTTCAAGCATAAACAATGTCAAAAATCACTGATTTTATCAAAAATAAATGGACCTTATTCCTCCAATTATGCTTATTATATTTTTTTATTCTACTCTCTCAATTTGTTGAAGTACACTCCACGAATAGCTTCAGTGCTGCTTTCAGGTATTGCAACACATGCACACATACACGTATATCCATTTTTATCACTTGTTCTTTCAATTTTTGTTTGTTTCTGTCTTGGGAAAAAAAGTGAGAAATTTTATTTTTTCTTTCGCTGTTATTTTCTTCTTCAAATTATAAAAGCGTATTTTTGAAAAACTCACTTTCAACCTAACTTATTTATAAAAGATATCTTGCCTTCATATTCTTATCACTATGAACAGTCCATATGTTACATATAGTCAAAGATGCCTCAATTTAAAGTAAAAATGCCTTAGTGTAAAACCTCCATGTAAAAATTTTTACATGGAGGCACAATTACCTTACAACAAGATTATGCTTCATCAATGATAAGTGCTACTTTAAGCTTGCAAAATAACCATGTGAACATTGCCTTTCTGATCGGGTATTATAAAAAATAATTTTTCTCATTTTTCCTCTCTCTCATTGGGGCCTATCGATATCGATTTATTTCACAATTAATGCCTGCGAACGTGCGGATGAAGTCTGTTTTCTTTGTGATGGATGCTGCCACTGCTGCTGCGACAGCTTCTTCTAACTCACTTTCTCAGATGCGAAAATCGCGTTTCTTCTTTAATCTGCTTCTGCTGGAATTGAGAGAGAGAAAACGTCTAGATGGCGATAACACAATCGACGAACGACGATGCTTGTCTTTTGTATAAGCCTTCCATGTCCTCTCCACCCCTGCCATCAAAGTTCCGCCTATCACCCTTCAATTTCGCCCTCAAGCCTTGGTTTTCGCTCGGGGTGGAGGGCGGGGTTGGAAATTCAATTAAAATGATGAATAACGCTCGTCTTGTAATTTATTCGCACGTATCAATGAATTCCAGTACACCTATAATAGGTCTGAATCTCATGTCAGTAAAACGTTTCCTTTTCATTGTTGGACAGGAGGAGAGCGTGAACGGTTTGAAGGGTTTTGGAAAAGGGTTGGGTGAATTACCTGACAAAACGGAGATTTTCCTCCGTGAAGGGCCTAGAGATATAGCTAGCAGACATAGCCTATATCTAATGTAGGCTCGTGTACCTTTGTATGTATATATAGGGTATATATGTATATCTGGAGTATATATAGCACTGTATCTCATGCTAAATGTGTATTTTTACGATTGCGAACGTTCTGAAAATTATGGTAAACTTGGGAAATCGTTTACTCGAGTGGCTGGAATTGTATTTAAAGAGCGAGAACGGCGTGTGCATTGGTTTAGTGTTGTGGATGTTATAGGTGTGTGCGTGTGTTTGTAGATCTGCGAACAGCAAAATTAAGAAATAGTAATGCAGAGATTGTCGACGCAAATGTGAAGTGCGGTGTCGAAACAGTTTAAGTGGTTTCAGAGGGAAAGTGGTTGGAAATGTGAGCAGAGTAATTTTATTGTAGCCAGCAGCTATAAATTTTACGTCGTTATTATATGTGCATTCTCGGGGATATTATCTTAGACAGAGACGTATTCATCGTGTTGACGACGAATATGAAGTTGAAATGTTTCGTATCGGTGTAGCTGGGGCTCTTGTTTCATGCGTCAGGGTTGTTTTACTGGTTCGTTGACTTTTTGAGTTGTAGGGAAGCTCAATAACTTCTGAGGATGCGTTTAGGCCGCCAGCAAATCACTAAATGTAATATAAGGTCACGTAAACTTTTTCAAACTTTACAAGGAGTAGTAAAAAAATGACTTCCTCGTAGAAAAATGATCGTTCTTATGAATAACGTTGTTTCTAATGCGTCGACCAAAGTATTGCGTTTGGTTGGTCATGTGAATGAAGTATATATATTTTACTAGTTTTGAGTGCGTGGTACCTTACAAAATTTTTTCTCAGGTATCTGCTAAAACCAGTGAAGCATATTACTGGACAGTAATGGTTTTTTGAGTAATTAGTAATTACCAATTGTTGTGCGTTATTCTTTTCAAATTTGTGAAGTGTGAACGGTCATATTAGTTTTCTTAATCGCTTAGACACAAAATAATATATTTATAGTAGCTTAAATTTACCATGTAGTTAGTCTTTACACTCTGGTAACATTGTTGGTACTTATCTTTACTGGTTATATATACTACTAGTTGCATCGAATTACTTGATGATGGGTTCTAGTATATGAACAGATGTTATGTATTCTACCATTCTGATACACCGAATAAGCTAGTAACAACTTGAGTAAAATATTGTACAGTAATCGGGTATTGACAGTTATTATTCTAAGATAAGGTAAAGATGTAAAATGGACAGATCTGAAATCTGTCTTGCTGATAATACTATCATCCTGAAATTGATATTGTACCTCTGGAAGAAGAAGGGCATAATTTCTAATTTTTTGGAAATTAAGTTACGCCAATGCGCAAAAACATACACTCTGGGGGAGTTATTCGACCAATATTCAAGTCACATGCGCTTTCTATTGGCGCATAGGATTTATGTAAGTGGTGGAGTAGCTCCTCTCCCCCTAAAATTTTTCAGAATGGTTTTTTTTTTTTTTGACATATCGAACATACCGGTCGGAGGTTTTGGGAACACTACTACATGCATTGCAACAACCCCATGAAAGGTAACGGTGATATTAGTCCCATGATCGCAAATTTTTTTTTTTGGTGATCACTGAAGGTTTTAGGAAATAACTCGTTTTTCCGCTCTCACGTAAAATTCAGATACTTGTTTGCCCCTATGCTGTTCCTCCTTGAGAGGTGCGATATCTAAGTCGGCATTGCCAAATTGAAAGTGACCATCACTAGCAAAATTATCATTTTCGTTTTATTAGGTAAAATATTCTCGCTGGTGGTGAAATTTCGTTGACTTGAGGCCACATGTATGTATGCCTGCTGAATTCTAGAAGAGGATGTATAGAAAAAAACAGTTTCTTCCATGATCTATTCATATTTTTCGTTTTATTTTTTTTTATTACTCAGGAATGGATGTAAATGTGCCGCTTCACAGACCCCTGTGGTAGTACCTATGTTTCTCGCTTAAAAGATGCATTCCATGTATGAAGTTTTTCGGTTTACATTTTTATGGAAGACGAATGGTTCATCTCAAATTAAAATTGGGTGTTTATCGTAAGCGAAAATTTCTAGAAATGAATGATCGTTTAATAATTAGGGCTCAATTTTTTTACTTTTATTTTCCATGTTTTGGGTGGACATCAATCTTCTATTTAAATAATAGGCAAGTAGTTTTCTTGCACTACTTTTTACTCCAAAACTGCTGGATCAATTTCATTGACATAAGGTCTCATTTGAAAGGGTTTCAAGTGTAGGTTTATAGAATCCAAATAAAAAAAAGACAGTCCCTATACCCCTTGTTATTATGCCGCTGACTAAGATCAAGACTAGACTATGTAAAATAAAGACCATTGATATTATTACCAGTTTTCTTTCAAATGGGGTTCAAAATTGACCTCTCAAAAGGGTTCGGACTGAAGGTAATGAAAATTTTTCGTTTTCTGACAAATAAAAACTATTGACATCGTTTTCCCGTTTTGATTTAATTTGTTTTTTGTATTTTATATAATTATACATACATCTATATTCTTCTTGAAACTTTCGAACTTAATTAAGGCTTTCGATTTGTAATATAGAAGAAAATAGAAGAAGAAAAGAAGATAAAAAATTTACATATATGTAAGCTCTTTAGAAAATAATGAAGAATCATGTAGACACATCTTTCATCTTTCCATACTTAAAATCCATCAATAGATGAATATAATACAAATCTAATATATATATGAGAGATCTCTGCAACTCATTATATCAGCGAGTGCGAAACACAGACAGAAACTGTGGTTATTTTAAGAATGTGAATACATATTCTTACATATATAATATTATGTATACGTATGAATCGCCCAAATTTTATGTTCACGGTTTTGATAAAACTCTAAAACAGATAAGGCTAAAATTTTTAAGAGAAATATTCGTTTTATAGGAGCACGTCTGATAGAAGTTTAGTGCCTATACATATGTTGGTCCAGTAGTTTTGGAGAAAACAGGAAAACAAACAGTCCCTGGAAAAGTGGTTTTTTCAGGATTTTGAGAGAATGAAAAAAAAGATTGAGGTGAAATTTTCACAATACATCGCTCTTATATACGTGTCAGTCTAATACAAGTTTGGTGCCTATTAGCTCGATAGTTTGTAAGAAAACTGGTGAAAAAAAATCCTTGAGAAAATTTTGTGTTCACGGTTTTGAAAAACTACCAAAGGGATAGGGCTAAAATTTTCATAAATGATCGTCCTCATGCAGGATCAGATCGGATGAGAGTTTAGTGCTTATTCGGTAGTTTCTGAGAAAACTAGAGAACAAAAAATTCTTGGAAAGATTGTTTTGTAGGAGTTTTAAAACGCTACAACCGGATTAAGCTGAAGTTATCACGAAATGTAGTTTTTTTATATGACCTGGTCTGATAAGAGTTAGATCCGAATTGATTTTGTAGCTTCAGTTAAAAATGTGAAATCAAAAAAAAATTGCTGGGTAAAAGCAACTTTTCCGTATTTACGGCGCAAGGGATTATTTTACTTATTCTTACCTAAAGTTATAACAATGAAGTAGGTATGGATAGAACGATATGTGTGTTAGATATCCATAACTATCTGTGTTTTTTTACAATTTTTTCACTTATTTGGAATTGCAATCGAAAACAATGTCTGAAGAAAAATTTATAACTTTTGTTTTTACTTGTAAATTTGTAAATTTTTTAGTAGCCTATATGCTCTTCTACTTCTTCTCATGAAGAAAAAGGTTGAAAATTTTGCGCGCTTACGTCTTATATATTGTTGTGTTCGACCATTCAGCAATTTTGAGCCTGCTTCAACATCACTATGAAAACCGATACAAATACTGAACTTTGCAAGATCAATAGCGATACCCATAGTGTAAAATTAAGTGTGCAAGACCTAGACCAAGATCTAGACTAACATGCTTTGAACACTTTAGTATTTATTTACATAAAAAACAGCTTTCTCTCGTTGATAGGAATTCGTGGTTAGTTCTGAAAAGTTTGTCAAGTTCGCAAATTCTCGAAGTACATACTCCGAAAAAGTTATCGTCAGAACCTTTTTGTGTATACTGAAAAATTTAATAATTCGTGATTATGAGATTTTAGCATTAAGTCAACGAAGTATGGTGTGGAAAAGGAAGAAAGACGTTTTCTTTTCGACAGAAAATTGATGTCGTGTGATCTCTAATTCACAATCGTAATTATCTCTTTCGGGGCAAAACTTAATTACTGAAGCCCTTTTAGTGTACTTGCCTTTCATTAACCTACTCACCTTTTAATTGACTACATATAAACAACGTACCGCATTTTTTTTCTTCTCTGAATAACCTTGAACTCAAACCTACTGCGACAGCCCAGCATTTTTCATGTACCCATCGGAATTATTTTAGTAGCCAGAAAAAAAAATCAATTTTGCCGTCTGGCATTTGCTCGGATTTGTGCATTAGGCGCGACTAATTCGGATGACCATGTGCGAGTGCACGTCACACTTTCATGCAGAAATTTTTTTCTCGAAGCTAAACGTTTTTCGTGTAATCGTCGGCACGAAAAATATTGCTTTCCATAAACGTTACTAGCTCGGAACGAAGACAAATATGTAACATCTGCACACGACAGCGTAGATGCTATGAACGTCGAGTATCACCGACCAGTTTTTAAAGGCTTCGAATGGGAAATGGAAAACAGTGGAATGAGCTTAAATCGTGTTTTCACTTCAATAGAGAAGAAATAGAAGAAAAAAAAAGGTATATTATTCTGTCGGATTCTTTATTCTGCTACTCGCACCACTATTCTGAAGTATCACATATTCAATCATGGAACCATTTTTTTGTACCTATAATTGATTATTCAATATTTTGGTTCTTCAGCCGTTGCAATCCATGAATGAAATCGTTAATTCACTTAACGTTGATCTTCCCAAGTCTTTAACTATACATAAATAACTATATGGACTGAGCTTACTATGGGTGGCGGTACGGTGCGATTGAAAGCAACATAATAATTATCATTGGCGGAAGGTGATTTTTATTACGAAAAGTCGATAAAAACAAAATTAGAAGGACATTATTCCTCTAGTGATACTTATTTATGAGAAATATCTTGCCTTCACGTTCTTATTACTATGCTCAGTATATAGTTAGATAAGTAATGTAGTCAAAGACCAAAGTACATATAACCTGAAAATTGAACACATCACACTTGAGTGTAATGCTTTAAACTGAGAAACAAAGTTAACTAAAAATTAATTCATGCAACCCATAAATTTTTTCTTCTAGAAGTCGAAGAAAAGGTTAGATCTTAATGACGAATTCGGTATAAAAATATTTGGGTTGTTCACATCCGGCTAGTTTTCAATCTAGATAGTCTAATAGCCTGATACTTAAACTGGTTTCATGTGAATGGATAACAACCGGATACTAGGTCATTAGTCAGCTGAAAAGTTAGTGAAATGTAGAATAAAGAGTTGAAAATTTATAGCAGGTATCCGGTAGCTTGTATAAATCAGAAAACTGTGTAAACTTTAATTTTATAAAATTAAGGATACCATATATTTCTTTTTTTTCTGATTTTTTAGAAATTACTAGTTGTCGACTGCGAGGATAGCTTCCGCGTAGCAATTTAATTTAAAATTTATAATCCAGAGAGAAAACCTAAGTGAAATTGAGAGAGCCCATAGGGAGAAAGAGGGGTAGAGCTGTTTTCTTTTTAATATTTTTCTCCTTTTTTGCTGACTGAGTACGGAGGAATTTATATGTTTGGTTTGTCTATTCTCCCGTACTAAAGGAATTTCGTTCGCTCAGAACAAGTGTCTTACTTAATAAATTTTAATGAAAATAATCGAAATGTTCTTGACCATTCGAAGAATATCCTATCTATTCATATTTGAAAATAAAACAAGTAGCAGGATGTTATTGAAGAAAATGAGAATTTAATGATTGAAAAAATTATTGTTTTAAGTTTGGGTGTGGAATACCTTTCTGTGAGAGATATTCACACATCGAAAGTCTTCAACAGTATTGCGTGTTCTGCCACTTTGTACATCACAGTATGAGAGAGCCAAATCCTTGGCAAACACTGGAAATTTTGTAGCCAGTTTTGGGAGTTTATATACCGGACTTGGTACACGCACACAGACACACATACGTACATATAAGTATGATATTATGTCCTCAGTTGGGTCGTTTCTTGCCTCTGTTAAGGTGATAAGAAATGCTGCAATGCGTTTGGTATTGGACCGTGACATCACCAAGATTGTTATTGGGTAATTGATCATGGCCCGTGCAATGTATCTTACCTGTATGTTTGTACAGGTACAAACGCAAAAGTGTTTATTCGTTTAATGTCATAGAGACGAATAATTGTCAGCCTTTGGGCGGTGACTGTTATCAAGGGGTGTGAGCCGTACAAGTATTATCCCCACATTGGGCATATCCACCAATAAGAACTACTCATTCAGATTAACGCAGTCAGTTTTTTTTTTTATATATTTTTTCAGTTTACTAACAATAAAGAATTAAGGGATGTACTTGGAGGAAAATCTAAATATTTATACGCATGGAAGCTATAGACTTCCATTGAGGCTTAAAACCTTCCTTGGGACAACCCTCCTGCTAAGAGTAACAAACTCCTTTACATAAACTAGTTCTCTTCCTTCTCACTTCTGTTTTCTTCCTTCTCACTCATTTCATTTTCAAACCATTTATTTGACAGGCCAAATATACAGTATAGTACACCTCAACTTCAATTTTGTAACTTTTTGACTTTATATCTCACAGCAGTATGAAATTTTCTGGACTCTAATATATCAAGGAAATTATGTTCAAGGTAGGAAAAAATGTCAAAAAATGTTTTGCAGAAAGTGACGGGTCAAAATCCACAACTTTTTCCCCTGGGGGCTACAAATATTTTTCTTTTCTAATGGCACATTTGCATGGTGAGACCTTTCTTTTAACACTTCCATCTGGACCGGCCGTGCGGGGGTTTTTCAAGGTTCAACCCCCATAACCCCCCCCCCCAAAAAACAAGGAAAAAAAATCATTACCAAGTAATCTTATGTATTATTTTTAATTATGATTAATGCAACCTCACCAGGTCTGGCGCTGCAATTCAACCATCACTACATTTATTTTCAGAAAAACCTCGTTATGCCATTTAAAAAAATGTATAAAACTTAATTTTAAATTAACTTGTTCAATTTTCATTTTCAGACTTTTTTAAATAATTTGTCTTACGAGGAGGGGGGTGTCCATATCTGAGAATGAAATATTTTAAAAAAATCCCAGAGTGTGACTTTCAGGGAGCTATTAAATTAAAATAAAAATTTGAATTTACATTTAGGTAGCAAAAAACAAAAAAACCCCTTCAGGAAATCCTGCTGCTGGCTTTGACCTCAATCATGAAAATAGGTCCAGTCGTTCTCTCTAACCTTGTGTCACAGCAAAAAAAAATACCTTATAGAAATTAAGACGTAGAATCTAGCTTTTATATTTGAAACTATGTCGATATTAATTATTTTCCCGTAATAATTGACACGTGATTCCGTGATGATTTTACATTTTCATTTTTTCTAAAATCGACGATATAGTTTTTGAATAATCTTCAAAAAACTGTTGGGTCATGGAAAAAATTAGGTTGAACGTGAATGTGAAAAAAAATTGAAGCGAAAAAGCATGAAGTTTAATAAAATTTTTTCTCATGAAATCGAATTAACTTAAAAAATAAATAAATAGAATAAAATAATGAAAATATGCTAAAAAAAGAAAAATACTTGTAAAATTTTTGCAGCCAAATCTACGGATTGGAATTATTGAAGTCGGCGCTAATTAATAGGCTTTGTCATAAAATTAGTAGGAATCTACGTATAAGCCTACATGCATGGAAAAAAAGAACGCCGACCTCAATAATTCCAGTCGCTAGATTCGGCTGAAGAAATTTTAAAAGCTTTATGTTTTTCTTTTTAGTGCATTTTTAATGTTTTTACCGATACGTTTACTAACTAGATCGATAGATTAATTAGAGGACGAAGTTATTTAAAATGGAGTGAGTGAAGATGAAACTTATTTATCGTCAGGAATATAATTTTTAAAATAAGATTCGTGGGAAAAAAAGTTTGGAGAAACTTTCCTCCAGCCAATCCAGTATTAGAGCTTAATCCTTACTAGGACGAAGAAAATGAATAATAAAGTTTATAATAAATTGAAAATATTCCAAGTAAAATTTAATATGCGGTATAAAGTTTGTTATACTGCCAGAGATTGCTTACAAAAATGATATACTACTCGAAGCATGAATTTATTGAAAACAAAAAAACAAAAAAAAAACGAAACATTGAAACTTGAAAATACAACTGTATGTTGACGATATATAAATGAGCTGGGGAAGGTTCCAAAAGGATAAGACGTAAAATGAAAATGAAAACCGTGTTTCGCGATCCAAGTTTTTCATTTTTATTTTTTCGAGCATTTTCTTCCTTGGCTGTCTGTTTTTCCTTCTCCTCTCCTTTTTCTTTTCTTCATTCTATTCGCTGATTCCCAATTGTGGATGTCGTCCGGTCGACAGGATAAAGGCTTATTACCGACAAAAAGGTTTTCAATCTTTTGCGCAGTTTTTTTTTTTTTTTTTTTTTTTTTGAAAATCGCTCTTCCATGCAAGAAAATTGATGTAGTCATTAGGATCGCCGTCGACGTCGTCGTCGTTAAACAAAACAGCAGCAGCAGCAGCAGTTTGTGGGAGCTAAGTGAGGGGATAAGGGGAGCAAAAAAAAAAGTATTATTTACGGAAAGGCTTTCTGAAGGCTAGTAAAAGTACGATATTCAGTGGTTGGCAAAATGTCATCAAGATTTTCAGAAAGCATTTTTAAATTCGTTTAGCAGACGCATTTACTAATATCAGAGAGTTGCAAATTCGTTAAATTTTTCGCTAAACTTCAGGGGGGTGGCTTTTTGACGCCGTCGTATTAAAATTTCACACCGATAATTCATTTAAATTTCGGAAAATGCTGCCTGTCAATTAAGGTTTTATGTAGTAGAGGAACTTTCGAACCCAACATTTTAATGACCCTAGTATAAGTAAAAACAGCTTCTATGTTCAGTTACATTTTTTTTTTTTTAAATTAGATAATAAATAAACGTCGAATTAATCTTGTGCGATATAACTAATCTTTCGAAATTTGTCTGAACTATTATTAAAATTATGTTTTCGTTTATTTTTGTGTGTACGTTCTTTTGTTCAGTTCAATAAATTGTGAAACAATTGTTACTTGAATTTTAGAACAGATTTTTCAAACGATAATACTTTGTTGCTTTTTCCATTTTTTTCTTTCTTTCCTGAATATCCCCGTTACTATCTAGCAATACAACTGACCACTTTTTCATGTTCAGTGGCCGGGTGTGATAGGTCTGGATGAAGATACATGATTTATTATAATTAATTAATAATAGTGAGTAATTATAGTGAAGTCTGAACTTTGAGTGAATTGTGAAATAAGAAATTGCATTACCTATAGATACTTGGAAATAAATCCATGAATATGATTAAATTTGTTGTTTGGAGTTATAAAAATATTTCAATTGAAAAATTTCAATTTTGTGAAAAATAATTTTCACGGCCGGGTGTAGGCTATATACCTCCTATTCATCATAATCGAATTTTTGTGAGCTTTGTAAACATGGTATTTCAAATCATGCATATGCATGTACTCGGTCTGCTTTGTAATTTGGTGGCTGATATCTTCATTAGGGAAACAATCAAAATAAACGAAACTCTCTGTCGTCTTGTGCACTTTATTAAATGAGGTTAAGGAATAACCAAAAATTTTCGAATACTTACTAAATAAAAAAACCAAGCTACATCTAAGATAATGCTTGAGCGAAAAGAGTAAGAAATAAAAATTAATTAGAATGCAGACTTGATGCCAAGTAGAGCTGTGCAACCAATGAATAATATGACATCAAACGTTTTGTTAATGCAGTGTACACGTGTTCTTTCAAATATTTCATCGTAGATGTTTAAAAAAAAAAAAAAAAATGAAAAGAAAAGGAGAATGGATAAAAGAAGAGAACTAAGTGATGGATATTAGATTTGACCACTTGTAAAACGGTAGTAGTTAAATAAATTTTATTATGTTTGTGAGCTAGGAAAAAAAAAAAAAAAAAAAGCAACGAAAGAGAAAAATTACAGACATGCGTTTGTTTTGAAAAAATCTTTTGACATGTTTCGTTTTGTACATAACAGAATGCAGGGCCTAAATGACTGATCGCGTTTTACAAAAAATTCAACAGAATTTTCTTTTCTTTGGAACATTTTTTAGAGGTCTACGCGACATAGTGGACTGGTGGTTAGCTGCTCCGCTTTATAACCTAGAAGTTGCAGGTACGAGACTAATCACCGTCATATTACCGACCAAAAATGGCAATACGTTCAGTTCAGTTAATGCTTCCACAGGTGATTATAGACTTCGTACTAGAAGAACCGTGGTCGCCTGGTTTCAACTAGGCACTTCCACCGCTTCGACCTCAAATAACGTCCAACCGCTGCGCTAGTGCGCTTTAGCGAGTACCCAGTTAATAAATACCACAAAATCAATTGATAAAATAAGTTTACTGGTTACTTACGTTTTACTCGATTGTATAGTAGAAGATGAACCGCAGTTGTCTTGATTTTATTCAATTTTTAATTAAAAGTTAGCTTGTGTTTCTTCATCATATCATTAACACAAATTTTGATTTATTTTCCTCACAGATTTTTTTGTACCAAAAAGACATTTAGTCCTCCCAGACATCAGATTTTGTTCCACAACATTTTAATCCACTTAATTACTGGCATCGTCACATTGCAAGCAGTTTTGAGTGGCCATTTTTCTTCCCTTGAAGTAGCCAATGTCAGTATTGGAAAAAAAAAAAAAACTCTGGGGCTGCAAGCCACGCCAAAAAATATAGGTTTTCTTAACCAAAAGAAAAACTGAATAAAATATGAATAAATAAATAGATAGTTAAACAATTAAAAAATTAAAATATCAAAATTTTTTGGAAGAATACTGGGTGAAAATTACGTTTAATAAAATGTCAAGGAAATTCATTATGAATTGTATTATGAAATTATAAAATATGAACGCGAATTATTAAATGATTGCTTTTCACTAGTTCATCTGGTAATTTATCGTCTCTTCTTAGCCATAATTTGAGATTTTTTGAAATCATTTCCATCGATGAACCATTCAAACCGATTGTAACTAGGTTTTGTAGAATGTTAGAATATAGTATATTCAATGTCTGTATCAAATTTCGTGCATATTTCTTGAAAATAACGAATTTTATTACCAATTTCCGGTTCACTGAGTTTTACTCGGAGAAAATTTTGTTAATTTTAATCAAGCTAAGAATTTCGGCAATATATTTATTAGGTATATATTTCGATACTATCGGATTCATATATCTCAAGAATTAAGATTGCAATATTTAACTCATACTTCGTTAGTTATAAATCAAAATAATCATATACAGTTTAGGCTGGCCAAAATTCGCTAATAAATCGTTTCCTATTAGTTACATTTAGGATTAATCAATTTCAACGTTCATTATCACTTGCTGCCGATGGATAGATTGAGATGTTCGTATATTTGTTGAAGGAATTTTCTCAAACGTGAGACCTATGTAGATCGTTTTTTTGTACCCAAATAGCTCAAGTATGATACTGATCTCGTTACTCCGTCGAAATATCGATATAATAGCGATATTGCGTATTGATGCGTGTTAAAAGAAAGAACTTTCAGCAGCATCGTCGGTCTAGTTCTTCATAACATGTTCACATACACACATACCCGAGATTTGAGCTAATTTTTCGGCGGTTAAGTATGAATCATTTTTAGTTATATTAGACTTCTTTAAATATTACAAATGCGTGACATTATTAATTTATTGTCACGCTAGTAAACATGCGAAAGAATTTTATCATAATTTATCGTGATGATATGATACTAAAAAATTTATCTATTTGTTAACGGTTCCCAACGGTTGGTCCAAAATAGGGTTACGCAAAGTTTCAAAACGTTATTTTGCAAGATTTTATTTGTGAATGCAAGAAATCACAATCATCCAAGCCTGTCTTAAAGCGTCTCTGAAAACTGAACATCCATTTGAGAGTTTTTTCCTCACGGATAAGTCGAATGAATATAGTCGTTTTGAAAAATGTTACATTGCTTGAAGAATATGACAAGTGACAGCCTTCGGTGCGGTTGGTTATTTTGGTCGATGTACCTCTCAGTAGCCTAAAAAGAATGGCTGCTCTTTACTGGCCTTTATCGGTCATGTTCCCATAGAAATAAATCCAAAATATTATACTATTTACAAATTCCAAATAATCTGTTTTTCATTACAACAAGAAATCGTGATAAAATACAGTGTCTCAAAACAACGAAAATCTTTACAATTATTTTTCAGAAATGCCTTCGAAATCTGCAGGCTTTGAAAACCAAGAAAAGGTTCTTACCTTTTTTAATTTGATGCTTGAAAAGTGTGAAATAGATGATCTACTTTCCTACGGGGCGCGTATTTTCCTCCAACCCAGAAGAAGTCAAACAAAAAACACTAATAAAAGTTGACATTGTCGTCGAAAAAGCTGCAAAAAATCGAACAGCTGACTGAAGAATTGCAATGGTATATTCCATCATGTTGTGCGATTTTGAATTTCACAATTTCGCAGAAAATGAAACAGGTACTCATACTATTGCTTGAGGTTAACGAAATGAATGGTCCACATTCGATTTCACCTACCTACGTCATGATTTGTCTTGGGTAACCACGAGGGGCGTAACAAAATTTTTCATTTGGGGATGTATAAAATTTCAGATGTAGGTCAAAAATGCGGAATCGGGAGATTACGTGTATTGTCTTCAATACATGAGTTAATTGTGGGTATGAAAACATTTATTTTTTTTTTCGGAGGAGAAGAGGTACAAATGACGCTGTGTAACCTCTATTTTTCATTGAAGGTTAATTGTATGCCTGTACCTCCTGTTGTTACGCCGCTGGTAACCACTCACACCACCCTCCTTATCTTGTATTCGAATAGGTAAATAATGAAAATGAAAAAAAAAAGAAAGAACCAACTCGCTAAAAACCTTCCCCAAATAATGTTACTTAAAACAATGTTCTCTTCATCTGATATTTTGAAAACACGCTTAACCACTATGTAGGCTGGTAACAAAACGCTATTTTGTTGAAACACGAATACATAAATGAAGGAGAAAAAATTCTACCCACCAGAGAGGAATGTGGACGTAATTTAATTTTATACTATTTCCGGATAACGACGTCGGTACCTGTATTATTTTCGAGTAAATGCAAAAGGGGAGAGATGAGACGAAAAAAATAAGAAGAGAAAAATATGACGAAAGGAATCTATGACATCATAAACTGTGGCATGCTAAAGAGATTTGTCACAGCCGTATTTAATTTCCGCTGCGAGAGTACGAAAGGCGCGATGACTCAGCCAAAACGGATGCTGCTCAAATGGATGAAGAAAAATAAGGAATGAGTAAAGAAAAATAGTAATTTTCGATGTTGTAGGCATTATCCTACTATAGGTAATATACGATGCATGTATATGCTTACTTCGAAAAAGTGCAAATTTCTCAAAACTTGAAGAGATAAAAGAATCGGTGTGAGGGGTATGAAAGGACCTAAAAAACAGATTCACACAATTACTTTTGGTAAGTCAATCTTACGTAACACTTACGTGAGAATTGAAGTTACAAGTGAAGGTTTTATGTGAAGTACATCTATGTATTTTGTATCCAGTATTATTAGAAAATACGAAAGTTCTAGTAAAGTCTTGAGCCATTAGCTATAGTCTATAATCTATATTAAACTCAGAACATACAGATGAGTAGCATTAAATTTTAATTTGGCTACCTGTGAATGTAGGGGTAAGTGTACCTTTTGCTGAAGTTTCAAAATGAAATCAGACTTGGCTTAAACCCCGGATAACAATATTTTGGTGTCGATTACATGTATAATCAGTGTTCTTCGAGAATTTCGTTAGTCTAAAAAGTAATAATTGTTTTGGGGACCTAAATATCTCTTTTAAAAAATCACAGTTTTTATGTTCAATAACTACGTTAATTATTTTTTAATTCTTATAAATTATGTTTATTTGGGCATAGTTAGGAGGATTGAGACAGGTCCATTTGTATGGAAATTGTTATGTGGCAACACTGAGTAATTGTTTATCAAGAAACCAGTAGCGAATATCTACTTATATGAAAACTAATAATTTATATTTATACTTTTCAAATTTTAATTAAATAATTACTGTTCTTTTTGAATTTGAATCTTTTTAGGTTTAAACATTATTACTACATGTTTAACAATGTTGTTATCTAGATACCAGCTGTAGTGGAATGGTAAAATGTTTTATCTACTTATTGAAATCCTCCAATTGGTAATACACGGAGAATGAGATCGAGATGGTGAAGGAAAATGGAATAGGAATGGGGAACAAGATAAGAATGAAGTAAAGAATGAGGATGATAACAGGACATGTAGCAGCTATGGAGATGAGAACGGTAAATTCTATCTAATGATGGAGAAATAACCCCGCAACGGCATACAAAGATAGAGGATAAAGGATCTGAACATTCTCACTTTGAATCCTAAAACTTGAGCTCCAGATTTTTTACGAATATTTTTATTTACAAATTTTTTTGAAGTTTTCGTTCTTTCGGCTTTTTGGTTTTATTGGGATGATTTTTCTTTTTGATTCCACCTTTTCATTCTCCGATCAGCTTTTCTATCTCATTCTCCAGTAGTTTTGGATCTTAATTTTATTTTTATTTATTTTTTTCTCATCTTATACTTTCTTTTCAGGATCTTCATTTTTCAGTCAATCGATCATTTCATTCCTCAAATTCAACTTTTATCATTTTTTATTTTCTCTCCAAAAACGTATTTTTCATCGTCTGAAATTTCTGTAGAAAAAGATATTCTGATTCCCCTTTTTTCTTTTCTTTTCTCACCAAGTTGTCGTTTATTCACTCTGGTCTTCTGTGAAAATCGGAAAAAAGGCGGTCGGAATTCGAGTGGAATTTTGAAACAGTTTCTCTCTGTGCACAAATCTATTGAACTGTACAGTCTGCAAGCGAACCTGGCGCCTGTATATTTTTTACATATGTGTTTTGGTGTGGGTACCTCTGATCGTGGGAATTTTTATTGAAAGGGTGGAAATTTATATGTGAAAGTAGTTGGAGTAATTTGGGATACTACAAGAAGACCAGTCTAGAATAGTTACAGTTGCTGGTACAGAGAATTGGATCAACGCGGATACATAACTTGTGGAAGGGAGTAAAAGTCATCCCTTAGTATGTAATGTGACAATTATTTATATAATCACGTGGAGCGAGACAACTATCTTTATTACTCAGATGTTTAAGACATTTGGTCGCATCCAATGAGAGTAATGTTACATTCTTTTTATCAGAGATAATAGGTTCAGTTTCATAGTTTGCACTCGTATGTCGATTAGCGTGTTCCATATACTGTTTTCAGTGAACTTCCTATTCAAGTTCTTGCGAACTAAGCAAAAAACAAATTTTTTTTTTAACTGAGAGAAAAGATGGGGAGGGCTACGCAGTGTTGGTACAATAACAATAACAACAAAGATAGCGGATAAATGAATTGTCATTTGTCAACTGTTGAAAATGTCAGTGGCGAGCCGAAAGTTGTTCCTGTATCCTAATATAAAAGACGTACTTAGTTCTAAGTCAAAATTTAAACTTGGAGGTATGTAAATTACAGCCTGATAATTAATATTGCAAAGATCAGCCATATTCTGTACTAAATAAGAACAACGCGACCTCACAGAAACATTTATATAAAGTGCAAAAACATTCGAGTTAACAGAAGTTTTAGATTCAGCAGGTGTTACACCAGTTCCATGCTATCATAAAAACACCGACTTTTTTCTCCATTTTACCCATTTTTTGCTAGAAATAATGATAGGCAAAGTTAACCTGGTCTGACAAAAATTTGGTGACAATTGGTCTGGTAGTTTCCAAAAAAGCTGGAAAATAAAAAATTACTGGAAAATTGGTTTTTAACAATAAAACATCATTAGATTAAATCGATATTTTTGTTAAAGATATCAATAATTATCGATAGTTTAAGCTTTTATTCTACTCACTACTGTGATTTTAAAATATACCAATACTGCGGCCAACCTTCCGCAACGAAATAATATTTATTTCGCATGAAGCTAAAACCAAAAAAATTATAAAAGCTTATCTTTCAAATATTCATTTTTAACATAAACTTATTCGTAATTTTTTTGCTTGAAACTAGCAATGAAATATCGATAGATTGATATGTTTGTCAGATATCAAATACTATTGATACAGATACCGTATCGATAACTATCAAGATAGTTTTTTGCAATCTCTTCAAGTATCTGGAATTCAGGTTTTTTTTTTTAATTATGGATGAAAATTGGTAAATTGAGTTTTCTAGTCAAATATTACTGAGCTAGATTTTTTCATTTTTATGTAAGTAGATACCTACTAAAAAACTTAGAAAGGGGGCTCAAGTTTCTTGCGTGAAACTGGTACAGGAATTAGCTGATAGCGGAACAGGTGTATCACCATTCAGCCTTTATTGAATAGTACTAATCTTTACCTTTCCCTTTTTTTCCTTATCATTCGGCTTTCATTACATCGTATCGTTCTTATTTAGTACTGACAATAGTTACAAACTATGGCATGAGAATGAGGAAAACATGATGTTGGCAGTGATAAGATAAAAACGTACTTCCTTTCTTGTACTGTCAGAAAAATTTTTGTGTCATTTCAAGTCATGGAAAACATTCTGTGGTATGCCAAACTAGGTTTTTACCCATCACATAAAAGTTGGTTTTTATCAACTCCTACAAGTTTTCAATCAATCACTTACCTGAGTAGATTCCCAAGGTACATAACAAGATACCATACATGTGATGTCTAAAGATGAAAACATCGAGGAAATAAATGTTTTACTGGTGATGGAATGATGGTGAAATTGAAATGTTGTCAAAATAAAATAATTAAATAAAAACAATCGGAAATTTCGAATACAAAATTAATAGTATCCCACAGTGAGAAATTCCAAAATTCACTGTAGGGCAGAAAAACTGGAAGGGAAAGACCCAGGGTTTGTTCTCACTGAACTCGTATGTTTTTACATTTTGAAGAATCTAAAAGATCTAAAATTAACCATCTTCTTTTTTTCATTATTTCCCTATTTTCTCGGAACTTTTACCCTTTTTTTAAAACCTACATCATCAACCACTGAATTTCCCTACCATAAATGACCTCTTTAGCCTGATATGGTGTTAATCATAATAATTGAAAATGAGAATACAAAATACGATTTATTTATAAAATGAAACAACATACCTTGTCTTCCAAAAACAGTTACATCCATATTGGAGAATTGAATGAAATATTATGAGACAGACAAATTTAAACAAAATAAGAAACACAAGATGAAATTATACGATGAGATTTCATCAAGATGAATTTTACAAAAAATTACAAAGTTATAATCAAAAAGAATTTGTAGGACATGCTAATGCAGAGGTACCAACACCAACCGGAATGATTTCTTCTAATCTCAAAAAAATAGAGCAAACCCAAAGTTTGGGAGAGAAGGAGAAATCACTATATCAAGTTCTATTTTCAATAGCTGCTGAACAAAGGGAACAAACTACAAGCAGAAATAGAAAAAGATATGGGGGAAAAACGTAAGATAATAAAGCTTCATTGTTCGGAGAAGAATGTAATAGATTATCTAGTTTCAAAATTCTATGGATACTTCAATTTGGAAAGTAAATTTTCTGCTTGCCCTTTTGTAATTTTGACAGTCTACCTCTGCACACAGGTATGGGAAAGAAAAAAGTGAATTTTGTCTAATGCTTGGCGTTGCAAAGATCGCAATTAGTTACAAATTATGGTACAACATATCGTGGGTGTTCCCACCCACGATCTCCTGTGTGCCTGGCGGGTGTAAAGGGAACTCGCCTACTGAAGAAATGTAGGTAGGCGAGTGACTGGGCTGAGGAGGTCGCCGTAGTCGTTACGGATCTAGTGAGCGAGATAGGTGTGTGACGACGTATATTTTGTAGTCCTATGGACGTTAAACACACATTAATTATAAGTGCCTACAACTGTAGTGTCTCTGCCACTACATGGTAGCGAGAGCATCAGGGTTTTCTCGGAGAAACAGATACTTTTTCTAGCATCTGCTTCACATAAAGAAACTCTGAAGTCGGAAATATGGGTATTTTTGATTTCGTTTCGATGAAAAATGAAAACTCAATCTAAATAGAATCAGTTCTCACTGATACAAAACGCTTCCACTGGCAACTTAAGTCAATATCTGTAATGGAAATTGATTTAATGGCACTTAGCGTTTGAAGTTAATCTTAGCCTCAAATGCCTAATTAATTTGCCCTCGAAACTGATGGTGGCTTCGAGCACAATTAAGCATATAATTATGTACTCGAAAATGACGGTGGCTTCAAGTGCATGAGTGTAATCATTAATTATGTGCAAAAATAATTTTTCTTTGCGTTCGAAACTTTAATTAGCCTCGAACACATACCTACATTGTCAAGAAAAAATTTTTTTTCTAGACAAAATGTTTCTGTTTATAGTCAAAAGCTAAAAAATAACATTTGACTATCCATAAGTACACAATCTTCATCTGTATATAAGATCTTGTGCAAGTTACATAGGAATACGAAACATAATCATGCATCGTATTCTCGTAGCAAATAAATGGATTCGAATTTACGGCTGTAACGGTATAGTTGTTACAAATAAACACAATAGTAGTTTAAGAGTATATTATTATAAAAAGGTGAACAGATTATTACAAAAGTATGAACAACGTAAGAGTAAAAATGAATTAATAATTGAGGTAAGATTAAGTTAATGAATGAATGAATAATAATAATAATATACAGAACATTAGACTATTTATAAGGGTGAAGTTCAAATGATTTGAATTGGGTATTGTGGGAGATATGAATATGATTGGTTGTTTGAGGAAAACGTATTTTAGGTAAAACCAATGAAATTAAAAGGAAATGACAAAAGTAGGAGTGTTTAAGAAATTAATAAGAATTGGAATTATTGCAAGGTATCGAAATATATTCGTAGAAAAGATGACATCATGGAATATAGACGAAAACAGTTTATGGTGTACCGGAGGTGATGTCATCAGACAAGTCAAGACTTGAAAGACAAGTTTGAACTAGTCTTAAATGACGTGAATGAAAGGAAGTGTGAAGAATAATGTGGGAAAATACGAATTAATAAAGTACGAGAATATTTTGAAATAATATGTATGAAAATATCATTACAACGGCTAAATTTGAATACCACAAAAGATGAATTTGAGACTATACCTGGCCTCAAATACACGTCAAAAAGCTTAGGCCTATGTATTTTTTCTTTCTCAAATGAAGAAAGAAAAAACCTATAAAGAATAAAAACCTCGGCCGAAAAAAGCCTAGGGAAAATATTCCCAGGCAATATACGTATATGTGAATCTATGATAAGCCTCACATGTAATAAACAAAAGAGTAAACAAATCAAATGGATTTGATTCCATTTAACTCTCACTCTCCAAAAAAAAAAAAAAAAAAAATATTTTTTATTATATTTTTTTTCAAATATTCTTGCTTATTCATCGACAGATTTCGACGTAATTATTATATCGAAAACTAAAATAATCCTTGAATAAACAAAAATATCAAAGAATACAACAAGTTCTCTGCAACATGTGGCGTTCCCTTTATTCAATCAAGGCTAAAAATTATTCTCACAAAAAATTTTTAGCCGCCCCCAGCAAAAAATGCATCGAAATCTTTATGAAGAATTCGATACAAAACCAAGGCCATCACATCTGGATAGGCCATCTTGCATATTGCCTACCCTACGTCAACGACCATTATTGAATATTCTTCGAAAAAAGAACATAAAAAAAAAATGGTTGACATAAGGGCTGCAAACAATTAAGGCTGTCGACCCCTAAAACAGAGATTGGCACCCCATTGAGAAGAAGCAATACCAATATGCTTTGCTTCAATAAAATGTATAAATGTCGACAAAAAACTATTACATATTTTGTCAACACACGAGTCTGGAAAGACGAGCAAAAAATCCAAATAGGCAACGGCTCGCGTAACTTTTTTTGTCTTACACACATTTGGATGTAAGACAATCTTATCGCGAAGATAAGTTGTATGTGTATTGCTGGTCAACACACACACGGCGATGTTTTTTCCTTTGAATTCTGGAAAAAACATCGCACATACACACACACACTCTGACAATAGTCCTTCCATTACAGCCAAGGAGTGAAAGAACGTCTGAATCGATCATGTAATCGACAAGAGAACCAATCTAATCTGCAAAAATGATATTCATTATCATTTTGAACCGTCATTTGAGGAACATTGCCATGTTCTGCAGATTTGACTACGAACTTCTCTTGTGCGTGTTAAGTGTATTGGGCTGTTTAATAGCGTTCCTCCTCGTGAGTTTTGTTATTTTTCGAGTGATTGTCACAATTTTAATTAACTTTTTGAATAAAATAACAAAACAATCGCAATTTTTTGGGCAAGAACCTCCTGAAGATTCTCGTCCACGTTGGTGTCTTCACTCGTATTTCAAGAAATTGAAATCGAAGAAGAGTATTGGAGTCTTTTGCCAATGAGAAATGTCAACAGTACCAGTAACACGAAAGGGGTTTTACTGGTCCTCCATCTTTTTAAAAGAAAAAACAATCAGCAAGAAACGGTAAGTCCAAACATAGCAACATTCATCATTTCCGCGACATTATGGGTCTGAAAATTACTTGTAATTTCCACACCATGCGCCTTGGAAACTTTGTTAGGCAACTGTTTTTGTATGATTTGATCTTGTCGAAGTTTAAAACATTGCAGGTGGAATGCATTATTTTCGTTAGATCAAACCACTAATACGTGTTCTGACCTATTTGTGGGATCCAATTATTCCAATAATTGGAACCCATTTTCAAAAAAAAAAAAAACTTCGTTGGAATTACGACGCCTAATGCATTCCCCCAATTCTACATGCTGACTACGAATAAAAATCATAAAAAAATTTGTAAAGTGACCCCAAAAACATCGATGTCTTTGGAGCCTAGCATTATGCAACTTTACGCAAGGCAAACTCCAAAATCTTCGACACCATTTCGAGTGAATTAATTTTAATATGTACTATTTGTTTTTTCAAATGAAATTTTTGGATTTGAAAAAGATGTGCGTGACCCGCGATGAATACCCTTCATTGCGCCCATGGGTCACGTCCAATTTTTCAAAATCCGTTTTGGACTTTGAAAAATTTTCGTATTTTATTTGTTTTTTCAAATGCAAATTTTGGATTTGAAAAAGATGTGCGTGACCCGCGACGAATATCCTTCATTGCGCCCATGGGTCACGCCCAATTTTTCAAAATCCATTTTGGACTTTGATAATTTTTTGTGTTTTTATTTGTTTTTTCAAACGCAGAATTTGCATTTGAAAAAGGCGTGTGTGACCTGCGATGAATACCCTTCATTGCACCCATGGGTCACGCCCAATTTTTCAAAATCTGTTTTAGACTGAAAATATTCTGTCTATTATCAGCCTCTCTGTTTTCATAGAATTTGAAATGAATCCGATCTAGGAAGCCAATTCGCCTGCTTCCCCTCCTCCACCACCAACCATCTCCCCGTCAGCAGCAGTGTTTGGACCCGATGGCCAGCCAATCCCCGGACTGTCCCATCAATGTTACTTCCCCATCGGACAACCCATACCACCAGTCATAGCCAACGTGCCACTGGCCAGGGAAATAGCCCAACACGGTGGTGGCCTTTTACACCAAAATGTAGAATGCCAGATGGAAGAAAAGGCAAGAGATTCACAACCGATGAATCTCTCACCACAAGACATGTCCAAACAATCCTCCATTGCAGGATGGAAATAGAGCTCATTGTCTATGGGTGCTGATGACAAGTACGAGACAAACAATGAGCTGTATTATGATGCCATCGAGTCTGCGGGTTACTACGTCATCGAGCTTAGTAACCTCATCAGCACACCTGGCCTCTCCTTTGTTCAAGGGTGCAAAGAGATGCCGGTGATCGCTACGGTCATCAAAACGCTGAATCAACCACCACATGGAGTTTTGAAACACAAAATTGTTCTCGCACGCTCCACGATACTGCATCTCCGCTCCAGCCAAGGGGAAATTGAGGCGATGTTCCCATTGGCTTCTGTGCCAATGGTAACACCTGAGCCTCAACTCGTTCCCACTCCATCTCTCTCTTTGCAAGGGAGAGAGGAGGAGACTGAAGTGCAGAGAGGTGCAGGATGTGGAGCAGGGTGTGGCTGAGGATGTTCACCTCAGCAAGAAGTGGAACACTGAGAGGAGCTCCACCTCAGACAACAGCTGGAGGAACAAGAACGCAAGTGGATGGAGGAACTGCGTGGTCTTGCACACCAAGCTGCGCGAGATCAACTGAAGCTGGAACACGAGAAATCAGTCATCGACAGAATCTGCCGGAACTGTTCCGAGATGATCCAGCACGGCCAAGAAGTCTATGGGATGGGCAAGGACCAATTCCGCGACAAATTTGTCCGCCCTGCCATTCAACAAGGTAATGGTCAATCTTTACGTACTGATTCAAGCGATTCCCATAAGCGAAGAGGATTGAATACCAATCAGAGTGGGTCAGTGAAACCAACACAGAAACGTGTGTGCGTTGGTTCCCCCTACCCCAACTCTGAAAGCTCTTTTTAAACTGACTCGAATGATTTAGAATCAAACGCCCCTATTGGACATTCGAATCTACAAAAACCATTCGACTCAGTAACCAAATTGGTTCCCCGACCTGTTACTAGTAACATGGCAAACCTACCAATTCATGCAAGAGAAGTGGACCCAATTCCCAGTTGTTGGGAATTGGACCCTGAAACGTGCGCAGAAAAACCAGCTCTGAATCTAAAACCTCCTAAGTACTTCCTCGACAAATGGGACGGCACGATTCTGAACTACCCAGGTTTTATTCGAGGCTTTAATATGTATGTGCATTTGCGAACAGATATTGCGATTCCTCAGAAAATAAAGTTATTGCAACAAGCAATGCCGGAAGACATTGTATAAAAATTTTCGCACTTTGCACCTGACAATGTAGGTTATAAACAATGTCTCCAATTCTTGCATGATAGGTACAGGGATCCAAGTAAGGTCAGTGCAGAAATCTGGTATAAGATAACCAACTTTTCTCATACAAACAATACGCTGCAGTCCATTCAAGATACTATGGATGGATTGGCAGTCCTCGTAGATCGTTATCGGCTGGTATCACCTGTTGTAGACGAGGAACAACTGTTCAACGTTACAGTGAAAAAATTTCCACCTAGGTCTTATAGGAATCATCTAAAAAGCAATGAAAGACACGTTTCACATTTGTTCTCGCCCATTAGGGAATTTATTAAGATTGAAGAGATGTTCGATAAGCAACGTCCCTCCAACAAAGACCCTAATAGAAACACAGGTTCATTCAAAAAGAAAAAGCCTAAAGGCAATTCAGAATTTTTGGCCGCAACCTTCCAGAAAGGTAATGATCAACAAAAGGGAAAAGATAAATCCAATCCCAAGAAATCAAATAGGTGGAACCATAGCGATTTGGGAAACTCATCTAAGTCTCCCAAACCCTCTTCTGTTTCAGAACACCGAGAACAGGAAATGGTGAACCAAGTGGCTCAAGACACTCCAAAGAGCATCTTGAACCTGGCTCACTCGGCGCAGAAGGCATGCCTTTTCTGCACCAATCAACACCCCTCCTTCCTCTACCCCGATCCACATTACAATACGTTGGAACAGCAGCAGAGGGAATTTAACGTCCGTAAGTTGTGCACTCGCTGTGCAACTTACCACGTGACGCAGGAGTGTCAGCAGAAAATTTCCCTCTGCTGCCAGTGGTTTAACTGCCACGCCACCACCCATAATAGCTGCCTGTGTCCGAATGCCCCGTACCCCATCCAACAAGAGCATGGGGACAACTGGTTCACAACACTGAGGTAGTGGAAAGAAGCACACAGTAAGCACCGAGTTGATTTTACTAAAGTTTCAAAACCAACTGTTGATTTGGATACTATAAAATCACGTGTTCCACAGGGCGGCTGCGAAACTAAAATTGCGTGGGCCATTGGAACGGTGCAACTCAGTGTGGCCCAGAAGGAGTGCTTTCCAATGAGTAGTGAGTACTTTTCATCATTTATTCGCACCAAGAAGAGTTCAACTTTTCTTGTTTTTCAGGCGTATGCTCAATCACCACACTTGCACAGGGCAGTCAAATTACGAGGGTTTTTTGATTGTGGCAGTGTAGACACTTTCATTACTAAGTCTTATGCTTTCATATCATTAAAATTAAAAGGGTATGAAACAGAAATTATAAGACTTAAAGGTGTACAAAATCAGACGTCCAATGTCTCTAAATCATGTCTAGTAGACTTCGAAATTCTGACACCGAATGGGTTAAAGGTTCCGATTACTGTGAAAACTATTAATAGTATCACGCAGAATCTGAAACAACCCGATTTGTCAGAATTTCATAAAAGTTTCCCAGAATACTCTGGAATTGAGTTCTCCAAGATAGACGATGAGCATACGGTTGAAATATTGTTAGGCAATGATTACATGTAGTTGTTCGTGACAAATGTACAACATATCTCTCCGACTCTAACTTTGATAAAGACAGAGTTCAGATATATGTTGGGAGGTATCATCCAAAATGAAAAACAAGTGGATGATATCTTCACTCCTATTTTCTTAACCATCCCACAAGAGGTTGAGAATTTAGGGAGGTTGGACGCCATTGGTATCAAATCTCACAATTTGGTAGAAGCTCAAGCGGAAGCTGACGCTCTTCAACTCTTTTATAAGAATGTCAAATTGGTAAACAATTGTTATCAAATCAGATGGTTGTATAAAAACTATCTACCACCGTTGGCGGATAATTTTAACCTGTCATTCAAAAGACTTGAGCATCAGCTCCCCAAGTTACAAAAGTTACCTGAGTTCTACCAATGTTACGACGAATATTTCAACTTACTCATAGAGTTGGAAATGATAGAGAAAGTAGATCCAAAATCCAAGCCAGATATTGTTCACTATCTGCCACATAAAGAGATCTTGGACCTAACAAAAAGCACACCGCTCAGGGTAGTATTTGACGGGTAAGCAAAGACAAAACAATCAAAGCATTCAATCAATGACTGCATGTTCAAAGGGGCAAATCTTTTGCCCGATTTGCTCCAGATATTTTTGTCTTTCCGTAAGGATAAGTATGCCATAATAGCCAACATCAAAAAAGCTTTCCATCAAATAGGGTTACACCCCCTTGATTGGGATGTAACAAGGTTTCTGTGGGTCCTGAATCCACAGAAACCGCTAACTAGGGAAAACTTAGTAATTTTCCGATTCCAACGTGTTCCTTTTGGAATTGTGACAGTACCATTTTTGTTGGCAGCTGTTCTGTCGCATCACTTCCAACAGGCAAATCTGGAATTTTACAAAAACACGCCGACAATATATATGTGGACAACTTAGTAACATCGTTGCCCACATATAAAGAAGCTAAGGATTTGCACAATCAGGCTAACAAGTTGATCGGGGACATATCAATGGAGTTGTCCCTATGGGGCACAAATTGCACCCCATTACGCGATGACTTTGCCCCCAACCATGCATTGACAAAGCCGATCATTAAGGTTCTTGGACTTTCTTGGGACATGGACAAAGATATACTTTATCCAAGTCCGACCAAATTTAAAAACCAAGAACTCGTCTGGTCAAAGATACTGTTTCTTAGAGCAATCTCACAATTTTTTGACCCACACAGTTGGTTCACTCCAGCTTTCATTCCTTCACGAGCTTTTATTAAAAGGCTTTGGAATGAAAACTACAAGTGGGATGAATCCTTACCTCTGTCACTGCAGCCGATAGCGACAGAGCTAATACAGGATTTGTCTCAGTGCACAACTTATTGCCTTCCTCGCCAGATATACCCGGGTACATACAACCCAAATGGGGCGCAACTGCACGTGTTTGTGGATGCATCCCAGGTAGCCTTTGCTATGGTAGCATACTTCTGCTTCCATAACACAGAAAGCAACAAAATAATAACCAGATTTGTCATAGGGAAATCAAGAATAGCACCAATGAAAATGGTAACAATCCCCAAGTTGGAGTTGTTAGCGGCATTGATTGGAGCTCGAGAAATAAGAAACATTAGGAAACCCCTAAAGTTAAAAAACTGTCCGACCTACTTATGTTCAGATAGTAAATGCGTTCTAACATGGTTGTTTGAGCGCAGAGTGTTAACGCAATTTGTCTTGAATAGGGTTACTGAAATAAAAAGTGTTCCTAACTTGCAATTTCGCTATATTCCGATGACCGAAAATCCAGCGGATGTCGGATCACGAGGGGCAATGGTGAACGATTTATTCAGTTCCACATGATGGTCAGGACCAGCCTGGTTATCTGATCACCCAGACTCATTCCACAGACTGACTTACATGTAATTCAGTCTCTACCAGACCTATCAGAGGATGAGAACACTATACCTGTATTCTCAACCTTAAGGGAATCTTTCAAAATTTCCAACAAACTGTCTGAAATTATAGCTACCTCAACTGATCCTATATTTGACAATCACAAGACTGCCAAATTAAACAGACAGTTGAAATCTCGTAAAGTGACCATACCAAAGTTTGTTATGAACTCCGTAAACTATGTTTGTGAAGTCAAACTGTTTGCCACACAAGTTGACCAACAAACTATACCAGAATCAATCTGACTCTGATCTACCACAACCTCACAAACAAGCGAGCTCACAACAACTGCTGGATCTATCCCACAAAAGTCGAATAGACCCACTGGCAAATTCACCTTACGAGAGCTTTATACACGAACCGTTGAATACACCATTCAGCATCAATATAGACAAATTTAACACTCTCATCAGTCTTAAGAGAATCTTTTACAATTACTTAACAGCTCTTCGAAGATTCTTGAGAAAGCGACTCACTCGTTGTATGTCGGTTTCTCCTTGGGCAATACTGTCCAACAATTATCAGTTTGCATTACTTTGTTTCATCTATGTAGACCAGAAAAAATATTTTTCTGGCCTAAGTAATACACTTCTGTCCCATAATCCACCGGAATATGTGGCATACGAGAAGTTTCATATCACCCTTGACGAATCAGGACTCCTGAGACTGAGAAATTATTTGCCTGTAACACCGTTTACCAAAGACATCTTGTCTCCGGTGTTGTTACATGCAAAATCTCACTTCACCAAGTTAATACTGTTGAATGTTCATACACTCTATAGTCATACAGGCATTAAGTTTTCACTGGTGGCCTTCCATAGGACATACTTCGTACCAAAAGCAATGAGGATACTTCTTAAAGTACTAAAATCCTCTTGCTTAGTGTGTAAAAAGCTCAATAAGCAGCCTTTTACGCAGCCAACCCATTCTGATATCCCTGATTTCAGATTGGTACCATTCACACATACTTTCACCTATACAGGTGTTTATGTCTTTGGCCCATATTCAGTCTTCAATGAATATTTACCAAAAAAGAAAAAGGCTTTGGCAACTCAGGCATCACCCCCATATAAAACATGGATTCAGATATTTACCTGTCTATCCACAAGAGCAGTGTACTTTCTCTCTATCTTGTCTCTAACCACACAAGAAGTGTGGATGGCATTCCAGACGTTCTTTGCAGATCGTGGAACGCCAAAGGCAATCCTGTCTGACAATGCTGCCCAGTTTAGGTTAGTTGCAACCAACTTACTCCAGTTCTGGGAAGTAATCATGTCAGACAGTTCCATAAGTTATAAGCTTATGCAAAAAGGCATAACTTGGCACTTCACTCCACCTAAGGCTCCTTGGTATGGTGCGTCATACGAAAGACTTATTGGAATCTTCAAACAGGCTTTTGAAAAGGTCATGGGCCCCCACTCTCACCATCGCTTCAATTTTCAAGCAGCGCTTAAAAATATACAAGTGATGATGAATAAGAGACCACTCTGTCCTGCAGTCGATGAATGTGAGCAAGCTACTTTGACGCCTGCACACTTCCTGCATGCAAAGTTCAGAAATTTTACCCTTGACCTAGACAAGCCTTTTGACAAAACCACCATAACGTCCAGAAACCTTCAGGGCCTCTGGAACACTGACAAGGACAGCCTTAGTAAGCTCTGGGCTGTGTGGAAGGGACTCTATCTCACGTACTTGCGGGATAGAATCCCCAAAGGGGTAAGCAACGCTTACTGAATGGTTAGCTTCAAACCGAAAGTTGGAGACATTGTCCACGTGTTGGACATAATGACAAAACCAGGAGTCTACAAGTTAGCCACTGTAGTCAACCTGATGACATCTTGCGATGGCCTAGTCCATCACGCAGACGTTAGGCTACCCTCACATAAAATAGTGAGTAGGCCTATTAATTTCTTAGCTCCACTGGAGATAAGTACTGACGGTGAGGACTCTAATCCATCGTTGGATTAGAATCTATCTGATTAAGATCTGTAAAAGCAGGCATACATGCACGCACTACCTACAACTCCGTGGCTGGTGGCACTACTGGAGTTGTGCTATCTTTGAAGTCATGACAAGTCAACCTTGCCAAATACTTACTCTACCATCCAGCTACCTATTCAGATCAGCAGGTAGAGGTGATAGCGGATCGCAATCCACACACACTGAAATTGTGATAACCTTGTCAGTGTCACAAATTCATTTAAAAAATTGCTAATTCTTACTTTTCTTCTTTACAGAGTCACTCCTTTATAGGCTGACACCTGACTGCCCTTCCAATGAATTGTCCGGCAATTTTGTTGGACCACAAGTCAGAAGATGGGACTCACATGTGGATCTCAACTTCAGAGGAAATAAACTCCGTTTTATTATACTTATTTTAGATTTGTGGCCCAGATTATAATCGGTAGTAACTTGTACCATATATGTATATATTTCTTATAAATAAATATCATTTGTGTACTTGTGTGTGTATGCCAACTAATCTCTTTTTTTACAGATCTTGTAGGGACGAGTGAATCCCCGAGGATTCACAATGGACACTGCCCCCAGTATCGTGGGTGGGAACACTCACGATCTCCTGCGCGCCTGGCAGGCGTAAAGGGAACTCGCCTACTGAAGAAATGTAAAATGTAGGTAGGCCAGTGACTGGGCTGAAGAGGTTACCGTAATCGTTACAGATCTAGTGAGCGAGATAGGTGTGTGCCGATGTATATTTTGTAGTCCTATGACGTTAAACACGCATTAATTATAAGTGCCTACAACTGTAGTGTCTCTGCCACTACACAACCAGGCTCTAAATTCAAGCTACATCAATAGATTTTATAAATGCTCTTATAGTAAGTTAAGTCGGTTTGTAAGCGAATCATCTCCAAAATAACTAGGTATTGAAAAATTGGAAAAAATATGTTCCATATTTTCAGTTTTTCTAATCTGGCGGAAAGTACCTCTAATCGAAAGATATGGTGCATTGTGGAGAGGAGAGTTGGGAAGTGTAGAGTTTTTTCTCAACTTATAATTTGACATTGGCTCCTAAATTGATTGCGCAGAAAATTCGCCGTATTCTCGTCGACGTGCACACGAAATGATCTCTCGTAGCAGTCATAAAAAAAAATAAAATAAAATGAAAAAAGAGTGATAGTTGCAGAAATAGCGAAAACTTTTTCAGCGTTCTTATTCAAAACACAACCATGAGACTCGTTAAAATTCCGAAGTGAAGTGGGGGTTTTCTGCCGCAATTTATGCGAAATATGTATTCGAGACATGATTGGAACCGATGCACGTGACGTGCTCTCGTCGACGATGTCATAAAATTTCCTCCGGAGAGATTCCCTCTCACGAACAACTGACTCGACAATCTTGTGGAATATTTCAAAATATATGAACCGAACTGAGTACCTAGCCCTCAAATTCGCATAAAATAAATATTATGCGTTGGCGAATCATCTTTTTCTCTCTTCATTTTTATCGAGTATGTTCGTCGATGCCTGGATCCTACAGAAGGGGGGTGGATTGTCTGATGTATGTAGTTAATAGGAATTTCGTATCGTAAGATATGCGTCTCTAAAAATATACAGTCTGTCCTCTTTTTTCGAATGGAAATCCCGGATTCTGCTGGGTAATTCACACTCTTCGAGTAAATTGTGTGGCTACCGTTTCCGTAGATGCTGCTGTAACACACTCGAATGACTTTTGGCTCGTGGTTTATTTATCGCCTCCGTCGCTGTTGTCAGCATTCAGTCTAGTCGATTTTGTTCCTGGTGTATGTTTAGTGCCTTAGTGGTGGCCGAAGTATACGTTCTCGAAATAATTCACGTGTAGCATAGAGGATTGAAGTTGAGCATCGGTAAGCTCGTATGTGAAAAAAATTTTATTTGAATGACTGGACGATGGTTTGGTGATATTTTCTGGAATATTGATCTGAATGAAATGATTTTTGCTCAAAACATACCTATTCCAGAAAGATATCAAATATTCCACTTTGATATTGTTAAAGTCGAATTCAGTGATTGCCCAGATCCGCCCATTCGTTTCCGAATTATGGCTTTTTAAGGGTCTCTTTATAATACAAAATTAGTCGAGCTTGTGCGATTAATTCGCACAGGTAATGTGGATAACAACTGATCAATCCATTTGTTCTGACGTCACAAGTTTGGAAACGCTTATACTATTTTCTCCTTAATATTTACTCACCACTCAAGTTTTGGAAAATATTGGTGGCATTCTAGCATTATAGGCGTAAGGCCCTTTCCATTGATACCTTTTTCACGAAAATTTGTCCATCCATTCTGGCGAAAAATAGGGGAATAGATGCTGTGACCTTAACGTTTCAATATACTGGTAGTTTGTACATAATTATAACAGTACGATTCTTTAAACCTGTTATAAACGCAACCCGTAGTACACGTAATTTGAAAACCTTCCTATTCTAGGCAAAATCTACCTTTCCGACTCGCGTGCAATCTATCTTTTAGGATTATTTGGTGCAATTCTTACTGTCATTGCAGAACGCTGGGGAGTTGCACTTTTCACAATTTCGAGTACGTTTTGCGAGTTTTTATGCGGAAAAAAATAAAAAATAAAAATTCTTCGACTCTGCAAAATTTAGTCTACATCGTATTGAAATAGTAAATATGGGCGTAAAATAAATATATGAAGTGCAGAATATCTATGGTGGAAATATCTGTATTTTTATTCATCTTGAAAAAAATTCATGGTTTCAACCTTTTATCGGATGTTGTATTCGCTGCGTTGATTTTGCGATTTTTCAATGGCTGTATTTTCTTTTTAACCAATTGTGCAAACGATTATTACTCTCCTCTTCCGTTCTTAATACTTTTATACACTTCATAATTCTTTCGTAGCTCAATTGCTTGTTTGGATTTAACTTCAGTATAATATTATGATGAAGCTGATTTAGTTGATGTATGAAGAAATTAAGGGGGAAGAATGAACTTTTATTGACTTCAATAATTCAAAATTGAGGTTATTTTTTCATTTTTCCGGTATTTTGCAATGTATCTTGCTAACTAAATTTATCCAGCTTATAACTGAAAAACGTTAACTTCTAAACGCAAAGATGCAGGTGTATATATTCGAAAATTGATGAAAAATACGAGAAAAGAAAAGAAAAAAATTGGAATGAGGATGATGGGTTATCCACTAGGATGCGATAAGACCGGTTACTCGTTTTGAGTTGTTAAACTTAGAGGCATACAAGGTGTCTACATCAATTTCTTAAGTGCAATGACGAGATTCACGTATTTTTATTCCCGAAATATGCCACTTGCTCTTTTGAGAAACAACAGGTTAGAATGTTAGGTGGTTAAGAATATTCCGGTAGAAAAGCCATCAAGTTGAGTGAAAATGCGTGAGACAAAAGATGAAGTAAAGTCGTGATGTATCAGAGCAAATATTCGACTAACCTAACCCTGCGAGATGTTACCAGCAATAATGGTAACCTACTATTGCATCGAAAGAGAGTCACTTCCTATATAACATCTCTGTTCATTTCTAACGCGTTTGTTTCTTGAGAAGTGCAATTGCATTATTTGATAATGAACCAGAGCTCTCTCAAAAATTTTGTGAATGTAACTCCACCATAAGTTTATGAACAACTCATCTATTTTGTGATATATTTATTGCTGATTTGCAGAATTGTGTGATCTAGATCATTCTCAACGTAGTCGAACTTTTGTTGGTCTATGAATTGTGATCTGCAATCTAACATCCACATCAGTTCCTAGCAAAAATAACAATGCTCATTCTTTTTTCTCTGTATGTTATACTATAACATTACTTAAGAATTGAGAATGTAAGTCTTCACTGGTTTCTAAAGATCGTATTTCCACTTCCATTATACCTAATAGTTACACTTTCTTCCTCTCATAAAATTCTTATGAACTCATAATATTTTAAATGTTTAATGTCGGTAAGGAAAACGAGCAGCTCCTTTATTCAAAATCATTTCACGTACGATCGCAACGTACATACTCGGTGACATTTAAAATTGTCGGTTTCAGAGTTTTGCTTACTTTGCTCGTTTAATCGTGCCAACCCGCTTGTCTGCATTAAAAACAGCTGGCACTAGTATGAAAAAAAGAGAGAGTTTGAGAGAGAAGCACAAAAAAATATGAAGGAAAAAGAAGCTTCGGTGGTCGTATTTTTTAACAGTTCAAAAAATGCGGAAAACAACTCGGAAAAAAGCATAGAAAGGGGGTGAGTTGAAGAAGGGTAGCTGTGGAGAGGGGAAGTGGTAAACGTTTCGAAGTTATCTCATTTGAAAGCGCGGAAAAACGTTGTGATTTTTGCGAAATGCCAAATGGCTTGTTGAGCGTGCCGTAGGAACAGAAGAGCAGTGTGTGTGGAAACGAAAGTGGTGGGAGAAAAACCTTAAAAGAGAGAAAAATGCTCGATGATGGGGTTGAAAAACGGCTGAAGTGTTAACGTCAACGAAAATGTAAACAAGGATAATTTAGGTTAGTCGTCGAGGAGCAGCATAGGATCGTGTCGACGAACCGAATAGGAGAAATTCTGTCATATGGTTATGTATGTACGTGTGTAGTGCGGTGCTGGGGGTTAGAAGAGGGTGAAGGGTGAGGAAAGGGTGACAAGGCAACGTACACAAAGCGATGAGAAAGGAAGCGAATTCCCTTGCTGGCCTTTTGCTGCTGAAGCGAGAAAAAGCACGAATAAATGAGAAAATGTGGTGATAAAGGGTGGGGTTGAAGAGCGGAAACAAGAGGGTTCGAAAGAGCGATGGATTGTTGTGGGGGCTGGACATGAAGAGGGTGGCGAGGAAGGTCGAAGGGATCGTACTTGAATAATAATTTCGCGTGAAATTCGCACAAGCCGCCGTAGTTATTCGGAAAACTTTTCGAAAAGATTAAAACGCCTTTACTCTCGTCGTTAATGAGCTTGTTCTCTTCTCGCTCAGCACCCTTTTGTTGGGAATGTGGTCGCGGTTGCATCGAACAAGGCTAATTTACATGTAGAAGATTTGTGTATATACGTCGCCGTTACTGGTCGTGCGATTCAGATTTATAGCGGAAGTTTAGCCTACCTCCTGTTTTGTTGTTTTATTGAGCTTAAGCTGAAGTACTTTTCAAGGAGTATTTCGCTTTGAGCCTGAGAGTAGAAGTACAGACTGTGGCATAGCCCCTTCTCCTCGCCAGCTAGAGAAATTACGTTAGTAATTTTTATAAAATAATTTCTATACGATTGGCAGCACATTGTTATGATAACAGTTTTTGATGATCTTGATTCTTGACAACACTGAATTTTGCATTTTTGTTATTGAAAAAATGATGTAGAATGGGATATATCTATGCCTACTTTACCCATCAAGTTTTGAAGCATAAAACTTGGCAGGCGATTTTTTCTTATACCAATAAAATTTAATATCTGGAAGATGACAAGTACAACGGTTAATATTGTTGAAGTTATGAAGTTAAAAACATGAAAAATATTTACAATAATAAGTATATGTGTGAATTAGAGCTAGAATTTCGAATATTTTCCTTATCTGTTACTGAAATATTTCATCATGGAACCCTTATTGATGGATGTACTGTTATTGGATTTTGCCCAACACATCATTCTCCCCGCCAAAAATATATTTCTTTTAATGATTTTCAAGTCTTAAGAATATCGTTTACATCATGTATTTTTCAGCTAGCTGTTTCTTACCTGTCTGAAGTCTTCCCACAATGTAGTATGCAATTATGTTTTTATTAAAGTTGATTGCATTGAACCAAAAAAAGTGTTTTTTCATTAGAATATGCGGTTACAGTTTCATAATTAGATTTCTAGTTTTCACTAAATAACATGTGCCTTAAAAACACAAGTTGAGACGCGCTGAATTGAATTTATGTATTTTTGGATTTAAGTTATAGCAATAATAAAAGGGAATACGTGAATACTTTGGGTATCTATCGCTATTACCTGGGTGGAATCCGGTAAATCCATCCACCATGCAAAGGGTCGGAGAGAAATTTGGGTCCGAGGAGAATAAATTTACGAACGAAAAAAATTTTTTAGGTGTATTTTGTGTTCTAGTGCATATATTTTAGGTTTTTTGGAGCCTTGGGGAGTTAAACACCCAACACGAATGGCCCTAAAGCCTTCTTGAAGCATTTGTTAAAAATTACTATTTGTTTCAAAATTTGGGTGCTTCGAAAAATCCGGGGACCGGTACCACTGGTACCGTTTCCCTTCCTGTCTGAGGCCCAGACGTCAGGAATCAGAAATTGGCACTAGTAGACGAGTTAAATATGCCAATAACAATTTAGATACATTTTAAGAAGAGCTTTAATGTGCCCATGATCTTCCGAGGCTTAACTTGATTTGAGGTTCTGTTCTGTACTTTCCTTCGTTTGTCGAAAAATAATCTAAGTAGTCTTCATCTCCACAATGAACTCGTCTATTTCTTGTTCGTAATTTCACCCACGTTTTTTTATGAGAGACCGTGTAAAATATGTAAAAGATCTGAGAATAAAGGAAATAAAAAAAAGTCTATTTCATATTGGACAAACAGATGGTGCGCGGTAGCAGTTCAAGGAAACAAAAAAATGAGTACAAAAATTTTATGAGCGAATTGTCGATCCGGTCGTCAATCTAATGTCACGTTGGAACGATGATTTTTGCTCCTACTTTTTTTGTTTGCACTCTCTCTCATTCTCTCGACTTTCTATATCTTCTCGCCACTTTCTCCACTCTCTTTTTTTTCTTCTCAACTTTTTTTAATATTGCGCTATGTTTTTTAAGATCAGACCAGATGTTTACGTACGTATTCTCCATCAGTGGTCGTCCGACAGCAGGTTTGGACTCGTAGGAGAAGGAGGAGAGGGAAGACCTTTTCGCTTGAATGGAATCCAATTCATAAAATGAAATTTTGGCAGCGTTCTTAATAGCAAACGATCGAATTTTCGCGCGTCCGTGAAGGGGGTTGATGTTGTGCTGGCCAAAGGGGGTGGTAGTGTGGTCGTTTGGTCGTTTGGTAAGAGAAGAATGGTTTTGAGGATGGAAGGGGAGAGGGTGCGTGGGTAGACGAAAGACGAAATACGAAACTGACTTACGACCGAAGCAAAACGATATCGAGTTGCCATTTTTCACGCATTTACCTGACTTGTGTTGATGTGGGTTTTTTTTTTTTACCTGCCTCTTCACCCCTTCTAACTCTGTCTTATGGTCCCAGAGTCTCTATCTATAGTCTGTACTATACTTATAGCGTGAAAAACAGAAGCCCTAAACGACGAAATTTTAATTGTGAATAAAACGGTTTACGTTAAATTAGATCTTTATTTACGGGCGACTGACAATAAACCACAACTGGGTGACAATAAATCAAATAAAAAATTTTTTGGTTTGTTGGACAAGCACATGGTGTACGCTGGTGAAACAATCGGGGAGTATAGATAAGGTGAATGGGAGGGGGTATGAATAGGAGCAAACGTTAATTGACTCGTTGACAGGACAAGAGACGCAGTCTGTTTTTTACTGGCGTTTATAAAGAATATCAGTCGAATTCCATTTACTACATTTATAACTTATTACTTCTTCCAGGCTTACAGCCAAAATAGCAAAGTTGTGATTTATAAAGAGAGTGACATTCTTTTTTTTGATTTTGAACGTTTGTAACATTTCCTCATTCGCAAAGATTCTTTCGGAATACATAGTGTAGATATACCTATTTTTCAAATTTTATTTATCTGTTCAAAAGCCACAATCAACTCCTGCTGTTGTTAAATTATAAAAATTAGGCTTTAATTTTGTCACCTAAAGTAAAGTATTGTCAGTCATGAGATAGGTTAAGATTAAATACTATATTAATTTCGATGCGAATTTTATACATCAGTGATACAAGCAGGAGGGTGTCTGTTGAGTGCTCCGCTTTTTATCCGAAAGTTTCATGTTGAGATTACCACACTCTTAAATAAAAATTGAGCCAAAAGTTATTTTTAAGTGAAGTTTAAAGTGAAGGGAGGTTAAAGTGACGTTTGGGAATATGGGCCTAAACCCTACCGAAAATAAAGTTTAGGTGCTCAGACTTGAAACTGAAAGGTTTCTAGTTCAAGACTGGATACAAGCTATATTCTCAGCATAAGTGAACCACATTTAAGTAACCCATGCTTGAACACCCAAAACCCATCCTGTAGCTGAAAGCTCCAGTATGTCAATATTGTGAAGATCACTGGAAACATTTATATTATGTGCATTTGCACAACTTCCATCGGTGGTGGTTTAGCCGCGTGGTAACATCCCGGCTCTTGAAGCTTACTTAAAATGTAGTGGCGTCGGTTTGATTCCCCTTGCCAGCTTCCTACACAGCTGGTAACCTCTGACAATGATTTGAACGTGCGCCATTTTTTAGCGCACATCCGTAACATTGGTCAGTCCACCTCTCCCGACGTCAACAAGACTTTAGTTGTTAAACTGGCAAAAGGCCTGCAGGTTGAAGAGGTAAATACTGATTCTGAATCTGAAACCTTCTGAAGGTATATCTATACTTACAGATATTTTGATTATAATAATTAAGATTACTCCCATAATTTTCTATACTTACGAACGATTGCAAAAATTCTTTCAAAATATGTAGTTTTTGTTCGGTGCATCACACGCATTACTCTGTTTTATTTCCTCCTGGATTTTTTATTTTTAACAATTCGTATAATAATATTAACGTGTAAATATGTTTTTTTGTTTTTATTTGTTTAGGTGAGTGGAAGTCTCTCGGATTTTGGTGTTGATTCTTTCTTTGCTGAATGTCGAGTCCCAGTAAGTATGTTAAGAAATGAAATGAATACTAGAGTTTATTAGGTAAATCGGTGCTGTTAATAGTGTTATGAAAGTCGAACCATAGATTTTTTAAATTAATATTAGAATTTGTCTCATAAGCAATCGATTGAAAAACTGAGTTTACCGTAAACCTAGCGTAGGTAGTGGAGTGAATGCGGATGATTAAATATATTGTTTTGGTACCGATATGTTTTTACGTGTTCAAGTTCAGTAAAGCTGCGCTGAGCACTGAATACGCCCCTGCTGAGCAGGAAGGTAGCCAACTCTTTGAAACTGTGAATCATAGGCTATACGTGGCTGCCAATCAGGGACGTCTCGATCGGGGAGGTAAGGGGGTGAGTCATCCCTTCGGTTACAAAAATTATTCGGTAAATCGGGAAATATGCGATTATCAACCGACTTAAAAAAAGGTGGTTATCAATTTATTCGATTCGTCTTTGTCGGCAAATTTGAACACATTCACCCCCCTGGAAAATTCTTTTGAGACGTTACGGTTGCCCATTTGTATGATAGGTGTATACCTAACACAGTACCTATACATTGCCGTTTTCCTTTCATTGACTTCCATATATAAGAAATGCGTTTCAGTTTATATTTTCTCAAGCCTCTGAGGAGAAAATTTCGAATATTTTCCTTACGAGGATCATGAATTCTACTTGCAGCTAGCTATTCTACTGTATTGAAAATTTAGCAAATAAGAAGATAGATTTTGTTGTAGAAATAAAAGTGCTAAAGATCGTTAGTGTCTGCCAGAGAGCTTATAGTTATACTTAGTTTTTCTAGAAAAAGAAAATACGCGTTTCTCTTCAGAAAATTGAACTTTATCATTATTTCAAGAGTAAATTTATGGATAATATTGCAATTGAATGAATTGATCTCGACAAGAAAGTATTATTTTTATTAGTAGTTTTGAAAGGTTTATGTTCCCTCAAACGGATATTTTTACCTAGTGATGGTAACGAGCATTTAATTTTCTTTTTATGCTCGAGCATTTTAAGCATTTTCTCAGAAAATATCTGAAGAAGAAATGGTTGACATTCAAAACCATATGTTTGAGAAATTACGAGCACTTTCAATAATTCTAGCTTCTGGTATAAATGGTAGTAATAGTAAATGCTGGAGGATTTATCAATGATTATCAAATGCTGAGTACGCTCGAGAATTTTCTGAGAAAATGCAAATGCTTAGAATGCTTGAGCATGAAAAAAAGCAAACCTTGTTACCATCTCTACAACTTACTGATTACATCTTGTTTCAAGACGAAATAATAGAAATTCTCGAGCAATTTAGGCATAAACACGTGCTGTGCAAATGACAGAGGACGCTCAGCATTTGCTGATCAATAATAAATATTTGAGCATTTACCGTCACTATTTTTACCGAAAGGAAGTGGCAATAGAGTATCTTGCGGCTCATTATCTACAGCTTCTCACCGACAGTGAGGGGGCGGAAATTTTCAGGATTCTTTCCTACATGGCGGTACGGAGACGTAATTTTCGTGTAACGCAAAAAATTTAATAAAAATTCAATTTTTTTTATATCTATTCCTTTTTTTTTTGTTCCTTCTCTAATATCGCAGCGAGTTCGTTTTGGATTTTCTTACGAAAGATATATATATATATATATATATAATCTCGAAGCATTTTCTTTTTCTTTTTCCTCCCGTCCTTCTTTTATTTTCCTTCTCGAAAACAATTTTTTTTTCCTTTGCCGGCATCGAGAAAAACGATATTTCCACGAAAAGTAATTTAGATTATCTTTTCACGTACGTGACCAGTGTACGGTATCGGACAAAAAGAATAGAGGGTATTGGATTCTTAGCAAATACTTGAGGCAGCACGTCATCGAAAATATATCTCTAATTTAGGAAACGAAGAATCGGCTAAAAAGGTACGTGGATTGGGGTCGATAGATGGACGAAGATATAGGACTGAGAAGGGTGGAGGCAGACAGTGAGACATAAAAAATTAATTATTAGTACCTACCGAGGCGATAGAGGCGGCGTTCTTTCAACGATTGCCAGATGAAAAAGAAAAAGAGGAAGATTTATGAGTCGAGATGAGGTGACGGCATGAGTTTTTGTCGCACACGAATACGAATTTTCCTCGTTTTTCCGTCACTTTTTTTTCCTCCTGCTGTGACGTAATATTACACTGAAAATGGACTAGTTTTTCCATTTTGAATCCGGCTTAGCTGAGTGTAAATAATCTTAGAAGGGACTGAGTTTTTCGCCCGTATGACCAAGAAATACTATATGTACGCCCATGAATCCTGGATGACAAAACTCATTTAATGTGTCAAAATACGTTAACGATAAAAGTCCATGGGAAAAAAGGAGAAGACCGTGTAACATGGTTTACCTATTTTTTGCAGAGTTTACATTTTGATGTGCAATCAAAACGAAATCAAAATTTTGAGTTATTCTATGTATTTTTAGCTGCGTGAATTCACCTTCAATGTAAAATCGATATTTTTGAAATACTACGCCGGTTTTATCATCTAGGGTCTCATATTATGTTGACCTAACTGGTACGAGAATGAGATATGTAGAAAAAGTCATGATGAACCCTTCCTTTTGGTAGGCCTGATTTACTATTTACTCAGTTCTAGAAAATGGCTCGTTTGCTGAATGAATAGCTGAATTACTTTGAGTGCAATAAAATTCATAAACTCGTTGTTTTTATAAACATTATTAATGGGTTAACTGAAAGAAGAGTTAGGGTAACATGCATTAGCATACCTGTAAAATAAAGTGTTCGGTGTATAATAAAATAAATGAATAATTTTTTTGTAAACGCTTTTATTTAAATAATGTGGTAATAAGGAAATAACTTCCTAAAAATGAGAAAATAATGGAATATTTTGCTACGAGAACACAAAGTGAGCGATTCTCGACGAGTTACAGTTTGCAGCATGAGTCGCAGGCGAATGTTGTAAATCGTACGAATCAATGTCGCTCACCTTGCGCACGAGTTGCGAATGCTGTTTTCTGCAATACATGCACGTATGCGATTAGTAAAGGGGTTTGATTGGTTGGAGGGAGAATCCGAACATTTTCCTTGCGGGAGCAATTTGCCTATACGCCGATTGATATGATCTTCGTGTCTTTAAGAATAGCTACAAAGTTTTACAACATTCTTCATGTTGTCAAAAAAGTTTTCTTTTTATGAAAAATCAACAATTTTTTAGATCAGCGAATTTCTCATCTTTGACTGGTATTTTTCGAAAAAACAAGGTCGGTTAAGTTGTATTCGAGCCACTACCTTGTGTTTTGCGTGCGTGCGTGCGTGCCTGCGTATGTGTATGTGCACGCGCGTTTGTATTAGTTGTGTAACAAAATTAATGGTTCACGAATTTTAAGTTTTGATCTCGATATATTGTGGAGTAAAATGTTGTACGTCTAAAAACAATGGTGGTGGAAAGTACGTTCATGTCCGTGTGTTTCGAAAGTTAGAAAAAATTGGTGGTCCTATTTTTATTTGGAATCTCGAAATTGGTACCCGGTTCATTGCTTTAAAAATTCATACCTTTCAACAATTTCAATATTTGTTATCGGTTTATTCGGACGTTAATTCAAAATATGTAATAGCACGTTTTTTTCTTTTGAAAACCTGTTAAAAGTGATTTAAAATTGGTACTCAACGATAATGGTTTTTCTCTCTTTGTATGCTTAAAAAGAGAAGTAAATTATTTAAAATCGAAACTTTCTTCGAATTCAGTTGTCAAAGCAAAATCGGAGATTAAAATTTGTCTGTCGAAAATCGAAAGCAAAAAAACTGTTCAAAGAGTTTCTATTAAAAGTGACGATAGAAAATAAGTGGTGAAAAAATAACGCAGTAAAATACGCTCTAATGATTTTCTATTTCTCGTTTTCAACGGTTCTCCTATTTATTTTAGTTTTCATTTGCCGAAGCTTTCGACAAATGGCCTCATTTTTTCTGCTTTTATTTCACTCTTTTTAACGTGTCTTAGCAACAGCCTTTAATTGGTGAATTTTAATCCATTACGTTCGGAGCTTAATTAGGGTCCGTTAATTAGCAACGTCGATGGGTAATTTCTGTCCATTGTACCGAACGTATTTCGTTTCTGAAATACGACTGCTTTTTCGATTCGATATCGTGTTTTTATTAGTTGTTTTTTTTTTCTTTCCCGTAACTTTTTTCTGATTCCACCTGTTCATTTTCTTTTAATTCTTTATGCTTTTTCGTACTCTAAAATCATTTTGAATGATAATTTTAAAAGCTAATTGCCTGCCGCTCTTTTTTTCTTCCTTTCATTATAAACTCATTACCATTTTAGTCCTGCGCCCGAGGAATCGTTGTCATATGCTCTTGATCTAGTTCGGTAAGATGGCATTGAAGGTTTAAAGTTTGAATAACGCATAGTTAATCTATAGTCTATACACTATTGACTTGATATTATTGTGCTGTTGTTAGTCGAGCTAAATTTGATGCAAATATCCTCCGTTACGTTCTCCTTACATTTTATTAGTCATAGGCCATTCAGAGGTACAGGTATGGACGTGGTTCTAATAAAAAGATTATTCGATCATGTTTGAGCAAATCTGAACGCAACTTTGTAGCTTTCAGTGGTATGTGAAAGCGTGATAACAGCTTGTGTAGGATGAAAATAAGTAGAGATGTCTGCATCAAAATAGTTGTTTGTGATATAATTACGTAAGGTATGTGTTTTTGATACAAGTAACAATCATCTACTTCGGGCGAGTGTCACACTATTTTTTGCAACACCCCCTAAAACAAAATTATAATAAAAAAAAAGTTTTTTTATTGGTCAGTACCTATCTGAAATTATGTTAAATCTTGTGATTCAAATAATGAGAATTGAATCAGATTGGGAAATTTCAGCGATATCTCAAGAACCAACTGGTACGATTTCCGTCAAATTCTCTGGAATCTTCAGCTAATGTATATTGATGTCTCATCAGAATTTCAGATCCATCGTATACGTTTGCTTCACGTAATATATTCCTGAAATTCCCCAGCTTGACTAAATTTATATTTATCATTTGAATCAAACAAATTATAAAACTTTTTAATGCATCCATCATCTATCCTCCAGCATTAGAGTCAAGCTAGATGAACCAGTACTTGATAAGTGTAGAACAGTGTGTTAAATCCAGCGCACTCACACAGTCACACATGACACACTAACAGTATGTCGACCACCGAACCAACCCTGTTGCTCAAAATAGAGTAACTTTTCTGAATCAAATTTTCTGTTTTATGACGTGGGTATTATGGTGCTTCGCCCATTCGATTACAAATTTTGTAGGCTTTGTATAGATATTGAGTTTATTACGAGTGAAAGCACATCAAATGAAGCACCTCATCGATTTCGCAGAGATATAATTCGAAAAAAGACCATAGTAAGTGTTCAGGGTACCCGAAGACGGCAGAGAAGAAACAAAATCTTTTCAGTTCTTTTATTTCGCTAAATATGGAAAAGAAATGTAGGGGAGGGGAAAAGGGTGAAAACGCCGCGAAAAATGTAGTAAATAATAAAGACACTGTGCGCCTGCAGTCAAAACTTCATCGTCTGTTATTGGCAAACGAAGTTAGTATAAGTGCACGGATAGATAGATTAAGTGAAGAACGACCGAGCGAGTGGAGTGAACTGGCAATAATATGAGAATAGTTTATTGAGATTATAAAACAGAAAATATAAGAAACGAAGAACGAAAAAAAGAGAAAAAAAACTAGGAAGGAAAAAAACTCAGCCTTCCCTGATATATGCCACCCCTTCCATAATTTTTTTTGTCTATACGATTTGCGAAGAAGAACGAAAAGAAAAAATGAAAAGGGCAAAAATGGTAGAGAAAAAAGGAGCTTTGCTCGAGCAAAATTCATCATATAATGCGAGCTTGAACATCTGTTGCTGTTTAAAGCGAGTGAAAATTTCAGAAGTTCACATTTGCCCTGAACGACTGAACTGAATATGTCGACGAGGACATACCCTGCCGAAGAAGGAAAAGCATTTATTCGAAAGTGGACGTTGAAACATGCAGAGTTAAAAAAAAAACCAAATCAGAGTGTGAGAAAAAGTGACTAATGTAAGAGGCAAAATTCCTATCGATGGGCAACCCGATTACTCTTCTATTTAGAACTGAGATCTTAGTTTTTATGGCATGAGAATTTATAAATTTTGAATAACTTCTTTATGAGGTTAACCCAACAAAAAGGAAAACAAAAATTTCTATCCAACATACCTACCTTTCTTTTTTTCTTTTCTTCATTATTGATTAGTGAAAGTTCCTATTGAAGTTTCAATTGATATCTATATTATAAAATTTAATCCAACTTTTTGTATATTTGTCGCTGTTTTTTGCAACATTCATAACATTTTAATGTTGAAAAAAACTGCTCTTTTCTCACTTCACGATTTCTCAGATTCTATTTAAGCTACAAAGTTGAGGTTTGTACTGTTGTAAAGAGGAGAAAATTCGCTTGAGTTCTTTTAGGAAAAATTTGCCGTTTTCTAATTTTTCATTGATTTCAAAAACTAATGATGGCAGAAAAAAATTTTCAGCGATGACCTCCCCTATTTTTTAACAACAAATTCATTTTCAACGTCATATTTCACCTGAAACGAGAATTAATTACAATACAACAGCGAGAGGAAATGCAAGAACAAAACTGGGTGCTCTGCTTATTACTATATGTATACATAAAGGTGTGTGTGTGCGTGCGTGCGTGCGTGCGTGTGTGTGTGTGTGTGTGTGGAGACAAAGTGCTTTCTGTATATTTCGCCACCTGTTATACGCGTATGTACATGATTTTGGTCATCTAAGATTTGTAACGAAAGCGGTTGGAGGGAGCGTAGACCCCTCCTCCAAAGCTAGTATTTGAATATTTTTCCAGAATTGTATTTATGTTAGAAAATTGAGTGTAACAAATTGAAAAAATTTAATTGTTATATTTGATGTTGGAAAAACAAATTGTCTCTCTATGTAAATACAAGCCATGGATTTTTGATGGAATACATAGGTAACACTGTAGAATTCGTTGTTTTGGCTGAAGCAACGAACATTTTTTTTTTGTGTCTACCTGTGTCTGCGTGAGAAGGGGCACATATGCCCATCAAATATGAAAGAATAATTGGCGAAATAATATCCAGAAATAATTTTGTGAAATAATTTCAATGAACCAATTAACGGCTTGTACATTTATTATGGTGAAAGTTTTTTTGATTCTTAGCTCTGGTTGTATGTTGTTTGTTACTTTCGAAAACTTGAAAGAAATATTCTGAAAGCACTACTGAATGACTTTTTTTTACATTTTTCCACTACAGCATCATAATCTGTTTTCTATTTAATTTTGTTTCCTCTGTCAAAGAAAACAATACAACTGCTGGGTATAATTTGGGAAAGGAGTAGAGTATAGATTTTGAAATGAAAAACTGCTAAAAGGATTAGAGTGAGAAAATAAAATTGATTTTAAGGAAAATATTAAAATATCAAAAAAACATCAAGTTTGTTTCTGAAACAGAGACAGTTTTCAGTCTAGTGTAAAAAAATGGGTGGATATCTATCAAAGAAAGAACCCTTTTTGACATAGGGTGATAGAAATTTCAAGAAAAATGCAAAACTTCAAATTTAGTTCAGCAAACTGATTTTTGGATTTGGAGTTTTGATCAAAGTAGCTGACATCTGGTGGATTTTTTTCAAACTAAAATAGAGATGATCATGTATGATATCAGTAATGAGAAATATATGTAATTTTTGTTTTTCTATTGATTTTTAATGCCCTTTTTGGGTGTTATAACTTATTTATCTATAATTGTACAATATATTGGTGAATAAGATGACAAAAATACTTTTAGAAGTGCCAAAGAAATATTAGAACCGCAAAACACCAAGGATTTGTTAAAAAATTAGTTACAAGTACTTATGTTCATGTATTTTTTTCAATATTATCAGTTGTTACTAGTCAATAAATGATACACCATCATCTCTATTTTCATTCACCGTAGCATTCCTAAAGGCTATGGTAACTCCCAGTTTGTGTGCCTATTTCTGTATGTATGCCAAAAATTTTTAATAATTTATTAATTTAGGAATTTAGTCGCTTATCATTTATTTGTGTAGTTTGCATGATAATCCCTTGCTATAATCGAAGGAATTTCAAATTAAAAGTAATAATTTGCATGTCTGAGTCTCTTAAGATAATGTAATACTTCATTGGATTGAGAATGAATTTAATTCAGCTTTGACTCATTCTTGATTGATCAATTTTTCCTGGGATGATTCATTCTACCTTTATTTGATGACTCAATTTTTACATTGCATGCTGAGGGAAGGGGTGCGGATATGTACCTTACTAATATAAAAATGAAGGTGTAGCATATTCTATCTGTAAAGAGATTAGTGTGTGAGCCGAACTCAGTACTCAAGTTTAGTAGTTGGATGAAGTAACTGCCATGAACACAAAAAGGTGATTTGTAAACTATATGTCCACTGGCTAACCAAGTGATTGATGAGTGCGCAAGCACACTTGTTTGTTTTGATTGATCATCCGTTGCCGCACATACATTTCACAAAATTGATCCCCTCATTTGTAAAAATTACACCTTTTTCATGGAGAACATCTCATAAGTTAAGAATGTTTGCAGTGGGAGAATTTTGAGGGATGAAGAGGAGGAGTGCCTCTTCAGATATTCTTCCTGTGGTTAAGCTATTGATCTAAAATTCTCAAGTCCACAGCTTATTGTAATCATCTACATAATTTCACTTTCTAGAAAGAATAAGCTATTAAAAAAAAAAATTCATTTCCTAAGAACTGATCTCACATTAAGTCTTTAGACTTCATTTTACATAATGAAGTTTCACGATATTATTGATGGCTAAATTAAACTTATCATTCATGTTCTTCAAAATTCATAAGAAACTTGAGTCAGATACTATGTAGTATGAACTTTCAGAACCCTCAATAAAATTGTAAAGAATTAAATTGGCAGAATAAATAAAGCATTTTAACCTTTAATTCTTCCACACCACGACAAGCTGGAGTTGAAGAAACAATACTACAAAGCATTAGAATATCAAATTATTTTACAGATATAGGGACGCCTAAAAATTGATATCAATGGTTAAAATCTTCACATTATTTCATCCTTCAACGTTTTGTTGTTTTTTTTTTCATTCATTCATTCATTCATCTTTCGCTAATTTTACTTTATTTTTATTATTTTTTGTGTGTTGTGTTGGCATGTAAAACAAAAAGCATAGTAGTGGAGGAGGGATCTTGGCCAAGGCATGCCACGTTGTATGTCGGTGATGGCAGGGTGTCCTCCACGGGCTGGGGCTGAGCTTCTTTGTACCACCGCTATTGTTGCCCCCAAAGTGGCATACCATAGATCAGCTTCCCACATCTGGCCAAAAGATCCTACCACCTAAGTGAACCACTGACTTCAAAATATATCGTGTCAAAAAAAAATTGAAACAAAATTGGCCTTAATGAGAATCGAACCCGCAACTTCTGAGGGTCGTGCTGACGTTTAACCACTAGGCCACGGCAAATGAGCAAAAAATAAATACGTGCTATAGTACGTAATGGTATAAGTAGCAACGTCGCCCGCGTCTTATGTTACAAAAAAGATATAGAGGCTTCTTAGTCAACTATACGACTGATTAAATTTGATAAATCTGTGAATACGCGTCGAAGGTATAAAATAGTCTAAGTATTATTTTCAATCAGGAAGTAACTCTAGATTTGGTACTTACTTTAAGAAGATCTTGTCTATAGTAGGTCTATCAATCCAAAGTAATTCAGAGGAAGAGGTCGTGGTATTGATCATGTTTATTTTCGTATAAGCTAATCTTCCTGACAGATACATGTAACAGGCTTGCTGTATTATATGGTTGAATCATCTTGATTATGTTTTCGGACAAAAGGGTGTGCTGATTGAGAAAGTTTAATGAATTTGTAAACTTACCACATATTTTGATGATGTAACCCTTCTCTAACAATCTCTCTTTGAAGGTGTTACTACGTATTTTTGCGGACACTTTTTTCTCTCCCACTGTCAGATTATATGCTTCTTGGACCTCTGTCATTCTTTCTCTTTTATTTTCTCTTTATATCGGTACCCTGCCACCCCGTGTTCCTGGTTTCGCTCTCATTCTTATCATTCATTTTATCTCTCTGTTTCTGTTTTGTCGACTGCCTTGCTGTTTCTCCCTTTTCGCTCTCGATCCCTTTCCCTTCAATGTATAACGCCTTTCATTTTATGTCTGTCGTCCTCACAACTGTCCCCGAATTCACGTTTCTGGAGAATGTCGATAATGCCGACTTTCAACGTCGTTTACGCGTGTTCAAAGAGCTGAAACGAGCAGGTGAAATGGTTTTAATTATTCTCTGCGATTCGGAGAGAACGAAAATAAGGTAACTCTCGATATGCCTTTCTCGCATCTTTTCAACCTTTCAATGCTATGTAGTCAAGCCGAGGTAGAGAGTAGGACGAAAGGAAACCGACTTCCTTGCAAAACTTGATAATTAATGAGGGTTAGAGCTTTTGTCGTCGACGACGACTTTTTTTTTTTTTTTCTTCCCTATACTTGAGTAGATACAGCCATTTGACATAGTTCAGCTACCCTTTACTTTTATTTTATGCTTCTTTTTCCTTTTTTTCCCAGAAATTTATCCTTTTTTCCGTTTTTTTCCTTAATCGAATAAGTGGTAGGTTCTTTTCAAGTCCAGTTCGGAATAGCTGAATGTTTGACTGCTCTTCGTAATTTTTGCTCGAATGTTCGGGTATGGTGTAACTCTGGTGTTAATTATGAAATGTTGGATACAGTGGTTTTCGTATTTCTGGTAATGCAGTGAGGAACTGCGACTGAAGTGAAGGAACACGTGACTAGTGACGAACAAACTATGTGTTTTTTATTCCTCACTGGAAAAAGATAATGAAAAGCTGACTCGTCCCCCTACTCTTCTCTTACCTGTGATATAATAAATTTTCTTCAGGCATTAATTCTCATTACGACCATTAGGAAAATTGAAATACTTTTTTCAATTTCTCCCTTTATTGTATGTATTAATTTTCTCGTACAATGAATGCCTGAATTTTCCTTTTAAATCAAAAACATTACATGAAAGCCTCGAAACCTTTTGTCATTTCATCGGAGTAAAACTGAAAAAATATTAATAAAAAATTTATTTGTCAACTTTTAACATTGGAAATATTTAACCTGAGGTATACATAGCAAAAATATGACATCATATGTAACGAAAAATGAAAACAAAGTTTACTACAAAAAATGAAAAAAACAAAGTTTGCAATATAAAGGAAACAAATTTTGCAGAAAAAAGTGAAGTTTGCAACAAAAAGTGAAAAGAACAAAGTTTGCAACAGAAAGTGAAAAAAACAAAGTCTGCAACAAAAAGTGAAAAAAATTTCAGAAACCCCACAAGAAAATTGTATAGGTATCAATCCTACATACTTAAAATCGAATACGCCAAATCGAAGAGGTTTTTGAAAATAAGCTACTAGAAAAACTAGGTAATCCATTTTTAAGCCTCCATTATATCAGAATCGTAAGCCTAACAAAAAGTGAAAACAAATTTCACGAAAAAACCATGATTACGAAATACTTTTTAGTGGGGGTAGTGTTTATTTAACAAAATTGAATACAAAAATCATTTCCAATTTATCCTCGACTGTGTAAGAAGTGCAAATCGAGTGAATTTTTTTATTTTTGTACCCGATTCTGGAATAATATTCAAGTCATTATTATTTGGTAGAATTCGTACAATCAACTTGTTATGGAGATTGGCATGTTCCGACTTTCAGAAAATTTCATTGTAGTTTTTTGAATTATGACCCGAAGACCGCAGAAGCATCCATCCCTCAAAAGTTTATGGTGTCTGGATTTCGTTTGTCAAACCGATAAATATTGATAAAAGTGATAGAATTGGATAAAACAAATAAATCCATGAACAAAAAATAGCATCCTTCTAAATTGAAGGTGCTGTTTTGTTTGGAATATTGAAAGATCCCAATTTTCAGCCTGTGACAGAAAAAATACTGATCAGCATCAGACAATTTTCAATTGGGGAAAATGGTGGCGCTGGCTGAAACGAAAAACAATAAAATTATATCACCATGTTTTCCACCTCTTTTTAATTTTGAGAATGCCCAAAATATATTGATATAATTGTTTTTTCGTCTCAGCCAGTACTACCATTTCCCCAAGTCGAAAATTGTCTGATGCTAATTAACATTTTTGCTTTCGTGAAAACTGTGATCTTTCAACATTCAAAACAACAGGGACTCCAATTAGGGTATGTGTAACTTTTTGGGCAGAGATTTAGTTCGTTGTTTTAACGAGTTCTACATAGATCTACATATAGCAGAGATGTTTTATATTTATTCGCTTGCCAAACGAAACTCGGACGCGCCCTGTACGGTAAACGTGTATGTATGAGATATATTAGGTAACGGAATTCGTAGACTAGCTGGAGGACATATTGCTTTACGGATTATAGGACGAAATTTCGTATGTACATTTTGAGTCAATATTTCGTTCAAACGATCGAGTTAAAAGATGGCTGTTTGAAGTATTCATTGTGTATAAAATTCCTGAATCCTATATTAAACGCTACTCGTAATGTCTATTCTTGGAGAAATTTACCTTCGGACTGAGGTCAGGCGTGCCATCGGCTATTTTTATCCTCTCAGATAATGAATGAGAAATTCTCTACCCGTAAAAACTAGTTAGTTAAACTCTTTTAATTCTTTCTCGTTCTATCCAGCTTAAATTTAACCTCCATATTTTGACTTATAATCACAGAAGTTGTTCTTACGCTTCAGATTAGTAATTGCATATTGACGACTTAGAATTCCTAATTTAGACGAGACGTGTCCGTGAATGTCTTTTTAAATGTAGGATGAATTGTTTACTTTTTCAAAAAACAATATACAATACACTTTTTTCCAAATGTTTTTCTTACGTCTTCTCTTTCGTCATGCTCGCATACAAACCTGTGTAAATATATTTACATTGATTGGCTAGAAAAAAAATTAGGAATCGACTCGATGAACGAAAGCAAGCGAACGCGGAATTTGTTGCAGCTTACGGTTCGAGCGAAAGCGAAAAAGCAAAGTAAAAAAAAACTAACTTGTTTATGTGTACAATTATAATGGTTTTGTCTGAATTAATGGCTTTGTCGTTGGTAATTTGGCAAGTAAATACATCATAATACTCGAGTAGAAGCGATTTATCTTGATAATGCAATAAAAATCAACGTTACGAATACGTTTAAAGATGATGTACGCGATAACGAGCGCCTATTTAACTTAATTGAATTAGGTATGGTTCGTGTGTGGAAAGCTTAGCTCACGACGGATTTTCAAATTGGGACCGAGGAAATGAAGAGCAGTACCCACTTTTACGACGTTATTGGGGAAGATGACGAAGTCTTAATGAGATAATTGTGACATATACATACAATGCAGCCGACGAATAGGCCTACTTTTAGGCAGAATAAAACAGTTAATTAATGATGGGCCTGAACTAGGCCGGGGCCGTGGTTATTTTGGTCCATTTCATCCAGAACAAAGTTTTAGTTTTGGTATCGCGGTATTGCGCAGTCGTTCTTGAATTTGATCTTGCACAGAACATAGTGAAGTCTAGATTTTGATCTCGATTTGCTAACAGTGTTTTTACAATTGTTGATAGCCTAATTAAATTTACCATTCTCGTCCTTCTTAGGTACACAATAATCTTTGTCTTCCTCAAACCCTCGTAAATGATCAAACGTGAAAAAATAAAAAATGTTGACCGTCAATACTACGGATGATTCAAGTCGTAAGATGGCGAGCATTTTACAGTTATTCGTACTTTTCATCAATTTTTGTGTTTAATCTTGATTTTACGCAATCAAGTCTTGGTCCTGTCCTTGGAAAATGTACAGGATTAAAACCTATTGTTTTTTCACAACTATTAACGCCGCAATATTAAAAAATGAAAAGTGTTTGTAACATCCTCCCCCAAAAAGATCAGAAGGAACTTTCGAAAAAAATTAAATTAAATTGAGAGGAGTTAATGGTAAAAACAAAAGGGGGCCTCAAATACAATCAATGAAATTAAGTTTTAAATTTCCAGTTCTTCTGGTAGTTTGACGAGCTTTTGGACACAATGCTGGAATGTTGAATTTTTGGCCTTAATAACAACTATTCGAGTACAATTTTGCTTATCTGGAAGGATGTCAATGATACAAGCAAGAGGCCATTTTATTGGAGTTGACTCATCTTTTAGCAAAACAACATCGCCGATTTCGATGTTGGTCTATGTGGTTTTCCACTTAAAATGGGACTGCAATTGAGCCAGATATATTTTGGCTCCAAAGTTGCCAAAATTATCGAACAGTGCGGCCATTGGGAATCTAACAAATCAAGAGTGAGATGGAAAGAATTTTGGGTTGAGCAGCATCGAGTAGATTTAAACCCATTAGAAAATGACCAGGAGTCAGTATGTCAGTTGATTTTGAATCTAATATGATTCTTTTTCGATAAAGTGGGCGAGAATTGAAAATAGCCTCAATCAACGTGAGAGTTGTACAAAACTGCTCCTGTGTGAAAACTGAACCATGAGTAGCAGAGACCAAATACTTTTTGTTGCCTGCTTTGACCGCAGCTTCCCACACACCACCATGATGCGCCGATGAAGGTGGAATGAACTTCCATGTAAGACCGATAGATTGACAGTGTTGGTCGAAGATATTTTTGGCACCAACGAAGGCGCATGCACACACACACACACACGTACACCAACTTTTCAGGCGGCCGACTGATTCGTTCAATAGAAAATTTAGAAAGCCAGGCAATGAAAAATTCAGACACTAAAACTTTATTATATAGAATCGACCAACTATTGAATTATCTGTGCGCACCCTTTACCAACTTAACGGTGTAGTTGGTAATTAAATAGTGATGTATCCGGTACTAATTAAACATTAAACTATTGGCCAACTAAAAATCTATAGAGTGTGGCCCCTTTAAATCGATTTTGGTCAGCAAAATGAGAGGTTTCTAAATCGATGATTTTCATTACTTCACAATTGTATTAATGAAGTTTTTACTTGATTGTTTTTTGTTTATTCCTTCAAGGTACCCTTCACACGTATGCAAGTGGCTAAATGTCACTATGAAAAAAAGCCGTTTTATGTTATGATGCTTACAAACAACCAAGTTCACCTTCTATAGTCTCTATAATTATTTAATTATTGTCTAAAATTCTATTCATGAATGAAATTTATCTATTTAACGGAATGCATAATAAACTGTTTTTGGTGGACTCGTTGGAGAAAAAAAACATCGTACTCAACTAGCTAGCCGCTCGTGATAATCGACTCGTTTTGCTAATTGAAAATACTATTTCTTAGTGTAATCATTTTTTGGAATTACATAGTGCAGTTATATTTAGTAATTTTTCTAAATAATATGGAATGCCCACTGTATTTACAGAAACACCACACGAGGAAAATTTCATTTTTACAACTTGAAATTGTCTGCTTGTCTCTATAGAACTGACACAAGTCGTAAAACGATCATTTAAAGAGTACCTACGATTTAAAAATTTTTTTGCGAACCATACCATAAAGCTTTTACGTATACTATAACGTAGTTACGTAGGTACCTATATTCTCAGAATATTATTTTCTTGCAAGTGAAAAAAAAAATGAAAAGCTCTAAAAGCTTTTTCATTGCCTGTAATTAATATAAGTACTTATTATTTCTCTGATAAGGGGGTAAGTATTTAAGTGACAGGTCGGAGATAAAATAAAAATGTGATTCCAAAAAGTTAATCGTAAAATTACACTTTTGGTTGGTTAGGGAAAAAAAGACGAAATTATCATTTAAATAAAGAAGAGAAAAAGAAACGGGCACATTTTTATTTTTGTATATTGGAAATTTTAGAGCGAACGTTGCTCGTGTATGCGTTGAAAATAAATCATAACAAGGTTTTGTTTTTCTCGAATCTGTTCCTCTGAATTAATCTTGAAACAACAAAGAAAAAAGTACCTAAATAAATTTTGCGAGTGCTTCCGTTTTACTCTTTCTCGTTTTAATTGCTGCTAAATAATTATCGTGCTGAAGTAATTAAAAAAAGAAAAGAAAAGAAAACAAATAATTTATTGCCTTCTTAATGTTTTTTTTTTCTCACATCGCATCTGGTTTGGTTTGAATAATTTTTATTGAGTATTATATCGTCTTCTTTTTTTTATGTTTTGTTTACGTCTTTTGTGTCCCTGAAAACGTTTTATCCTCGTAGCATAACTTCTGAATGACTCATATTATTTTCCCTCACTACTTTGCGGACAGCTAAAGAGTGAAAAAAATGTTTTATTAACAAAAATATATTGATGAAATCTGATATTCTTATTCATTACAAAGTTTACAGTCTACAGCGTAAAAAACAAACATTTTGTGGACTGGCGAAGAGTGTAAAATGGAAAAGCATCTTTCAACTAACCTAAGGTTGTACAAATTACTGAGATAACCTTATTTTATCATGTCTCAACTTATTAGTTGATTTATTCGCAAAAATCAGTCAAACGTTCGACATATTTCTTCTTCTTAATCAAAAACCATTGTGAATTAGATTCCTGCGGTTGTTTGTGGGTTTGGGTGTTTACTGCATGACAGCAACCTTGCTCCACCCTCTGTTATGCTGCAACTGCAGCCACAGCACAAGGAGCAGTCTTTGTGAGGATGTGTATCTTATATTTCTGCATACCTCAACTTGCTATCAGTGATGGTGTAGCAACGCAGATAGAGTCGTTGTGTTTTCCAATCTGTAGGTCGCTGGTTTGATTTCCCGCACCAGTTACTCACCCTAATTTTTGATGTTAAGTTCTTTCAAGAACTTCATAAAACCTAATGCCCAAAATTGTATCAATTAGATACAAGTAATTGATAGACAAATAGTTATCACTATTTTTGCTACTTGCTTATTTGGAGGAAATCATATTATACTGTTACTTGCGGATTTTCTTATTCATGAATGAATGGTGCTACACTCGAATCTTGATAGTAAAGCATCTTACCATCTCATTAATTAACTTTTTGAATTAATGAAGTATGTTTGTATACGTGCCTCGTATTGTGCTCTCATAGTAGAATCTTTCTGTCCTTTGTATCGGAACTAGTCATCTTCTCTTGATTAAGCACTGTTAAGATTCATCCTACTTAAGTTTTGGTGGGAATGAGTTCGATCAGTGTTTAATACATTACATTATGGAAGCATTTATTAAAGTGGTTCTGACGCACCTTTTTCAGGATGTATATTCAACAATTAAGAGTAAATTAGTTAAATGACTCCGTCCAAGTGGTTGAAAAATTATCATTATCATCATCACCACCACCACCGCAGCATATTTAGACTTTACTTCTGTGCATTGGTCAGCTCCCACCCTGAAGACATGAAAGTCTTTGTTACATTTGGACTGCTAAAATAGGACTGTGATGTTCTACTGAGTGCCTGAGATTTTTGCTGGACAGATAGTATGAGTAAGTTATTTATGATAGGTCTTGGTATCATGTGCATGTCATTTGCATAAAATAGACATTGTGCGTGTAATATGTAAAATCTGTGTGAAGATATACACATCTGCAAGAAGGTATTGTATAAGTGACTGAAATGCACGTTTGCTCTGTACATACAGAAAATTTGGATGTTAGGATATATGCATCTTTGTATGCACATGCACGTATTATGTGCGTAGACCATGTGGGACGAGTCGAGGTGCATGGCATAAATATTAGTTATATTTCACGGGTGATGCTTGTGAGTATGATAAATACTGATATCCTTACTTTCTCAAGTCCATAAAGGGAGCTTAAAAATGATCATCCTCAGGATGCATGCAAAAATATATGAGCATGTATTGTAGTCTTGTCCTCATAGTGTTAGGAGTCGTTAATTATTGGAACATGAATGGAGCAAACGTTTAATTAATGTCAAAAGAGACTGGTTATATTCCCTCCAAATTTTTATGCTACTATTTTCAGATACGTTTTTTCGGCTTACTTTTGCATTTAGAAAGAAAGTTTGTTCCAAACCATAAGCAAACTATTCAGTACTCATATCCAATCCGAGTAACTCGCCAACCGATGGGTTTCACTGAAAAAGAGTCGACGAAATTAATCTTTTAGTGTACTCATTGTATTGCATTCCTTCTATTCAAAGGCGGACTGAAAAAAGGACGTAATCCGTTACCGACCAATGGTATTTACTACTTCACTGACTCTCACAGGATGAGTAATTTTGCACAAAACGTAGTCAAATAGAAAGAGCGAAGAGCAAAGAGACGCGGGCGCTCAGTTACTTATTACGACGAATGGCCGAACACGAAGAGAAGTTCTGGTCGAATCACAAAAGACGATAATTTGAGAAAACAGGGCAGCCAAAGGGTTCGACGAATTTTGTCGACATTTTATAATAACTGATCCGTGAATGGAGGCATTAATCGGATTGATGAACGAAGGAATTCAATTGAGACGACAAATGGCGTTTTATTCTCGAACGAAGAACGCAGGGAAGATGTGAAGAAAACACTCAAAAACTCACGCGGGGGATGGAATTACTGTTTGGAACACTGACTTGTGAGTAGCTGGAGATCATACCCTGTCAAAACAAAAATAGCGTTTCATCAATTTCAAGCCTACGTTCTATGAAAAATATCCAAAAATGATGGTTTTGGGCACAATAAAACATTTCGCTATATGGCCTGCAGGGTGTGGTTTGCAGCACAATTAATTTTCGGATAGAGTTATCTATTATGAACATCAGAACACAGATTCAAGTATGCACTTGCTATACTTTTCCCAAAAATGTATTATTTTGAAACAATTTTTGGAATGGTTGTGGCTTATTTATGTACTTTTGACAAAAAATAATATTTTGGTTTGCATGCAAACTTTTCAGCATATGCGTGCCCAGAATTCTATAGTATAGAAGTTGGACAAGAGAAATGGTTGATAAAAAAAATTGTTATTTCTACAAAAACGCTCCATAGGCTGTACGGAGGAAGTTTGCTTTACCATTTTTTCCAAAATACTAGAAATTCGACTGCGGAAATTTTCAACTGTTATATTCGCCAATATAATTTTTAAAATTTTTGTTTTTCAAATAGAATACGTTGAAAACTTCATATGATAGAAAAATCGTCACAAAAAAACCCATCATCGTTTTAACTAATTACAATTTGAAAAATCCTCCATTGGCCTTTCAAGTTCTCGCTAGGAGAGCTATCGTCTATGGACAAATATATAACATGGGAGGAAAAATATACTTAAAAATATATTTTTTTAGAAATTTTTTTCAAAATTCTTAACCTATATGAAAATTTTTAACAGAAACAACGAAAGTTGTCATATCCCACGTATTTTTTTAGCACTAAACCAAAACAAACCAATCGCAAGTCCATAAGACCAATAGTTTTTTTGAGTTACTAACAATTTGCTTCCAAGTTTTTACTGATGAAATTCACATTTTCTGGTACATTAGCCTAACTGACTGCCTAGATTCTTCCCATCACGTGTCCCCTGATGGGAGTTCTGTGGGACATGGAGCATAATTTGGTCATCTGAACTCGAGGAGGAGGACTCGGAATTGAAATTTATGAGATGGGCGAAAGCAGCTAGACTTTGAGGAGGTGAAAGGACTGTGGTTTAGATAAAGGAACTGTTACTTAATCCAGAAGAACAGTACTTATTATCTCGAGGAAACGTATTCTATAATTTCAAAATTGCATTCTACACGTGTCTAAATTTACGAAATCTGGGTATCTAGCGGGGCAGATCCCTTCTGAATAAAGTAGGATATATAGGAGCCCAAGCCCACATGATGAGGTAATGATCGATTCTATATCATTCTCAATTCGAAAAATCAATCCATTCTAAATGAAGAAGAGTGAGCACGCTATTCTAAACCCCTTGAAATAGGGGCAATTAGATTGAGAAAAATAGTCGGTGTGGACAGACAGAAGGCATCCAGAGGCTGAACTTCATTCGGAAAGGTTGTTCACAAGCAGAAATTATATTGGAGTGTAAGGTAGGTCTATGTACAGGGTGACTTGAAAAAATGAAAGAATTTTTGAAATTTGTAGTGACAGTCCTGATCAGTTGACAGCACTTCCGAACCGTGATATTCAGGCAGAAAAAACTTTGCCATTTAATGGTCATAGATCGGTGGAACGGAGAACAAGTGCTTTTACTATGAAATGTATTTTATCGAATATGTGGTAGTGGGCAGGTGTGTGGATGTTCCGATCCGACGTCATTTTAATTTTGGGTGCCATGGTGTGGTCCTCAAAACACGCGATAAAAATATAAATAGAAAACTTTTGAGAGATTGGATTGGCTGTCAGAAAGAAACCAACTGGACGAATTCTAATTGAGATATTACAGCAAGTAATAGGGAATCTAACCGGCTGGATGACAGAGAACGCATAGATAAAGTAGATGGCAGCTATAGAAGATAATAATAAAAAAATTAGAAATTGGAATACCAGTTCAGTGAAGAAAGTAATTTTATTTTGGAAAATTGCCATATTTTCTTTTTTCACAAATCTATAAGGATAAGCGTCCTAAATTATGTTCTGAAAGTCTCAACCCCTACCCCGCTTTCTTCAGTCAGAATGAAGAGGAATGTGCCCCCAAATCAGTGTTCTGCAATTTCTTTAGATATCAACTTCAGCGAGAAAATAGTTCAGTCAAAAAATGTTGGACATTATAATTACAATAAAAATATTTCATGTCTTTTTTTTTGTATGATGCCCCCGCCTATAAAAATTTGAACATAAAAAATATCACTTTCTGTATTTAGTTAAGCTAATGTACTAGAAAATGTGAATTTCCTCTGCAAAAATTTGAAACCAAATCAGTAGTAACTCAAACTTATTGGTCTTATGGACCTGCGATTGGTCTGTTTTGATTCAGTGCTAAAAAAATAGGTAAGATGTGATAAGTTTCGCTGTTTCTGTTGAAAAATTTCTAAAAAAGTATATATTTAGGCACATTTTTCCTCTTATGTTACAAAAGCTCTCCTAGCGAGGACTTAAAAGGCCAATGGAGGATCTTTCAAATTGTAATTGTTTATAACGATGATACAGTTGATAGGAGGGGTGGAAGGTAAAATGTGTCTAAAAATCTACTTTTCAGCTGTTTATTCAAAGTTCCCAACCTTCATGAAATGAGGAATTTGAAAATCATTTTTATTTTATAAACGTATGGTATCTCTTTGATTATATTTGAAATTATATGATTATTTACCATACTTTATAGTCTTCATCAATTTTTCATTTCAAGAAATAATATTTTAAATTTCACATTATCTAATATTTTGTCAGCAGCTAACAAATTTTATACAATCATAACATACCATTTACACATATGAACTTGAAGACAATTAATGTGATCATCAAAATTCATAATGCTTTTCTCTGAAAAACCTACTTTTCTAGGGAGTCTTGCTTCCCTGGAGTTTTATAAATTGTTTTTTCTTTGAAAAATAAATGGGTACCTCACCTTTTTCTATTTTTTTATTTTTTCCTCCATGTTGATTATTAACTGTGGCTCTTGTAACTCTTATATGAATTTTTGATATGTAAACATCTTATCAGTCACTGTCTATGATAGGGGCTAAATGAGAATTATGATCCTCAGATTCATGTAACTGTAACTCTTACAATTGTAACCCTTGTTTGTGTGTGTTATGTCATGTTTAGTTGTGTGGTTTGTTGCGCATGCCCACAACCACACTATTTTATATTTGCACATGAATCCTTCATGAGTATGCCCCAGAGGAATTCATACCTTTTTGATATTTAAACATCTTATCACTCGGTCTAATGTAAGGGCCAAATGAGAATTACAATCAGATTTGAGTAACTGTAACTCTCACAATCATAACTCTCTCTTGTGTGTGTTACATATCATGTAGGTGTGTGGTTGTGGTGCGCATGCTACTATTATTCTGTTTACTCATCAATCCTTTATGAGTAATAGTCCATACTCGGGCCTTTTTTGTTTTTTCACTCTAGTGACCACCCCTGGTATATTGCGAGTCATTGCTGAAAGTGATACGGTGATACAACTGGTTTGCTATTGAGATGCCAACCATTGCAAGGTCTTATTATGCTCCTAATAATTGCACTATTTTCTTTTAAAATTGCTTCTTTCGCTGTGTAATTGTGACCAAGCAATGGACCAGAGCATTCGCGGCAATTAGTGGGTAGGTAGTGGGTGCAATCCTTACAAGTTATTGCGAGAAACGATTGTTGCAGGATGGAGTTAGTAGTTTCATTATAACGAGGGACACGACGAGCAGCGATAATAAGTACCTATACAGTCGTTGGATTTCTACCGTACGTTCGGAATGAAAGATAATTTACAAATTGAACGCGAAATAGGAGGAGTAAGTCCAAAGACTGGGTGGAGAAAACAATTCGAAGAATTGTATGCAAGGTATGAGGCTTCTGTATTTGAGTTCGTGGTATCGAAATTATAGAATACAAAATTGTAAAACGAGCTCGTCGTCGAAGACGAAATAAAACGAACTAACGAACTTCCGATTGGGAAAATAATTCGCCCAGTTGGTAATAGTTTCCTCTACGATCCTAAACTCCTGCAGCGTAATTTTGAATTCTGTTTTTCTGTCTATATCCCTCTCCCTCTTCTTCTCTCACCTCTTTGTGGTGGAGACGAACTAATAAAAATACACAACTGTTATTCACCGAGGAACGTTTACCATATTCTGATGCACTGTCAAAATTGAAGAGAAAAAAAAAATACACTACCTGTATAGCGAAAAAATTAAGCTGTTTTGCTGAATTTTTATCGACTCGACATTCGGGCATACGCATTGGAAGGGATGAAACAAAACAATCGAAGAAGGGAGAGCTGAGTAGAGAAGATGAAGGTGGAGACTGAAAAATACCAAAAACACGTTCAAGGATACCTAACTGACTACTGCACAATATCGACGATTTAATGTAATTAGACGTCGAACAGACGAGAAAACGAGCTTTAATGAGAATGGTGATGGTTGATGGAGGAGGTGATGGTGCAGGCGGTGGTGACAGTGCTGGTGGTTATTGCGGTGGTGGCTGTTCCACAATGGAGGGATGCTGTCGTGCAAAGGAACGCAGAAAGAGAGCAGAATAAAATTCAGCCAGCGGAAACGAGAGAATTTGCGTACTAAATTAGAGAGGAGACTGAAATTACGTTCGTAGAGACAAAAAGCGAAACGAAGGAGAAAAAAAAGATGAAAACTTGAAGAGGACGGAGTCGAATTCGTGGAGATAATGACATCGAGACGTCTTAAATCGAGAACGGATTTTCGATGGAAATGGTTTCGTATAGTCGACGATAAATACGATAAATTATGTTACTTTATTGGTATGAGATTCAACGTAACTACTTAAACGACTAGTAGGACTATTGATTCATTACTAAACAGTTATCTGATGAAAAAAATATTTGAGAATGAGACAATCTTGTCGCATAAATTATATAGAGCAAGCATAAAATTCACAGGAAGAGCATTGAAATTCATTCTCACTCCATCCCTTTGAAGTCGTGGTTTTTTATGTTGGCTACTGGGTACCTTCTTGAATATCATAGCATAATTGTAACGAATTATTGTAGGCTATATATTATAATAAATTATTGAGCTGTAACCGACTTTGGTTGTAGGAAATAAATTAATACCAATGGGCAAAAAGGAAAAGTTTGTCTATGGTGTTTTCGGATAAATAATTAAATACTACTCATCAGACTGAGATGAAACTTTACTGACGTATTGAGCTTGATTTTTTAAACGACTGAGATTTTATACTACTCAACTTTATCGAAAAGAGGCTAAACAGTGACAATTCGAGTTGGACAAAAAGTAGAATATTCTCGAAGTAGCCGAGAAATGCCAAGTAAAGGTAGATGAATTCATTTTACATACTTAGTAAGACTAATATAAAAAAAAAATGTTCAGCCTTTAAAATTAAGTCTATATTATGAAATGGAACCAGAAATGCGCAAATTTCAAAATTTTGTTAAATCTGAAAACTGCAATTCCGGAATCATTTGAAGTTGTCCAGGGAAGTCCTGTGAACAATATATGTATCTCATTGGTATTTAACATGGTATATGGAACAAATCGGTCATTACCCAAGATCACTTAAAAAAAAAAAAAAAATTAAAATACCCTGAAAATCCATTTTCTCTTTTATGTAATCCGTCAAGATCGGACCAAATTCATTTCTAAAATTTATTTCACACCATCATAAACAGTCATCTTAGTAGAACACATATACAGATCGAATTTTGGATAAATATGACATACTACTACTATTATACCTTCTTTGTTTTTTTATAATATTGTTTGGCGTTTATTCCCACTTATGTCTTGTTTAGATTTCCAGTATTTTATTATTAATTTATGAAACACACATATTATTTTACAGGTTCTGATTTAGAATTTAAAACAATTTTTTTTCATTGATCATCTTTTTTGCCTTTAGGTTCTGCGTAATTTGCATCTGTTGTTTGTAATTTTCAAAAATATAGCTGCATTCTACCTTTTTATGAATTTCATATATCTATATTTTTTTAATACATTGGAAAAAAAAAGTGTTTCGTGAACATTACTCTTTTAAAATCGTCTCTTCCATTTAAGGATGGTATTTTTCACACGAATACTTTTTTTTTTTACTTTTTAGTGTTGTGGTCCCAGGATAAGTACCTACATCTCCTCCATCCACTCACCCTCCCTAACATCCTACCACACAGCCAACTTTTCTTTAAGCCTTCTTTGTTTTCATTTTATCTGACTGCTTTTCTTCATATTTCACAAATACGACAAACGAAAAGTCGCTACACCCTCTTGTCTTCCCAGTCAGAATATTTTTAAATCAAAATATATTCCTCTTCAGTGGATTTCGAGTGGTAACAAAGCTGTTTCCTTCTCGCTCCTATTATCATCTGACAAACGCTGATGAAGAAGAAAAAATAAAAAATAAATCCATTCGAAATACAAAACGAAAACTTTTCTCTTCTGAATTTCTTCTCTTTTTCTTCCCTTTCTTCCTATCCTCTCAAAACACGTTATATTATTTAATTTTATGTACATTTCGTAAGAATCTTTTCTTTTTACTGTGAATTTTTTTTTTTTTTGACTTTTTGACTTTATAACTTTTTCATTTTTACTCTTTTCGCAAAAGTAATTCAATTTTGAGTTGCACGCGTTCGCCTCCCTTATTTAGATTGGGATTTTACTTTTTTTTTTATCTCTAATTTTAATTTTTAAGAAGTGTATAGTTTTTAACGCCTTTTCGCTTCGGACTAAAGAAAAAGAAGAAAAAAATGTTTTTTCCGTCTTTACCCTTTCGTTACTCTCAATCTGCTTCCTATTGTAAAGTTTTATTAAACGATTCAATGAACCGCAAAAAAGTCGAAATTGAATTTTAGAAAGTCGTCATGTGGTTGCGAATCGAATTGTACGAGTTATGAAATATGTATAGATATATGTACAGTACAGAAATATTGTTCATCGCTATATATTTCCACGAATACGTGTTGTCTTCTACTATTTTTCCAGTCTGTTGTCTCAAAAATATCATGAAACTTTCATAGGAATTGTCTGCTATAATGCATCGTAATATCGAATGTTTACTATTTTGTCGTACGAACAAAACTTTTATTATCTGGGAGGCGAAATTCCGTTATTTTTGAGTAAGAACGACGAAAAAGTTGAGTTCCAACTTTGTTCTAGGGTCTAGAATTCTAGGAGATAGTATCCCAAACCAACAGCGGGTGGGACGATGAGTATACGAGTGCATAATATTATACTGGCCTGTGTCAGCTTGTAAAATTATATTTGCCTATACTAATTTCATTTTTTAAGTTTAAAATAAAAAATAAAAAATAATATCCCACAAGTAGCCCATGTATACGTATATATAACATACATATATTACCTATTTATTTCACAGTCAATTTCCAAAATCAACCCTTATTGAAAATGCCTATGCACTTACTATTTTGCGATCAAATGCTATAATAAATCTGCATTATAGCTTTTTACTGAATGAAATTAGGCATTATATACGAGTATAATGCGCATCACTCTCCGGAATTTTCTGTAACTATAGAATTCAGACAAGTTTTATCAATATTCTTCGTTAGAAAAAATCAATAAATCGTCAAATACTAATAGTCAAATTAATTCAAACGTATTATATTAATAAAATAATATAGGTAATAAGGAAAAAAAAATCTTTTTTTTATTTTTCAATTACAATAAATTCTTATCTATTATATTGTACCAAAATAACAATTCTTGAAATGACTGTAATTTTTCCATATTGTATTATTTTATTAATATAATACGATTGAATTAATTTGACTATTAGGATTTTATGGTTTATTGATTTTGTTTAACGAAGAATATTGATAAAACTTGACGAAATTCTATAATTTATAGAAAATAAAAAAATTACCTATTTTACCATTTGAAATTTGGTATATCTGTTGGGGGATGGTAGAGAATTGTTGAAATTAGTACATGCTTGGGTAAAACAATTTCAGAAAACTGAACTATGAAAAGTTGCATATGCACGAAATAAAGGAATTACTACATGGAGAAAAAAAAAAAGAAGTAATTATCATACTGAGGTGTACGACATATCTTACGCCATTAAAGTAACCCAAATAAAAAAAAAATAGGGGTGATGGTTATTTATAAAGGTAGACTCTACTTTATGTCTAGAATTACTACTGCGTATTAAGAAAATTCTAGGTGTACTGCATAAAATGAGAATGCTCAAAAATGCCTCATGGGGTGTAGTACACCCCAGTGTGTTATTCCAGGTGGGTTTTACCTACATGGCCGTTTCACTCAACATCTGAAGAATATATTTGTTGTCTGGGTGGATTGAGATCCCATGGTCAGTGGTCTACCAGCATGAAATTTTCAGTCACATACTGAAGCACTTATTGAACTGCTCACAACCTTTCGAATGCAAAGCCAAGCACTGAAACACCGTGCCTCGCAGACCATTTAAGAAGTTTTTTGTTGAAAAAAAATCTTCCATTGTAAATTGATGCACACACTAAATTATATTGAAACTTAAACCCAATTATTTCGATAAAATATAGTAGAACTTTTTTTTTTGTTGATAAGGGGTTAAAACAAAAAGGAAAATAGGTCAAGTAAAAATGAATTTTTTAAATACGATTTTATAATGAAAAAATTAAACTCCGAAATGAACATTAAAATTATCATTTGTGATAACGCTGATAACGAATATTGATACGTTTTTGTATCGATAGTTGGAATCTTGGTGATTGCTATCGTAGCGCTTGAGGTGGTTGCCACAAATACTCTTTGGCATTGAAATTGGTGAGTAAGTGGGATAAAACCGTATACAAAAAGTTTAATGAGGGTTTTGTATTAGTCTCACTATTAATGTGTATGAAATGAGGATTAATGGTCAAATAAGTGTGGTCTTTATTTCAGAAAAAAAAAATTCTGCATTTCCAACTACCTTAAACCATTTATTTTTCTTAAATTTTATTTTTAAATGTCGTCTGATGAAAAATAAGTTATTGAAAGTACAATTTTATAAGCGGTACAAAACTCCTCCCACCGAAGTTCTACGTTCGAAACTCAAAAATGATAAAACAAAAACCTGTTGTTAAAGGAATTCAAATTCGACAATCCAGAGGCAGAAAGCAACGTTGCTACCATGATGCCATACCAGAAGTTGGTGAAATACTTAAACCGTATATTGACTACATAGATCTGGACCAGTAGAAAACAATGATTTCTGGTTAGACATACCGGCGCTAAGTAAGCCTAGACAGTATACCACATAACGTACTTTAAACTATCTTTATGTACACTGTCTTTGTTAATTGAGTGGATGACCCTTCTCAAATGTATTTTAAGTTGGTGAACCCAATCAAAACGTCAAAATTATGCACCAAATACATGCTGATTGCCTACTGTTATACCACCATGTCTTTACATTACAAAGTACATTGGTTGTATGGAACTTTACTGGTCCAGTACTGTGTAATCAAAGGTGACATAGATACAAACTTGTGTTGAAGTTAACACTATAAGTACGTCACATTTTGTCCTTTGTTGTATCTTCTACCGTGGATGGAGGCGTGGCCGTGCTGAATTTTCCTTGCTTTTCCTAATCTGCAAGTCCCTAATTTCCTGGGCTGGTAACCTGAAGTCTACTTTGATAGGTGATTAACATACTTATTTAAATCTCTGCCTAATACAATAAGTCCTCAAGATGTCGAATAAGTTTAGTTAAAAAACGAGTAATAAAAAATAGGCTTTCATAATTTGACAAATGAAAAAATATACAAAAATTTCATTCTCTCTCGAGACTTAAAGACTAGATACGTCGCATGAAAGAATCGTCTTTATCTTTATCACTACACCATAGTGATGATTTCAGCCACATGATGAAACTTGTTTTGAAAAATAACAATGTTGATAAAGGATATGTTGACTGATGAAAACAGGCACTTTGATAAGGGATAACTGATAAAAACCAAATCCAATTTTAGCGCCCCCAGATGTCAGTATAAGAACTAAGTCAAATTTTGTTGCGTTAGTATCTGCAATAAAAGCGTATAAAAAATAGCAGGAAATGTGAAAAAAAAAAAAGCCTAAATTGTTCCCAATCTATGAAAAGACCATACTTTATAAGCTTCTAAAATTTGAACCAAACTTGCCCCATTAAAAAAAAATTTTTAGAACATAATAATATATGAAGGGCATAAGCATTCTCAGTTTACCATTTTAATGTCAAAAATTCTCAAAAATATTGTTGGCCAAAAGTTGGACCTCATCAACTCTTTATCTTTTTCGATAGATTATATATGTGGTGACATCAAACCAAACTTAATAGAGTTACGTACATTGTGGCTACCTACATTTTCCCCTTTTTCTGCCAAACATTGACCTACTTAATGAGAAAGAACAAGTTAGTTGTTGCAAGCTATATGTTCAGAATGAAGGGGGAAAAAGAGACGGAAACGGTTGTGAGGCAAAAAAAACTCGGGCGAAAGAAAGAAAACGAGTAACTTTAATAAAGAAATTAAAAGAAATCTTGTCATGATCCCTCGGCGAGGAAAAACTTTTAAAACCTCATTTCGACGACTAACATTATCGCGTGTCTCAACTTTAATCGTGTAGTCTACCTTTTTCTTTTTCATCCATCCTTCTCTTTTTATCTCATTTTCTTTGTCTGTCGTTTCTAGCTTTTGCAATATTCATTGGAGACTGTTCCTTTTTTTTCCTTTTTATTTTCTTTGCTGCATGAGACCATTTTAAGTGGGTAATTTTAGATAGTAAATTCGCTCGTTATTTTGAATTTTGTTTCGGATTAGAGAAAAAGAAAAAAATTATTATTTCCCCGCCACCTTGACAACCATTACTTAGGTAACAGGTTAATGTGTGTAAGTTAAAAAATTTACTTTTTTTTTATGGTTCTGATTGGGTCTGCTTTTCTGCCTCTGTCGCTATTTCTCCGTTTGTCTGTCCCCATTTTTCTTTTATTCGGGGAATGTTGATTTATTCAGCCAGATTTCACATAGATACCCGGAAGCTGGAAACCTTTTGCTTTTTTTTTCTTTTTTCATTCTTTTCACCCTTCACCGTTGTTGTTATAAAATGACTATCATTAACGAAAGCAGAACTCGGTAATTTTCCACTTCAATTACTACGGTAACGAATAAAGTGGTGGTTGGGGTAGTTGTGGAAGGATAGCAGTAGGAAGTCAGGACAGAGATACAGACAGAGACCAACAGGCTGGCTGATAGATACAAAGAGGCAAACAGACAGAGACAGCAAAATATGTGGGAAGTAGATGGCAGATGGGAAGAATGAGGAGCGATGAGGAGAGGAAGGTAGCATAAAATGAGGAATATTTTCATCGTTAAATTTAACGTCGCTTATGAAAACCATTTTTTCGTATTCGCATTTTTCAGGGAGGCGATTCCAACGGTATTTTTCTCTCTTTTTTCATTTTTTCATTCGGCGCTGTTTTTCCGCTTCACAAATCGCTAATCGATGAATAATACGTTAAATACGAAATATAGACGAGCGTTTACAGGGGTTATTTTTTATAGGTGGCTGAACGGTTGATTATTTGGTCGGTTTAGTCGTGCGCTGATTTAAGCAGTTGATATTTACAAATGGCTGCCTGGTATTCTTGGAATGGTATATTCTCTTTTCGAGTGGCTCTTTTTCGCAACCATTTTAACTATGGAGATTGCTTCATCACACCTAAACATGACGTTATTAAAAGGACATTAGTAGAATCATTTATGTGATCTTCCATGCCTGTTGTTTTTAGGCCTAATTTTTGCGATGCTAGATGTATTAAAGCTCATGGTCAACTCGACTTGAGGATTATCATTATAATAAACGTACAGCCCGATTTTTTAAAACAAAATTCAACGATAATTATTCAGACAAAATTCAAGGAGCTTGCGCCAACTACAAATATTTCGTTGTTTCCATCCTAATAACGAAATGATCAGTGTTGCCAGGCCAGTACAAGCCAAAAACGGTGCTTCAGGGCTTGTAATGTAATATACATATAAGATGTCAAGATGTTAAATAGGATATGTTAGAGGGTTAGGACTTTTTGTGTTCTGGTTGTAAAAGGTTACATCAACTCAGATCCGAACATAAATGTGTAAATAATGAGTTAGGTTCGGCGCCAAACGTTCCAGCGACACACTTCCCTATCAGTGAATAATTTATTTCAAGTTTTTATTTCAAGTTCTTACCTCATTATTTTTAAAATAATATCGTACTGATTCATTTCCCAACCATAATTAGTTGTTTTCGTTTCACTATAAACTTAATTTTATGCAGAGAAGTGAATAGAGACGTATCTTTGTACAGTTATTTCCAATAAATAAATTAGCTTTAACTATGCCTGTTGAGTCGACTGGGGGAACATACAAACAGAAAAAAAAGTTAGTAGTTGTTTTCAATGCTTTCTTTATTTTATCAATTGTTTAAATTGAGCATAAGTTTTCTTTCAGATGGAAAATCCTTCAATTTTCTATGTAAAATTCCTCTATTTTCATTAGTAGTAGTTTACCAATTGAAAAAGCCAGGTGTTGCGGGTTGCGTCGGCTCATATTAGCAATGATACAACGTTTTGTATTTTCAGATTATTACGAGGCTAACCGTCAAGTTGAAGTTGACTTTAAACAGCTAAAATGGCGTTGTGACTTGAACTGTCAACAGAATTGTACCCTAGGTAGTTAGCTAGTAGCTTGAAAACTAGCCAAGTGTGAACAATCTTATACATTGAAAACAACCTTTAAAAAACTTGGCAGATGTGTCTTTTGTGAAGAAGATTTCTCCTTGCAGCGAACCTACATGAACTATTTTATAGGCTCAGATTTTCTCTTGTAAGTTGAATATAATCCCTCTTAAATTATACCAGATGATTCAAACCTGATACCTTCAGGATTACTATGGAAACTGCCAGACCTTGTCTTATATAAAATACATTCGCCAGTTATACCCGATGGTGAGATGGATGTGTGGTTAAGTTATTTTCTTTTAGCTGGCAAATATGTAAGTCCTGGTTTTTGATTCCTTAAACCAACAAAACCTACATCTAGTGACCCTTGACATATCCTGGATATGCACGCACCCTAGTGGTACGCGGTGAAATTCACAATTCTCCTTCCTAACTTAAGTTTCCAATAGATTCCACCCTATGTAGTGGAAATATATATAGGTAGTGTGAGCCTGGGTGTATAGGTACAAGAGGCGTTTCAGAGTCATCTAATGTTGTTCAACTCATGTTGAGTCTCTCTAAGGGGGAGTATGTGGGAACTGTCATACCTTGTCCTATGTAAAATACATTTGCCAGTTATAGTGGGTGGTGAAGTACTTATACTCTCTCAAGATTCGACTTGAAAGAACGAATAAAGTAATGACAATTTATTAAACTTTATACTGTAGATAAGTGACAAAAGGGATAAAAAAGATTTCGCATCTAATTATTCTTCAGGTTTGAAAAAAATTCTTAAACTGCTTTGTCCTTCTTTGAAATAATATGCATCCAAAAAAATTACAAACACTTGGCGTTTCATCATATTTCATATTATCTTGGCTTGGTCCTGTTTTTTAGATGACATTTACCTGTTTAATCTTCCTATTGACCTATTTCTGGCGATTACCTTTTTAACTGATTCAGTTTGGTTCACCGAGAGTAACGAGAAGTGGAGTCTTTGTGAAAACACTGCCTGTGTAGGCTGTTGACTCCAGATAAATTAATTCAATTTGCCGCGAAAATCTTTTCATTCTTCCACCTGAAAATCACGCTCACACTTTTAGCTACAAGTTGCTAATTTCAAAGTTTATCGCCTTCGTTATCGATGGAAACCCTTTATGTTTGAAGTAAAAAAGCCGATTCCATCGCTCACCTTTATGAGTTAAAAGGTTCGTTGACTGAACAGAAATGTGGTTAATTTACATATCATTTGATATTGAAAAACTACTTTCAATGAACTCAAAAATCCAACATCAAAGTCGTTCTGAAAACAACCCCGCAGCCACATTATACCTAAATTTATATAAATGTATGCTTGTACCCACGTCGCTTTTTTTTAATAGTTTAAATATTTTTCCTGCGCCACGCCATAAGCGTCCACATCTGCACGTACATATATACTATACATGTGCGTACAAACACAGGTACCACATACATTCACTCAGTCTCCAGTATGATTTTCACAACACCATTCTTTTACCCTACAGCTTCATTTCACTTACCACTTTTCGCCAGTTAAGCGGATTAGTGCTTTTGTGGAAAGTAGGAGTATGTCACACACATGCAGACGCAGACAATTGCCACTCTCTGAATTCATGTTAGAGGGGTGGAGTGTATAGAGAGCTAGAGTTTTAGGCGTTATAATTATACGAATTCATTTTCAAAATAACTAACGTAAATTTTAAAAAGTTTTTTTTTTTTTTTTTTTTTTTTAACATCGACCCGTAGCTTTTTCATAATGTAATACTTCGCAGCACTTAAGTTAGACTGCTTTACGAAATTCTCGTGACTGTTCTCGGAATAATTTTGAATTTTGTTTTTGATTTTAGGATGAAACAAGGCTGGAAAACAGGGTTACGGATGCCGATATGACAGCAGTTAACGCGGTAAGATGATTATAGAATTTGGCGGTGATTTTAATGTTATGCGTACCTACATAAGTACTGCGCAAAGCTTTTAAAATCTCTACAAGTCAGTCAAGTTCTTGGCGCAATTGACAAACAAGAACCACTGACGTCATCAATTCCATGAGGATTATATGTGTATGATTATGTATACATAAAATCTTCACGTGCAGGTTTTATTTTTGTTTACATCGAACCTGGCTGACCTGTAAAGATTTTAAAGATTTTGAGTATTGTGAACATAATGTCTTTAAAATCTCTATAGGTCTGCCCAGTTTGATATAAACAAAAATACAACCTGCAAGAGAATGACGTCGTCGGTTCCATTGCCTCTATCTCATTTTTATACCAATTTTTGGTACTTTCGGAGATAAGGAAGTAGTTAAATGTGTCCGACAGTATTGGAACCGATGACCTCACACAACACTAAACCGATTTACGCGTGGGAATTTGGCTGACCTGTAGAGATTTTTCATTTTTACGAATATTAAGTTGATATTCTGATTTTTGGCGTTGAACAGGACAACATTGAAACGAAATATTAAAGACAAGACTATAGGAGAGCCGTAGTTTAAACAGATAATTTCTCTGTATAAACTGCGTGATGCGTAAAACAATCAGGAACTAAGGATAGGGTTGTGCAAAAATAACTAGAACTCAAATCTCGCATTTCTTGGAAACCTGAAAAATACGATCATATTGCTGTTCTTGGAACTGGCCTGAACAAACTACCTAATGGTAACTGCTGAACCGCCCTCGATTTGATAATAAAAACAAAGTGTGGCCTCATCTGCATATATTTTAACATATTATTATTATTATTATTCTTTTTAGCTCATGCATATACTTATTGCCATCTATATAGCAGCACTTGTAGTGATAGAAGACGTTAAACTAGTGCGTGAGTGTTACTTTTATTGGATACGTTTCAATTCAACATAATATGGGGCTTAATATCAAATTTATTTTCACAACAATAGTGTGTCTCAATGCTTTAGACTACGCAGATAGCTACAACACAACCTGTCAGCGTAAGTTTTTGCTACTATAAATGTATCTGTAAGGATCTCAAAATGAAACATTGATAATGTCCAGTTCATTCTCTGAACCTACCTAATTGGAAAAAGAAACGAATCTTTAGTTATAAAATAAATTTGTTCTGTATAAAATATTAAAAAAAAAAAAAAAAAATGAACGCACCTTGAAGGAATAAAATTTTCCTAGGCATTTCATCCATTACCTGGCAACAGTTAGGCAGATTGTCAAATGATATAAGAAATAAAATGAAAGAATTCTTGTAATATTAATGAGGTGAAATGATTAAGAACCTAGGGACTGCTTGTTTGAAAAAGTTTTTTTTTTCATAGCTTCTCTCCCTTGAAATTTAATTTTTCGTCTTTATCTAAAATACTTCACTCATTTGGACCATGCCAAACAGTGGTGATTGAAATGAATGTTCTTCCTCAGTGTTCTCAGGATCTGAGTTGTGACGAGGAATGAGGATGTGTTTCAGAAACAAAATTTGGAAAACATTTGCCACCAATTCATTGTATTCAACTGTTATTGGTATTAATGAATTAGATACGTTGCTACGTAGCAATATTGTTACATTAAAAATAACAAATCGTATCTTTTGTTTTCTTTTTCATAAACTTTGCTATACTATTGAAAACAAATGATTAAAATAACCACTACCATTTTTTTTGGTAGCATTAGCCAATAACTGTAATTTCTGCCTGTTCAGACAAGAAAACAGCTTCATTTCTCACTTTGCATAAAATGCTTAGAAAATAAGTACCGTTACTGTTTCGGAATTTCATTAAATGACTAAAAAGTTTTAGGTATTTCATGAAATGCCTTATTTCATACTTTTCCCGTAACGTAATTATATATGTATACTTATACAAAACTGATAATGGGAAAAATGTAACTATTACTAAAGTATCGTTCTTGTATTCGGCCTTTGGGGCTCGCATATGGCCCTAAGGGGTGAATATAAGAACGATACTTAAATACTTACTTTAAAAAGACTTGAATAATGTTTCATTAGTGGTTTCAAAGTGAAAGTAGGTACAAGAAAAATTGGTAATTGTATCTTTCATTAGTATAAAGAACCGCTCTTAAGTATATTGTGAGAGTCAGTATAACTAAGTGGTGAAAATTCTCTTGAAATACGTCTCGTATGAAAGATGTGTTTGTTCTTTTTTAAACTTGGCTTGGTATGTACATTGAATTGGCACAACGTTCCAGTAATTGGTTTAAATAATTTTCAGTTAATGGAACTCAACGATTTAGCTTCTGCTCCTGTCAGCAAACTGATAATATGACAAATCAATGATTGGGTCTAAAGTGTTATTTCTTAATTTGAAACTGGGTCCCGTTCTTTGGTTCAGCATTTATAGATCACGTACCTCGCAGGAGTTGTAGTTCAATGGAGAGAAGTGTACGTAAGAAGAAAAACTTGATTAATAATCGAGGGGGAAAACTCTTGCCAGTGTAGGAAAGCAAATTCTGCCAATGCATTTTCTAGTACCGCAATTGCAGAACATTGTTCGTGGGAGCTCGAAAAGAAGATGAGTTGAAAAAATTTTCACAATCTATAGCCCTAAACTTATCACTGTCACACGGGTAACTAGTGGTATTGAACCAAAAACTTCGGTAATGAACTACTTGTAATTTGTGTGTATTATGCATGCTGAAAAACATATCGAAACAGATACTGGATTAAACAGATATCTTCAACTCATTTTTAAGCAACTTTCATTCTGTTCCAGTGCTACCTTTTGGCTCTTGTGCATAAGAATTTCATTCCTATAAGAAATGAAATTACTGTTGAGGTGAATACATGAGTAATGGCAGTATAATTTTATTTTTTTAATTTTTTTTAATGAAAATTAAACAGAAGAAAAAAAACGCAGACTCAAAATGAACCATATTTTTATTCTCTCGGTCTAAAAAATTAAAGAAACCTCTCGATAAGAAATTAGAAACCGAATTCGACAATATTTTTTAATGAAAGTTGCTCATTTAACAATTATGTGAATCTCGGTCACGTTGATACAGCTGACGCCCCCTATCTGTAACGTATATACAATTAAACAGTTTCCTATCTATAAAATTAATAATTTACCTATAAAAGGCTGTAAGTATCTAGTAGGATCAATCGTACCGTACGATTTGATACAAGCTCTCTGCAAAAGTACAATATTATTTGGTCTCCAAATGGTTTTGCTGGAGATGTTGTCTTGTCTTCTTGTTAAACAGTCAGAATCGCCCTAACAAAAGAAAATTGTCCCAGCTGAAAATTCTGAATTTTTGTTTTGTCATCTAAATCATTCATATGTGAAAATTCCAGCGTACAAATGATCTGTAAAATGCATTCTCTTCATTTTCCGTTATTTGAAATGCCGTAGTTTTTCTGGAGAAGACTGTCACATTTGGAGTTATGTCTGAATTATTTGAAATCCCCTCGAGAATTTCTTTTTCACTGCCTCTCTATCGAAGTTGAAAAATTTATAGTTTTTCTTCGAAATTTCTGGGAAAAAGTTTCATATTTTCAATTACTGCGGTGCTCTTTGGAAGGAAAAATTCGCAGGAAATTAATAATTTCTAATGCAGTTTCCTAGTTATTTAAAAAATCATTTCTGCAATTAAAAAATCTTATAATTTCAACGCATATTATTTACTTTTTTTTTCAATGCTTGATTCTGCCAGATATGACTTAACTCAGAAAATTAAATTTTTTGTGAAATAATAGGAAAATTCGAGATTCAGCTTTGCTTAAAAGTGGGAAAAAAGAAAACAAGTTTTAGGTTCAAGCTAGTGTAGGGTGTGTACGTTAAATTAAAGAGTTCAAATTTTCCCTAACATTTCAATTCGAAGATATTTAAATTGTAATTTTAGAAACATTTCTGTCAAACTGTTTTTCAAAAAACAAAATACATTGTCTCGAATTATGGAAATTTTCTCGTGTAATGGTAGGCCAACGGTTGGAGATTATTATAACTGAACATTGAGAGCAACGTTCAGAGCTTCATCCAAAAGGGAAAGTCTGGATGTCAATCTCAAAGTTCCAAAAAAAAACCATTGAAACACATATTTTAGAACACCAAAAACTAAAAAATTTTTTTCAGTTGCTTCGTAACTTATGCTAAATTGTTTTATATCAATTTGTTCAAACCCCCAACCACAAAAAAAAAAAGTAAATTTTACATACCGCACTAAAAACTTACATAAAACGGTTGTTAATCGCGTTATGAATCCTTTTGAATTCTGCTGTTGAATTTTGGTATACATAACCGCACTTGAGTCTATAACCGATCAACGTCGATACTTTTGTATTATTAACACTTTCAAGTAAAGTTGTCGAGGAAAATTTTGTTTGATCGCTCGTCGATGAAAAATTGCGTGGATGTTGACTTCTTTTTCATTTTTTAAGCAAACATTTTATTGTAAGTACAGCCTTCTCGATTATTTTTGAAGCGTGTTATAGGATCCATCATCATACGATTAGTGGCACGTTTACTCGTATATTTGAGAGGCCTAAAACAATTGCAAAATGGGAGTGAATCGAATGTTAAGATTCACGGCTATTTGTATTCAGAAATTTTCCTTTGTTCCGTCTTATCAAAATGATCTTTGTTGATTAAGATAGTACACGTTAGTGTTCTACCGAGTACAAAGTGAATACGAGTGCATAAATAGGAATATCATGAAGACAGTGTGTGTGTGGGTGCTTACAAGAGTGAGTTACTGTATGCGAGAAAATGCACGTAACAAGAGTGTCAGATTTTTTGTTTTGTATTTATAAGATCTAGTCCAAATCATTTGTTTTTCGATCAGCTTAATTTATGATTTACAGTGCCGCCTTAACCAAATTAGCTATCTAGGCAAATTTCCAAAGACACCGGAGAAATTCAAAAAAAGGAAACTAAGAGGAAAAGAAATAATTGATAAATTGAACTAACTATTCTTATGTTTCTACTGTACATATGCAAGATTTTTAACATAAATGTTACAGATAATCCTTTATGGAGAGAGGGGAAAATGAAGCTATAAGTTAAGGTTAAAAACTCATTTTTTTTAAATATGCTTTTATAATTATTTATTGAAAAAATTACTAAAAAATTCCCAGCCTGATGGGATTTGATCAATGATGTACTTCTCAAGAAGGAACACGTTGCTACCACAACGTCATAATGATGGTTGTAAAGTGATAACGTCTAATAGGAGAGCTTCAATACTGAGCGTTTTCTTAAAACCCATGGTTTGTGACGTCATTATTTTCTCAGTTTTTTTGTCGTTTTTGTTTCACACTAATGGGCGATGTTGACTGTTGAGGCGTTGAGCTATTTTACAAAATTTTAATTTAATGTCATAGTGTCTTTGAGAAATTTCAGCTTTGAAACTGATGGTTCTGACTTCTGGATAACTTTGGTTGTTTTGAAAGAATTTAAGTTATTTATTGCATGATTGATAGGTATTTATTATCAACTTCATTAAATTCAAGAAATTCAACATTCCATTACTTTAAATGAGACATTGAAAATTTAAATATGTTAAATGAATATCTTGTAGTGAATTCCAAGCATTCGCCCCTGAAAATAGCGGTATATACGAAGAAAAACCGCAGTTCTCAGGACTTCAGAAGTATAGAACTAAATTCCAATTTTTTCCATATTTGATTAAAGTTATCAAGAAGAAATGCGAGAGAACTGTTAGTTGTAGAGAGCTTCAATTTAATAGAAACATCGAAGTATTTTAGTTGAAGATTCTATGAATATTTAGCTGAAATGGTTCGTATAGTTTTTGAAATATTACTGAAATTTTGCTACTATGTTGAATTCATTTTAATATCATTTGAATCACTCAATCTGAACAGAATTTCAGCAATATTTTGAAAATCACACGTACAGTTTCAGCCAAATTTTCACGGAATCTTAAATGAACATATTTCAATGTCTCTGCAAGATTTCAGTTCATCACAATCAATAATTCTCTCGTAATTCCTCTCGATAACTTTGGATTCCTCAAAAGTTTGCACAATTCCAGTGGCTTTAGTACTAAAAATACTAAAATCAAGTTTTTGTTTAGCAGCAGTAAGTTGATGATATAAATTAGTATAAATTTACCTACTTCTTGTATTTTTCCAAAATAATATAATTTTTATAGAGAGGTGCGGATTCCCCTACAAAATGCCATGCGGACATACGAAAATTAAACGATGAAAAAAATGATAATAAAAATAGTGACGTCACAGACAACAGGTCCTAAGAAAACGCTTCGTATTGAAGCTTTCGTCTTCTAACAAACAAACTCCATTTTATCGCCCTCAGATGTTAGTACCAAAATTACGTCACATTTTGTTGCGTTATTAGCTGTAATAAAAGCGTATAAAAATTATAAATTAATCAAGTAACAAAATTTCTCTTACAATTAGTGTTTTTTATTTTATTCGAGTTTTACTTTGATTTTGGTCTTGAGCGCAGAACGTGCAAAACAAAGACCAGTTTTGCACTTCAATAATAATGACAGATTAATGTTGAAAATTGTAGAGACTAAACTGCAAAATTTGGCCAAGCATAAAATACTAAAAAAAAGAAAGTAAATAAAATTGAAGAAATGGACGGGTAAATGAATAAATTTCTTTCTCGTAATCCCACCTATTGGGCTCGGAGCTAAAACATTCCCGAGTCTTTTTCACCCTACAAATCAGCCACTGGATGAGCGTATAATGAACGTTATAGTGTGAATGCCAGATTTTGAAAATTATTTGTGTAAATCCGAATTTTAAGAATTTTCAAGGTAGGAGAGGGCTGCTCGATATTCTTTGCCAAAGCCATCGACTTTGTTCGCAGGAAAGCCGTGCAAAAAATTTCGACAAGACCAAGACGATTTTGTTAGTCGTTACCTTAATCTACGTCGTCAATTTGCTTGTTAAAAAAAAATTCTCAAACGTAGATACTTACCCTGCAAACGCCTATAAGGGTGATGTATACGTGCTTAGTGTGAAATTCGAAAACAAAAGACCGTAGGGAGCAGAAAGAAAGGTTGGCTAAGAGCTTATTTCGAACGTTAAACCTATTACGAAGGCAATATTATTAAAAAAAAAAGAGAAGAATTTGCCTGAAAACATTCCTCCATAAATTCACCGTTAGATTTATAATTACCAAGCAGCGAGAGAAAATTTACGTTCAAAAAAAAAAAAAAAAAAAGAAAAAACAGCTTGGAGAAAAAGGAAAAATTGGAAAAAAAGCAATTCTCCGAAGACTTGAGATTATAAAATAAAATATATCGAGCAATCTTTGGGGAAAACTTTTTTCTCTATAGAACCGACCAAAAAACTTGAATAATAAAAAAAAAAGAGTGAGTTTTAGTGTTAGGTAAAAACATTTTGGGTGAGCATTATTTACGCGATGAGGAGAAAAAGAGAAAAAAAATCTGCTAAATTACGAAGCTAATTAGAAACAGTACGAATGGAGGCAGGCTGAAAATGGATACGAATTTCTCATTGGAGTAATTACACGATAAAACCCGTGTTGACACTTTTTCTTGCTATTTTTTTTCTCGTTGTTTTTTCGTTTTTATGTATTAGAAGAACGTACTTCATCCCACGGGGAGACAGTGAGCAATTTTTGTTTCCAGGTACAGGTTATTGTGTATTTTTGGTGATACGAATGGTCAAGATTTACAGCCGTTGTCGTCTGTGCTGATTAGTAAATTATGCATGCATTATGACACCGATAACTTACTTTGTTGACTCTCGCATGATATTGTGAATAGAATGAAAACTCTTTTAGCTTTAAAATATATATTCTCACAGGAAATAGTGATCGGGAAATTCAATGATAATTGGGACATGGTTTCCTACATTGATTGTGATCTCTCCTTATAATCTGGTTACTGATAGCCCTATACTTCGCGATTTGTTTTTTGTGTCCTCATTCCTAACAAATAAAACAGAAAATTGTTGTAAACATGTGAGGCCCGACTCCGGTTATTGAAATTTTATGAACAGATGTTATGTATTTATACAGTTTTTTCTTCGTTGTATTCCGTTATATCTATAATTCAGGTTTTAGGAACCATTCCTGAAACACCCTCCTCAAATTTTCCTTCCTTTGACTTTATGAAAGAATGCCAAAGCAGTTTATAAAACAGAAGCCGCAAACCCATATCGTGAAAATAATGCTATTTAATATTTTGTTTTCATTTTGGAAACTTCAATCGCATAAATATAATGTTGTAAACATTAATTGATTGATCATTTTTTAAAGACAGGCCAACTGTGCAGTGCCAAGACCAAATATGGAATATTGAATGCGAATGCAAAGAAATTTCTTTTTTTTCTTTTGAAACGCCCTTGAAACTTCTGATGTAAAACAAAAACTATGTGACTCAAAGTTTATAGTCTTGATGTACTCACTGTGAAAAATTTCCACCATCCCTAGGAAAAAAAGGTTTTTCTAAAAACATTATTCAAATTAGCCTAAGAATGGAAGCTAAATTATCACTAATTAGGTCTAAATTATTATTAATAAGTTCGGTAAAAATTAATTTTTAATGATTCTCTTTTAATGAGATAGTATAAAACTTTGTGTAAAACCTAGTGCTCTCACATGGTTGTCTGTTATACTATATTTTTGTTCTTTAGTGAGTACGCTATTCAAGTATCATAAAGAGTCCAAATTCAATCTTCACTTAACATTCACAGACCTAAACATGGAACAACTGGACTGAGTTAAATAAGAATGTATACAAAAAAAAAAATAAAATTAGAGATAAATATCACTGAATATAGTTCAAAAAGATAAAGTTTGCCTGAGTTTGCCCATTTGGGCATTTCTCTGTTTCATCTTTTTGTAATACCTAACTAGAGAAGATGGCCCAATACTAAAATAAAAATCAAATCCTGCCTTGGGGTGTATGCAAAATGCAATACATTCACCAAATCATGTTTTTCCTGCCACTAAAATAGGTATTGAAACAATTTTTAATTAAAACCTGTATCACTATCACACTCTTCAGTGAACACCGCTTAGTTGTGGCACGAGTGCATTGTCCTATACCCCGTCATCATTGAATGCTCAAATATCTGGAAATATTAGCACTTTCATTTTTTGGGTATTTGCAAAATGCCACCACGAAATATACCCATAAAATCACTTTCTTCAATTATAATGTGTTGCTGAGAAATAAAGAAAAAGTGATAAAATTATGTAGATGAACTGGTTTACATATCATGTTGTGGTTTGGAAAACTGGTTTTCTTTCAGCATCAGTCCGTGCATTTTTCTTTGATACACTCGCGCATTTTATTTCTTTCACACCATGAAGCATTGGGGACTCCGATTAAAAAATCTGATGGTTCCATTTAGTCAGTTGTCCTGTCAAAGTAGAAGATATGAAGAGAAAGAAATTACAGTAATATTATTGAGTCTAGTTTGCTGTTGTAATCATTTGTGCAAGTTTAGCTAGTGGTAGCTGAGAATAAACAGTGGGGTTTTGATCAAAATTTTTGAGGGTGGAACTCTGCTTTTTTGAAAAAGTATCGATGAAACAGATTTGTTCACTCCGCTCGCGAAATAGTTATCTATGATAAAAGTGTGTAATGTAAGTGATTGCAATACGAGTGTGATCCTTACAGCATGAGTTAAACGTGAGTGATGCAAATCATACGAGTAGCAATTACCAACTTTTCACGGGTGTCACATACTATTTTTTCAATGCCCCCTCCCCAAAAAACAAACAAAAGAAAAATTGAGAAAAATAAAAATATTTTGGTAACCGGCAAACATATAAGCGCGTTACTTAGGTATCACAACTCCTTCAACCAGAAGTTGTGATGTGGTGATCAAAGTATTAGCTTTTGAATGCGGAGGTTAGAGGTGCGATCCCTTGGAGCATAGAAACTTTTATTAATAAAAAAAGAATAGTGCATCAAAAAAAAAAGGTAATATTAAAGTGTATCGTAATGTTTGATGAGACTTAGTCCCCATGTGCATGAAAAAACGAAAATCACATAGCGTTTAATAATGTAAAAAAGATCAAAGTGCGCATGCTTGAAAAATTAGGTTAAAAATAGTGTTGAAATCTCCTTCTCCATGTACAGTTTAGAGGCACGAAAACTTGTTTTTAACGTAGGTGTTAAAAAAAAAAACTTTTTCAAGTGTTTTTACCAGCTACAAACCGAGGAGATATTATGTTTGGTATGCCTATCTTCGGAACTAACGGAATTTCATTCGATCAGAACAAGTGTCTCACTTTATAGGTTTTAATGAAAACAAGCTCAAAATATTCCTGACCATCCGGAGAATGTCCTAGGTTATTCACATTTGAAAATTGAAAAATTAGTAGGGTTTAAATGAAGAAAATGAGAATTTAAAGACTGAAAAAATTATTGTCATAAATTAGGGCATATCCACAAATAAGAGGCAACCGCATCCAAGGTTTGGAACACTCCTGAATATAAATTGTGAAATAAATAGACATAATTTTGAGGAATTGTGCAACGTTCCAAGTAACATTTTATGGGTGGTTCAAGAGATTATTCATCAGTTTGGAGCAGCATATTTTTTGTGTGTCATAAACTAAATAAACGCAACAAAAAATAGCATAAAGTTTGTGGAAGATGTTGTTTTACAAGATATGTTGATTTTAAAAACGATTCAAAGTTTATGATTGACTAGAGATACCCAATGCTGCTTAGCAACAATGACTTGCGCAGATCTACATAAATGTGGCGGAATTACCAATTATCCAGGTACATTGATTATTGTGAAGAAAGAATGATTTAAAGTTAGATTCGAATAAGTATTTACGCATAGTCAAATATATCTGTAAAATTGGTCATGAGACAGTGCATTACAGAAATGGCTGTCGTATTATTAATGTAATTATAAGATAATCAAATCCTTTTTAGTTATTGTAAAAAAAAATTAATTATTAATTTTTATGTGACGGTTCATTTACTATTGTACTCCTTTGTTCCTATGGTAAAACCGCCACTGTCATACGTAAATGAAAAGTTCTGATTGAGTATCCAACTAAAAGCAGGCGCGCTGTCTGCGTATCACTCCCTAAAATTTTCAACCTTAACCAAAGAGATAATATCCTCCATAATCCATACCTATTCATCTCCCCATAATTTTCAGTGGTAAGGATACCGTAGAATTATTGACTGCATTGGGGTTTTTGGTTCGATAGCTGTGGCAATGATGGTCAGCTTTGTCAAAAAAGGTGAGATGGAAAACACGCTGTAAAATAAGCATTTGGATTTAGATTACGGACTTACCGTGCGTTGCAGACGCAGAATACATGTGTGAAATGTGTTACCTACCTATAAGCAGATAGACCTGAAAGTTAGTCAAATTCACCCCACAAAGACTCGAGGGAAAACGTTTGTCTATAGTCTTGTTTTGCATTCGTGCATGTTCATACAAATATATTTTTTTGTCGCAAACGTGACTTGAACTCGCATCCTCGTTGAGAGGTTTAGTGTTCCCTCTTCTTTTTGTTTCCTTTTTTCTTTTTGTCATATCAACTAAGTCCCCGTTGGAGACGTGGCAATTCGCATAAGTAGACAAACGAGCTGGAACACGTAACACGTCCCTTGGCGATTTTTGGTGACAGAATTTTTATAATTCACACACATTCGACCTTACATGTACGTAGACTACCTACGTATGTATGGCACTGCACGTTCGATAAATCATTGAAGGTAGTAAAGTATATGCCGTCAGTTCGTTTTTACCCTTTCCCTGCCCGCGTCATTCTCTGTCTCTGTGCATCTCTTCGTTCAGGCGAACATTCTATCACGAGTAAAATAAAATTAACAGGCGAAACAAAAGAATAAAAAAAAGGACACAAACGAAAATTAGAAGTTGAACTATTTATTCGTTCCTAAATTAGACCAAATGATCAAATAGTAAGGGTTGAAGTTGGTTCGTCGTGCGATAGATAGGGTAACGTTACACGTGTACGTTTACTTGCTCGTCGCAGTATTTTTATTCATTCCCCCGGAGAGAGACAACAATTTTCCATTTTCTCTAAATTTTCCGCCGCGTAACAAATTCTCTTTGTTCGTTCTGACTTCCGTTACTTTGTTACATGTGGAATGCTCTTCAATGTGTTATATATAGGCTGCTCTGTGCCAATTAACGTTTTTACTTCCACTATACGAGGAGGCCAATAATGGCTTGTCAATACATTTCTGCTTTCGAGTTTTTTTTTTCTTCTTTCTTTTTTTTAATCGACATACTTTCTCCACACGTAGGGCATGATACAGTTGGTGGTTGGTTAAGGTTTTGGTGCAGATGCTTGATAGGTTACCATCATTTACAGTATCAAAGAATCGCTTAAAAACAAAGGGTAATTTTCATTGAGGGGTGAGACATTTATGCATAGATCTATCTATGTTTGTTTCAAGTTCGCAATTCAGCGAAAATAATGTGCAGTTGTGCGTTTACAGCCATATTCATCACTCGTTTTCTCATAGTTTTATTTACAATAATTTAGTCTGTTGGAGTAAATATAAAGAACTCGATAGAAAATTTTTAATCAGTAACTTTTATCATGTTGTTTACCCAGAGTATTAAATATAATAGAGGACGTACGTTCGTCTAAACGCTGTTACGAAAAACGGCACCGCTTTCGAAGCTATTTGTTCGCACTCCTTCGGTACCGAAATCGAATTTCCTTGCCCTTCATTTGGGTCTGTGGGCAATAATCGGAAATTTTTTTTTCAAATAATTTAATCAAGTGAACGAATAAATGTAATTATTAATTTAGACATCACAACTAACGCGAATTTCGTAGGTAGAAATGAGATTATAAGAATGTCGGTACCTTTGCAGTAGCGGATATTTTGATGGTAAAAGGGCGTCCTCTATTATATTTAATTCACAGTGGTTGTTGAATGGTTTAATTTGTTAAGTTATTCAATTTTTTTTTTCTTATAAGATATACATTGAGTGAAGAGTAGCAGTACAACTTTTGTGTTTCTAATACCCATTCGTATTGTATTCTTGCAGCTAATTCTTAACAAAAATTTTTCCACTGGGATCTGGTTGACGCACATTTTAGGTGCTCGACCTAGCATCCGAAAGGCACTTGGTTCGTGACCAGCCACTGCCAACATTCCCGACCCTCCATTACACAACACAAGCAACCTAAACACTTGTAAACTGTACCCAGCGTAATGGTCAGCTGCTCAGATTCACAACAACGAAAAGGTTCCTAGTTTGAGACCAGCCTTCACAAATTTTCTCAACACAAATAAACCATACTCTTGTAGCTTCCTCTCGAACACTTTGCAACATAGTCCACCATTTAGCTGTAAGTTTGGTACCTATGTAAATCAAATTTGAAAAACAAAATGAAAATTAAGACAGTTATTTACCATACAAGTGACAATGTTGAGCAAATCACGCAAGTGGCGATAACCTACTCCGCATGTTTATCGCTCACGATTTTGTTTTATCCAGTTCCGGACCTTTTACATACGTTGTCTGTCTTCATTTCGGCACTGAAAGTAAATATTGTCGAGTCAGAGGGACTACTTTTTGGTGTTGGTACCAAAAAATTTAGAAAAACGGCCACAATTTCCACTACTTTTAGGTTCAAGGACTAAAAGTTTAAATTTACATTTGTGGCCGTGATGGCTGGAGTTAATATCGCGGCCACAAATTCTTCATGATTGTTTTTTTTTTACGTATAAAAATAACCTCAAATGTTATATTTTGTTCGACTACAACTGTGTTGTTTGCAAGGTTGAGTGCAGCCAAGCTAGTGCAGTTACAGGGGGATTGGCGGGTTGATACTCTCTCATGAATAAAAATCAATTTCAGTTATTTGTGTGGTGAAATTAAACTTACATTATTCACCGATGATGAATTAAAGTGGTTTAATAATCCACTATTCCACTGTTTACCCTCCACTCTAATATTATTGGAAAATTAATTGCAAATACCAATTTCACCGTAATATATGAAGAAGTGTCATTCCGTTATGCTTGTTAATGCACATTAAACAAATTTTACATGGATAACTGCTTTTTGATTTTTAAATACATTTTATACATTTTTTTAAAGAAATTTTGTTAATTAAGTGTGAATTTGTCTTCAGTAACCAGTTTGAATTAAATCCTGAAAAAAGATTCCTCAAAGAAACTGTGTAGATTGATATAATATTCCATTTCAGGCATCATTCAACTCTCGAATTCACAGATATTGCATTAATGATGTCGAAAATTTCAATTACTTTTGACATGATTGGCATATTCTACTCCTTTTTTTCGTCTTTCAGATGTACTCTCAAAGTGACAGAAAGCTTAAGACTTCAGAAAATATGAGGCTTCCAATTCGACTCCTTACAAGACATAAATGTACATAATTATCAAATCCTAAATAAAAGTAGAATCATGCATTGAACGTTAAAAAATAGTCTCACAAACTAACTCGAAAGCCTTAAAAAAAATGTAAATCTGCCCTCTTACTTGAAGTATAGTAAGTTAAAAGTCTGTTTATTTTATTTTTCTATTAAAAACTTCATGGACTAATAATTCATGCTGTTGATTTTATGCTATACTTTACCAGTACTGTTAATTATGACAGCTATTTTGGCACCAGGACGCAAACGGCTTACGTAATTTCTTAACATGTCATGTAGACCTTACAAAAAAATGCAACCTTGCTTACGTCGAAAAAATTGTTTAAAACGAGGTAAAAGTGCGTAATATACATCTACGCCATTAATTGCAACTTTATCGGTCATTTGCTTCTCTGAAGGCAGGCCAAAATTTTTGTTGACATAATTGCGGTTTTAGACGACATTAGAATAGAGTAAAAATTGTAGATGATATTTGTAAAGTGGCCTTGAGCGGTTAGTAAAGGTTTTGTTGATGTGTTAACAGCATAGCTCTCTGTGTTGGTAGAGGTGTCTCGTTGATGTGGCCGTGGCAGTTATACATTGTGATTGGTTATTAGAATATGCGTAATTAAGAGTGAGATAATAAAATAACAATGTATGATATAAACTGGGTTTAGTTTTTCATTTAAGGAGAATTTGGAAGGATGCAGAGTTGTTTAAAAGATTCACAGAGTAAATAATATTATGTAGGCGAGTAGGAAAAGAAGTAATAATGAAAAAAAGGCGATGTTATAAGACAAGTCTTGATTTGCACTGATGACATTATTATTACAGGAGATCGGTTTATAAAATATTTATGATATGATTTGAGTAAAATGAAAAATATATTGTACGAAAATAATTTGAAAATGATATGAAATTATCTTTACAAAAGTGTGGTTTGATGCTTAGTTTTCCAATTTTATAGTACTTATTGTTCGCTTCAAATGGTTCCAGATTATCTTGGTTCACTTGCTAAGAGTAGTCAGGAGTAGGCCCTTTTACATATAATGCCTATTAAAATACATCTCTCTCCCTCTTTTACTCAAAAACCTAAAAAAATCAAACTGGAATCCGAGACATTTAAATGTTAATAAATGGCGGTAGATATTTTGTTTGTGAATTTCTGTTTTTACTCGTCCCATACTGTACCTGTCACCTGAAGTCTTCCATCACAATTAAAGGAACTGAGAAATATAAATGCCAATGTATTCATGTTATAAATAAATAATATTACGTTGAAAATGTATTTTTAAAAATATGCTTTTATAAAACGTGTAAAACATATGAAGTGAAACCTAGCAAACTATTTGGCAATCAAACAGACTGTAGAGTGCGTTGAAATTCAGGTACTGATAAGAATGAAAAAGGTGAAATGAGTGAAAAAAGACATTGGCTCTTACAGGGATTCGATTTATTTGTGCTAATATTTAGGAAATTATGAATTAATTTGTGCAAATTCCTTTCATTTATGTGCTATAGATGTTCCCCGAATTTATTACTGTATCTCACTATGAATATACTAGCTTTGAATTTCTAAAAAATTAGATATTTGTGGACTGTGCATGTAAAAATGGTATTCTCTGAAGTTGGTGAAAGTAGTGTATCAATAAAAATTATGGAAAAAATGCAGAAAACTATTTGAAAAATGGTCAAGAAAAAAGTTAACAGAGCCTCATCTAGATTCATTTTTATAAGAAAACTATGCGTATTCCAACTTTCTGTATTATTTAGATTTTCACTTGAGAAAAAAAAATTTTCCTAATAAGTTTGAATTTATCTACCAGATTTCAGCCACTTTGATTTGATAGCTGAATTGCACTCACCCAGAAATCCGTAAGCCACCTTACCGACGGTTGCCATCCTACCCCTTCGGTAATGCTCTAGCGGAAAATTCGGTAACTATTCACGGGTTTATCCGTATAAGGACCAAAAACAAAGTCTAAATTTTCTTCCCAAACTGAAGTAAATAAAAGCATATAATAAACGTAAGGTAGTAAGATGCAAAATATATAGTTCGGTTAATAATTTTCAAATGTTAGTGAAAAGTGGGGATAAGTCAGTCCTTTTAGTTTTAATTTTATTTAAAAAATTGTTTTTTTGATTAAAAAAAAAAAAAAAAAAAAAAAGAAAAATTAATTCTAAAAATCTAAATCAGTAACCGCGAAGGATAAAATACGCAAGCTCTTTTTCTTCCCCGCAGGAAAAAAGCTTTTTCTACGTTAGAAAATTTGCTTTCTTTGACATTATTCGATGCTCATCGACTAAATAATTCGTGCACACCCATAATTGTCAAATCCTTATTTCCATAAACTGCCTTCAATCCTATTATTTTCGATTTCTGAACCAAAAATCGTCGACAGAGTTTTCATTAAAAATTGTATTCTCTACCGTGTCAACATTTCAACCTACCTCATCCATCCGATCGACCCTACCAAAATATACGTCTACAGACGATAAAAATTTGGCAAAGTAAAAAAATATAAAAAATAAAAAAAAGACGAAGTGAAAAAAGTCTTCAGAAAACGCGGCTTTGTATGACAACTGAAAAATGCCTTCCGGGTTTTGAAATGGGTACGAAATGCGTTCCCAGGAGAAGGTGATGGTCTCGTTTCCACCAATTTTAACTTCTTACATTAGTTTTTACAATAGATTTTTTTCGGGAGCTGGAGAAGTATGGAAAGAGGGGGTGTCTCTTTCTCGTTGACTTTTGCGAAATAAGTTTTCATTTCGTTTCGAAAGAAATTCCCAATCGACCCTACACCTTGACGATATGAACACGCCAACCACGTTAACGACTCCATTTTACCGGTTTCCACCGCCCTCTCAGCTGTTTCGCACAACTACCAACTCCTCTCAGTAAAAAAAACTCATTTATTCGGATATGTTACTCAGTTTCTTGGACAAAACTCCGTTGTATTTTTACTTGTTTTCTATATTTACGGTGTATTCTTGTACATGTACATATCATAAAGTAAATAATAGATTCTTTTTGGTTGTTAGAAAAAAAAAAGTCCGTTGAATTCAAGGTTGAAAGTGGTGGAAAAAACTTGTTCGTATAGTTTCGTACCTCCTTCGGAAAAGGTGAATTTTCCAATTACCAGACGTAATTCTGTTAATTTAACGAAAATATTTTACTTTTTTTTTTTTAGCTTTCTGTTACTCGCCTCTAACTATTGCAACTTTGCGCGTCACGTACTCTAAAAACTTGGACAAAAATCTTGTCTCAACAAGAGCCTGTTAAAAAAAAAAAAAAACTTATGTAAAAGTTTAATAAAAGAGTCTCGTACGTGACGTCACGTCTGCATTACCCTCACGCGTGTGATATATAAAAGATAATTCGTGAGGTTCTTCCATCTAATGGAGGAAAATGTAATCAGGTTTATAGTCTTTCCTATATATTCAAACCTTTTATACCTTTTTCTCTCCTGCCATTTTTCAATTCAATATTTTAGAGGTTTTTTCTTTTCTTTTTTTTGCTCTATTACCCTCGCGTATTAAAAAATTTACACTCCCATACCTTTCTTTCATACTTGTCTCCACCAGTGTATCAATAAATTCATATGTTTGTGTGGAAGATTTTGCATAAACCTTTGTCCAAGCCATTTGCACTATGGTTTTTGCATTGTATTAGCTTGCAAAAACGTTTTAAATGAATCGAGTTGATGAAAAAATTTTTCAACAATAGGGTTTCTGTTTTTGGTCAAAATAAGCGTATGCTTTTACTGTCGAGAGCACAGCAATAATTTTCTTTTTAAGTGGAATAAAAATGAATGAAATAATGAAGGTAAAATATCGACAACACAGATTACAAAAAAATGAAAAATAAGAAAAAATGCGAATTTTATTGCAAATTTTTATAGAATAATAATATTTTGGCCGAAAAGGGGTAGTTATGTAATCAGTCCGTATTAAGTTGGCGATAGAGCTTTGTTAGGTGCTCAGGGAGAAATTTGGAAGGAGTTGGAAAAAGAAGGAATTCTTTTGTATGTTGATAGCATAAAACTGCGAAACGAAGAAGTAAGAAGCTGAAAATATTCTTCGAGTTTCAATCATTGAAGTGCCCTGGGGCTGATTCGGTGTGATGTGAATGTTAGTGTACTAATGTAAATCATGAAATATCTGATATCTGAGAAATAAATTCGTTGATTGAAGAAATTATGCATGTCGCCATTCACTGTCCCTATCTGAGAATTTTCGAGTACCAAACAATGAACTCTGATCCATTCAGGTTGATGTCAATTATTCAACAGATTAGCAACAAATACGATGCTGTCGACTGCTTCCAAGGCCCTATTTTAATTTCTTTGTACTAGGTCAAAAAAATTATCTATTGTGGTTGTATTTTGCTATTTATTTGTATTATTTTCTCATTTCATGAAAATAAATGTAATTGAGGCTTTTTTAAATGTATTTTATCTTTTTTGTGAAATTCAAATATTTTCACAAAAATCAATGGTCACCGAACCAGTTTTTCAGAAGCAAAGGAATCTTTCAATGTTAAAGCTCTTGAAAAAATATGCTGTCTATATCGAAAACAAACGAAGCGATCATGCATCTAACAAGTAAGAACTGAAGTAATTTCAATTTTAGAAAATTATCTTATCTATTCGATGCTAGACTATCTTGCATTATCCAAGAATTTAAGAAGAGTGGCTATTTCTGCGAAATTTTTTTCCTCTTTTGTTTTCTATTGTCATTCCATTCCGTTCACAATTTATTACGTTTTTAATTAGACTCTGATATCAGTGAAACATGTGAAATGTTTAATATTCGATTCTTAAGGAGATGCGTACATTGGTAGATCATTGATATAACCATGATTAACGAGATATGTTTTGGTTTATTTTATTAATTTCAAGGTACCTCTTGACGATCCTAAGGTTCTTAGAAAAGAAATCTTTTATTCAAGTACCTATACCCAATCGAAATTGAAGGTTAGAAGAAAAATGAGTTAACTCCTGACATTCAGCTCGTTAATAGCTATTTTACTTCCATTTTCACTATTGTAGAAATAGGCGTTGATGGTACTTACTCTTGAACAACACTTCGCTGTCTTAGAAATGAACCAAGTGGCCGAATACATTGCATGTTGTTGATATTCGAATGAAAAATGTGGTATTTTTACTGAAATCTGAATTAGTTTCAATAGGCTACAACGACATCAATACAAAGGTGCGTAGGTAAACTATCACTATCATGATGAAAGTGTCAGAAATTCAACAAATGGTTTTACTCAAAACGAAGTTTTCCATCCTCGTTAGGGCATAGGAATGATGAAGGGAAAAGAGTTAGTAGGTGAAACGAAGACAGCGAAACTCATGTTACCCTGAGCCACGAACGATGAAATTTGTTCAGAATATTTTCATATTACCTACACAATTTTTATGCAGCTGTCGTATTTTCACTTTACACATACCAAAAAATACAGTACTGCTTCGAGGAAAATATAGTGCTACTGTGAACACAGTATGTTCCGAAAAGGTGTACTTACGCGTTACATTATTCATATATTTAAACGAGAAGCCATCATCCTCCTAGCTAATTAATTTCTTTTTCTTTTTTTTTTTTACTCGCAGACGCGAAAAAATTTCAGTTTCATTTTTTTTTTAACCCTCTGTCTCATTCTTTCATAACTACCTTTTTATACTGGGTTAAGTGCTTCGTGAAAAAAATAACAATAGAAAAAACCACAACAAAATATACGAATAAGAGCGCAAAAAGTTTGGGAAAAATCGAGAAAAGTTAAATAATTTCACTCGAATTCATACAGCTAATAAAATACAGATACAATATTAAATCATTCCGCGTTTGATAATTTCAATAAATTATGCGCATTTCTCTTTTTTTTCCATTAAAAAAAAAAAGAAGAATTGTTTTACGTTCTTCCTTGAAACAAAAACGACGATGCTCGAAGCTTGATGAAAAAGAGTGCTTACTCGGGTTCCTATTTTGCCAGGTTATAAAATAAGATTCGAATTTACATAAATTTTGCCATTCAAATTAGCAGAAGACCTTCGAATTTTCATTCTCTCTCAGCAAAATTGGAAACGAGAGATATACGTCTTGTCCTCTATAATACGAAGTACTTGAAAATGGCGTCCTCGCTCAACGTTTCGTTTAAAGAAGACTGCGAGAAAAGACAAATATCTCAGTTTTTTGTCTTTTTACTTCAACTTTTCTTTTTGGGATTTTTTTTTTTTTACTAATGAATGCAAAAAAGAAGAAGGAGGAAAGAATGTATTTTAATCGAATCTGCGAAAGTTGAAAAATTGATTCATTGAAAAAGTAAAAAATTTTTGGTTGTTTTGAGGTGGAATATAATTTATGAGGTTAAAATTTTCTGTAGATCTCGATACAAATAGAAATATCGTCGTCATAAAAAAAGTGTTCTATTATTCCTTTGTGCGCGTTCTCCTATCCTTTCTTTCTATAATGAAGCGAAAATGAAAGTAGTAAATAAAGAATTATTCGTCCACATTCATTTTCCTGAAACTCTTATACAGAATTTTTCCCTGAAACCTCTTTCTAGTTGGAAACGTTGTCACATTTTAATTTTTGTTTTTGACGTTTATCAAAGGGTACGCCTACATAACCCTCAACAAATAACAGGAGCAAAAAGCACTTGCTGAGATAGCAAATAAACTTTTGACAATATTTCAGTTTGAAATCGTCATGATGAAAATACGAAAAATAGTCCCAGTTCAAAAGAAGTACTTGTCTTCGTATTCCACATCAAACACCAGAAACAAAATATTTTGTTTTCGCCCTTTAATGCTCACAACAACGTTGTTACTGTATACCATTTTGTTGTAGAGTTTATAGGCACTCGCGTAGGTTGAACTGAATTAAAATAGTTATTGTTGCCTGCTGTTGATTAATGATTATGTAGATATCCTAAGGTTATTGAAGAACTTTTATCAAGCTTTTTTAATATTTAATGAGCACGTTGTAATGCATTATTTCAATTTGAGGTTTTGTCTTGCATCTACTGCACCCACCTAGCTTTAATCCATTGGTTTCCTTAGAACGAATTATTATTATACTATACTATACTATACTATACTATACTATACTATACTATACTATACTATACTATACTATACTATACTATACATTTGAGGGCCTAGAAGAATTCAAAGAAAAAACATGTACAAAGTTTGAACTTTGATTAAGAAGATATCAATGTTAAACTGAATTTATCGGAATAATATCCTCTTAGACCCCTCTTTTGGGGGACCAGGATGATCAGAAATAGTTGAATCTAATTACAGGGTAATTTTTAAACTGGTGAACAATGGTAATTATCAAGTAGCATTTGTGGTAGCTTGAAGGTAAATATATTGAAGTTTACTGTTATGAAAGCAAATTTAAACTGACTACGCTCTTATGGAGTGGGGATGTGCATCTACTTTAGAGCTTTGCAATGTAGCTGATAGAAACTCTGATATAGTCAAATAAGTGTTTCTTAAGCTACCGCTGTTTCTCTCTTTGTTCTCTGTTGACCAAAAATTCTTATCAGACGTCACAAAAAATTAACAGAATATCTTCTTTCTGAGCCTTATTGAACAAATCAGTTAGTTTTTCATGTTTATAGAGCATTGATAAAATTTCTGCTATTGATTTCAGCTACATGTCTTTGTTGTCACACGTTTGACTCTTTGCCTGCTATGTTTATGGTCTTAGGGCTCAGTTAACCCAGAAAAAATGCAACATCATTATTACTAGACGAAATGAAAAATCCATGCCACTTGACAATGTGGGCCCTAATCAGAATTTAATAGTCCTTGTTGATGAAAACATTCGAATACCAACTAAATTTCTCCTCTTAAAAATCTGATATCTCCCTCAACTCCTAATCAGTACCGGGGCATGTTTTAGATAATGATATTTTCATATCATTCATGAAACGTCACGTCTGTATTTTTGTACATTTTTTACTTCAAATAGTCCAGTTATTTTTACGAGTCTTGATTTGTTTCATGATGTCACATTTTCGGAAATCGTCTTGTTTTTGTAACTTTTACAGTTATGTCATCTCATCTATAAATTATTTCTAATATCCTGTAATTGCTCAAATGCTCCTAAATTATTTAGCTACGCTCACTTTATGTCATCTACTGATAGTTTTACTAGTCAGTCCATTATGACGTACATTTCTAATATCAAACAACATGTAAAACCCTTACAACACTACTTTTACTTATTATAAAAATCACTCGAACTCGTTCTCTTCGTTCTAATTGATTTCAATTCTCTCATCTTTACTTTACGTAACACCTTGTAATTCAACATTACACAAGCTTTCGAAGATAAACGTTTTTTATAACAACTATACCGTTACACATGTAAAATTAAATCATCATTTGGTAAGTATATCAGCAGAAAAATCTAGCGCAGCAAGCCTCGCTAGAAAAAGTAGGTTTTCGAGGGAAAGAATTATGAAATTTGATGGTCACATTAATTGTCTACAAGTTTATATGCGTTAATGATATGTTATGATTGCATGAAATGTGTTAGCTGTTGACAAAATATTAGAAAATTCGTGAAATATAAAAGCATTTTTTCTTAAAAAAATGAAAAACAAATTAAGATGAGAAAGTATGATATATCATCATATAATTTAAAATAAAACCAATGAAATATAATAAAATTATGAAATAAAAAAAAGAAAACATGAACATGACAGTGTGGTTAATTTTTGTAAAAAAAAAAAATTCATGCAAGTCAGAAAATACGGAAAAAAGTTTTACCGGAAGTACCGTCCAGTCGATCCGCACCAAAATTGGTAGCATGCTACAATAAATTTTAATGAATATTTATTTCAATTTTCGTACATATGATTCCAAAATTCCGCATTTTATGACCAATATAAAAAAAATATCAGTATCGGCAAAACTGGTAGCGTTCTATAATCAATTATGATGAATAATTGTTCCGAATTTTGTAGCTATTGATGCAAAATTGAGCATTATATAACCAAAATAAAAACAAAAATGGTGGTGCAGGAAGAACCGTTCGGCTAATCCGCACCAAAATCCATAGGTCTGGTTCTTGGCTTAGTATAAATGTTTGTACCAAATTTCGTGATTATCTGTTGATAACTGATAAAAATTGCCATCTATACCGTGGGAACAAGAAATGGATTTTATCTATCTATCTATATATATACATGAATTTGAGTTATTGGTGCCAAAATTTTCCTAAGATCATGAAACGAAGAACGTACCCTTCCTCAATCCTGAGGGCTAATACCGCACCTAGCGTAATAAGTGGATTTTCTAAAGAAAACTTACTTGAAAGAAAAATAGGGCAGATAAAATGATTAATTTGAATTGCTGGAGAATTTCTCGTACGGTTACTCCAACAAAATTTTGCATAATCATCATTCGTAGCCTAATATGAAGCTTATCTGGAATCGGTGCACAATAGTTGGTGTTTCTGTTTAAATAGCTTAGAAATTTTCCAAGGTCGATGGCTTGGCTATATTCGTATGTACCAGACGTTATTCGAATAGGCATTAAATAGTTACCCATAAAAGTTCCCAATCATTGAATGTAATCCTATAAAGATTATTATGCCGGCTTATAGGTATTATTTTTGCAAACTTTGCGTAACCTTAATAGTGTAAAAAACTTGCCATCTGCGTGTGTTGGTTGACATCTACTTATAGTACCATATATAACAGCATTTTATAGATCAAATGGTTGCTTCTTGATCCTTGCTGTCAGTGTAGTTATTCTTGCACTTCAATTCCGGTCAAGATGAAAATCATCGGACACGACGAACGCAGAATTTGCGTTCAAATGACTTTCATACGTTGTTTGGGAACTCCAGGTTCACTACCAAAAAGTTACCTGCATTTGGAAAGCCAAACCCAAGAACAGACCAGGTGTTTGCATCTAAAAGAAAGCGATTTTAATGACATTTACTTGTGTTCATGTCAAAAATCTACCCGCATTAATGTTCGAAAGAACTGAAGCAGAGATGGTCAAGACTGAGCAGCAGTTTGTAAACTCGAGTGTTGATAAAATCGTAACAAAGCGACATCAGAGTGAAAATGCAACTACAGTCGGTCACTGTGAGATGTTACGGTGTATTCGTACTCGTCGCATTTCGTGTTCTGCTTCAAGTGTTTGCTTCTTGAACTGTGTAATTGGGAAGTCTGTTAATGGACCAGAGCTCTTTCGAAAATTATGTGGGCTTGATGCCCCATCACTTTTTTTCTCTGTTTGTGTAACAAACTGAAATCCAGAATAGCATTTGCCTACATTCGGTCCTCGTTCTGTGAAGGTTTTTTTTTTTTTTTTTTTTTTTTTTTTTAATTTACAGTGTACAAGACAGTTGGTCCTTAAAATGATGTCAGAAAATGCATTCGCCAACCCCCAGCGCGCTCAGTTGTCCAATTATTTTTGGTTTATACCATTTTTCTCGAGCGTGATTCTCGAAAATGGTTACTCTTTACCGTTTGAACCGTGAAATTTCTCCTTAAAAGTTGTCAAAACTGAGAAAACGTGACAAAAATACGAATCGCACCCTCCGTAGCACAAATTCTCCGACGAAGAAAGCGAACAAATTGCGAAAAAGAAAATTCTCATACCTGTAAATCGGTTCGACGAGCAATTCGAACTACGTTTCGTTTTCCTCTGCTGTCAACATTCACCACGTAGCTTATGGGTTGATAGTTCCACGTCAACGACAACGACGACGACGACGACGACGTCATCATCAATTCAGAACACGACTATTTCAACAGTTGACCAAAAGAAAAAAAAAATCGTGGTGAGGAGGAAAGGAAAAAAACACAGTACCTGCAATCAACGCTTCAAATTCGTGAGCTATTGATTTTTGTGAGCCACGAAAACACCATAAAGCGATTTCCAGCGGCTCAGAGTACCGTGAAATACGTCGTCCATTAAGACGATTTATTTTCTTCAAGGGTACAGTGCAGAGAACAGTGAATGAGTGAGACGGAGATAAACTCAGAGAAATTTAAAGAGAGAGAGAAAGAGAAAGAAGAGAAAATGTGGGAGGTAATGACCGTAGAGGAAAAGGGGAGAGTAAACCGAAGAATTCGACTTTTACTTTGCACTTTACGAAACAGTGTGTGCCTCCCTCGCTTTTCTGAAAAAATTTATACGTATAAGTTTAGCCTCTACCCTAAAAATTTTTCACACATTATAGCTGCCTTTATCGCATTATAGAACCTCGACATACTCTCTCTTTCTCACTGTGTCGAGTTAAAGAAAATTTTGAAGTGCGTATATTTTTCCATTTTCGGTTTATTTATTATTATTTGTTTTTGTTGCACTAATTCTCTCTCATTCAAAAAAAAAAATAAAAAAAAAATGGCTACGTGACGCGTCAGAAGCAATTCACATTCGCATAAATCGTTGTCGGCTCGAATTTGAATTTTACATAAATTGAGACATGCTTTGTAGCCTGGCTATTCGTATTAGTCTGACTCGATTTGTTTCATTTGTGCAGAAAATGAAAAGGAAAAATTTTGCAAATTGGATTATCGTGTGCAGAAAACCGATTTTCAACGAACTGTGCGCGAGTAAAATCCCTCGATGTACAATTCGTCGACGTTTGATATTTTGGTGTTATTTTTACCCTTTAATTTAGCATGATTGCATCTCGATTTTTATCCTAAATTCGAACTGTGGTCTTAAATTGATTTAACACGTTCTGTCGACTCTTATCAACTCTGTCGATACTATGCTGTGAGGTTAGTCACTCAAAACTTAAATCATTTTCCTAATTATATTATCTTGTAAAACCAGAAAATGAATTTCATTTTGTCTTTTATTGTCAAAATAAGTATTTGTAGTAGAAGTGTCAATCATTATGTACTCGTTCACCTGATTTTTTATCCCATCATCATTCATTTGTAGGAACTGTATGCGATCCTTCTGGGCCACTATATAAAGAAAACGAACTGGCGAGTTCCTTACTGTTGAATCAGTTCAGTTCGGATCTTTCTTATCATTGACTCAATCGGCTATTAAAGCCAAAACTGATGCTAATAGTTTTTCATTTGAGTCTTCCAGCGAGTTTTTTAACTCAGCTCTGCTGAGAAAGTTTGTTTCTTCATATCGCCTGTCCTGATAACGAAGACGACCGATGATTGTCATAAGGATATCCGACATTCGCATTCTAAAACAATTTATTGTTCATACAGTTTCAGTACATACCTTAATAAATAGGTTAATAGTCTCGCTGTCGCATATTGTAGGATATATCCTTCTCGAAATGGTCCTATATTTTTTTCCCTATCCTTTACTTGTACGACCGTTACGCAGGCGCTCAGATGGTACTGGTGCTGACTGTGACTCCTCTGAGGTCATTGTTTCCGGCTCTGCTGCACTTTTCGTCACCTCATCGGTCATCGTCTCCAGTCCTTCTACTGCAGTCTTCGTCACCGTGTTCGCAATTTCTGCTTCGGCATCCGCTGTCGACGCCATTGTCGTGGCTGGCGACGTCGACGTCGTCAGTATCTCGGCATCCGATTCAGTAGCCTCCATCACGGCTCCGTCTTCGCTGTCGTCATCTCCAGGTGGGAATAAATTAGCGAAAAACGAAAAAATGTTGATGAATAGTTGTGGCAGCGACGCAAAAATACCATTTCCAGTGAAAAGGTCTAATATGTCGAACCGTTTTCCCTGTCTTTGCGAATGTGCTGGCGTTCGTTTTGGGCGCCAGCCGATAGGCCACAGGTCATCGTACATGGCGACCGTTCCAGCTACTGCTGTTGCCATCGTTGCCACATCGCGCGCATTCAGTTTAACTGCCTGACCGTCTACGTGGAACGTTCCACTATCGCCGTCGGCGCCCGATGGTCGTCGGTAGTCCAGCTGCACGTCGCCGGCGGTCAGATTCCACCAAGTGCGTGGAAACGTGGCGGCGTAATACAGTCTCCAAGTTGGTGCCCGTCCACCGGCACGTTTTTTCCAGCCTACTCGTAGCAGGCCGCGTCCTAGAGCGTCGTTGTAGACGAATGATCCGCTCTTGAAGGGACCAGCTGCGCTGGAGGAGAGCCGCATTCGAGCGCTAACCTCCCACACGCCTTTGTGCGAGTCCATCCACAGCCAGCTGCAGTACGTTTGGTCGCCCGTCACCGTTGTATTGTGGAATATCACCCGTGATTCGTCGACCACAGCTCGCTGGAGAATCCAGCCGGATACATGAGTAAATACGCATATTAGCGTGCAAAGAACGCTTGAAATCTTCACCAGCCAACGCATGACCACGAACTGTCTGTCGAAAAGTTCGATTCGCAATGCGGAAATGAGAAATCGACACCAACGACGGCGAGCATTACAATGGTCGCCCAATTGGCTAATTTGGGCTAACCGTGGCTGTCGTGTCAGTTTATCAGATGCGTGCATCTGGTCGTCAGTCAGCCGAATCCAAGGCTAAGGACAGTCGGTTGTTTGTTTTTGTGAATCGTGTTTTATAACACCTATTTAGGCGTGGGTGTGAAATCGTTTGTGTCGAGAGTATGCGTAAAAAATAGCTTACCTACTCTTTTTCGAACATTTTCATCCTCTTTCATTCTTGGAAAACGGTGATTGAGAGTTGTCAGTTGGAATTTTGACGCAGCAAAGCTGCTCTAAAAAAGCAGTTTTAAAAAATTATAGGAATTTTATTTTCAAAAAATTCAACTTGAAATTGCTGATAACCTGGGGAAAATAATAATTCGATTATCGAAACTTGAACACAAAAGCACAACCTGTACAATACGGTTCGTAAATTTTAGGACCAAAATTATTAAAGAACTTAAAAACACGTTCATCGTGTAAAATTCGTTTAATTTCATTTGAAATCCGACTCGTCATTCAACTCGATACAATATTTGTCGCAGGTTTTCGGCATCTCTATGACCTCAAAAAATGTTCTCCAGTGAATGACTCGGAGGCAGTGGGCTACAGCTTTTTGGTGTCAATCTCATGAATGAAAAATAATATAATTTGGGGAAGATAAATCTGGCGAGAGCTATAATGTTATTAGTACACTAGGTAGACATTCAAGAAAAAATTATTCATATCATTTTTCAAACTTACGAAAAGCAGCGTGTTTAAAATAATGGAATGGGGGACGAAAGCAGAATTTGTCTTTTTGGGGCCATTGCGTTTCTTTTGACCTGAAACGAAAAACTATCTTGGTCTCAGCTCATATTTCCGCTGCTGAAAGGAATATTTTCAAAGGTAGGTATAAAGAAATTTTGTAATTAACATATTAATGAGGTAAAATGAGAATTTTATGTAAATGGTCAAATTTAAATTGAAAGATTTTAGACAGAGGTTATGCTGGAGAATTTAATGGGAATTTGAAATTATTTTATATTTGAAAAATAATAATTTACAAAGCTACCCATCAATATTTTGAATAAATAAAAATAATGATGAGTAATTGAGTATTGAATGCAAATAATAACATTGAACTAGTGTTTTTAACCTGCTTTTATTAACTTAATTTTAACATTACATTATAGTTCAGAGAAAAAATTTTCTCATCATGCCTACGTTTAACTGGTAGTCTTCTTTAGCATTTTTAGCATTTTGAAAAATGTATACAACGATACAGTTATTTATAATGTAACCTGAAAAGTGACATAACTCTCTGTTTGAGGGCACACTGTCGAAGGAGCGGTTCTGTCCAAAAATTTACTGTAGACTACCTTTGCGCCCCAAGAGGCATCATTATAATAAACGTTCGAGCCGTTAATTCGTTTGTTAAAATTATTATTTTCCCGATATTATTTCGTCGATTCCCTCATATTCGATGCGCATCCACTCACAGACAAAGAAAAAAATGTTCGTTGCTTCCTCTGAAACAATTCTACAGTGTTACCTATAGCTGAGCCAGAAAACATTCAGGGTTAACTTAAGGCTTGTATTTTTTATGCAATGGTGAATAAACATGTATGGCAAATATGATTAAAACATGTGACTTCAAAAATGTGCATTTCTTGTATTTGCAGAATTTTATGCTGGCAAAAATGATTGAAACATATGAGTTTAACAAATGTGCTGCTCGAATGGATTTGTATCGAAAGCCTAATAGAAGTGAAGTTTTTGTTGTTAAAGTTTGAAAAAATTCTTTTCATGTATGGAATTTTTGTACATGCAACATTGATTGAAACATGAGTTTGAAAAACATGCTGCCTAAATGAATTTCTGTAGAAAACATAGCAGGAGTGAAATTTCCTTTTTCAATGTCACACTTGCTCTTATTATAATAATGACTTATGTATGAATTTCAGCTAATTGGGTCGTGAGACGAAGAACAAACCTACCCTCGACTCTGGGTCTTTATACTAGATCAGTTTTAATATGTAGATTTTCTTCGAAAACCGGCATAAATATTTTGTTTCTTTCGCTGTACCTCATTGAAGAACCACCAATGTTTCGAACCTCCCCGTAGCTTATGCTTATCTGTTTGCGGGTATTCTTCAGCAATCGGCTTTAGTTTTGAACTTACTTTGGGGTAGCAAGATCATTTCTATTATCGATAACAAAACTATTTAAAAATATCCTTACCCATAGGAATCTCAACATACTATCAGAAACACCACTGAATGATTAAAATATGGAGAAAGAAATACTAAAACTTAATTATTGCTAATTATTTAAGTAGAAAGACTGATAACGTTTAAAAGTTCGTTCGTATTCTTTTTTACTCAAGTTTGACGTATAGTTTTGGGTCTTGCATTATCGACTTTGAGAAGGCTCAAGTTACAATTATGTGGAACACCCTCCTCAAAAGTCACCACAAATATTTTTCAGCTTCATCTTTGTTTAAAAATATTATATTTTCAAAATAATAGTAGTTTACAACATTCTTGATTTGTGAGGGCTCCATTTTTATAGAGATTAGGTCCCACTTACTGCTGCTCTCCCTCTAATCCAGTCTTAAAATTCAAGTCTTGATTTTATCTTTTCACGTTCAGTCCTTCTTTTTGTGATTAATAGTCAGTCTTGATCTTGGTCTTGTTGAAATTGCAACACTTCAGCTATAAAGCCGAGACAGCCAGACAAGACTAATTTTGCTCACTGTTTGAATACAATACGCAGTGGCGTAGCGAGAGGGATGCCACGGCTGCTGGGTAGTCACGCGATGACTCAATTGGGGCGCCATCAGAGAAACAAAATTTATAAGAAGAAATTTTCTTTAAAATTTATAATAGTCTATGGTGTAAGTAGTAGACATGCATGACGAACTTAACTAAAGAATTTTTTATTTTTTCAAATGAAGACAGTCAGAAGAAATTAATAATAAGTTCCAAAAGAAATTTTCTATGAAAATATTAAACGGACCAAATTTCTTCGTAGGTTTTGAAATTTCATCCTGAAAATTTGGCAGATGGGCGCCAAATTTATAGCTACGCCACTGATAGTGCGGTAGTATCCAAGAAATAAGCCAGCTATAAAATGTAGCAAGTTTAGGATAAAAACGAATTTGTAAAGGATAAGTTTTTTTTTTTGGCTTTAGCTTCATGCGAAATACCTAAAGATTATTTCGTTGTGGAAGGTTGACTGCAGTGCTGGTATATTTTGAAATCGCATGAGTAGAATAAAAGTTTATAATAAAAAGTATCAATGTGATTACAGACTCAACAGTTCATCCACTTTAAATCAACCGATGTTGATAAATTAGAAATTGGGAAATTTTTTCGGAGACGTTCTAACAATTTTTCTGTTATTCCCAAATGTGGGCTTATCAGTAATTCGTGTATGGTGTATCCCAATGTCCGTTTGTACCCCAAAATTTCATTCTGCACGAATCGTAGTGCGATGATGGTAGAGTAATGAACGGGTTTTGTTGGTGGAAGAGGGTGTATAATAAAGGGATGATGACGGGTTGGTGGTAGTCGCGGTGGTGCGCGTGTAGGTGGAGGATGGACGTGAAATGAGGAAAATCTATTAACCCGAGTACTCATAGCACGTGCTTTTGCCGATGAAAAACTCTTGGGATATTTTTTCCAGTCATTTTTTATTGCCGTACTCTACCGCATCGATTTGAAAAAAATAAAATGAGCAAAAGAAAAAAGAGGAGGAAAATAGTAAAAGAAAAACGCGGTATATCGAAAGGGATATTTGCACCTCTACTCGACCATACTTTTTTTACCCTTCATTCACAACCCATGTTTTCCCTCTCTCTCCCCAACGGGCACATTTTAGCGGTATATTTTTTCGATAATTCTTTCCGTTCCTTTAACGTTCCCCGCTTAAAGTCGAGCCGCTGTGTTAGCCTTGGTTGCTGGGTTTTAATTTGTCGTCGTCGTCGTCCACTACTGCCATGGTATAATGGTGTGGCCTTTTTTTCTGGAAACAAAAACACGCACACAAAACGGCCGTTTGCTCAGAAGATAAAATATCGTGGATAGTTTTTCGAAGTTCGAGAGCCGAGTATAAATTTTATTTACACAGAATCGCTATCCCGAAAACGGTTACTAGTTTTTAGGCTTTTGCTACTTTATCCCATTTCAGATTTTTTTTTTTTTTCTTTTTCTCGTCGATCAACTAAAATTTATAAATTATACGAACCTCGTTTTTGCTGGCAGATAGATTTTCCACCCGTTGCTAATAAAGTGGAATTTCTTTTTCCGGCGATACAGCGCGTTCCAAAACTGTGGAGTAGATGTTCGAGAGCGAGGACTTCCAGTGGTTCGCAAAGTGAAGATCATTTGGTATGATTATGTATAGGCATACTTTCTAATGACATGTCAGAATATAGGAATTCTTAGCGGTCATAAATGAATATAACCTTTCTCATTTCTTGAAAAAATGACGAATCGGAGGTTACACCGTTCAAAACAACCTACCCACAGCCCGGTAGACTTCGCAGTTTGTTTAATTCTGGTTTTCACGACGACTTCTGAGATGATTTTTCGTAATTGTCTCCAGAACCAATGATTTCGAATTTTTTCTGAAAGAAATTATAAAACGACGAAATTTACAAACTGACGAGCAAGGAAAAATCTCCAATGTGTTAATTTTTGGACAGTTTTGTAGTACTTTAGTTGTTCAATTGAGACTAAAAATTGATTTTGGTTAAAATTTGGGCGACAAATCCTATACTATAATAGGAGCAATAACTGTATGTATGTATGTATGTCAACGCATTCTGAAGAACTAGACGGACAGTGTTTCTAAAATTAAGGTATAAGAAGTGTTTGGGCGCCAAAAAACGTTCTAGATGGTCTCAAGTTTGAGAAAATTCGTTGGAACAGAAATATGAGCATCTCAAAGTCATTCATCAGCAGTAAATGATAACAGCTATTGATGAAGTTATGGATTTCTGATATAGAATTTTTCAATTGAATTTCAAATTCATATATTGAATTTAGAGTAATATGGTTTTTTAGTGTATGATAGTTATCAACTATGGTACTAATCCGAGCAAAGCTTGGTTAACCGTATGTTATTATGTGATATGAGGAAACAATAAATTAGTTCAAAAATTAATTTTTAAGAGATTCGCTTTGTTCCATCACCTTTTTGCAGACAATTCAGTTTGTCTACAAAAACGTGTTAAACAAAATATAGACAACTATTATTTCTAATTCTTGGAATAATAGCTGTCTATATGATACCTACTTCACACGGACAAACACCACCAAATATGCTGACAATGAAGAGTCATCATATTTGGCAGATGTTCAGATGTCACGCCACCTATTTTAGGTCAGCCATTTTGAGACATGACAGTAAAACTACGGACACTGTATTCTCTTCTTTTGAAGACAAATTCATTCGTGTTGCCAGTCAAACAATCAAGTTAAGGTCCATACTAGTTGTTTATGGACATATCAGGTTTTAAATATTGTATATGTGAAATAAGTATAGTGGTAATTAAACGTAATGTAATAATTGAATTTGAATTAATAAAGAGATAAGACAAGAATATTTTATCTCATTATTTGTTGAAATATTCAAAACATAAGAATATCTTCCAAAAACTCTTTTATGAGTATAAAATGTTTTCAAAAAATTAAAATTAAAAAAAATCACATCAAAAACGTGACTTAGATGACTAAAATAAGTGCCTCCACCTCCTTCATTTAAAAACCAATGCGCCAAACATTTACTGCAACTCAAGATATCAATAAAGAAACAAACCTACTTTACAAGTAATTACTTAATAACTAAACCAGATCACAGCACATCCCATTGGACTGGATACTAAACTATTTAATATTTTGTAGCATTAGTAACTGCAATAAAAGCGTACAAAAAAGAGGATTTATTGACTACAAGCTGCCCATGGTGTCAGCTTTGCTTGTCTAATGCGTAGGACTTTTGACCCTAACCCTGACCTAATTGTTCAGTGATATATTACAAAATAAAATTTGAAAATATAAAATTCTCCTCTTTTTAGACCCAATGAGGGTTGAAGAATTGGTCTAATAATAAAATTAACATTAAATTCGCCTTCAGCACGATAAAAAACATGTCAAATGTTATATTAAACAATAAATTCTGAAAATAAAAATTGTAGGTTTCATGCAGGCTCGGGGACTTGAACCATCGACTGACAGGAAACCTACCTCAATTGCTACCATCACCAAAATATGGCAACCGTATACACTCAGCCACAGCACCGGGTGATGGTGACAAGAGTACTCCACCGAAATGTGTTGCCATATTACTCCCCCAATACAGCAGTGCGCAGTACAATTCAATGGAGGCGGAGCTACTAATGGAATGGTAGGTGCGTGTAAGGGAGTGGTGGATGTCTCCAGCCAGTACATCCCCACATTGCACCAGTACACACTACAGCTTCAACGCTAGTGCGCTCAATGCCATCACATTGTAAGGTAGAGATCAGGTGAACTAGCGGGCTGACATGTTCTTCCAAGAGATGGCACTGTTCACCATCTCCCAGATCACATCGGGGTCACCAGTGTAGGTTTCCTGCTGGCCCGGGGACTTGAACCGTCAACTGACAGGAAACCTACCTCAATCCCCACCATCACCAAAATATGGCAACTTTATACACTCGCTCACTGCACCGGGTGATGGTGACAAGAGTATCTACTCCGCCGATATGTGTTCCCACAAAAATGCTTACTTTTTTTGGGCCAAATGAAGGTCGAAGAATGGGTTTAATGATAAAATTAACATCATTCGACTTTGGCACCTCAAAAAATGCAACAAATGATGTAAATTTAAGAATAATCAGGAAAAGAAGCGTTAATAAGTTTGCATATTGTTTTTCTTCTTTTAACTTAACATATACGCAACGTTATTAATCCAGCCTTCATCGATTTTCCTTTATAAATAAGTTTTTCAAAATGATAAAATAATAAAACAAAGCCTAAAACCTTCCTAGGTTCATGAAGAATGCACTTACAAAATTTCATGAACATCGGTTTGGTAGATTCTGAGATTATCCTTAACATATACTTTTTCAAATTTTCTTTTGTATATGTTAGTACAGATATAGATTTTGGACTGAAGGAAAGGTATTTTATTTTTTTATCAAAAAAGAGCATAAATACTCTAAAAAAGAGTATATCAGTCTGTGAACACTGTCCAATAAGTTATCTTTTAAAAATTTTTTATTTTTTGAAACTAAAGAGTTTCTGGGAGCAGGTTATGAGGTCTGATGGGTAGAGGGGGTAATTGAGGTCCGTATTCATAGTTGACCCCTTAATTTTCATTAACCTGAGTGTCGGTTTAAAACTTTCAGTTTTCAGCTATATTTATCGTAACACTATTTTTCTCATAGCTTTAATATAGTTTTTCACAGGGAGCTAAGTATTTCATTATTCTCAGCTAAACTATTTTTTTTCACAGATTCCTTGCAATTGAAAAACAGACCCTTAGATTAGTGAACACTTAGTGTCAACTATGAATACTGGTCTGAGAGTTGTTGTCACCGCTTTTACCAAGAAACTTGTCCAGTGGTGTCACTGTGACTGTGGGCAATGGAAAACACCGGAGTTCTCCCTTCACGAATTGGCTCTTTTTTTTCAAATCTTCTCTTTCAAGAGGTTCAAAACATGAATGCAAATAGGTGGAATAAACAAGTTAGTCAATGTGGAGAGAACTCTTTCATCATGCATTTTATTTCGGTTTTGGACATATCCACTTTCTGTCCTGGCCTAATCTATCTGTTTGCGCTCCAGGGGTATAACTCGCGATGGCACTTGGAGAATTTATATTATATCTTGAAATTATTTTAGATTCTTACCCGCCTTCATGAAAGGCTTGTGGTAATGCCTTTCCCCTTATCAAAATATTGGTTTATTTTTGCTTGAAAAATGGCAATAGTTTCATTGATTTGTTCGACTTTTTATCAACTTCGATGATAGATATCGCTAATTTTACGTTAAGAAGTGATATAAATCGAATATATTTTGGATCAAAGATGGATGATGAGTCGATGGTAATCGATATTTACTTAGTGTTGATTGTGTATCAATTTGGTGCTGCATATTAAGACGTAGGCTCAAAAAAAGTGTCGTAAATTGTGATGGGCCTGTTTACTAATAAAGATTAAAAATCACCTGTGATAGTTTCACTGTAGTTTTGTTTATCCCTCATAGAGAGCGCAGACAAGATAATGCAGCAGGTATCTCTCGTAGGTGTGGGATTTTATGTCTGCCAATTTCTCCTCTTATCACCTTCGATTGTTAACCTCTCACATGTACTGGATATATTATTTGTTTTTACGCTCTAGTAACTTTTTTTTATTTCGTGATTGTTATTTCTGTAACCTGTTCGCTAATATAGGTTCATACCCACGTTCATAGTTCTACCTAACGCGTTATTTTGTTCGCATGTACCGCCGTAAGTACTGTTTTTCCTTCCTCATAATATCATTATAAATTATAAATTCATCCATTAAAAGTTGGTTAGGAGACCTCTTTCTATTCTAACTCTTCCCCTTTCACTCTCCTCCCATCTTATCATCCATATTGAAGGTTGCGCAAGACTCTTACGCCTAAATTAAAATGTAAGTGTGTAGGTACTTTCATCCGCAGATGAAAGCAGCAACAATTCTACCCTTACTTATAGGAAAACGTCCTTCAAAATTAATTTTTGTAATTAACTGCAAGATGAAAATTTCCTTCTAAAGAGATGAGATGCGGTCTCAATTTTTTCAAGCGCTAATGGAAATACGGTTGTAAAATAATTCGAATGAACAAACGTTGCATTAAGTATATCTTATGCCATCATTGTTTTTTTCTCTTCTTCTTTCGAAAACATTTCGAATCAAATTGTAAATTTTCGTCGTCGTCGTACGAACTGAAGACAGATATGGTGGGATGAACAAATTTCACACCGGAGAGACGACGCCGTACAAAAGGAAGGAAAACAAATATTTTGCATTAGAGGTATACAAAGCCATTCCATTTAGAAAGCCGAAGTACGAACGAACGCACGCACGCACACAAGCGCGCAAAGATTTAACGTAGACTCAGGGTATCATACTTACACATTCGACCTTCATCTTTCGTGTTATTTGCTCAAATTTGGCTCGCATATGTCTCCGGTGACTTATAAACATTATTGTAAAGCTGACATGGTTGTCAGTTTTCACGCCGAAAACGACTGGAATAACTCCATCGCCAACGATTCGTTGGCAACGAACGGAAATGATGATCAACGAATGAAGAAGTAAGAGATGTGGGAAATCATCAGCTGGAAAATTGTAACGCAACGTTAGACAACGAGTATTGTTGTCATTATTGGCCATCATATTCGGATGAATGGGGGTTGGGAAATGGGAACGCAGAAGAGTGAGACGCCGAGACCAATTTTTTCTCCCAGTGGGGTAGAGCTGAAGCGAATGCTGTAAAATACAACTTAGAATATATCGGAGTGCTATTAGTGTTCCACGATTTTCGCACAAGTCGTAGTGGATGCTGCAGGAATTCATTCGCACAGAAATATGAGGAATTCGCACATACATACAGGAACTATATTTTAGTTCAAATTTCAGTTAGTTTGTGTACATTGGATGTTATTCAGTTTAGCATTATAACAGTACAAGTGTGTTCAGCGCAGTGGCGTAGCGAAAGTATAATTTATTTATTTTTTGGGGAGGGGGTTTGGCTAAATAAATTTGGAACTTATGTTTTTTTATTAATTTTATTTTACTGACTCCAGTCAAAAGCCGTAGCCTAATTTGGGATTATTTTTTGATGACAGTAGAGGGGTATAGTTGTCGGAACATTTTAGGCCCTTTTTTTTGAATTTATAAAATTAATTAGTTAGTTATTATCGCTAAGATAATTGAAAGAGAAATTTTTATTACACAATAAATGTTTTATTACAGTTTAAGTTCAAATATAGATGAAAAATTTCACAGTGAAAAAAAATTAATAAACAAGTTTGGTCCCTTTATTATTAAATTCGTGAAGAAAGTTATAATTTTCTGTAATAAGGTGATTTTGCTGAAAAAAACCTAAAAATGAATTTTAATTAACTTTTTGAGATTTTAAAGGATGTAATATATCTACCTCCAACTTTTGTTTTGAAATCAAACTTGTTAAACTAAAATTACGCGGGTAAAAATTTTACGAGGATTGTAAAAACTGGCTAAGACAAATGCGCCAACCGGATAATGGCTGGAGTATATTTGCGCCAAATCATACATTTTAAAGAAAACCAAATTGCACCAACAATTTTGGTATAAATGAGCCAATTGTTAACGTGAGAAAATATCAGAACTCAAGATAATTCATTCAAATTAAAGAGAAATACAGTTGTAAGTTACACGGAAAAATTTGGTTGTTTGAACTGTCCCATTTGATCAACATACTCCAGTGTAGTAACCTTACCATCTTCATGCTTATTCCACAACTTCAACGAGGTGTTGTTTCTCCTGATTTTATTTTTGCTGTTCTGGGGAAGAACCAAACTTTTGAATTTGACGTAATTTTCTGCTTGTAACTGGACTAACACATCAATGAGGATAGAACTTATGGGTGAGGAGCAGAGAAAAGATCTTTAAGGTGTCAGTGATTCGATTCTGGTTTATTTGTAGTACGTGGATGTATCTACGCAAGAAGGTCTTGCCTATAAATCTTGAGAGAATAAACTAAGAGGTTCAGCATGAAAATTAGCCAGATATTGAAGGAAGTCACTATTTGTAGATTTGCCGGTACTGAAAGTAGAAAGTTCAAAAATGTTTATTCAACTGAATGGGGAGATATCTCAGACCAAAAAATTGTTTCAGGTATTTACCCTTGTCGGAGTCGCTAGTATATTCTTGTCTGAGGTCTAATGCATGAATCATTCGAAAAGATGTTTTCCCAAGATGAAAGGTACAAGGGCTCAATTTTATATTTTGAAAAACTTATCTGGCTGTATTGTGAGTTGCCGCCTCAAAATCCAATACTATTACTGCTGGAGACAGTTGGAACTCATACTGTTCACAAAGACATAAAAAAAACCTCCATATTTCTGTGTGACACCCTGCAGTTTTGCAAGGCAAAAAACAAAATATTAATTGATTATATTACCCATTTTAAATTGTTTGTAATGTATAGAGCTGCGAAAACTGGTGGGGGGAGATGTGAAAAGTAGCATCTTCCAAAACAATAATAGCACTACACAGAAATTGGAGATTATGTTTCATAGTAAAAATAATAGTTTCATTCTGCGCCATTATACGCACGAACTTCTTATTTTCATTGGTGAATATTGCAACATTGATAATGATTCACCCAGAGTAATAATTGAATTAAATGAACGAATAAGTATAATTGATAATTCGGAAACCACAACAAACACAAAGTTTCTGAAATAAAATGTGACTGAAAATTGTACCATTCCTTAGGAGTGGGGATACATCGTCTCAAAAGTGGTCCCATTTTTCGTTTCATGTGCGTCCTCTATTATATTTAATATTCTGTGGTGCTTCTAGGATGTGAAAGTAATTTTTTCCTTTTCTGCTGATACAATGCTTTTCGTATGCAAACCAACATCTGTTGATTCAATGTAATTATTTTATATCAAAGTAAACCCATTCCTTATAATTTGGAAAGGTCGAGTGTGACTAATGAACTGTCTCTATGTTCTGTGGATCCTTCGGCATGTGGTTACAATTAGTGGTACTATAAATATGCATCTCTGTACTATTTGTCAACATTTTACTAACACATGATTTCACTGTACATTGCCAAGTAATATTACCATCAGTCATTTCTCGGTACCTCCTGTATTTATAAATCTCTGACAAAATACATGGAATACCGTTATTTGTTTCTATAACTTTATGCATTTTAAAACAACAACACTTCACATTGAGGTGATAGATGCAATACTGTCGAGAAATAATCTGAAAAGTGAGAAGTGTAGTCAAATCTTGAGTCAAACTAGTGTTAAATAACACCAAACAGATAAGGTGGAAAGATATGATATCAGGATTGGCGAAATATAGATGCTCAGGGTAAAGAAGCTGAAAAGATAGAGATGTGATGATCTTAAATGGTATAGTTAATGGATACCCAGCAGCTCTATCTCACCTACATTTACGGTTTAACGGAATGTTTCATCATTATGAACATAATTTGCCTATATTTGTTGCACGTTCGCAGTAGCTCTTTTCTATCTGTTTTCAGTATGTTATGGTCGGTTTTGTTAGTCTAAGTGTACCCAAAGTTTGTTGTGAATCTAGTGAAATCAAGTGAAATCTATGACCATTTACTGATTTTCGAAGTATAATGTTGACAAGGATTTTTGTGTTTATCTGAGTATCCATTACTTGTATAATCAATTATTGATCAAATGTGCATTACTTTTGAGCTGCCCCTCGTGATAATGGATCAATATGTTTAGTGGTATTTGAGACAAAGTTTACAAATACTGGCCCCTTGTTAGTATCAATATAAATATCCATTTATTTTTATTACTTCTCTTCGATCTACTCATACGTAATTTTCTGTCGCTTCCTTTAAAAATTTCAAGTCCCTTTATTCAGTTATTATAAATGTGTTACAGTATCTGAATTTGCAAAATTGAATCAGTGCCTAATTAATAAAATATGTCCCTCATTACAGGAAATCAATTCCTTTAATAATAATAATAATAATAATAAATAATAATAATAATAATAATAATAATAATAATAATAATAATAATAATAATAATAATAATAAATAATAATAAATAATAATAAATAATAATAAATAATAATAAATAATAATAAATAATAATAAATAATAATAAATAATAATAAATAATAATAAATAATAATAAATAATAATAAATAATAATAAATAATAATAAATAATAATAAATAATAATAAATAATAATAAATAATAATAAATAATAATAAATAATATAATATGTAATAATAAATATTTCCGAAATATTTTTTTCTTGTTTCGAAATAAAGTCGATCTAATGTCAGCGTTTCATAGATACTTTTTAATTTTCACAATATTTTGACCAAATAAAGACCAGTTTTTAATTATTTTACTTATATATCCCCGCCCTGCTCCCTTTAGTAAAATACATTCATTGAGGCGGGGAAATATCCTCGCTACGACTGTAAAAAGCTCGACTCACAACTTCTCATAGCAGTGTTAAAACAAAATTCAAACATGCGCTCATACAGCCACCATTTTACCCCCCACCGTTTTTAGCCTTTACGAGACGCGCGGCGCCCCCTCGGAACAATTTTCATTTTTCTCGTCGTCTGCCCTATAATTTCTCTATTTTCGTTTCTCTTGTTTCACCCGACAGTATTCTCACTTTCCTTCCCGCTCCAGTTTTTTCCTTTTCTCTATCTGGATGAAAACTTGGAACTAAGTTGAAAAGATTTATTGACTTTTAAACTCGTTAGACAACGGAAACTTGATAATAAATGTGTCGAAAGGTCTTCGACAATTATCACAGTCCACGTGTAGCATAAAGAAAGAAAAAAACAAGAAGAGAGAAATACGAAAAAATAAAATATTGATATAAGTTTTTACCCATAATTTCAGTCAAAGCTGCTGGGGAAAAAATGGTGAAAAAAATATTCTACCTTAAGCTACAAAAATTGTCGGTTACATTGTAACAGCAAAACAATGCCCTTTAACTTGAGGCCAAAGTTGCTTTTATTCAAAATTACTCGGCAGTGGATAGTAATAATTGTTGACTTTGGTGTGTTGATATATCATGTTCAGAAAATTGTTGAAAAAAGTGACCGAGAGAACGGAAAATAAAATGAAGAATTAGGTCATTTCGCTAACAGAGAATTAGAAAAATTGGGCTGATGTTTAAAATACAGAAATTTTCTTTCCTAATTTCGAAAAATAAAATACAGCAGGAAACTGTCAATTCAGCGTAACTTGACGGTTACAGTTCAGTTTACAATAGGCGGCAGAGAGAAAATTCGGACCCGGTGAATAAAAATTTATGGGCTCCCTAAAAAATTGAAAATTGTATCAGTATTTATTGCAGTATCCAGTTTTATTTGAGCGAAAAAAAATTTTCAAAGGTTTTTCATCTGCGTATTTTTCTGTTTATTTTTTATTTTATTTTCTTCCTGAAAATGCTGGGATTTTAAAAAACACGGGCTTGGAAGGAATCCCCCCTCCATTCTCTCGCGAGCCCATCAGTAAACAATTGATTTCCTTGGGTGAAAATTGACCAAATTTAGCTGCGAATTTATACTTCAATCTCTATTCATGTTTGAGCTGTACAATACTTATGTGGCAACGAAATCCTATTTGCTGGCCTGGTAGGTGTAATGCAATCGGTAGTTTGACATTTTAAATGGACATACTTATAGGCTGAATTACGTATTTTCAATTTTATGAAAAACCAATTCTTTTTCGTATGAATAATTCATCATTTTATTGTCTAGGTGTTGAGTATTGAGGTGATTATTTGCGTTAATTATCCATGGATTGATTTAATTTTCGCCAAGATGACTCCAAATTTTTCAATAATTCAGGCTGCTTCAATACCTTTAGAAAGACTGTTCAAGAGTCTCAAATATTTAACTAGGCTTATCAACGAGTTCGTTCCACGCCTGACGAGAGAGGAAAGGGTGATTTCCCCAGGTCCCGGGTTTCTTAGGAACCTGGCATTTTGAAGGAAAAGAGAAACGGAAGTAGATTTTCTTGAAAAATCTACTCAAAAACCGCTGAAAAAATTTTTTCTCTCCGCTTGCAGAATAGCTTTCCCTAATATTATTAAACCCCTTCCACAGATAAATTCTTGATACTGCACCTGAAACATAGATGCAGTTTAAAATTATTTATGGGGCCTATAAATTTTTTCCCTTGCTTTGAATTTCCTCTCTACGGCTCTTGTTCGCTCAATGATTTTTCTTCATTATTGTTGTTTAACAAAATGGTAAACTAATTAATTAATTATTCTGTAACAGTAATTAGTGTTTAATCTTCTCGTTGTACTTAAGAAACTTCCTATAACATTCAGTTTCTTATGAAATGGTAATTTATTTGTGTAGGTTCCACAAACAGAAAAAATTTTTAATACTTCGAGTTGCGACTTTATAGCAACTCAGAATCGTCATAAAGTCAGTTTAAAATGCAGGAAATTATATTATTTGGTGCATATTTCATGCCGAATACAAATTTACCACTCGAAGATGTATTGGCGCCCGAATGAATTTCTGTGTTCTAAACTTTTCGCAACCAACCTTTTGTTTGACTCACGCACACTTTTTTCCATTTGTGTGAAAAATGGGAAAAAGAAAATTAGACAAAAGTCGAAAAATATAACTAACGTTTTGCCATCCGCGCCAATTTGCAGAAATAACGTTCGTATGCATGCAGACCCTCTACCCTGCATGTTTAGTTGTACCTTCTGAATACGTATATAAACTGAAAAGTATTTAAATGCTGTAACACTTGGCCTATTAATTTCATTCGCGGCACGAAGCCCGAAGTGGTTCGAAAAACGGAAAGATCTGCTGCTTTTGTTTACCTCTGAAAATACCTTTTTCCTCTTGAAGGAGCACACAACCTTTGAGCCATATTACGCATCTTGTAGTGAGTGTACACGTATAAGCATCGAATATTAAAATCCCGTATGTATAAGCGTTCACGTAAGCATTCTTGCATTTGGTTTTCGTATGAGTATACTGTGTACATAAAGCCACATACGGTTTGGATGGTGGAAAAAAAATGTGGTCTTCCTTTTGCGAATCAAAATATTCATACCAAAAAGAGAATTAGTTTTTGTTTTTATTTCCATAGATACCCGCATTTTAGGTGCGCCAATTAATAATGGAATCAGGAGCATGTGTAAATAGCGTTGTAGCCTGTCTGTATGTAATGAAAAACTATAGAGTTACGACGATGACGAAGCCTGTTTGTATTTCCACTTTTTAAACCGATAAATGCGTTATATTTTTTGGAATTTTGGGTTTCATTTTCTCGCACAGAATTTGAAATATTTACTAATATCTAGTGACAATCTAACGTGAAAATGGCAACGTTGCAATCATTATAGGCCTACAATACGTGGAGAACCTATTTTTTTTTACAGGTTTTCTAAGAAAATCTTCTTTTTTTTTCTGCAGTCGACATGGAGAAAACATTTGTTTCTTTTCGTGAGATTAAAACACATGAAAATGGTTATAATAATTCTAACTCACGTTCAAATATAAAGAAAGAGTTATAAGTTATTACCACCATACATAACCGAAGATGTAATACAAATGACATAAACAGTAGGAACACTCGAGATGAGTCTGAGTCATTGACGAGTAACCGAGAAATGTCAACATTTAGCCAGCAGATGGTTCAAATTCCAGCACTTTTCTTCTCATCCGGTGTGGATTTTATCGGAATATTTTTCTTTTTACCCATTATCGATCCTTTGTTGCTTAGAAATAAAATATTCTTTTTGACTTCTTTTATCGTTGATGGAGCAAAAAAATTCCCAAGTTCTGTAATAACGTAATTTTATACTTCAAAAACCTATCCTAGGCTTCAACGTCTCAAAATGTGCGAACATTGAATATTTTTACGTTCGTTCAAATCTAATGGATTTTAATTGCTGAAACTGTGGTCTTAATGTTGCAAAACGTGTTGAACAAAGACCAAGACCAACCAAAAACTAGAAAAATATCAAATTTTAAAATTTTGACATTAGATACATAGATGTCGCTTCTTGAACAGGCTTGAGATTGTTCATGTTCTCCTGCCCTGGCTCATTATTTCATGGTTAGGAATAAATAATTAAATTTCGAATGTTCTTGCTAATATTTTACTGATTTTTCCATTAAAACAAACACGGAGTTTTTGTTGGTGATGGCGTACCTAACCACACACAGTTTCATCTATCATTTTCGTGTTTTATTCTTAGCCATGCCCTACAACTAGTGTTTATGGATAATGAATGAACATACATCGTGTAGTAAATAATTCTCCTCCCCTTCCAGTGGATATAAAGTGGTACAGGGAGCAGTGGCACCTGCAATATAAGGTGAGGAAGCTGTATCTTTTTTCATGTAAATACTAAACGCAGCCTGTTGTAAACTCTATCTGTGCTCCTACATGTTTATTGTACTTCATCTGTTGAACAGCATTGAGGCGAAGAATATGTAGAGGTAGGTCATGAAATAATTGGGCCCTGAAGCACCAGATCTCGTTGGATTCAGCGTCGCCAACTTTTACCTGTGAAAAAATGTAGTGGGCCTCGACACCCTAGCAATCCACTAATACTTTTAGGCCTATCACTATGACGAGATCATAACCTTTATCTGCTTTCTGAGTTTGAAATTTGAAATTATTGTGCGTCAAGGTACTACTGAATTCTGTTATTGCGTTTAGTTAAGTGAACTTGAAATGTATCGATTAGTTGAGTCTGAAAAAAAAAAAAATCAAAAATTATAAAGGATACTTACTATTCTTGTTGAATGCTTTTTCAAACAAAATGTTCCTCTTTTTTCTCCGCAAAGATCTCAATCAACTACATCTGCGATCAGAATTTTCTCATTTTAACCTCTTCATTTTCTTTATTTTCTGTCGATACAAATTAATATTTTCTTTTCTTCAGCGGCGTGTTTAAAAGTAAAAAGTAACGATACTCATTCCCCCTCTTTCCCCATTCTTACTGAAAAAGAATTGTGAAAGAGTCGTTGCTCGAACCGAAAGAAAGTGGCATAAATGGCAACGAGCAGGTTCTAGTAAATAGCATTTTTTATTGGCCTTTTAGGGTAAAAGAGAAAGAGGTGCGTTAAGTGCAAGGTGTTAGACAAAATGGAACACAAATGACGCCTTTTTGCTGGAGAAAGGGAAATAAAGAAAGAAAGAAAAGAGAAAAAGAAAAAGTAACCTTTGTACATCGACTTCTTCTGCGCCCATATAATTTAGACTGTAAAGAAACGTTTTGTTCCGTAGAATGTACACCACAAATGCAATTAATTTTCAGTTCTTTTTTACGGAAGGTTTTCATTTCATTTTTGTTCTCATCTTTTTTGGCACTAGTAGCAATCCCTTGCTCGCATTTCTACCTTGAGCTTGGCATCTTGTCTTCGTGTTTAGTCTCTTTTTTAGGTTTTTTCGTCGTTATTTAGCACGTCTATATGAGTAAAAATTACTTGTGATGGTGCAATTAATTGAATTTTTGCTGTGTTTTCCAAGAAAAAATATCTATGCTGAAAAAAAAGCAGTTCTTTATGTAAACATTGTCGGACGAATAGCTTACTAGCAACATATTTCACTTCGATGTCAAGTGAAAACGCTAAAATGCAGTGTTCCTAATTATTTTTCTAGATTTTATCAGCTGTTCCTCTCACCGGTTGGAAACTCTTCCCCCCCTCATTATTCTTGCCCCATTTTTCTTTCAGTCACATTGTTTATCATTTATTAGACGTGTTAATTTTTTATATGAGCAAAGGTGAAAGATAGGGTGATTCGAGAGTGCTGTAAAAAATTGAAGACACTCTCCCATCCACACGCTTACCCGCCGCATTAATCCATGATGAAACCAAATTATGTAAACACAATATTTAACGAGAATGATAAATAAGTGCACTCGTATGGTATAAAAGCTTTTAAGTAGTTAGGTAAATGAAAATTAACGAAGGAAAAAAAATAAGTTAACTGCTTGAATTAATGAGTGATGGTGAATCGGGATACGTTATAGTAGCACAATTTTACTGGCGAGTAAATCCGTATCGATACATCATTTTGGAGATGTTTTCTTTAGTTTGTGTTGTTGTTTTTTTTTCTGTTTTTTTATTCATTCATTTTTTTTCTATCTCTGTCTCTCTCTCACACACACATACCCACACACATGTTCTTAACGATACAGTAAAATTTATGGAAGCGCCACCGAATTAACTCGAGTGGATAAAATTTATTGGTAAAGTTACAACGATAATGTTCTTTGATTCGGTTCAACCTTTGCGAGAGTTGGAAGGTGAGGTGGTTGTTTCACGTGCGAAAAATAGTCTTCTATGTGGTCGTAAATCCCATTAAAAACGACATACATTTCTCTCCCGTGTGGATGGTGTACTGTATATTCGGGCGGAGGGCGATTAATTCTTCAAGAATACTTTCGAAATTTTTCGGCAAATAAAAGAGAGAAATTCTCGAACTACCGACCGCCCATAGGCGCAGAATATTGTTCGATTTGTGGAAAAATTTAGTTTTTTTACGAGTACCGTGGACAGTGTAGAATACAGAACGATGGTGTGGCTGAAATAATTATGAGTTCTGATGATTCATATTCATTGCAGAAATGAAAGGAAACGTAAAGACGCAGTTTAGCAGGAACCTACTCGAGTTGAACGATTCTTCTTATCGTTTCTTAGTACCCTTTTCCACCGTCCGAAGTGAATTGCATCGCAAAACACAGTTACGTGAAAGTACTTGTTAGGCAATTCTTTAACCAGAGTGTAGACAGGGTGAACAATGCCCACCCTGGCGCTGTCGTTTGCCCGTCCTTGCGAAAAATTGCTCCTTCTAAAGATCAGTGTAACCTAACAACCTAAGTTGTTATTTTTGAAAAAAAATTTGTTGACAATATTTCGAATGAGAAGAATTGCTCAGAATCTTTAATAATATGACAGATCTTAAATCACAACATTATTAGAATTGAGTAGATTCGTGTACTTACCGTGCGAGAAATACTTATATGCGTATGTGGTTCTTTTTTTTTAATTTTTAATTTTAGCTAAAGAAATTTTGTCCTCTCTCTAATGATGTTTGCCCCTTCCGATGGTTAATATATCAAGGTCTGATTACGTGCCTGCTGCTAAGAAGGAAATTGATCATCACAGTGGAATGAGTCTCAGATCAAACATGTTACCTTCAATGGTAACAATTTTGAATCGTAATTACTCGCTAAAGCAGTTTAGCCGAGGAGTGTGAAATTCCCAATTCAACTAATTTTTTGTAACAAAAGATGATAGCAATTTTCTCGATTTTGCCTACTGCGTCACGATTTGCTGTAAACTTCTGTCTCAAATTGGAAGGAATCATGTAGATATTTTTTTATTCGAGGAAGGTCAAAATTTTTTATAAAACGTATTTCAAATTTTTCGCTTTCTATATGAAAAAAAAAAGTAAAATTTTTTTTATTGAGATTTAAGGGTTTTCTCTTCTGCCCTACCTCGGCCACGCCCATTACAATACTCATCCCAGCTCGCCAATCAATCTATTCGTTGATAATTTACCTACTGGGGGGTACCATTATTATGGCTCAATATTTTTTATAGTTTTTAGTTTTTATTGTTCTCTAAGAAATTGTCAAAACCATACGAACGAAGACATCAGGTGCTGTGTCAGTAGATTTAACGTGTTAAAAATACGGGAGCTAAATTATTGAATTTTTATGCCAGACGAATATACTTGCGAGTACAATAGTTCCGTTTGGTTAATTTTTCGAATAAAATTATGGTCAGACCGTGTTCAGAAATTTGAGTTGTTTTTAATGTTTCGTTTAGTAATTTGTCGTAGATTCTCTGACATAATGAATCAATATTAACTCGTCTACGTACTGTTTTATGTGCTGTTTACTTCCATTGGTTGTGCGAAGATAGGTACGGTTTTAAAATCATCGACTTCAACAATCTGGATTTAGGTTAGCATAAGTCACCATTTCGAAATATTTGCTGGTTTTAGTAACTATTGCATTAAATGTAAAGGTGGGACATGTCGAAAAGGGCCGATCCTTAATCGTAGATCACGAATATATAGGTCATTCAAATTCTTCTGTACATGTACTTATATATATTTCCACTTTATACTCATTTTGGCACTTTTTGGGAGTCTGTGGAGCCTCCGCTGTTTGACCTATGGCAATGAAACTTAAAGTGATGTTAGATGCTTTCATGGGCAACACATTCTTGTAAAAATTTTTGGAATTCATCCGCTAGTTTCGGAGGGAGGTGTTCTCAAAGTGTTGCAAACCCACCATGTTGTCATGAAGATAACACCCGTAAATTAAAAGATTTTGGATTGAATTTTTTGTGGCAGTTGGAGACTATTAGGGACTGGGGTGATGTTGAATTTGAGCAAAATCGATTCGCTGGTTTTCGAATGGCAACCATTACAAAATTTGACACTTTTGAAAAATACACACCTATCGCGGTGGAAATACTTATAATCAAGTACATAAAAATCAATTTGAAGTCGATTTTTATGGTTTAAGTCTGTATCAGTCGGATTCCTTGACGAAAATCGAAAACCATGTACATGAAGGCAATAAGTTTGTATTATCTAAATTTAAATTTATTTATTTATTTATTTATTTTTTCTGACATTAGGAAAAAGCAGATTTCAATTTACGTATCGCAGAAATGAAAATATTTATACCTAGTCGTTTGTTATTTTTCTGAAATTTATGACGTGATTTTCTATTCTAATTTTTAACGAGTCTCCGTAGGATACAAGTGTATTTGCTTATTACTTAGGTTTATTATTGTGTAAATTTTAATGTGTGTATTTTTTTTTTTGTTGCAGGTAAGTGCTGCCGATTATCAATTTTTCGATGAAAATTATCGTGGAATCAAATCAAGTGAGAATTCTAATAATTGCTGTATCATAGCCTGAATAATGAATTTCGGTTTCTGAAAACGGTTTTGCTTTTGAATGAACTAATAACGAAGTATTCATGAATAATGGAAACACGTTTTTTTCCACATCGTCTTAGCCGAAAAGAATTTTTAAAACGCTTCAGAAAGTCCGGGGGATCAGTTCAATCTGTGGCGAGTAAAATGCGTTAGCAATGTGAAAATATTTTCGATGCATTATGAAAGTTAAAAGTAATGATAGACATGAGAATATAATTAGCAGTCAGTATTAATAGTAATGAGATTCACACTATACTCTGTCACTGTGTACTTGTTTCTATTTTGATCACTTGGATTGTTTCAGAGGGTGAGTACCAATTTGTTGGTTCAGCAAAGATTCATTTTAAAAGTTATTAAGACTGCGTTTCGTAAATAGCGGTTTTAAACAAGTATTTTTATTTTGTTCTTCTTGATTTCTTGAAGAGTTAGTGGTTTTCCATAATATAGTAGTTGGTTATTTTTCTGATATTTTCATCGCATAATTAGGGCTTTTCTGCACTATTTTCAGTGAATTCAAAGCAAAATAATGAAGACGACCATCAAAAGTATCTGCTTATGTTGTCTTTGTTTTTAATATTTTAGTTGGAAGAAGCAGAAGAAACTCTGATACCTTCATTCTTCTACTTTGCATTGAGAGCCTTTTCAAAGTGCTTGTTTGAAATTATCTTAATGCCATTCCTTGAATCGTCTTTTGTTTGGAATCATAAAATATCTTTCAGTTTCATTGATTAAAGAATTCACCAATGGATAACTTTCAAAATAATTTTTTTTTCTCCTTATCAATAAATCTTTTTTGAAAAATATGACCCTGAAAATACATTGAATCGAAATTCGTATAATAATTGTAGAATTTTATAAAAACAAAAATCTAAATCAAATTAGTTCAAAATGCGAGGAAAATTTTCTTTGATTCTATGTCAGCTTTTATAAGCTCATTGACTGCCTTTATTTTGAGAAAGGAATTTGAGGAAATAATGAAAATTCATAATTGTATCTTTGTATGAGTAAGTGTCATTTTGGTGGCTTCAAAATTTTTTTTGTTTTACAATCTGACATATGACTTGAAAATTTTGAAAAATGTGTGTGAAGAGGTTAATCCCGAAGAATTTTCTGTAGCTTAATATGCTGGTTCATCATCAGATGTTGCATTAAGATTGCTTGTGAAGCAAACACTCGATACGATTAGAAGTAAAAATTTTGTAGGATTCTTCCTTTCACATCATTATTATTATATTCACTTTCCTCTGATTTTCTAGACTTACTACTGAAAATGTTTTTGACCATATAACCTACTGAAACAAATTTTGGTATAAAAATCTGTGCGAATCTTATCGTTTGTATCACTGGCATTTAGATGTTACTGCAAACACCTTGTCTCTTCTTGATCTTTATGTTTTACTAGGCCTCTCATAATGAGCGAATGTCCAGATAGAATTCTGGTGGATACTGTTCGTTTCCCAAGATCAAGATTTTTATTTTTCAATCTGTAATTGATACTTCTAAGAAACCAACAAAAATATATATACGAGTATAAGTGAGGAAATATTTCGAGCTTTAATAATCGATTTAACGTTACGCGAATAAACAACCAAATGGCTGAATTTTGTGACGTGTAAATATAAAAGCCTCTTTCCCATTTAGGTATTCACCCCCTGTTATTCCGGTTGAATCCGCTGCTAGACTTCCCCCATAAATTGTTTTTTTTGCAATTTTCTTCGAAGAAAGAAAATATTTGTTAACGCTTTGCTCTTGACCGTTTCCTTTTTATGCATACTTCTTTGCATACAAAGATCACTCATGCATTATGTATGTGTATGTACATTATAGGTTATACTTGATACATGGTTCGTTTTTTGGAAATTTTTTTCCATTTTGTCGTTAAATAATAATGTGAGGAGGAGAAAAAGAGAAAGTGAACAGGAAAACCGTAAGTGATGAAGAGAAACTCCTTCTTTTTTCGATGGTTCACTCTACCCCAACCTAATTGGTTATATTTCTTAGATATACATTGGCGTACTATAAATGGCCTTTCTTGTAACAAAGAGTTTTTATTGTGACCTGTCTTTATGATTTCATGGTATCCAAATTCCATCCCACCAGTGAAGCTCTTTATCTTTCTCTGTAACTCTTTCTGTCAAAGTTTCAAATTAGCTTCTTGAACTTGACCCTTGTAGGCTAAGCGCGAAAGTGCGTGAATTTTTTTCTCTTCTATATGAAAAATGATCATTTTTTTCTTTTTCTTGTGAAATCTGACAGTCACAATTTTTCTTTTTAGGTATAAAATTATTTTTGCCAATCTTTTTGGTGTGTTTCACCCAAATTTAGATTCAAATTGTTCTTCGAACTTTTCAACTAATTCCATTTCTCATCATCTCATCTAGATTTTTGAATTCTTTATACCATACAAAATCTTAGTAGACTACTTACATTGTCCATCCTTTATTTTTTCGTATTTCCTATCCCTTTTCAAAAACGCATTCTTTAAGAAAGTAGATTTTTTTGTATCTTCTTTCTTTCATCTTCTCCCTAATTTCTTTAGGTCATTTGCACTGGTTTATAAAAGGGATAAATACGAATTCTTAATATCCTAAATGTTACCAATTTCTGGGGTTAAGTGTGTTAACCTGGCGCTATTTTTATGTAGATACACTTGTGTACACGTTTATGACCATAGTATTTGGCTAACATAATTATGTTTTCTTCTATGAAGTAGAGAAAATCAGGGTGCATATAACCACTTTAAATTTTTCTCTCTCTCATATCTGTACAATTTTTATTCCTCCTCTTTGTGTAATATGATTTCTTCGTCCTTATTCCTTGTATGAGATGGTGCTCAGATGGCTCATAATGGGCTAATATCTGATGCTGGTACTTGTACTTGATTTTATATCCCTCTTAGATTATTATAAAATTATTTCCATACTGTAAACTCTTTGTCTATCCAAATTGATACAAAAAAACTTATTTATTACCATTTATTTTTCTCCTTCTTAATTTCTCACATCTTCTAAATTCCAATCTTTGAGGTTATTGGATGCGGTGTAAATATGTGGAACCTCTTTGTGTTTAACTATTTAGTCCCCTGAATTACTCTAGTATTTTTGCCTGTATAGTACATTGTTTCAGGCCGATTTTTCACTTCTTTTTTTTTTTTTGCATCTTCTGGGTAAAGAGGTGCAGTAAATATTATGTTTTTCAACCAATTTTTATTTCATTATTTACATCGCAATTAAGGAAAAGTCACCGTGGAATTTTAATTTAATCAAAGTTTGTTACCACACCTAAATCATTCCCTCATTGTAGTTGGCCATATTGAAATCCTAAAGTGATAACATTTTTAAATTTTCCTTTTATTTTTCAGTGTTGTTGCTATTTCTTCTGAAAATTTTATTTGGAGAGATATTTGTGTTTTTCAAAATTTGAAAATTTAAAATCATTTTAAAATAAGATTTTATATTACTAAAAATAAAAATTTAGCAAAAGTTCGAGACTTCGAGCAGTTCCTAGTACCTTGAGTTAATCAGTTGGTTTCTGAATACTATTTTTATTGGTGAAAACATCTAGAGCTGTGTTGGTCTTCTCATAACCAATCAGCTAATTCATCGGAGCTGCGAATAATTTGAAATTGTGTAACTTTTGTTAAATTTTACAATTTAATAAAATTCATACATCTGATATCCGAAGATGGTAAGTTGTGAATGTTTTATTGTTGATTGCTATTAAATATAATAGTTTATACAGTAATGTATGGTTTTGTTAATATGTGTTGAACTTTTAAAATATGGATTGATCTGAGGGGTGTGATGGGGGAGAATCAATGGTGGATGAAAAGAAGAATAGAGAATGAGCATATCTTAAAAATAATCTGCTTGGGAGTTGTGACAATAGGTTCATTGTGGTGGTTCTTAAAACTTGAGTTCCAAATCCAGCTTATCTGGACTCGAAAATGAATATTATTTTTTTTTTACTAAACGTGATTTTATAATATAATTTTTGATGCTTTTTTTTGGACTTTGTTAAAATTGTGGATTATTCTTTTTGGGGTATTTTGTTTCAAGTTTGGGTACTACGGTTGGAATATCACATTCTTTTTCTCTTTTTCTTTCACTATTGCTAGTCTTTCTCACCCTCATCCCTTCAGTTTCTGTTCAACACTAAAGGTATCCAATTTTGTAATTATTTACAACTCATTTTATCCATTAAACGATATTTTACAGTCTTCCTTTCCTTTTGAAAGTAAAAAATTTTACATTATGTAATGCAAAAAAAATTGAAACTTATCGTTTCACTTTGAAAAAAGGTATACCTTTATGGTAGATGTTTCCCTTCTGAAGGTTTATTTGAAACATTTTTCATTTTTTAATGCTGGTTTTTGCACCCTTTATAAGCATCTCACGGAAAATGGATTGGCATAGGCATTTTTGATTCATGTTTTGCATCGTATTGAGATTGTACTTGTGAATAGCCACAAAATACATTCCTTTATTAGAAATCATTTTACTTTAGACTTTTAGAGATACTTACAAAGTGGTGTGGTATTTTGTGTGTTCAAATTAAAGGTGTAAGTGATTGAAGAATTTGAATCGCAGTTTTCAGAATGACACGCAAATTTTTTTTAATGAGACTTACTTTTTTATCAATTTTTTCTTAACTGCCCTTTCAGTTTTGGTTCTTCATCTTCTGTGGACTGTGGACTAGCTTTTCTAATCATACATTTTGGGATGTTGTCTTTTTAAAAACATTGGTACAAGGAAATGATTCCACAGTGTTGTGGTTTGTCGAGATTTAAAAAGTAAAAAGGACAAAAATTATTCTGTAAACATTAGCTCCATTGACTTCTCGTAAAATTGTACCATAATTATTCAATTTATGAATATTAAAGTTTTTCCAAATTTTTTACTGTACCAAGTCTCTCCGAGCCTAATTGCTTACACCCTCGAAGAAACAATTGTAATATCCAGTGGCCCATTATTAAGGAAATTGAGTGGAAAATTCCGGGTAGGAAATAATGGGAAAATTACAATCAGTGTTTAAATTTATGGCTTCAGATAATGATAAAGTCAGCTATAAATAAATTCCGATGGAGAATAATATTTATGGAAAAAAATATTTTAGTTTTTTTTTTAGAAAAAGGTCAGTTTGATGCCAAAAAAAAAAACTAGGTAATGAGGCCCAAAAATTTTGAAGAGACTCTGATTTACGGGAATAGATATGCAGCTTTTATGACAAAATTTTTATGGTGTTTCCCACTGGACCTTTGGAAATTTTCTTAAGACCTTTGCTTCATTTTTTTTCCTGAGATTTCAAAGCAAATAGATCATTCACGTTTGTCATAACTTCATAACAATTAACAATACATCATAATTATTATCTCAGTAATTGTCAACTAATTAACAAAGGTTAGATACAGTTTCACTAAAGGAGTGTATCATCACATTATGAATACATTTATTGTTATATATGGCAAATGAAAAACTTAACATGTAATACACGAATGCATACTACAGAGTAAGAAGGTAGTATAGAATGGAAGGAGGAGGTATTCCAAATTGTCTACAAAAACAAAATTTTTTTCATCAATTGTATTTTAGAAAACATTGGGGAAATAATTCAAAGAAAGCTGAAATTGTAAAGTTCACTCCCCTAAATAACGTCTGCAGTTACACCGGCTAAAAGGCATAAATTGTTGGTGGAATAGCTTCCCCTGGACTGTAACAAGAACAAAATTTGTTTCTTTTTAGAGTTTTTTGGCTTTGAAAAGAAATTATATTAGTAGTTATTATAAATATTGTCAAAGTTTAACCCATAACAACATGTTAATTCATAATTACTTACTTAGTGATGCATTGTAATATTGTGGTCAGTATAGATGATGCTTGTACAAAAATGATCGGATCATAGATTAAAGAGTACCTACAGGTCCAATTTAAGTAATTCATTCGTACTCTGCATCGGACAATGTTGAAGTTTAAAAAAATGAAAGAAAAGTCTAAATATTTGCCAGGCCGATATGAAAATGGGTAATTCGGTCTAATCGAAGTGCAAAATTTGCATAATTTAAAATTGTTTATTGGCGGTAGGCCTGCCTCGAAACAAAGGCTCAATTTTACATTTTAATGGCGAACGAACTGAGTAAATAAATTATTCCGCTCGTTGTACGCAAATAAATTTATAGGCAGATAATGTGTGTGTGCGTTGTACCAACAAAATACTGCGTGCTGTAGTGCTAGCTCCTACCATACACGCGTCTGCATGCATATAACTCGAAATGAAGTCCGCAAAATGAAGTGAAAAGATATCCTGAGGGTTAACTAAATTGCCTTTTAAACGTAAACGAAACCGTTGCATTAACAAGGGAGCGAGAAAATGCGAGAAAGAGAAGGAAGAAGAAAAATTAGGGTTGAAGAGTGTAACGGGTCTGGTGGAGGATTTGTGTTTTGTGGAAAAAAAAAGTACCGAACATACCTCCAATATTTTCTCTCTATTTTCAGCTTTTCCAATTTTTCAATGCATTCCTCCGCATTCGTGTTGATATTCTGCATGGAATTAACGTATCTTTGATGTTTTTCAGTTCAAATCAAACCGCCATATTAAAAATGGTTTATAGTGTAAATTCTCTCTTGTACAAGTTTAAGGTCTGCCAATTTAGGGATTTGAACAGTAATCTACAAGTTTAAAATCGGAGACGTGCGGGTAGATATGGTTCATGTGTCCCCATATAGACCTTAAGTTAGAACTCAGTCCCTTAAAAATTATATGATTAATCACTCAAAAATTTGCAGAAAATATAATCCTAACACCCCTTTTTGTGTCCATAGGGCACCAAACAAGTGCTTCAATCCAATAGTGGACCGTAAATTTGAAATTGACTACTCAAAAAACTCATTCATTAACCTATTATTCAATAGTGTATGAAAGTATCATCCTAACCCTATTTGGGTCCACAGGGGCCCAATAAAGGGTTCATTATAAACATGACTTGCAAAAATATTTTTTCAGTGGTTCTTACACCAATAGGGAAATGCATAAATGAACTATCATTTTTATTAAGTTTGTATTTTCAAGTGTAGAAAATTTCAAATGTTAGAGATATGCCAAAAATTGTCCCTGTAGTCCAGTCAAATGAGAACAAAAAAAATACTTTTATTTGGACAAATTGCAATAGTTTTGATATATTCCCTAATCTATATATTTGGGTGTCTCTGGAATAACATACAGAAAGTACCATTCCACTTGTTGCAAGCATCCACAGATATAGAGATGAATATGCTCCCCAAAACAGTTTTTTACGTTTATCTCAACAAATATTATTTCCTATAAAATTAAATTTGTAATGAAATAAATTGTATTGCGAGGTTATAAAATACGTGAGCATGTTATTGAATGATTGCTTAGCAAATAAAATAACAGCAAGCCTTCTTTCCACACACCTGTTTTGTTTTATTTGGAGTTACCTACTTACTCTTCTTAGCAATAGTTGAAATAATCACCGAGTCATTGAAAATAAATTTTAAAGAATCATAGAATATAATGTAGTCAGTATCTGTACCAAATTTTGTGCTTATTGTTCCAAAATTAGGTATATATTTTTGAACCATTTAAGCTCTAAAAACACTCCAATCTATGCCAAAAACAACAGGGTTCATCCTTGTCTAGATCCAATTAATTGTACCAAATTTCATGAATATTAGATGAAAATTGCAACCTGAACTGAGTTAAATAGTGTTTATGTATGTAAGATTCCTATCGTATCGCGCCTCTCTAACGCCATCTTTCACGTCCATTCTTGTTATCTCATTTCTACGCTCACTCAACTTTTCCATTCTCAACCTGCTCTCATACACGATTCCCTTTGGTCATTGTCTCTTCTTTTCTCATCTCTCGTTTCATTTTATTTTTTTGCTTTCGTACGTATCGTTCACATCCGCTTTGCCTTCTGCACTTTCTTATTAAGCTTGCAGTTACCTCGCGACTTTTGTTTTGAATTCTAATTTAATAAAAGTTTGCATTCATTCAATTGTTGCCAAATCATTTGAGATCCTGTCGGATCTTATATGTATATCACTACCTATAATAAACATATGGCCATTAATCATTTCACAACATTATTTCACCAATATTATTTTGCCAATTCTCCCTTTGAACCAGACAGCCACTCATGGACATGAAAAAAAAAAAAAAAAATTCCTTGTCTCTTCTGAAACAACAAATTATACAATGTTACCAGAAGAAATCCAGGGTTGTCACAAGCCAAAGCACCACCGAGTGGTGCTTCAGGAATTGTATAATATATATATATAAATTAATTTCCACTGATTACATCAAATTCTGAGGTCATAAGACAAAAAGCTAACCTACCCAAACCTTGGTTCTCAATCTCGGATTGATTTTAATCCATTGACATAAAAACTGGGAACATTTGCCCCTTTACCCTCATTTAGACAAGTATGCAGAAATGAATACATTGTGAGTATTGTGTCATTATGAGTTGAAGTTATTGCGTCATAGCAACTATAGTCATATTTTCAGTGTACAATGAAAATGTACAATATTTTGCGCTCATTTGGCAGGGAAGGGGGACTCAAAATACTGAAATATACATATATAATTTTTCACACTGCACTATTTTTTCAAAAAAATCAATATTCATTGAAATAAACATAAAAAATCATCTTGGCGTATATTCAAGCTATCTCATAGCTGTGGACACTTCGACTTTTAGTTCTTTATTCTAGGTTCCTGAACTGATTGATTAGAAACGAGATTAAAACTATTCTAATTTATCCGAATAAAAAACCTCTCTTGACTTGACTAATGTACCTGCAACCTGAATTATAAGACATAGTGTTACATCAAACCGTTGAGTCAATCCTGAATTCCTCATTTGTGTGTTGCTGCTTGAATAGTTGTTGGACGCTGAGACTTTCCAAATTTTTGACCAAGCTGAAGATTTAGATTGCCTAAGAGATGTGAGAGTCAAAGGTTTTGATGGATTCAATGTGGCTGATTTTTTGACAGTTGAGTCGAACCTTTTATTTTGAAGAATATCTGAGTAAGCAGGAAGTCAGTAGAATGTATGAAGCTGTTGAAGGCTAGTCGATTGAAGCAAATATCAATAATCTGTGGTATTTATTTAGGAGCAGAGTATTTGAACTGCGCAATAATGATGAATTGGAGGATGCTTTGACTGTATGTGAAGAATATCACTTTATTAGGAATATCAAGTAGTGAAATATAGATATAGTGTAGACCATGTGCTATGGCATATACGTTTTTTTTGTAAAAATAAGTGACGAAGGTATTTTATATTTGATGTGAGGCGTACAGAACGAGGATCGAAAGAACTTGAGACTTTTTACTTTAATGACATTTTATTAGCGACTGAATTATGTTTCACAAACGAAATACGAAATGGCGAAGCAACAGCATTATCGGATTGAGAATAGTAGGGAAAGCACTTCGTGATGAGAGTGTATGTATAACATATATATATAATGTGTTCGTGTTGATGATGAAGAAAGAGAGAAGGTGGGATTTCCGTTACAACACCCCCCTGAAATTTTACCGTTCGAATTCTTCATCATGTTGTACGCTGAAAGTAAACGAATTATTATTATTTAAAAAAAAAATTTAAGTACAAAAAATAATATATGCATAATAAAAAAAAATTTCAAAAATAAAAAATAAAAATATTGACATCGTATTATTTGAATATTATTATGGTAACTTTGGTTCCTGAAAAAATTTTTCTGTGCTGTGCTTCGAGAGTAAATAAAATAATTGAGTAAAATAAATAAATAAATAAATAAATATAAATATGGTAACATGCATGGAATATTCAATATTAATATATGATATAAAAATGGTATATGCGAAAAGCAAAAAAAATTATTAAAAATACAAAAATTGGTAACATACAAAGATATTATGAGTAACGGATGATTCATTCATCGTATATTTCAAGTGTGAAGAAAAAAAAATTAGAAAAAGAAAAAAAATATTCACGTACACATATTACATTAAAGGAAAAGAGAAAAAAAAATTGATAAAGGTATTTCCAATTACAAGTTCGTTGAATTTAAAGGAACGTTACGTTTCGTATCTTATCTAAATAACATGACATGTAAAAGATTGTAGAATAATATACGTTGCATCGTTTATTATCTTTCGTGTATTGCTATTATATTTGAACCGGCGTTTAACATGTTTTATGATAAGGCAACCTTCTTTCGATTTATCATAATTGCGGTCATGTAATGGGTTTTAATCTTTATTGTGTTCATTGTTAGAGGATTTTCTTTCATCAAATTGTGTGGGAATATTTCATGTATTTCTCTCACGCTTGTTTGAAAATGTATAGGGTTTTTATTATACGAATTGTAGGGTTTATTCTTGCTTGATTTTAATGCCGTTTTCTTTGTTGCAATTTTTGAGAAATCGAGTATCTATCTCTTGCAAGAATTTTCTAGTAAAATGGTATTGTTAAGTACTCTTTTTGCAATAATTGAAGGTTAATTTTTCAGCAATTATTTTCATGTTACGACTTATATTTGGACTTGGGATGACTTGTACTTTGAAGTGAAAAATTTTCGAACATATTATGACTTTAAAATAAACGAATTATTATATTATTACGTGTATATGTTAGTGTCATTCAATATTTTGACAATTATATTCTCAAATTTTGAACGATCTAATAATTTAGTCAAAATATCAGCTAATTGATTCTCAGAGCTTACAGTTCTAAAAAATATTATTTTTTCTTCTAATGCCTCTAAAATCGAGTAGCATTTAATCATTAGGGCTCTCGATTTTTTCTGGCTACCCCCTGAACATATTTTTTGTGTCGAAATATTATCTTCCATTATGTCTACTATCAATTTTTCTCCAAAAATTTCATAATTCATATGATGTATGACTTTTATGGTATCTAAAGTGTCAAATACTGCAATTATTTCTGCTGCAGTACTTGATGAGGCGTGAATAGTCTGCTTAGAGCAATTCCACTCCACCAAGTCTCCATTAGCAAATAACATAAATCCAGTTATTGATTTTCCCTTTTTTAGATTACATAATTCTATATTTGTTTCATCAACTTGGGGTGCATATGAGGCGTCAACATAAGTCTGTATTCCATCCCCTTCCGATTTATATATTATATTATAATTTTTTGTTGTGTTAACATACCTAAAAATTCTTTTTACATAATTCTTGAGTGTATCATTGGAATTATTTTGGAAATGTGAGAAAAAATTGACTGGGAACAATATGTCCGGTCTTGTGAGTCTCGCTAAATATAATAGCCCTGCTATCATTGACCTATATTCAGTATCATCTCTACCATTTTCTATTCTATCTATTTTTAAGCCCGTTTCCATAGAGGTATTCGTATTTTTTAATTCCGAAATTCCAAACTTCTTCAACATTTTATCTATGTGTTTATATTGTGAAAGTATTATTGTATTATTTTCGATGTTTCTAACTATTTCTAAACCTACAAAAAATCTAGGATTATTTATTATAGTAATTGTAAAGTCCTTCTGCAACTCCTCATTTATTTTAGTGATGGATGATTGCGAATTTGATGCAATTAATATATCGTCTACATATGTTAAAAAATAAATTTTTTCATTATTATTTATTATTGTATAAAAGCATCTATCACTTTTGGTTCTGGTAAAGCTCATATCCTTTACTTTCATGTCCAATAAGTCATACCACAATTTGCTGGATGTTTTCAATCCATAAATTGACTTTTTTAATTCGAGTACTTGATTCGTGTTTATATTTATTCCTTCAGGTCTTCTTACAAAAATAGGTTTTATTATTGCTGAATTCAAATATGCGGTTTTTACGTCATATTGTACCATTATTAATTTCTCCTTATTAACTATAGATAATAATAATCTTATTGTTCCTATCGATGCTACTGGGCCATGGGTTTCGGCAATACCATATTTGGTTTGATCTTTAAAACCTCTTGCCACAAGTCTCGCTTTGGGTTTTGGATTTCCAAATTCATCAAATTTTATTGTGAAAATCCACCTCGTATCTATAAGTTTTTGGCGATCATAATCCACTATTTCCCATACCTTCATGTCATCGAGAGAATTGAATTTGTCATTTATGGCCCTAATCCAATCCTCCCTAAAAGGGTTTAAATCTATTTCAGAGAAAGTTTTAGGAATATTATCCTCTATATATATTTTATTATATCTAATATTGACATTCATAATAACTGGGTTAATTATCCCTAAATCATATTCATAGTTTGCTGATTTTATTGTTAGGGGTTTATTGTTTATTAATAAGGATTTTATATTTTGTGTTTCATCCATTTTCACATCACATGAAATATAGGATTTTGTATTATAAGGGTCTTTAAGACAGTATCCCGTATTTGTATATCCCATCATTATATTTTTTTCGGCTCTGTGTGCTAATTTTGGGTCTATTTTATTTTTTGATTTTGCTTTTGCTTTCGTTGCATTTTGTTTTCTAACCTCCATAGGTATATGTCTATAAGTTAATGCTCCGAAAACTTTAAGATTTTTTAAGTTCAGTTTTATTCCTTAGAATAATTCATAAGGCGTTTTATATCCTTCATTTGCCTTTGTGGGGGATCTATTAATTAAGTAAGCTGATGTAACCACAGCATAGGACCAATATTTTATGTCTAGATTGGCATCAATCAACATGGCTCGTACTCTCCTCATTAAAGTTTGATTCTGCCTTTCGGCAACACCATTCAATTCTGGAGAATATGGCACCACATAATACATTGTTATGCCAACCTCATTACAATAATTTATTATTTTTGCATCGGTATATTCCTTTGCATTATCGCATCTTATAGTCCCTATGGGATATTCAGGGAATTTATTTTTCATAGATATAATGTTTTTAAATTCATTTGTCACCTGGCATTTATTAGCAATAGGCATGACAAAAGTGTATTTTGAAAAATGATCTATAAAAGTTAAAATATATTTTTGATTTGCCACAGAGGGCGTAAACGGACCCATAATATCTGAGGACGCTATCTCTAATTTCCTTGTTGGTTTCGTCCTAATACCAGTATAACCTAGTTTTGAATTATTGGCAATGCAACATATCTGACAATTCACAAAATCTTCATCCCTAAAATTTATATTATCGGGAATGCCAACTGCTAAAGTTTTTAATTTTTGCAGATATCTGGCATTTAAATGCCCAAGTCTTCTATGTATTAGTAATTTTTTATTTATATTATTGTTTATTTGTGGTGTATTAATATTATTATTTTCATTATTTTCTATTATTATTTCATTATTTTCACCCCCCTGAGGTGATTCAGTATTAATATCCTCTTTTTGGATTTCCAGTTCTACTGTAAAATCATCCCATTCATCATCCATATTTTGAGTGAGGGGGCACATATTATATTTTGTTCATCATTATTAATATTATTATTTATATTTTTATTCTTATTTTCGACATTATAATATATGTAAAAAATTCCTTCCTCTTTTTTTGCAGTCATAATTATTTCTGCATTTTCAATGAAGTAGATGTTCGCAATATCTTTCTGTTGGTCGATATTGATTATACCTGTATTTGTGATTTTTATTGCTGAAATAATATCTAGGTTTAGATCCGGCACATAATGGACATCATTCAATTCTATCAATGACTGAGTTTTATAGGAATTTTCAACTTTGATCACCATTCTTCCTGTATGAGTGGCATATAAGAATGTATTTTTCCCAGCACATTGCAATTTTATTGGAGTTACAAATTTTTTAACATCTACTAATTTATTAAAATCAGATGTTTGATGTACTTCTGCAGCTCCATCCAAAATTGCTTTGTGGTTTAACATTGTATAATTCTCATTATTATTATATTTATTATTATTAATCAATTCATTCAATAACCATTCATTATTATTCCTATTTAATTTTTTGACCATGCAAGACATTTTCACTTGCTGTTCTGCACTATCTTTTTTATTAGTATTTGGTTGACTTGCATTCGTTTTTGGGGGATAATTTCCCTAATTATTATTAGAATTATCGTTATTATTATTTTGTTGTGGGTTATTATTGCCACAATTTTGTGCTATATGCCCAAATTGCCCACATTTGTAACATTTCGTATTATTTTGATTATAATTTCTACCATTACCTCTATAGTTATTACCTCTATAATTTGAGTTACCCCTATAATTGTTTCCTCTATAATTTCCATTATTATTACTATTCCCACTATTGTTCATATTATTATTTTGGTTTTGGTTTGTTTCATTACCATTACCATTATTACTACCACCATTATTATTAAAATTATTTCTATTACCATTCCTATAGTTATTATGACCATTGCCATTTCCTCTATAATTATTCCTACCTCTATAATTATTATATCTTCCCCTATAATTATATCTATTATTATTATTACCATTATTTCTATAATTATTCGATTGATTATTATTATTATTTTGCTTTTTTAAGGTCTGATCCCTAAATTTTTGGTCAGAGTCCTCTCTCAATATTCTTTTAAAATTATCTAAATTTTTTTCATCTGAAAGTAAATTTTCATATTGCATTTTTGCAATTGCCTGTTTGTAGCATAAAGCTAATTGCAAATTCTCTAATTCTTCTGATTCAGTCTATCTCTTACGTCAGTTACTAATTCATCCCATTTTTTTAAAAAACCTTTCATATTTCCACCAAGCTAAAATCTGAACTCCATCCATTTTGCCTTTGCCATATTTGCTGTGACCGAAGTTTTCGTGCCATAAATATTATCTAACTTTTTTAACATTAATATTGCTGTATTACAGTCCCTTATCTGTTTTGTGATTTCATTTGATACTCTTTCTAATACAAATGCCTTAGCATTGTCTTGCATTTTGCAATAACTCACCATATCTTTTTCGGGTCGGAAATTTAAATCATCTATATAATTAATATATAATTGTAGGAATTCGTGTTCCCCGAAAATATCGTAATATCCGGCTCCCCTAATAGCTGAAATAATCATCCTGCGCCAGTCCAAGTAATATTTTCCATTAAATACCTTTCCCAATGGCGCTTGTATGGGTTTAATTTCATTTTGGGATTCCATATTTTCTTTAATTTTACGAAAACCTAACACACTTTTTTCTCTATTAATAACAGCTATATATTTCTTATTTTCTATGGATTCTTTTTCAATTTCCTTAATTAAATTTTCTTTTTCACTATTTTCTTTTTTACCTTTTTCGATATTATCCAGTTTTATTATTTAATTAATTAAAGAATCTGTTCATAAATTTGTCTTTCGATTTATCAGAACTATAAATTCTGCTCGAAAAATAATTTACTGAAGATTCTAAATTTTTAATATATTTCAAACTGCTAATATCTTCAATTCTTCCTGATATCTATTACAAACGATTCTAATATTATCTCGCCTGTGAAGTATCTAACATAGGTTAAATTATAAGTTTCTATCTTTACATCAACAACTTTTTCACCTTCAAACTTTTTTATTAATTCCTTTAATTCTTCTTTCTCAATATTATACTCACCAATTTTTCCTTCAAACAATTTTATTGTAGGGGACATAAATAACTTTAAAAAATTTAATTTAATAGCCTCAGTTCAAACACAATCGCATAAACACGAAAAATAATTTACTTCAACAAATATTACCTTTACAAAAAATTTTACCTTATAATCTCCGCTGTGCTGATGAATAATTTATGTCTTCGATGCTTCGCTGTCTACCTCTGTACTTCCTGCTTGAATTTTGTTCTGAGTTGGCCGAAAAATTTGGGTCTTCGATTTGTGGATCTACGATGAGTCCTCGATGACGGGAGCAGGTTTCCTTTGGCTGTTCACTCGATCTCTTTGGCGGTCCTTACTGGATTTAGCGTTCGATGACTTCCAGGATTGGCCGTTATTAAGTCTGGAACTTCAGCTTCTACTTTTTGATTTAGTTTTTAATTTTTTTTAAATTGAAAATAAATTAACATTTGAGTTAAAACTTCTCGAAAAACACGGTAATTACTTCGTGTGTTATTCAACAGAAAACATAAAAAATTTTCGCACAGTAGCAAATTAATTCAAGAAAAAATTATTATTTCATCGATTTAAATTTTCTAAGTCTCTCCTCAAAGTTCTACCGCAGCGATGGCTACCATGATGTGAGGCGTACAGAACGAGGATCGAAAGAACTTGAGACTTTTTACTTTAATGACATTTTATTAGCGACTGAATTATGTTTCACAAACGAAATACGAAATGGCGAAGCAACAGCGTTATCAGATCGAGAATAGTAGGGGAAGCACTTCGTGATGAGAGTGTACATATGACATATATATATAATGTGTTTGTGATGATGATGAAGAAAGAGAGATGGTGGGATTTCCGTTACAACAACATTTGATGTGGAGAGAAAGGATAAGGAAAATAGCCTCAATGTGGAAGGATTTTGAATATTCAGAAAATGTGTTGGTGTTTATAGGCTGTCGGCTCAGGATTCGAACTGGCAATTCACAGGCAGTAAAACACGATTATACAGGATGTGGCTATGACGCCGAGAATATATTGCCACAATCATTCCTCCAGTGGTGAAATGCAAGCACGACAATAGAGGGTGGAGCTAGGCTGCTGTGCATGAACACAGACTTGGGCCATCGTGGCTCAACTCCACTCTACTGAGAGGAATGTGGAGGTGGTTACATGTACATCTCACATTCTGTGGACTGTCGGCTCGGGATTCGAACTGACAACCCACAGGTAGTGAAATATTACAATGCACTACGTGGTTAAAACGCCGACAATATATAGCTGCGTTCCCACAGTTTTTATTCCGAGAGGAGTTGGTGTAGTTGAAAAATATTCGAGTAAATGATGCAGGCGACAGTGGAGAAGTGGACATTTTTGGGAATGATGAGATTGTGAGGTATTGGTGATATATTTCGAAAGGGTGACTCTTGATTTCAAAAGGGAAACTGGTGAAAAGATTTTCCTGGTTAGAAAGAGCATTTTTGGTAAAAGGAAGGCATTCATATGCTAGAGTGCAAAAGATACGATTTAGTTCTTAAATTCGTATTGGAATAGGTTTTTTGAATTTTCCCCATCATTTCTTACAATAGTCGGAAATTGTGCCTAACAAAAAAAAACAAAAAAAAAATGAGGTGACTTCTTTCAGTTTATAGAAATGAATGGTGCGAATTCGAAGTTTTTTCGTGTATTTTTTAATATATCTTAATTCCAAATTTAGTACCCAAGGTTCTTCTTTTTCGCTTCGCTGCCAACGTAGGCCAGAAATATTTTCTTCATCTTTTTTCTCTCTTTTGGTTTGTCTGTTTGTGTGTCTACTTTCTTTTAGCTTTTTTCTTTCTTTCTATCTCTTTGATTCTACAATCGTCTTGTCAGTATCTCTGTTGCTGCCCTTCTCCCATCCGTCTGTATTTCTTTTTCACTCACTCAAAAATTGTATCTGTGAAAAAGTAATTTATCTGATACGACTTTTACGTCCACCCATAAAGTATTTTTTGACCATTCAGCTAACAGCAGTACTGTTGTCGCCAATTTCTCCATTTTTGCTCGTTCATCGCAGATCATTTACGAACGACTTGCACGGTATTTATGGTGCCCACATTCTGAAATCGAAAGGGCAGCCCAAATGACTAGGGGGTGAATTGATTGTTTTGTTTGCTTCCAAAAAGGAGGAAAGAAATTGTAAAATAAAATGAGAAAAATAAGAATGGAAAAAAAAAACAACAAAAGTAGGATATCATACTCAAGTCTGGGTCTCAGTCTGTCTTTATTGGTTTTTGTGTTTATGTTGTGTTGTGTTTGTGTCATTCGGAGTATACCTTTTTCTTTTTTTTTTGATGTCTATGCATCCACCCCCTTCGCTCCTCTCACACTGTATCACTAATTCGTGAGCGTATAAACGCCAATATTGCTTTGTCGACTAATAAATTTTTTATTCCGAAAATTTTCGTCGTTTCATGAACGAGTTATAGCATGCGAAGTAATAGAAGCAATAAATTATCGTCTTTAGGTACTGCTCTTTCGTCCAAGATTATTTTCTTCTTCACTCCAACCTTTCTTTCTCTAACTTTTACTTTCTTTTTTTTCCGGTTTCATAGTGTTTATATCAGTGGCCCAAAAATGGAAATACCGTAAATTATTTATAGAGTTTTTCGGTTTTCTTTTTTTTCTTTTCGGAGGGTCTTCCTGCTTTTTTCTTCGTAGTTTTTCTCACTCCCACTCCCTGTTTCTCCGAATCACTTGCTCGTTCACCCTTTCTCACCCTTTTCTTTTATTTTTGTGATTATTTCCACGTTATGGGGAAGTATCTCTTTGTATACAAATACAGTGAACATGGTGTGGCATGATGTGTGGTTTTATCCTGTACAGCGGTAAGATGTATAATACGGTATAATATACTATACAGTGTACTATACATACGTATTAATGAAATCTTTTGTGGATATGAACGGCTTGCCTCTCCGGTTCATAAATCAAATTTCGTTCTTTTTCTCATTTCGGTTTCCTGTGGCGTGGCAGTGATACAGGCTGAATGAGGAACGAGGGTGAAAAATAGCGAACGAAAGACAAAGTATAATATATGCTGCCTGGGTATTGGCATAGGTTAAAGTGTGCCTACTGCGGTTTCGGTGTGTGCGTGTATAAAAATTTCCTGTGGCTGGTGCATGGGAAAACTGTCGCTCATATTTTTATGGAACTGATGGAGTGGACGAAGGTCAGAAGAAATGTTATTTATTATGTGGTGAAGTAGCATTTAGTTTCCCTATCCTTGATTCTCAGTCCGCATGAAAGTCTAGTGTACAGTGGCGGAATTCAGGGGGGAAATTGGGAAATTTCTCCCCCAAAATGTGTAAAAACATACAAAAATACCTAAATTCAAAGAAAAAAATGAAAGTAAGACCACTGAGTCTATATAAAAACCATAAAAAATTTACTAAAGAGCAAAACAAAAGAAAAAAAATCTCAACTCTGCAAAAAATTTTGTAATTTCCTCCATCTCAAAAACGACGCTCTGGACCCGCCACTGCTAGTGTGGGAATCTTGAATTCACCTCCAGGCACTCGCGTTCGAGATCACAAGCTTGAAAGCTGATGAAGTGTTGCTTTGGCATCAGTGTCAGAGCGCCAGAGAGGAGGGATTAGAATGACGTGATGGAAGTTTTTGTATTCCAAAATTAAGTGACTACTCTGGAGAGAAAAACGGGAAGCTGATGATGAATATTCAGATGCTTTGACTATATTGTACTGGACCAGTAAAGTTTCATAAGCTCAATATAATTTTTAATGTCAAGACATGCCGACATGAAAGCAGGCAACTTGTTTGTTCTACACCCTTAGGGTAGAACTAAGTTTTCATTATTGACAAAACTTTTTCAAGATGATGGATCTTAGCACTTTTTTGCTATAAAGACTTGCAGTCGATCTCAATCTCTTTCAGGCTCGGTTTTAGGATTTTTTCTGGGAGGGGGATAAAATTATATCGTACAATTCATAAATTTTTATGGGAGGGGTTACAGTTTTTTACATAACATTTGTACCGCTAATTAATGATAACTAACCAATGATTGGCTGTTTAGCTGGTAACTGTTTGCTAGCCAACAATATCTGATTTTGCAGTTGCATTCTCGTCACCTTTGACTATATACATACTGGACTGCTAATACTGATAAGAATAACACAGAGTCTAATGAACAACCGTTGAAGCTGAGTCAGACACCCATATCCCCGTTCAAAATGTTAGTTTACTGGTAGGCTCAAAATGTTCCCAACCATTCAAAAAATGTTCTAGGTTATTCATATTTGAAAATTGAAAAATTAGAAGGTGTAATTAAAGAAAATGCGAATTTAAAGATTGAAAAAATTGTTGGCATAAATTTAGGCATATCCACCAATAAGAGCTATGCATCAATAAATCAAATTTTAAATTGATTTAACTGAAATTTTTGAACATCGGAGTTTTATAAAACTACAACATTACCGATTTAATTCGTAATTAAAAGCAATAATTGTGGTAAGAAAATACCTAGTCAAAGGAAAAGACAATAAGTATTAATAAATTTGATAATGAACTAACATTTTGAACACAGATACGCCTGTTTGTTTTGAACACAGCTTTTTATCAGTATTAGCAGTCCAGTATGTATATAGTCAAAGCTCGTCACTCAAATAAATAATTAATAATACTGGCTGTCGTTTACTTTGTTTTAAATTGAGTATTGACTTTTTTTTTTTTTTTTTGGTGTTGGGGATTACATCTCGAATCCCCCTTAAAGCCAGTCTTAATCTCTTCAGTATCTCTTTATACATATTGGAACTCGACATCAATGTGCTTGACATCTAGCGGATATTTTCGTTCGCTTTGAAAACGGGATAATGGTCACCAATCCACTGAACACATTGCTAAATAAATCCTCAATTAATACTTTTTACCGTTGGTTTCGAGTAAAAGATGCTTTATATTGATTTTTTTTCCATCATAAGCTGTAAAAAATTATTCACATTAACGTGTAAAATGATTCCAGTCAAAAAATACCATTCACCAAAATCTTTCAAAAAATCGGTAGAAAAAAAAGTCCATCATTATGTTTTCAAGTTTATTATCAGCAGACGACACCAGCGCGTCACAGTAGTGTCGAGTTCCAATCCGTCGTTATCGCTGTATTTTAGAATAAAAGGAATTTGAGGATTTTCATTTTTAGAATTTTTGCCTGATTTTAGTACCTATATGTATGTTTTGCCGCACTGTGTCTGCTGGTGAAAATTTTGAGCACACCTGTAGTCATTATTTCCCCAACACCAATCGCCTTCCACTGCGGAAGTAATATAAGTATCTGCACCACATCCGTGTAAATCACGCGCCCCCTTCCCCATTGTTTCGATTGTAATCGTTATACCTTGTCGTCGTACGTCTTCTGGCGAAAAACGCAAAAAAATATCGCCCTTAATGTAATTTATATATATATATATATATATATACATATATATATGTATGTGTATGTGTGTGTGTGTGTGTTGTAAGTACAAAATATACAAGTTATTTGTATTCCAGTCGTTTTTTCTTCCAAAATGACGCCCTTTCGCCCTTCACGCCTCTCCTACTCTCCTGGCTCTTCCTTCTCTCTGCATCGAAACGCGAACTTTTCTTCTCTCTCATTCTCCTCCTTCCTGGATCTACTGAAAAGGTAAATACGATATCGTTTGACGATTGATTGTCGGTAATTTTCGAACTTGGGCTGGAAATGTGAAGCAGAGTGTAGTGGTGTGTTTAAGAGGAGGTGCAGAGGGTATTATAAATTCACTGTGCGCTGATTTGAGTGTAACTAAAACGACACTTCAAGTCCTACATTTCAACGTAAAACATTCGCTGATGGCATATACTATGTTTGAATGTGCAAATTTTTTTTTTTTTTGCTATTTTTCAGCTCCTTGATAAATTACTGTATAAAGGAGAAAAGAATGAAAAAAAAGGTACACGTATGCAAAACCGGTTAAGCGTGAACTAAGGGTAGCGAGGGGGGAAAACGAAAAGAATAAAGCAAGAATGAAAGGAATAAATAAACGTCGAAAAGGAGGAAAAATGCCAGTTTTCAATTGCCTGAAATTTTTGTGGAATATGCGAATGCGAATTCGTACGTTGCTGAGTTTTGCTGGTGGAGTGGTGCGGTGTGAAAGAGAAATTAAAGCGAGATAAAAACGAAAACTGAATAAATCACGTCGACGAATACGATATGGAACCGTGAAAGAGGATCTAAAAATAATAAAAAAGCAAAAAAAAATAAATTATGCGAAAAATAAATAAAAGGAAAACAATGAAATGGAAAACGACCTATCTGTTTATTATTCCAAATATCCTAGAACGGATTTTTCTATTGTTTTTCCTTTTCGGATTGAATTCTGGTTGGAAAAAATGAAAGTTTTTTTTTCACACTTATAATGTACGTTAGTGGTTTGTTGTATTCCCTTACGAAAATCAAATTTTGGTCACCGAATCGAGTTATAAATTCGGTTGTTATTATTGCTGCATACTTGCTGATTTTCATTTTCCATGTAACGTTGAAGTTTTGCAATCGAATTTCTGCCCCAGTTATCAGCTTGAAATTTTGAATGGGATTGAGTTTACCATAACAGTTGATGGATTCGTGTTTCAAAAGTTGACTAAGGAGGCTCAGTAACAAATGGCATTGTGGAATTGACAATCTAAGCTGCCTGTTTTTGAAACGGTTCTCTCAAGAGCATAGTATTCTGTATTTACTTGCCGATGTAATTATGTATGTTGTAATAATAACAAGTAAAGTGTTTTAATTCTCGTTAATGTTATAAGTTGTGCGGTTACCCAAAATCTGTAAAATTACTAAAGGTTGGCAGGGTTGTGGGGAGGAAATTCGGGCCCGGGGAGAAAAAATTTATGGGCCCCTAAAAAATTGAAAATCACATCTGTGTTCAAATGCAGTATCTAGGATTTATCTCTGAAAGAGGTTTTGTAATACTGCAGAATCCCACTCCACTATAAAAAAAATTTTTTACGGGTTTTTCATCATTTTTCGAACTATTTTTTTGACAAATTTCAATTCTTTCTTTCTGTAATAGGGTGAGTGCACCACTTTGATACGCCACATCAGTTTGCAACACTAACCTTTTTGGCTTTATTCAACTGATAAAAACAAGGCTCCATTCTGTTAAAATTCGATTTCCACTTTTTTCAATGGAAAGAGAGGTTGATATGGAATCTTGAAAGACCTAACCTGTACTTTTTATCTGCGGTTGAGGAATGATAATGAATGACAATCGAGTGTTTCATTGCATTTTTTTCAGTTGTGTTGATTTTCTTATTGGGATTCAAAGTGCTGGTTGACGATAGTAATTTCGGTAGGAGTGATTAATGTGAATATTTTGCGATGAAATCCTCTCTCATAAGGTATGCAGGTTAGCCAACATTCCATACTCAAACAGTTTTGGATGACGTCAATGATTAATTAGGATGTAATTGACCAGTCGCCTACGAATGTAGGCAAAGATGAACAATGTTGTCCCAAGTTAATGAATAATAAAGGTTATTGTCTATGTGTAATTTAAAGTCAATATTTAACGAATGAATTGGTGACGTCATATGTCGCGTTGGTTGTATTTTTGTTTGTATCGAAGTTGGCTGACCTGTAGTAATTTTAAAAATTTACGCGTTCTTATTAATAGTTTTATGGGAATTACAATTGGAATGCTGGAACCGAATGGATGTACTCATTGTCAGTTTCTTTCCTTCGAATTCGCCGTGTGACTGACCAAGTTCGCAGCAAGTTAATTAATGAAAACAAAAGACAAGCTGTGGAATAAGTGGATGGGCTAACATGGTACGAGAGATCGACTGAGAAGTGAGAAACATGAATGACATCGACAATTGTAATGACGGTAACCACATTTTTCTGAAATAGTTGTGTCTGAGGTGGAGTTAGGTGCAGGAAATTCAGTTAATTTCTAAATACGGGACTATGAAAATAAATGAGAAGCTGCGAAATGCCACCATCTCAATTTCAAAAAAGTCGTACTTCAACCTTGATCATGTTTTTTACATATTTTGACCGATATACTTTTTGATGAATGCGCGAGATTAAATAATTTTTAGGAAATTTTAAATTTAGCCAGAACAATGAAACAAAATGATCAAAAGATGATTTCGAAAAAGGTAATTCTCATTGACTCCGCACCTACTATAATAGACTTTTTTACTTTTTTTATAAGCTTTTATTCTACTCACTGCTGCGATTTTAAAATATACCAATACTGCAGCCAACCTTCCGCAACGAAATAATGTTTATTTCGCCTGAAGCTAAAGCCAAAAAGTAAAATAAATAAAGGCTTATCTTTTAAAAATTCGTTTTTAATTTTAACTTATTTACTGTTATTGATGGCTAAATTAAAGTCACCATTTTTGTCCTTCCAAAATACATATATTGAAATTTGTTTTTTTTTTTTTTTACTTTTCTTCTATTAATATGCATTGCACAGCAACTAGACTAGAGGTAGGTATAAAATAAAAAGAGGAACTGCTTGATGGAACAGGTAAATTCTGTTTTAACTTGATTGATGGTATTCGACAGTAAGGAAAAAAAGAAATTGGTCATCAAGGCTTTAGTCAATCCGTATACTGTACTTACGGCGTTTGTTCTTGGCGTTACAAACGGTGTAAGACCGTAGCCAAGACCCATTTTGTTTATTACTAAACTGAAGGTTGAATGTTTGCCAGTATTTTGGAAGGAAACCACTGATCGAAAACTAGCGGCTGAATTCCATAAAAATTTATCTGTTGTCGAAGTGAACGCATGCCTTCCCATTTAATTTGTTAAAGATCATGAAACCTTTCCTCCATTCATTCTTGTCCGACTTCGCCATTTAGTTTTACTCCCCCTGCCTCGTATCCGCGAAGGGAGTTCATCTCGAATTCGATTGACCGCCGTCAACTTAATTCCGCAGCTGGGTACGTGGCTCTGGTTCCAAAAGCAGCGACGACAAATAAACGTCTGTGCACACATTTGTGTTAAGTTTTAGAATTACGCTGAAAGTTTTCCATCCTTTGAGTGATAAACTCACCTCATCCCCTTTCGCCAGCGGTAAAATATCTACCCGTATTTCCAGTTCGCGAGTTAAGACCAACAGTTTGGAGGGGGCGAGTGGTTGGGAGGTCGGGAGAAAGCGGAAGTAAGGGTAGGTATTGTGAATTTTGTGTTCGCGGATTTCGTTTTTAAAGTCTGATTACGGTCACCGAACGAATCCCTCCAAGTTTATGGTGTACTCCCGCGAGTCTTTATTGTGCACCGTGGTAGCTTATACGTTGTAAAGAGCTGTAACCCGCTTTGAAATGAATGTTCGTAAGTTTTCCAGTTAAAACTCATTATTCCAATTGATAACGAAGTTTTTAAGCGAAAGGAAACTTGCGTATTTAGAAGAACGTGTACCTACAGATGACGACGCTTTTTACTATCGACGTCGTTCATTTTGAAATCATTATATAAATTTCCTGTCCTGATCCAACATCGAACTGTAAGCAATAATTAGAGCACCTTTTTGACGTCGTTATTATTGATGCGTTCGTCTTCTTGTGAGCTTCTGTTTTCGATTCGATTTCGATGAAGACCTTGCCATCTTTACGAGCAACCGCTGTCTACTTACTCCGAAATTTTTTTTACAAACTCGACTGGGAAAAATGTTTCAATTCTGGAAGTGTAATACGAGTAAATTTGATTGCATGTATATTCTGTAATGGATGAGCTGAATACGAAGAAATTTCATTATTTCAAATATTTTATTCAGAAAATAATGTATTATCGATAACTATACTTCATCATATCCCTTATCATATTGATTCATAGTCCTCTAAATTCGTAGTTTTTGAAAGAAAGTTTGGTTGTATTTTTGAAAATTGTTGGGATCAATAAGTTTTGAGTAGTAGTTTTTGAGGTAACATTTTGCACCTTAAAAATTTTTTCCAGCACTGCAAAAACCCTCAGAAAACCTGCAAGAAAAGTTTTCTTGAAAATAACTCGGTTCCTGTGCACTTTTTGGGAAAAAAATATTTTTTGATTAAATTGAAAAAGAAGAAATGTTCTGAAATTTGGTTTCATAAGTTTTTTTGTCGGACAAATAGCTTTGCTGCTAGAGCGTCTCAAAGTTAGTTCAGTAATTCAATAATTCAAATATTTCAGTACCTGTGAACTTATCCGCCAAAAAACAAAATCTATACATTTAGTACAAGCAGTTTTCTTGTATTCCTTTTTTCTCTGTAACAACTGGACCAGTTTTATCGAGACAGTTCCCATTTGAAAGGATTTCAAGTGTATGTGTGCAAAATCTAATTTAAAATAAATGAATGATGGTGGGAAGAGTGGAAATAAGGATGGAAAAAGTAGAGAGGCCCACAGATTGAAGATTCATGTGTGAGAAATTTTATTTATGCTTGGATAAACAACCTGTTTCTCAGTGACTAGCTGTAAGGTATTTTCTTAGATTGGGGAAAAAGAGGAGGGCAAAATCTAATTTAAAAAGAAAAGAAGAAAACAACATTGTTGGAGGAGCGGAAATAAGGGCGAAAAAAGAAATGGTACCCACAGACTGAAGATTTATGGGTCAGAAACTGATTCTTCAGTAGACAGGTTGTTTTTCAATGACATATTTATTATTGTTAACGATTAATTTTTTTTAGGGAAGATAGAAAGAAGAACGGAGAATCTGATTTAAAAAAAAAGTAATTGACTGGTGGAGTGGAAATGAGAGAAAAAAAATAAAGGTTTTCACAGTTTGAAGATTCATATTATGTGATTATTTGCTGAACAATGTTTTTCAGCGACATACTTGTGTTGAAAACTTTTAGAAGACTGTTTACGATATGGGCCAATAAAAAGTGAAATTAACCTGAACTAAATGTAATAGCCCTTTAAAATTTTTTAGGTCTGATCTTTTTTGACATGTGGCACTTAATTATTGCTGTAAAATTTTTTTTAAACAGGAAAACGAGAAGAGGAAAAAAAATGAGTATAGTGGAAATAACGGCAAAAAAAAATGAAGGCATCCACAGACGAAGTTTTATGTGCATGAAATTGAATTTTGAATAAATACGTAAGATGATTTTTTTGTGACATAACTGTAAAAATTTTTTAATTTTTGGCAGAAGATAGAGGGAAAGGAGAATCTAATTTTTAAAAACAAAAATGAGTGGAAGCGTAGAAATAAGGCCAAAAATGTTGAATGACCCCTCTGTAGTCTTGGGATTCATGGGCAAGGAACTGATTCTCGAATAAACAGTGTTGTTTTTTGGTGATGTAATTGTCAAGTTTTTCTTAGGCAGAGAAGAGAGGAGGGAAGAATTTAATAAAAAAATGCTAACGGAGGGGTGGAAATAAGGGCAAAACATAAATAATAAATGAAGGCGATCACAGATTAAATTTAATATTCAAGTTCGAGAAATTTATTCTTCCATGAACAACATTATTTTCCATTTTTAGTGACTAACTGCTAAGTTTTAATTAGGCAGAGGAAAGACATGAGAAAAAAATTTTAAAGAATTGTTGGAGATGGGATCCTCAATAATAAATCATAAAAATGTTCTTTTTTTTCCCCTGAGGTACTACAATGTGTGACTACTTTTAGTTTTTTTAATTTTCCTCAATAGTTGAGTGATATGTAATAAAAGTAGATAGGTGGTCAGTATAAAGTTGATGCTAACTAACTTTTAAGCAAATGGTTTCTACACAATTTTTCATTAGGTATTATTAAAGAGACTGATGTACAGTCATAGTGGTAAAGTAGAATATTTTTTTTCAAAATCCAAATAATCTGCATTATTGTCTTATTAAGAATCTGGAAATGAAAATAAAGCAAATGAAGATGGCCAAAGAAATTGGCATACTGATATTTCTCATCAATAATGTAGCCAGTAGCTCATTCTCTATATTTTCTATCTGTGCATACATGGTGTCCCCAGTTATGGAACCATCAGAAAAATAATGAACATATTATGCATTCATTTTCAGCAAGAAAATAATAAAGATTATTTTTATTTTGAAAAACATTTACTTACATTACTTTTTTTATCACACTGTAACTCAGCCTCTATGATTGTTATGAAAATAACGTGCGGAACTCAAGTTATATATTAAATTGTATGCTCATTATTTTTTTACAGAAGTACTTACATTGTCTATTACTGAACAATCACGGAAAATGGAAAAAACTGAAAATAGTCGCAGATTGTAGCCCATTATTTTGAAGTACAGGATTTAGGTGGTTGAAGCGTTTCTATCATTTATTGAAAGTCCCACCAAAACATGTTTCAGACATAAGATCTTTTGTAACTATTTATTCTGTTTCAGTAAAGTACTCATGCATGAAGCTAAATCAATTACAAAAAAATTACTTGATTTTGAGCAACATATTGCTGTTTTGCTGCCTAGTATCTGATTATTTTTTTATATGCTTTCTATTGCAGTCACTAATATGACGAGACGTGATAAAGTTCTTTCACGAACATTTAGTAGTGCTGAAATCAAGTTTTGTTGCTATCAGTTATCTCGTGTCCAGGTGCTTTTCTTTCAACTCAAGTTACTTCCGGCTTTTCCAACTGTTTTTGTCGAGGGTTGTCATGTTCGAAGTCCCACAGTATCAGATTTTGTTTTTTTTCATAATTTAAGTTTTTTTTGGAGTTCTAAACATGGGACTTTGGTGGGAGAAATTTTACTCGTCATGTAAAAACGTATTTTTAAAAATTTATTTCTACCTAACTTATTTATGAAGTGAAAATAAAGGAATGAATGTTGAACATGATGCGAAATCTTGAAATTTTTCGTACATTGTTTAAAAAAATATCAACAGGGTTTTTATGAAGTAGCTAGGTTATCCACCAGAAAGGATTTCAGAAGCTAAGCTCGAATGTAGATATGAGGTATTGAACCAATGTCTGAATGCAGTGATTATAGTAACATAAAACTGTTACTCATTTGGACTGTCTCACGTAAATCTATTAAAATTCGGTTAATTCATAAAATGCAAGATTGGCCTACATGTTGCATGAACTTGAAAAACTGGCCTAACTCTGAACTGTTAAACCCCGAAAAAACTTCTGGGGACTAGATTGAGAATTTGTTTTTCTTTAAATTACTTAATAGTTACGTTAGGTAATATTTTTTTCAAAATGTGCACCAGTCGAAGAAATTTATAAAAAACTCTTTTCCTCACATTTTTTGATTCGTTCTTCCTTCAAAGTTCCATAAAAAAATTGAAGGTGTAAAATATTACCTCCAAAACTACCCAAGACTTATTAATCCTACTAGTTTCCAAAACTGCAAAACTTTTTCCAGAACCAACGTTTTGAACACCTAATCCTAGACCGTCAGCTGGTTTTGCGCCGCGTCATAAATTATGGTCATAGAAATCGAAAAAACTTTTTTTGGAATACATATTTGTTGAAGAATTTGACCCATAAATAATTAAAATTATTCAGTTTAAATTTTTTATTTAGATAGGTTTCATTAGAGCTAACATTGTTCACTTTTTTTTGGTTTTATTGTTTTTCTCAGATGAACGATCTTTGGAGAGTCCGTCAGACTTCTTACCTATTAGCTAACGTTACTCATAACGATTGACACTTCTAATGCTACAAACAGTTCGCAGAATTTCCATCGTCTAAATATTTTAAAATTTCATGTACTTGTGTGTAAAATTAGTCTCGATCTTCCAAAAAATGCGGAACCAAATTCAAGACCTGATAGAAAATTAAAAAATATAAAATAACTGTAAAATGTTAGCAATATTGCTCCTTAAATAATGCAACTGTGTAATATTTTCTGTTCAATGTTTTCTTCCATATTTGGAGATAATATGAATGGAAAATTTAATTTAACCATAAATAATAGTAAAAATCTTGTAACAAAGACTGAGGCTAAGACCAAGATTTGATTGTGCAGGGCCAAGACGGAGACCGAGATTGGTTGTGGAAGACCAACATCAATACTAAAATTTAACTGTGCATGACCAAGACCAAGGCTAAAACTTTGAGGACTGATGCCAGAACAATACTATATCAAGATTACCATGATTTTGCTGCTGGTCTTGCATTTTCTCATTTTCTGTTTTTAGGTGGTTGTGTTCCAAAAAATTTTATGATTCAAATTTATTTTTCAAACACAGTTTGAGTTAATCTCTGCCGATCTCTCTCAATATTCAACGGATAGCTGATTAGGTGTTGAGACCACTGATACCGCTTCCTCTCAGATTTTTGTTTTCGCTTTTAACAATTAGTTTTTAATTCTTCGTCATCACGTTGTAGTCCTCGGTACTTACGATAATCGTATTACGAAAATCTGACTCATAAAAATCCTGCTCACATTGTCTGATCGTGGCATAAAACGTACAATGAAAAAAAAAAATAATCCAGTCTCTATGATTTCATTATTTCTCCCCTAACGTTAATTAAAAAGTGGAAAACAAAATAAAACAAAAAAAAATCAGAGAGAAAAAAAGCATTAACATTATTCGATTAAAAGGATTAGCTTTGTTTTTCTACGACGCACAACCACTGACCTGTATTTAATGGCAATCATTTCCGAGCGTGTAAACACATTATCGTGCCATCGAGAACAGGTTATTTTTAATTAAACGGAGAGAAAGTGAGTGGGAGAAGGAGCAAGAGAATTGAATTATTTCAGATATTAATTAACTTTAGCGTGAAATTTCATCCGTCGCCGTTTTTGTCACCAGTCCAGCCACTCTCTGCCTGCTCCCCACGGGAGGAATGCTGCCTATGCAGTCGTGATTTTCAGAGTATTGTTTCTCTCAGTTTTTCACTTCATCCACGCTTTCTTTATCTGCCTCTCCTCTCGTAAAATGATATTTTCTTTCATTCCCTCGGTCTATTTTCCCTCGATTTCTCTGTCTCTCCGTAGGGTTAAAATTTTCGATTGTCGGGTAAGTAAAGAGTTTTCCTCTTACTCTTTACCCCAATACTTCAGTATTTTGGACAAAGTCACCGTTTTTGTCAGCTCTGATATCGCTACGTAATGCGAATAATTTTCGGTCGAGAAGGCACGTGTATTATTGTTACTTAAACGCAGAGTGGAAATTTTCAGTCGATGAATGAGAGCTTCGCTTTTTGTGGTCTGTGAAAGAGAAATTTTCGAAATTATGCCTAATGCTCTAATATGAGTCGACATTCTGATGAGCAGTATAGGCTTACACTCAGGAACGGACTAGTCTCTTTTTAAGTAGGTTTTCTATGAAAATCTGCTTATTAATCTTGGTGTCATGGAACGACCTGTGAGGGGTACGTACTTTTTCGTTCATTACTTAAATAAAATTTTGGCACCAAAAACTCAAATTCGTATTTATATTATAGTGTATATATATATATATGCTAGCTGACCATTGTGTCAGCTTTGCTTAACAGATGCTTAGGACCTTTGACCCTAACCGTGATATTGCACAAGAAAATCCGAAAATATAAAATTTTCCCCTTTTTCGGCACAATGAGGGTCGAAAAATGAGACTAATGATAAAATTAACATCAAATTCGAATTTAGCACCTCAAAAAACATGTTCTATGTTTTAAATTTAAGAATCAGGAAAAGCCCACTAAATTAAGAAGTAATAAACTTCCTTGATATTTTTCCTCCATTCGCTTTGTATACACGCAGCGCTTTTAATCCAGCCTTCATAAATTCTCCTTTATAAATATATTTTCCAAAATGATAAAATAATAAAACTAAGCCTAGAACTTTCCAAGGTTTCAGGAGGAATGTACGTACGAAAATTCATCAACATTGGTTTGGTAGATTCTGAGATTACCCTTAACAAACACTTTTCCAAATTTTCCTCTTTATATGTATATTAGCGTAGATATGTATATTTATATATAATATCCTATACTATAATACAAGCAATAATTGTGTGTGGACTTATATGTAAAATTAGCCAAGTTATATGAGGCAAAAAATAGTGGTTCGAAAATACAAAATGTAAATTTATAAAATTTATACATGGAAGAAATTTTATTCAAAAAAAAAAAAAAAAAACCAAATGCCTTATTTTGAATGAGTAGCTCTTATTGGTGGATATACTCAAATTTATAACAATAATTTTTTCAATCTTTAAATTCTAATTTTCTTTAATTACACCCTTCTAACTTTTTGATTTTCAAATATGAATGGCCTAGGACATTCTCTGGATGGTCAGGAATATTTTGAGTCTGTTTTCATTAAAATCTATAAAGTAAGACACTTTTTCTAAGCGAACGAAATTCCTTTAGTTCCGGAGTTAGACGTACCAAACATATAACCTCCGCCGTACGCAGTCGGTAAAAAGTATTATTAAATTTTCCCGTAATAGTGACATGCTACTTTCTGCAATAGGTAAATTCTACGAAATATTCGTAAAAATCCGAAATAATTACCAAATTTTCTTGCAAACAGGGTATTAATGTCGTTATAATTTATTTATTACTATTTTTCAAAAATAAAATGACGAGGAAATTATATTTTATTCTGATATACATATTTAATTAGGCACGTTAATTTTCGAAAATTTGTCGAGTAAAAAGTGTTCCCTTCTTCAGTGTAAGCCACTCTGTAACAGTAGTTAGGTCTAACCTAATTTTAATCACATAAGACGTATCAAAAATTTAGTAAAAATTCATTTCAAAAGTAATCATTCGTCTGATCATTCGTCTGTAATGATTCCTAACAAGTTTTTGAAAATGAAGAGTTCTTGCAACGCTTCAGTTGTAGAAAACGTCCTCTCTGAAAAGTGTCAATGATGAAAACAACAAAAAACCGAAAAAAAAAACAAAGTATAGTCCACGACTATAAAAACTTCTACTTTATCCTTGTGCGTACAATTTTTATTCTGAAAGTCACGTACTTTTATAACGAAATACATCATTCGACATTGTAGGGTTAGACGAAAATTGTGCAGATAAAATGGTGGTCTTGTTGGTTGTGAGTCAGCAACATAGCTGACGAGGATATGACATCATTGTTTAGAATTGTCTTCGTTGCCATTTTTGTTCGACTTTTTCTAAAAATGACATGCAAAATGGAAACTTTGAACAAAATCTTCATAACACAATGACTGACGCCTGAAAGTTGAAAACTTGGAACCGTTTAATTGGGACTATATATGAACTACTATCAGTATATCAACTATCCCTTTATTGGATGAATATTTTTCGTCGTAATTTGTAAAAAATTCTGACGAAAATGAGCTTGGACGATGCCCTAGTTCTGGTTTGTGGGTTCAGTTGGCGTATTCGAAGTTGTGGACTTCGTCTGTCGTACCCAGTGACCGTTTCCTCATATTTTGAGTGTGATATAATATTCGAAAGAATTAATGAAGAAAGTTGCAATGAAATAGGAAATTAGAAAATTAACTCGGTGAGAATTTAGTAGGGTGCAGGCACACAACATTGATCTCTTTAATTCTTCCGCAGATGAAATTACTAAAAACATTGAGTAAATAGAGGAACAATTCAAGCTAATAGCACGTGGAAGCGAGTTGATCGCTCTTTGAAAAATGAAGAGTCATCCTGTCGGGAATAGCCATTTTTCCTTCCAAACTGTTGCTTTGTGAAGTACGTAGGTCATTTAAAATAATTGTTGGTAGAGTTGTAAGACCATTCGAATAATGCTAGGTCAGCGAAAATAAATGCGTACAAGATTATATAAAATAATCTACATGCGAAAATTTTTAATAGCTGGGCGATTTTCAGAATAGCTTTTTTACATACCTGTACGAATACAATCTTGGTAAAGATGAGTTAAATTTGGACTGAAATGATGGTAGTCTCGGTCTTCGTCTTGTCCAGTCAGTTTTATTCGTCGTCTTGATTTTGGTTTTACACGATCAAATCTTGATCTTTTGATCTTGGTCTTGATTTTTTCCATTACTTGTGGTTAATTAGGCTTTTCATTCGTGTCGTTTCAAAATATACAAGAATTTTAGCTTACCTACTACAAATACCTGTAAATATTTAAACAGATATAAATAAAACAATTAAGCGCTAAATTTTTCCTATAATTTAAATCGCAAAATTACAAAATTTTTACGATTTGTTTATATTTTTTCTCAAATTTTTATGTTTGGTTTTCATCATGCGCTGACGTGTCTCGGTCTTTTTGTTATGTAGTTAGTGTTGTTTGTCTTTGTGTTGCTGTTGTATATATACTAATGATCTTTCAGATTGCAAGACCAAGACCAATTTTTCTCAATGCACGCCTAAATACAACCGTATCATTAAGTGATAATCCAAAAAATTTCTCAATTCTCTTAATTTTTACCCAGCCCTTGTGTACATTTTCTAGATCGACTTCTAATTAAACCAAAAATTAGCAGACCGAACTGTGGGTTTCTCAGAAAACACCAGTCGCTGTTGAAAAGATAACCGATTACCGAATCAAAAATACCGGATGTTCGGTTTACAAATTTTTCAAAATACGAACCATAACTACCCTGACTACCTGACAAAGATAGTGATAAGATGGTTTTTCTTAAATCAGTGATATAAACTACCAACTTTGACTATATATTTACTACGTATGGGTGGACTGAACAGCTGTTGGTGGAACAACAAAAATGAAATAAACATCAGAGGTGGGGGAAAGAAAAAATATATAGGAAACGGCTATTTTAACAATTATTAGAGAGAGAAAGCTATATATTACCAAAACTGATTTTTCTCTCATTCCGTCTCGCTTGTTGGTAATTTGTATGGGGCGTCATCGCCCTTTCCTGCATATTCTTTCCTTTCCCCGTACCTCCACTCTTTGTTTCGCTCTGTTTATCCTGTTTGAATAATCCATACGTAGTAATATGTAGTTAAAAACTACCACAACCAACTTCACTTATCAAGCCATGAAGTAGAATGAAAATCGGTTCCTCAACACTGTTGCCAGCTTCAGTTTTTTCACACATATTCAAACATAGCCTAACTTGAAAAAAAATGACGAAAACTATCAGAAATTTATGACGAATTATATTTTTGGGAATGAGGAATTTGAAAATCAATTTAAAAATCTTAAGTTCTGTTAAAAATCGGTACCTCGCTTATCAGTTTGCGACGTTGCGATTTTCACTTCACGGCTTGATAAATGAAGTTGGCTTGGACACTACGTAGGTACTCAGTGCATTGTCTGCATTCCAAAGACTAGCTTCGATTCGATCCAGTCCAATCATTTAAACCCGGTGTAGTGCGTAGCAGTAGGTATACATAGTTTACACATATTTTTTCTGCTTATTTTGGCCAGTTACGAAGTTCTGAACCGCTTTTTTGAGCGCTCGTATGACATAAACATTTTCTAACAAATAAAAAATAGTATAAATTTTTCAAATAAGCTACCTTTTACCGAATTATTTCACGTAGTTTACCGCAACGACCTGAATTCTTAATTTTAATTCATTTTTCGTTGCGTAAAAAGAAACGAGGAAAAGCAAATGTTTACTGACGCCGCCAACCGTATCATTAAAAGGCCTAATGTTTCTTTTACTCGTTTTCCACGTATTATACTAACATCGCATGCAAATTTCTAACCTCAACGCTTTCTAGACGCTGATTATTTCCCTTAGAAAATCGAGTGAGAGCCAACTAATTGTTCCATCATGTGTGCATTCGCCAATTTCCTTTGTCGTCTTTTATTGGCATCCTTCATATAGTCATTAATTAAAAGTGTGCATTTAAGCGTTTGCTGCAGCTCGATCGACCTAACGAAGCGAGTACACGTTTGGTAATTTCACATATTCGTTCGAGCGCGTAGAAATGGCGTCCATTGTCGTCTACACATACGGCAGTACAGTCGACAACAACGTAAATTCGATGAGTACCTTCGAAAATCAAAAGGTCTATCGAACGATGGAAGCTGAACTGAAGCATGTACCCATGAAAAACGAAAATGAGCACACAAAATTGTGCAACTATGCCTGAGCCTTGGACATAATTTCATTTACTACACGAACTTTGAACTTCGAATCCGTGAAATCCAATTTTCAAATACACCACATACCCATTGAGGTTTTATAGGGGCACACTAGAATTTGGGGACTGTTTACAGCTGATACTTGTGAATATATATGTATAGTAATGAACAAAATTGCACATTCTGCGATCCAAGTCACAGTTTGTTGTGTGATACTGTATTACAATTAAAACGTTCTAGTGTCGAAAAATGAGACTCGCCATCTTGTGTGAGAGCGTTATCATATTTATTTACGTTTTCCTCGTTGAACCCCAAGTATTACTACCGTATGATCCATTGAGAGATAGTGCGGACTGTGGGCCAACAGTGAGTTCCGAGTTGTTTTGAACTAAGCCGAGCGTTTCCTCGACTCGTTTATGAGTGTGACCTGTACGACTGTAGCCTGTTCGCAATTTCTAAATTCTTTCATGGAAATAAATGAAATGGACAAATGCTCTTTTTTGTGTGAAGATCTCTTTCAAGTTAAAATTTAAAGAATTTAAAAGCTCAGAATTTATTTAAGAGAAAAATTCCGAAAGATGAAAAATGTCGAGAATGTTGCAACCCCTGATCCGCTTCGACATTCACCACTGTTTGCATTCAATCAGTAATTTTTTAGAGCGAACTTGATGTTATTTTGCAATGAATCAGAACTTTGGCTCGATCTCTGATTCCATGAAACGATGATTCCTCGAGAAAGTGTTATCTAGTGATGAGCGAAATTCATCGTGATTTTACAGAAAGTGAAGAGCCAAGAACAAGACTCAGGCCCATATTCACAAACGACAGTATAACCTCTCTTCACTTAAACTTCACTTAAAAATGACTTTTCGCACAATTTTGAAGAGTGTGGTAACATTTTATTTTTAAATTGGAACATTCATAAGAGATACAATGTTCCCACATTTTCAAATATGAAATTGTACAAAAATAAATTTTAAAGTGAAATTTCAGTGAAGTTTGGTTAAAGTGACATTTGTGAATATGGGCCTAAGACTCAACGAGTATCAAACTAAGATTCGATTTTTCAGAATTGAAAAATTAAATGTAAGATTTTGGAAAAACATAATAAAATGTAAATTGTTTTCTATTGTGGTATCTCTAGAGGGGTGTTTCAATTTATTAGAAATTCACCTCCAAGAGTACCGATATCTTCTACAGCTGGCTTCAAATTTTAACCAAAAATTAAAAAGGAGAAAAATATTAATTTTTAGTGTCCAAATATGCCAGTTGTCCGGATCTCGGATGAGAACCCCCACAATAAAACCTATCAACCATTATTTTCAAAATCAATATTAAAATTATATTTATACTATCTCGTTCCCTAATCCGATCTCATCCCATGACAACCCACTCCCATTTTACTCCTCAACTTAAGCCATGATATTGTATAATTTAGCACATTGTGAAAATTAACAATTATTTTAATTTACAAAATATTTAACATATCAGCGCTTACCTTTCTAAACCGTGTAAAATTAATAATCAGCTATGTACCAAATTATTTTATTTATTATTGTTACCAGAACCAAGTCGTACATATGTGCAAAACAGGCACCCTCAGAAATCCATAATTCTCCACGATGAGTTTCTTTATCAGGAACAACAGGTTTCAACACCACCAAATTTATTGATCCAGCTTTTTTCAGGAACCTCGAATTTGGATGCTACGTTCTGATCTGTCACAGCTTTAAATTCCAGGAATAACAATTATTTTGGAATATTTGGGTTTTATTATTTTGGTCCGAAAAATTATCAAAAAAGCTTCACAACTGCCATTTTTTTCACGAAATAATTTTTATTCCAAAATCTTTAAATAATTAAAACCTTTTGGCACTTTGGGAAAACTTTTAAGAATTTCCAATATTTATATAAATTATTCACGACTTAATAACCTCTTCTTGTTCAAAAATAAAAAAAAGTAATTAAAAAACATTATTATTCAAGGTGCACATCCAAAAAAAATTTTAATTATTCAAAAAACACCAAAATATTCGCAAGTTGAATAGTGGACTATTTCACACCTTTATTTTTGTGATACTTCAAATGAAAACCAAACATAGCCATGGCCCCGGCAACTTTTCACTATTTTAATTAGAATACTTTATAACAACATTTTATAAGCTATGTTACTCTACCAGCTAACAGTAGAAAAGTGAGAAAAGAGCTTGTGTTAATTAGATTATGAAGAAAAATTGTCACCTATCATAGGCCTCAGAAATTTGATTGATCTCAATCACTCCAACTAGGGGACTGAATTTTGCAATTTCCTTTCAGAGAGAGGAACCAATAAAAAACTATAAGTTGAAAAAAAATGGACGTATTCAGAGAGAAGCTTCTCGAACAAATTTTTATTTCTTCCCTCCTTTCGCCAATATTTTTCTCTCTTTTTAGAAAAAGACAAGACCAAAAATTTTATAATGATTGGAGACAAATGAAAAATATTGGGGAATCTATTTTTATCCATCGATATTAGTCAGAATCATTGAGAAAACAAATTTATCTGTTAAACTTGACCTATTTTTTACCTAAAAGAGCCTCAAATCCACCAAATATTCTGCAGAAATCTTTTCTATTTTTAATTTTACAGTTTCTAAACATATTATCGGTGAATTCCAGAACCTTTTAAGGTATAATTTTACAAATGACGAATTATCTTGGAATTATTCAGAAAAAGATTTAAAAATTTTGGTTTTTATTAGGGAGGTAAAAAGTTTTAAAGTTTTTGAGGTGAAAGGATTTAGTTACCTCACTATCTTGCTACTTGAATACCTATTTTGGAATTTCAACCTAGTAGATATTCAATTTTTTCATTCTCCTTCGTTGCCCATTAACTAGTTTTTGTGGTAAGTCAAGATGCGGAAAGACATGAAATATGAGTTCAAGCCAGTCATCCATAATCTCAAAAATTGTGTAACGTAGATCAAAATTGAAACCAAAACTTGATTATACTAGAATGAGGCAGAGGACAAATATGGAAGATCTGGACCAAAAGTATCGATGCGACACTAACAAGCCTGACAAAGACTACCACGGTATTGGTTTTGCTATTGCTCATCACAACTTGTGGACAGACTTCAATGCGTGGGAAAGTGCCAAATGATTTAATTAAAAGTTAAAAATATTTTGAAGATTTGCTGTAAAGAAAGCAGGTAATATAAGCGCAGGAACTATAATCATCACTCCTTCCTCTGAAGGGAAAATGTTGTTACCAACTTCTGTGTTGTTAATTTTAGAATACTGCAAAAACAAAAATATTTCCTTTCACGAGAACATCAAAGAAAACTCTGCCCGTCAAGCCAAGAAGTAGAAAAAAATAGTGAAGCTGGCAATTGTGGTTAGGAAATGATTTTCTCTATTATTCATCCATCATTAGAAAAAAGAATGACCGAAAAGATCGCAAATTTATGACGAATTACATTTTTGGGAATGAGAAATTTGAAAATCAACTTGAAAGAATTTTACATTTTCGAAGATATGCACCGAAGAACCGATTATTATAACACTGAGATTTTCTTTTCACAGCTTGATTAGTGAAGTTGGCTTTACAAGTATGACAGAAAACAGTCTGTGTAAAAAGGTATCATTTTTGAAAATTTTTGAATTCTTTTCCTCTTTTAAAATTACTTTTTGTCATCAAGTTTGATGTAAGTTAAATAAAATCTGCATACCATCTGTTGGTTTCAGATATAAAATTAGGATGTTTTAAAAATTTATATGAATCTCAGATAGACTTGAGGAGAAACTGGTCCTCCATCTTTATCTGACTCCACACATTCGTCGGTTTGCCAAATGTGGCTGAGCACAAATAATCATATATGCTTGCTATTCTGCTCACCAAATGACGAGCACACGGATACATGCATGTGGCAAATGCATAGGTATGGCAACCTCAAGTATTTGTTCGCTTTGACTCAAGAAAATTTGTCGACAATAACAGGGAACAACATGTGTTGCGCACACACACAACTACACGTCATATAACACACACAAATGAGAGTTACGATTATAAGAGTTATAGTTACACGAATCTGACAATTTTAATTCTTAGTTAGTCTCTACCGTAGACACTGAGCGCTAAGATGTTTACCCATGAATAAATAACTTAGGTATCATCAAAAAAATAATTAGAACGATATTTTATTTTCTTGCTATTACTTACTTTTTGTTGTAACACGTCATTTCTTTGATCCAACTTAATTTTTACCAAGTAGCTTTTTCTCATCCTTTCTTACGATCACGTGTAGGTATGACGTAATCTTTTTCTCATCGAAACTTTTTAATTTTCATTCTTTTTAAACTTACAACCGCAAGAACCTACCTGCATTTTCTGTCGTTTCTCTTTCCTTTCTTTCTTCTGTAACTTTCAATGACTTCATCTCCCTAGTTTTGAATATAATTGGTTTATCCCTCTTCACGTATTCGTCCGCACTTTCATAATTAATCAAGCATATGAACTGTTCATACACGACATCAACTTTTCCTCCCTAACCTTGTCTTTTATAGATTCAAGTCTGAACTCTGAAATCATTTCATTTCATCAGTACCTACCGTTCACTGATGCATCTTTGGTGCGACGGAGTAAGAATATAAATCGAAAATGGTTTTCATCTTATTACAAATTATGCAGGTGTCTTGAATGCAGTTCTATCCGATGACGATAAAAATATAAGTCAAATCAATGTCGTTCGTCCCATTATGTGATTGATTTGCCTTATTTTCCTAATTACATCCTCTAGAACTGCCTCTATAACATATAATTTACAAAATAATTTTCAAAATGGCTGTTTTTTTCTAATATTCTTGCTAGCAAGCATCATAGAAATGTTTTCTCGCGTATTTATTCGCGTACAAAAAATTCAACACTCTATCGATACTAGTGTTGTGCTTCATTTGTGGGATCAGACATTTCGTTACAAGAATTATGCGAGACAAAAAATATGGCCCAGCTTCGAGCCATTAAAAATAATATTTCACGAACTGTAAGAGCTGTAACTTCCGGGTGAGAAACATTTGAAAAAACTTCGACTAATAATTTTGTTGGTTATATCTACGTGTCAGAAATTTTCAGTTTTTCGTTGGTTTTTATTCGTCTGATTGTTTCTCTCTTTATTTATGTTACTACTTTTCTCTGAAGAAAAGTCGAAAATTCGCCGTATAATGTCGTAAGTTATGCTGAAGGTTAGAAAGAAAAAGCACCTCTGTGATGAATTACGCGAAGGCAGATTAAAGTTGTAGCATATTTAGGGGTGACGATGAATGTGTTTAAAGAGGGGGTAACTTTTGCGTACATCATTCGGGATCAAGGCTTTCGACATTAATACGTTTTGCTGGAATGATGCTGGAGGCAGGCTTTTACCCGTAGCTAGAGCTGAAGAGTGTAGGATGGGAGGTCACCACACGATATTTTCAAAATCTAAGCGTAGATATGCGATCGTCATCTTCTCCTACAAATGTGCGTTACGATTTTACATAATTAAATATTTTATTCACGATGATGCGAGAGAAGGACTGCAGCAAGTTTTACGTGCGTGTCGGATTACTTGTAGGCTAGGTACTTACAGTTTTTCGTAAGTTGCCTAAAACAACCTTAGCGGTTGCCAGTTTTGGTTGTTTTGTTGAGTGGATAAATTTTCGCTGATACAACCTTTGACAAGTCGAATGACTTGTATTAATGGTTTAATGAGAACGAAGCAGCAGCAGTAGGCAATTTGTTATTTTCATTGAGTGGTATCAACTGCCGAAAAATTCGTGTCAAAACTTGAGTATCATTGAAGAATGTAGAACATGACTAATTTTGAACTAAAACAGAACTCAGATTAAAAGTGTTGGGTTATTCTTGCTCTTGGTCTTGCATCAATACTTTTTGGTCCCATCTTAATTTCGGTTTCCTGCGTTCAACTTTCTTGTTAATTGTTACGTGATATTTTTTTACTATTAAAATTTATGGTTTTAATTGTACCGCACACATATGCTTCCGAAATGTATGAGAATCTTGACTTAACGCATGACATTGCAGATCGTTCAAATCACAAGACGGCGTACATTCTACAGTTTGTTCATATTTTTCTTCAAGTTCTTCGTTTGGTTTCTTTCCTAAAAGCGCAAGACCAATTCACTCATAACTAAAAATTAATCAGAAGGAAAATACTGTATCGGTGCCCTGGGAATGGTGTTACCGTGTTGGTCATAACTTGGCCGAGATATAAGGGCAGGGCAGCAAAAGAGGGACAGAGTGAGAGAGAGAGAGAGAGAGAGAGAGTTAGTGACAGAGTTAGTGAGAGGGTAGGAAGGGTAGACGTTTCAATTTTTCATGTTAATTTTCGTCTCGTCTTTTCTTTTTCTTATTTTTGTTTTTGCTAAGAACTTTTACCTTTAAGCCAGTCGTGGAATCCGATACCTACGTCGGTGTTGGACGTGGGTGCGTCGCCATTTCAGCTGGCGACGCATGTGGACGCGCAGCGCTGGCTGCGAGTGCCGCCGTCACCGTCGCCATCAATGTACAAAGGGAAAAGGCTGGTCTCTAACATCGGCAGCATTCTGTGCACCCGCTTGTCACCGGTTCCCCTCAACTCTTCTCCCCCACTCCCGCAGCTGCGTACACGCTGTTTCTATGGAAAATCGTCGAAAAGGTCGAACGCAGCCACTTGGCGCGCGCTGCTCGCCGTTGCCGCAGTTCACGCGTCTCTCTCTGCTCCCCCAAACCATGAACCGCAACAAAGATGCGGCGTCGAAACAGAAAAGCTTTCGCCGGACCGCCGGCGGCAAACTGCCGCGCGTCTTCTTCGAGGTGGGCGTCGACGGCAAGTCGATAGGAAAAATCGTGATGGAGTTGCGCTCCGACGTCGTGCCCAAGACGGCCGAAAATTTTCGCGTACTGTGCGTCGGCTCGCGCGGCTACAGCTACGAGGGCTGCATCTTCCACCGCATCGTCTCCAACTTTATGGCGCAGAGCGGCGACTTCATCAACAACAACGGCAGCGGCGGCATCTCCATATACGGCGGCAAATTCGAGGACGAAAACTTCCTGCTGAAGCACGACAAGCCGGGCATCCTGTCGATGGCGAACAGCGGGCCCAACACCAACGGCAGTCAGTTCTGCCTCACCTTTGTGAAGGCCCCCTGGCTGGACCACGAGCACGTGGTCTTCGGTAGCGTCGTTCACGGCATGGACGTGCTTTTGTCGATCGAGCAGTACGGCAGCAAGGACGGTACGCCCAGCAAGACGGTGCGAATCCTGAAAAGTGGCCAGTTGTGAGTGCCCAGCCTCTTGAGCATGAGCAACAACGAACGAACGATGACGCGCAAACGGATGGATTGAAAGGAATAAGCAAGCAAGCAGGGATTTATGCCAAAAAAAAAACAAAAAAAAACATGAAACACTAGCAGTTTTGTTTTCTGGCTCAGTCTCTCTCTCGCCCATCCATTTTTTATCGTTGATACTGAGGGTATGATAATTCACTTTGTAGAATGCTTCGTTTTTTCCCCTTTTGTACATAAATACTACCTCACGATTATAATTACATCGTCGATTGAAATTCATTGCGCAGGTCAACGTATCCGATGGTTGTCGATGGGGTCTTGACCAGAGCACCATTGGTATCTCACCAGGCAGTGGTCAACCTCTGTAATTTCGTATGTGTCTCAACGAAAGATTTTACCTATCGTTTTATTTGTATACCTGCATGGTTTTAAGAAAATTGAGTAACAGCCAGCAGTTGTCTTCTTTAAGAGTTACAGAATCGCACCTCTAGGTTAGAATCGTGTAAGCCTAACTCGTAACAAAGAAACGTTGGTCGTTATTTCATAAAGTCTGTGTCAAAAACAAAACAAAAATAAAAACATTTTTGTCGTTGAACCGAGTTACGCGATTCAACGTCGTAATTCCGTAACTCATGTAGACGACAAATGTTGAAATGTTGGTCCGTTATTCCCTATGAGAAGTATGTGAAAAAAAAAATCAAAAAATCTGTTATTCAGGCAAATTAGGTGTTGCATAGAATAGCCTACACATACCGGTTCGTTCGAATTGAGGCGAATTTTAAGCTCATTGTTGTCATCCTAGTCATTTAATGTTTTCATCCTGTAATCCTTGTATATTCTCCGTGTTCGTTACTTCGTTGATTTTTAGCCCGATGTTGATGCGAAATGAATCATTACCTTTGTACATATTAATATGGTGAGATAGGATGCCAGTTCTTTTTTATCGCATGCCGCCCTTGATTTGATGACTTCGTTCATCAAAAAGCCTACAGTAATTTGAGTGTCTTGAGAGGGAAATCCGGCAGTGCAAAGTACTTATTTGAGGACAATCCCAAAGGATGGAAGGTAAGAACCCTTCACCAGCTATGTGTAGAAGCTAGTGTCAGGGGTAAAGCTTGGATGGAAATGTACCCTCCACAAACACTATTTTTCATCATCCCAATGAAACAACCCAACGCCGAGTTACTCTTAATTTCTTAGGTTTTCGAAGAATACTTTCTTATTAATTCAAATAAAGCTTACTGGTCAGCAGAATTTCTGCACAGTTCCGACCATTATCGGCGTAACCGGTCGAGGCATTAAAAATATAATCTTTCAAGGTCTATTAAGGAACTGTTCGACTCGAGTAAAGCTTTTGATAATTATTGCGAAGAGGAAATTGAGAAGGAGTGGAGCGGAAAATGAAGGATTGTAGGTGCGGAAAAGGGCCAAAAGGAGGCGAAACGAAAAATAAGATGAAAAACGAGTTTATTGGCAAATAATCCGCCAGCTATACGTATATACATGTATACTGTGTGCTGTATAAAGCTTTCTTTTGTTTCATCAACGGATACTGTTATTTTTCTTGTGTTGTATGCGAAAAGCCTTTTTAATAGAAAGGCACGAGCGTTGAGGGATACTCGAAAACTTTCGTAAACATATCGTATTTTTAGCGAAAGAATAGACGCCGCTGCAATCAGCAACAAATATTTACCGAAGCACGTGTTGCTTTTCTTTTTATCATTTTTATACTACGGTATGCGATACGATGGGGTACACGGTGCCTTATATTTATATATCGAAGACATGGTATAACGTGTATTGTTTGCACAAATCGATGAGCCAAATAAACGATGTTTTTTAAAAAAAAAAAGGAAATAAAAAAGGAAGAAAAGAAACGAAGAAAAAAGAGAAAGGAAAAACGAATTTTTCGGAAATTTAATTCTGAAAACGAACTAAGCGTATAGTCTGCACCTTTTTATGGGCTTTATGATGATGATGGAGAGTGTTCGATAGTTTACCAGTTGAGTAAAAGTAGTAAACGAAAACGTTTCCCACATGCTTACTGCTTGGAGTACACCTTGGATACCAATTTTCTACGTTTCGATTTTTCTATTTCTGTCGATAACGATAGTAACTATATTGTTCGGTAAGTAATAAATTGTCTCATTTGAGAATGATAAAATTTTAAAGCAAACTTTTCTGGTAGAGAACATTTTGATGGTCAAGATGGGCCCCTGTAATTTAGATTTGCAAAGGGCTGTTTTGTAAGGAATCCGTGGGAAATGGAATTAAAAATATTTTAATGGAGTCAGGGAGCTAGTATCGAAAGAAGACTGTCGTAAATGGCTCTGCATGATGTAGTGGTTAGGATTTATCGTTATATTTAATGCAAGGTAGAGATTCAAATTCTATCAATGTCACATTTCCTGACCCAAAAACGTAGTGTGCTGGTAGATGTTGTACTCACTACAAATATAAGTTGTGACCAACCAATTTGCTGGCATTAATTTCTATGAACTGATGACAGATATGTCAGTCCAGTTTTCCCACTGTTCCACAAATTTCCTGCCTCCACATCTTCCCTGCAGTGTCCCCTCTCTTGTGCTTTCAGACCTGGTAACTTCGTACAAAGCACATTATCCTCAGTTTAAAATGAACAGAGGACTACTATGTTTCAATAATGTCGATTTTTCATTCAGTGCACTAGCGGGATCTGGGGGCGGGACCAATGGAAAAGCGCCGATCCTGAGTCTTTGATCACGAATGTATAGGTCCCTAAAATTCTGCTGCATACGATATGTATGTGTATATATATATATATTTTTTTTTTTTGCTCATTTTAGCACTTTTTGAGAGTCTGTGGAGCCTCCGCTGTTTGACCTTTTGCAATGAAATTTGGGTAGTGTTAAAAGCTTTCATAAGCTACACATTTGTGTTAAAATTTTTGAAATTCATTCGCTGGTTTCGGAGGAAGGGGTGTTCTCAAAGTGTTGCAAACCCACCATGCTATTATTATACGATAACTCCCGTAAATTAAAAGATTTTGGGTTGAAATTTTTATGGCAGTTGGAAATTATTAGGGACTGATTTGGTATTGAATTTGAGTGAAATCGTCCTCTGGTTTTCGAATGGCAGTCATACGAAATTTGACATTTTTATAAAATACGCACTTACCGGGGTTGGTATGTCTCGTAATTTTTTCTTCCAGAAAGGGATACAACTCAAAAAATTATACTGGTTTTCCCCGGCATCTTATAAGTCGAAATTTTAATTTGTCATCTCAAAAAAAATTAATTTACATATCGTTGTTGGCCGAAAAATACTTCCTTGGAGTTGTTTCACAAGATTTTGGTGCCATTAAATGCATATAGGTGAGAGGAATCTTATAGTTTTCTGGAAAAATCATTCATAAACTAAGTTTACGCGAATATCTGGCCTGTTGAAGTTTGTTTTTTTTTTAATAATGTATCTCCTTTCTACCTATATGAACGAAAATGCTGCCACAAATAGCTCCTACGTGTTATCACATCTGTTATAAACGTATTTGTTTACCGTACACTGTGCTGAGAACAAATGATTAAAATTAATTAATTAATAATATCATCATGATTTCTGATTTACGAAAGTAGATAAGAAGATTGATTTTATAATTTTGTATTATTTTCCTCCAACTCTCCTACAAATACTACCACTCTGTAAACGTTAGAAACTTTTTAGTCCTTAAAAAGTATTTTCATGGTGAGAACTATCTGAATTTCGTTTAAATGTGTTCTTGAAAAAATTTTAGATTTCCTTTGATTTTTTTAGAAAAATACAACTTACTTAAATGACTAGGTATCGTTTTATAGGATTTTTGTTTTTCAATTTACAAGGATTAAATATTTACCTCAATTTAGATAGGGGTACCTATTTTTATTCTATATAAAATTATAAGTAGATATAGTGTACAGTACACAACAAAATTTTAACACGTCACAAATATTCTTTAAGTTTACTGAAAATACGTTCATAAAATGAACGTAGTTCATTCCCTGGATAAAAACTACAAAATTATCCACTTTGATTTATTATTGCTATCTTGAGACACACACGTAGATTGGCTCAACCATCAGTCAATAATTACGTCCAATAGAAAGTACGTAGCTCTTTCTATTTTCGTTGACATTTGCTGGTGGAGCAAATGTTACCGAATATTGTTCTCAAAACATTTTTTAATTTACTGATGAAACCGAGGAAATTGGTAGGTAATCCCTATATGTATACTATTTGTTTATTTTGATTATTTTTTCTGTTTGGAATTGCTAACAATTACAATTATTAGTTACTGGCCATTACCCGTTGCGGCTTTGCCTGCTATTTTCACTTTTACATACTTTTTAGTGAAATAAATATTTATTATTTTGACGTCCAATAGCTGGAATGTTATGCAACTATTTTTACATTTTTACATGTATGTATAAAGATTTGCTTATTACCCGGATTTTTGTTTTTGGCCTTTTGCTTAAAAACTGATGAAGTCCTTGAGATACAAATTAGCTCATATGTTATGCCAGGAGATACTCAACTTATATAGCAAGTTTCATTTGAATCCATTTAGCAGTTTTGGCGTGATTGGGTCACAAACTTACACGCACTACTCATTTCTAATATTAATAAGAATAGGATGGGATTAATGGTTCTGTTCCCATGATTTCGTTGCTTTCTGATCATTAATTATAAAAAAGATATTTTTCAACAAGGTTTGAAAGAGAGTTTACATGACCCAGGAATTGCTCACTCGCTTCACTTGTTTTGTAAACTTGCCTTTGTACGTGAACCCTCACTTTTAAACATTGGTGCGTAATATACTATTAAAGACATTTATTCGGGGAAGGGTGAGAGGGAAGTTTATGCTGCCTGTACTTCATAGAAAAAACATAAATGACTTAGTTCCCTGCGTATGGAGACATGTGCTACAAATTTTTGTTATACTTACCTGACAGCTCAGATATAAATGGGTCTCAACTTTCTTTCTCCTATTGGCCAGCCATTTCTATCGCATGTCTTCTCTGCTTGAATTCCTTATACAGGCAACAACAAAAGACCAATTCGAAAGTGACGACTTATAGCAACCATTTTCTTCGGTGACAAGTTCATAACAAACATGGGAGGAAAATATTGTATTTTCGATATCTCTCCCGCATACAAAATCAATTAGTCTCATAATGGCGACGGTTTGATTTTCTCTAACGATATCTTCTTTTCAGTGCACAAATTTTGGTTTTATTGAAATTGGAATTTATTTCAGAGTGTGTAGTCAATTAACGAAAAAGTCGTCCACAACCGTTTGAAAAAGATTCGCGGCTCTGTTGTTCTAACAGAAGAAAAAATACACAGGAAGCAAGCACTCGTATTTTGCATCGATTTTTACAAAACCCCGTTTGATTTGGAACGCTGAGAATGTGAAAGGCACATACACAGGTATACTTATGGACCTGTGGTAGTAAACATTGCCCATATCGGAAAAAGTGTCGTATTTAACAACAGCAACTTCGACATTGATTCTGAAAAGGGTTAAGGGTGCAGGAGGAAGGTAAAATGAAATAAAAAAAAAAAAGTGGAATTCGATTTTTCGAATGCAAAATTAGCATGTCATTGTTAATCCTAAAAAAGGGATGACAGTTCGGAGTAGGAGACGTAGAAGAGATTGAGAGAGTGAGTGTGAGATTAACGCAGGGAAGGTGGTAGAGAAGTCATTAAAAATACTGAATAAACGATTCGACAGAAAAGCGTTCAGAATGCGAAAAAAAAAGAAGGAAAAAAAAGGTTTGACATCAAACAGACGGATTTTCCATTTTATTTGAGGGTAAAGAACGTTTTTCCACTGCGTCTCCTACCTTTCGTATTTTCCTTTTTCTGTCTTTTTTTTTCTTTGGTCTGGATTCGTCAAATGCGTTTTTCTTCTCTTCCCTCTGACGATAAGTGTGGCGGGTGGCTGAATGGTGGTGCAAAAGGGTGGATTCGCAGTTTTTGTCGATTTCGTTTTTGATTACTTTTCGAAACTTTGAACCGATAAAAATTTTATTGGCGAACCCAGTTTTACTAAAATTAGCTTCTCCTCGCAAAAATAAATTAGGTTGATAGAGCTGGGAAATATTTTTTATAGAAACGATCGGGGAAGAAGAAGAAACGGTGGGTCACCATGAAGGATGAAGTGGCAGGAGTCAAGAAGGGGGCATTGGTCGGAGTAATTGTTCGTAAGTCAGTATCTATTTTATACACGATGAACGTAAACTAATAAATCTTTCGAAAAAGGCGAATATTAAGTGGAGCGAGCATCAAATTATTTGAAATTTTTATATTTTTGGTTTTTTTATTCCAGCTATTTCTTTCATTTTTATATGCACTTCCTATTGAGGGAGGTAAGCAGGCAGCAGACGAATTCATGACGAAGAAATAAAATAAATTTCACGTTTTTCGATAGCGAAAATCACCCATACGTCGTCTTCAAATTATCCTCGAGAGAATGATAAAACTTGCATAGTGTGGTGGCAAAGTGTGAGTGCACATGGCAGTTACGATGGCCAACGTGATCCGAGTTTCCATTGGCGACGTTTAATGCCTACAATTTTATGCCCATTCGTCTCTCAGAAATGTATAAATATATTCTTTTGATGGTGTTATCTCCTAATTCACGAGCAGTTTCGAAATTATAGCGATGAATGTCAGACTTTTTCTCATAATGGTACAAATATGCTGATGACATTCTTATCATTATGCTGAAATTGTTTTTAGTTATCCCTGTAGTTGACATCATTCAGTCATTTTCACTTTTAAATTCAACTTCACCGAAAAATGGAAGAGAATAATGAGCCTTTAAAAACGTAGTGAATCAGTTCGTACTTATGGAAAAGAAGATGTAAAATATATGTGGTATCTCAAAAAAAACTTCACAAATCACAAAAACCATTAATTTAATACCATTACTTGTTCAGATATAATTATGCTTATTTCAGAAAAACACCTTATTTAGTCAAAAATTAAAAATACAAAAATATCAGTTACTTATTTGTACTGCAATGGACTATGTACAAATCCGCTGAGAGGTACCCAAAAAATTCAGGATTCACAAGATCCTCTTCACGGGAACCATATGGTTTAACAACAATTGAAGTTTTATTACGTGCTCTGACTTTTGGAACTTGAACCTAGGTCTCCACGTTTTGGTCTATAATGCTTTGGTTACACCAATAATGAATGATTTTTGTGGAATATATTGATTTGAGTGTAGTCCGAAGAATTCACTGATGGCTTTAAAGCTTTGCCTCGAATAAAATAAAACTTTAATTGTAAAATTTTTGATATTTTAAAAATTTTAAACGCTTTATTAAAATTTTACCACTTTCAATTTTAATAAAACTTTTACCAAAAAATTATCTTTCCTCTGAATTAGAGGAAAGTTGTTGTAGCCACTGCGTTTTGAATCTGGCCCACCTTCATGAGATTAAGTAGGAAAAATCAGCAGTCTTATTCATTTGCCCACAGTTGCTTCCTGTTTGCTCTTTAGTTAATTCAGATTGATATGTTTGTGGTCATGCACAGTCCCTGCAAAAGTCTTTGATAAATTATTAACCACACTGCTTGTAAATTTTAGTCCATCTGAAAAATGTCAAGAATATTTACAAATTATTCAGTAGAGGATAATTTCACCCCTTTATTTTTGTTGTATTATCAAAAGCCAAACAATATACCATGGCTTCGGCAACCCACTATTGATCAACAGAATACTTTATCACAATATTACAAAAAACACAGCGTGACTTTAACTGAAGAATTGGAAAGTGAAAAAAGAATCAATATTTTGTTATTTTATATCCATTAAAACACCTATTATCTGCTTCCAATATGAGAAATGAAGCAAGTGTTTACCTAATTTCCTCCAGTTGCCGGGTGGGTGGACTGAATTTCTTATTTTTTCTTTAGAAAAGGAAAAACATGAACCAAAATATATTGGAAAACGATGGAAATATTCAGAAAGAATCTTCGGAAAGGAATTTTATTTTTATTTATTGCAACATCCCTTTTTGCAGATTAAAAAAAGATCAAAGAATCATATTGATTGGAAAAATATGAAAAATGAAAGGGGGAATTCGACATTAATTGGCACCAGATAAAATCGAAAAGGTATATGAATTTCTTTTGTCAACCATTGAAAGACCATTCATAAAAAATTTTAAATGTAATACGATTCTAACCCATGGTTAGTGATGTGTCATTCTATCAGGAAGTACTTCCAATGAACAACTCTTTTAAAGGAATGACTCAGAGTCATTCTACTTGGCAAAAGGAACTAGTTTCATTTTTTTCTCACTCTCATTCATTCATTCCTTCATTCAGTTCATTTTACAAGTACAATTTTACTCAGTGAATCAGCATCTATCAACATATCTTTTCATAATTTATTTGTTTCTCTCCTTCCATTCTAACATTCATTCAAGGACATCTGATGCATCTCAATTTTTTAAAATTAGTGGATCTAAAGGAACTAATAAAATACTTCTAAAGAACTACTTTCACTTAAAGAGTTGGAGTGGTGAAAGTAGATCCATGAAAAGAACTAAAATTCTCATCACTACCCATTATGATCCAAATCAAACTGATTTTCTCCCGGAGAAGATGATTTTTCTTATCTAAATTTAGCTTTATATTTTTAAGGAGAGAATTTTTCCAGTTTTGGTGTAAAGTGATGTAAAATTTTGGTTTTAAGTATGGGTGAAAAAGTTTAAAAATTTTAGGATTGTTGGGAAGGTCTAATTACCACATATATAGTTTATATGTAGCAGTGTTAGGATTGATGGCAGGGAGTTGTTTTGATTTGGGCTCCTAAATCCCCCAAAAAATAGATACGGCCACGAATGAATTTATTTTGTGGTGACAATGAGATGTAGAAGGATGGTAGAATTCTTATATTTGAGAAGACTGGAATTCTGGAAGGAATGAGATAGGATTTTTTCAAGTGCAAATTAGATCTTCCATCTAAATGTCCCTTCTTTTGAAAAAGTTCTCTTTTGAGAAAGTTCTGCCACAGAACCTGATCATTGCTGTTCATTTACCTATTTTACTTTTTTTTTCTTTTTGTTCTTATTTTACATTTTCCACTTTTGAGTTCTCTGGTTAATCACCTCTCTCAGTTCCTTATTATGACCATTAAAGACCCATATATTCTCATAAAATAGCCTACTATAGTAATGTAGCAACATTGGAGCAAGTTGAGAGGATGCTCCAGGTCACCTGCTTGAGGGGGTAAAAATTTTCGAGTGTAAAAAATAAATTGGCAAATGAATTGCCCGGTAAAATGAAAATATGTCTGCTGCCTGTTAGAGAGGATGGGGTGTCAAGGCTATGTTTTCTCCTGGTCAATCCAAACCTCACTATACCACTTAAATACTCTATTCATTCCACTATACTAGATTAATCGAACTTCACTTTATTTCAGTATTAATATTACAGCTGTTTATGATTGAGTTGTGTAGTCTGTTACCAAAAATAATGTGTAATGACAGGTGTGGAATACTTTACGATATTCCAACAACAGAAGGTGTTCTGCAGTTTTGTTTCACCACAATTCATGTACAAGATATGAGAGAGCCAAGACCTCAGCAAAAATTTGTGATTTTGTAGCCAATTTCTTGGCCTTGTATATTGGCTCCTGACATACACACAAGCACACATATGTAGAAAATACATATTATGTATATGTGCTAATAAATTACCTTGTACTTTGTGGTTGCTATAGCAACTAGTAAAAGTATGTAACTTATATGTATTTTGTACCAGTCTGTGACATCGCTGAGTTCATTTTCTGTTAATTAGTCAGTGTCCGAACTTCGTATTTTATTTGCATGTTCATGCAAGTAAGAACAAACAAACATACAATTTGTTTAAATTGCAATGCACTGATAATAGTGACGAAGTGACGTGCGTATGAGTTGTATAATCCCCACAACAAGACTACTGTTACTATAATCTTCCTGGAAGAGCAAAGAAATTGTGAAGGACCAGAAAATTAATTTTAGACGTAGGTCAGAAGGTATGAAAAAATGTGCAAAGGAAGAAAAATGTAGAAAACGCCTAGCCTGACAACTGTTTATCGAGATTTATCATTCACAAATTCATGTTAACGTCAAAAGAGAATAGATTTTCACCTTTGCTTCCTTCATAGTCGGTATCATTCTTTTTTGTTATTGAGTAGTTCCTAATTTCTTCGGTGCGCGTAAGAAAAAGAAAACTAAATATGACATGCGATTTAGTATTTTGACAAAAACTTACTAAAAAAGACAATTAATTATTTTACGTGAAGAAACGAGTAGGTTGAAAAATTGTGTGCCTAAAGAAGATAGGAAAATTAAATGTTTGTATTGAAATTATTCGTGTGAAATAAGGCGGAAAAATGTGTAGAAATCTTTGAAAAATAATTTCAAATCTTCACTTACCATAGTTAAAGATTTCTTTACTTGAAAAGGAGATTGCCCACAGCTCAAATTCTTAATGTGTCAAGATATTACGTTTTTGCTTTCCTATGTATGTCGCCCATGAATTAAAATAATAGTAGAAAAGAAAAAGTTAATATTTTTACATTTTATAACTGTTGTACCTGCACTAGATCGGCAAACTTAAACATTATTTTATGAGACCGCATTACTTTACAATACTGCAAGAATTCGTCTGCCTGTGGTATAAATTTTTTTTGGTAAAATGATATGAAGACTTGACAGGAAAAAACCGTCAAAATTAATTAATAAGCGAATGTAGAGAAAATATGAGTAATTGAATACGTATTAAGGTGTACACGAATTCCGTCAGTGAAAAAAATGAACTTTTCGGCTTCATTAATTGCTATAATATGGTTACTCTTTTAAAGTTTCGCCCAAACCGAGAGTCTTGCTGGCTGCTTTTAACTATTTGCACCTGTTTTTAATTTGTTCCAATTTTTCGGTTCAAAACTAATTACTTTTCCAGCTTTAGGTCATTGATCAAGTTCACTAATCTGTCAGACAGTGAACGTGAAAGAGAAGGTTTTCTTCCGTTGGGTAGAATATTTTCTTGTAGCACCGAACGAAGGAACTCTGACATGCTCATCGATCTTACTGTTACCATATTTTACTTCTTACAACATGTTCCACATTACAGAGTGACAGGCAGTATACTTCAGAACAAGAGCTAAAAGTAGTACCGCCACAGTTTCTGAAAGTTGAGAATCTTTTTTACTAAGTTCTCTTTGCGTAGTGAAACAAAGCGCCGGTTCATGAATCGCTCTTGGCAAACAAATCAAGTGAAATAACAGTGGAAAAGTCAACGAGTTATCGACTTTTCAAAACTTGTTGGGCTAATTGAAAAATGAGAACTGAAAGTAAAAATTAAACTCAAACATGCTATTAGATCTGTCGCGTAGGTAATTTTTCATTTATTTTTTTCAAAGGGAGGAAAGCAAGAAAAATCTGAGTGAGTGAGAAAATCTCATTAAAAGCTTATCATTTTACCGAAAAATTCCTAAAATTATATTAGATATTTAGTAGAAATACATTCTACAGTGAAATGTAACAAACTACCGTATCAATGCATTTTTTTTAATATTATTTATTTTAATTCAACTAAACTGATAGTAATTATGCATTTGGCCTTTTCGGTAAAAGAAAATTTTCCTAGTAAGAAAATGAAACATGTGTGTATCTACCATAATAAAATAAGAAAAGAATTAAATTTGAAAGTACATAGTTATATGAGGGGGAACAGCAAATGGGTAATTGTGGATTTTTATTGGTTTATTTTATTTAAGAAATACAATGATTTTATATTTGATGAGTTTTAAGCAGGTCTAAGTCAGTTTATGTTTGAAAAGGTTGAAAGAAAATGTGATGGATTCAAGTAAAGGGAATGTGTAGACTAAACGGTGGAAAATGGGTTAATGACTTTTTTCCTCTAACACCGCAAAAAATACTGATTTCAACGCAGATTTTAGTTATTAGAGAATAATCCTGTAACAAATATAGACGAACATTTTCTAAATGTCCGCCTATATTTTTACACAAACGAAATAATTTGTTTTATTTTCTAATTCTCCACACTTCTATGACTCTTCTTCTTCTTCTTAATATAAACCTAACAGGAAATGGTATCGTCTGAATTCGATGAAAAATTGTTTTCCATACAAAAAACAATTGTGGTTGACCTCAGTTAATGTCACACACGTGTACCTTAATTGAAATATCTGTCTAATACTAGAAAACATCACTTCTCCTTCTTTTTGGTAACAACCAATCATAATAAACTAATCCCACTATTTCTTACCATTTCTTCTTTTTACTATGTAAAAATTAAATTATAAAAACTCTAACTCTGAAGAACAAAATGTTCAATTCTATTATTTTTTGTTCAATTCTTTAATTTCGTTCAGTTCTTTAATTTTGTTCAATTCTTAATAATTTCTAATGTTCAATTTATCTATTTCATGTGTTGTAAATGAAAAATATTATATTTTATGAAAAGTATCCTGTTGAAATTTAATTGAAGTCTAATTCTTTCAAACAAAGTTAAGGTCCACCATAGTGTGTGGATACCTAGGAAATTCTATTTTAAATTATAAAGTTTGTTTTATTGTTCGTAAATATTTATTTGTGGTTTTCCATAAATAAATATTTAGTAAAGTGTCAACGTCAAAAATAGGAAACAAATTCAGAACCAACACCTATTTTTTGGCGTTACAAATCCACAAAAAGTAATAATTGCCATGAAAGTTAAAATAATAATATGGTAAAAATGAATTTTTAAAAATATGCTTTTATAAGTGTAAAAAGTGTGAAGTGAAACCTAGCAAACTCTTTGTACTCGCACAGAAACATGCAACCTAACCCGCTTTTTAATCACAGAGTATTAAATATAATGGAGGACGCACATTCATCTAAACGCTGCAACGAAAAACTGCATTGCTTTCGAAGCTATTTATCCCCATTCCTTTGGTACCGAATTCGAATTTCCCTGCCCCTCATTTGGGCTCGTGTGCAGTAATCAGAAATTGTTTTTTCAAATAATTTAATAAGATGAATGAATAAATATAATTATTAACTTGGAAATCACACTCTACACGAATTTCGTTGATAAAAATGAGAATGAAAATTGTCGGTACCTTAGTATTGGACAATATTTTGATCGTAAAAGTGGTGTCATTTTTTGTTTCACATGCATCCTCTATTATATTTAATACGTTCTGTGTTGGTAATGCCCAAATGCAAACTCGGTTACTATTTACAGGTCTATTCGTTTACGAACTAAAAACAAAGTCTAAATTCTGTTTTCGAACGAAATTAAATAAAATAATATGAAAAACAAAATTGACAAGTAATGATTGGTTAACCGCTTCTGTTGGCTGTCATTCAAACCTTGTAATTTATAATCATTCTTTGAGGCTCCTAAAAAATTTCATATTTTAAACTTAAAAAGTTTTAAAAGTGACGTTTTGACCCTATTTTTTTTTTTGCTTAAATTCAAGACCCGGATCTCGATTTAACAACCTGTCCCCTCTCAGGCTTATCCTCATACTTCGGCGCTACTTCTGATACCGCTATTTTTGTTTTTATTTTGGTCATAAACTGCCGAGTTTTAGAACAATAGGTATATACCAGATTTAAAACAAATATTTATTATAATTTATTGTAGCATGCTATCAATTTTGGTACGAATCGACCAGACGGTACTTCCGGTAAAGATTTTTTTTCTTCTTTTGTTTTTCCAATTTGCATGAACTTTTCTTTTTACAAAAATTAACCACAAGTTCATGTTTTCTTTTTTTTTATTTCATAACTTTATTATATTTCTTTGGTTTTATTTGAAATTATGTGATTATTTACCATACTTTATCATAATTTTGTTTCAAGAAATAAGCTTTTAAATTTCACATTGTCTAATATTTTGCCAGCAGTTAACAAATTTCGTACAATCATAACATACATTAACGCATATAGACTTACAGACAATTAATGTGACCTTTAAAATTCATAATACTTTTTCACAAAAACCTACTTTTTCTAGCGAGGCTTGCTGCGCTGGAGTTTTTTTTTCCATTTCTTTCATCTTTTTGGCTCAATTGGGCCAGACTCTGCTAGAGACTGCTGGATGGAACACTTTTATACTACATCAACTGAATAGATGTCTTTAGCAGGTGTGAGACAAACCAATATAACAGCAGTTGGATTATCGAGAGGGGAGAAAGAAGGGAATGCCTGTACTTTTTGGAGTGTTCGAAAAAGCGTGGGTCTATATTAGTGCCTTGACTTGTCCAAAGGTTCGTTAACTCCATATTATTTCAAATAAAAGATTTTTTCTTTCCATCGAGTGAAATAACTTGTATGTACTTGCCAAAACCTGGATTTTCTTTCCACGGCTCTCTTTTGAATTTTGATGTCGCCATCATAGTCAGTTGATTGGCTATATCAGCAGACCTTTGTTTTCTGTGGGAGGGAATAAGGCGACGACGGTGGGATTTAAATTCGAGAAATTCGGGTGTAGATCCAAATTTTTAACTATTATAGGTTTTGAAGATCGAAATTCGTGCGCATTTTGTCTCTAAATCTTTATCTTTTGTCACCTTGCCTGAAATTCCACTTACGTTGTCTTTTTACTGACTTTTCATGTTTCCATAAAGCGAATCCGCAAATAATTTTACTCTCAATTTTATATAAGTCTATGTATCAATTATTTCTTCTGACGTATTTAATTCAGAGAAACAAAATATGAGGTAGGTACTCGAAATTTTACTTGAATGCAACAAGTAATTTATTTTCTCAACCTCGGTTATTTTGGTCGTTGCTTCATAGCCTTATAGCCCTTATAGGCTACTCGGCGATGACAGATAAAAGGAAAAGAAATTCTCAAATAAAATATCGTAAATTCTTTCTTCATTTCTATACGAAACAAAATTGAAAACCTTTAAAGTAATCCCGAGGGCAAAACGAGAGGTAAGGTATTCGCATCAGACTGTAAAGAAATAAAAACTACCTCGTTGTTTGACTAAATTGACACAACGTCCGCCACTATTCAAATACGAGTACAGCGTCTGTCTGCTCGTAATCGAAATTTGTTTTATCTTTTGTTGACTCATGCAGACGAATTGAGAATTTCATTTGGCAAAAGACTTAGCAAGATGAAACGTAGTACAAATTTGTCATTACAATCGAGGAAGACTTGCAAGGTTTGTTTTTTTTTTTTTTTTTTTTTTTTTTTTTTTTTTTTTTTTTTTTTTTTCATTCTTTCATTTTTTTTTGAAACAAAATGTCCCTCGAATCATAATAACTACTTGATTAAACATTTTTTGAGTAAATTATCTTGCTTTGTGCGCGTATGGGTATGCCTAGCGAAATTTTCGTACGATTAGTTTTTCACGTTTTTCGCTTTCTAATGGTGAATAGTGGATGCGTATATCCGACAATTTATTCGATCATCACTGAAGAAGTTAATTTAATTAGGATACGAAGCTTTTGATGTTTTTAGGTTTAGGATTTTTTCAGTGTACTCGAGTCCAGAAGGTAAGATAGGTAATTCGTTGAAAACGACCGAAGAGAATTAAATGAAAAAAAAAAGTTCAGTTTTCTGTCGAGACTTATTGAAGAATTTAATAGATTGACAATGCGAGTATCAAAACTTCGAAAAAGTAGATGTATTGAAACGGAAAAAGAAGTCCAAAGAAAGAAAGAAACAAAACGAAGTTTTTATAATAGGTATTATTACCTATTATTCGAAATAGCTGATTTATGATACTAAGTTTTCCGAGCTCTTCGAGGTAAGGGAATGCAAAGGAGGCTTTATAATTTTGCGTTCAATTTGATGAAAATTTCAGTGTAGATCATAAGGTTCGAGAAAATAATGATTTAAGCCTTAAAACGTACCACCTTCATTACATAAGCGTAGATTTGGAGGATAGAAATGAAATCAAAATTGAATCTTTCGGAGTAGTTTTGGGATGTATAAATAAACTGTTTGAACTGTAGAGTTGAGACAGTTAAGATTTAAGAATCAACCTGAATCAACTACAACAGAAACAAACCTCATTACTGCTTGCTCGAAAGTACTACTATTGGCCCTTGTTGCTTAACTATTTAATATTATTCGTTCCGAATTGGAAACTTGTCGCCGTACCCTTGGTTTTTTGAGAAAACTTATCATTTTTCAAAAATTTCCTCTGCCAGGTTATTGGTAAAACTTATGAAGAAGTCACTGACGAATTCAGATGAGGCGAAGGGGAATTATGGGAAATCCTCATTATCCTAAAGAAATAAGAATTAGCGCATCATTTTCATTTCGCTAGAAAACCCAATTTGCCAATTCATCTATCATTTAAAATCTTGAAATCATAAAAACCTCACTATATGCTTAATAAAAATTTTTCAAAAGATAATATTTGAAAACATAATTTAAAAACCGATTCAACGCGTAAAAAAATTATAAAATTATCGTTTTATTGATAATAATTCTCAAATAAATCCTGGCCCTAATTTTAACTGATTCCAGAATACCATTTATCCTTGTCTCCTAGATTACAATCGCAATGAAGCACCTTTTGAAATCGCAGCCCATCGTGCCTTAAATGAAAAATTGCTGCCAAGTGCAACGTAAAAAAGTCGCTGGTACTCCCTTAAGCCGCTAATGCGAAAAGAAGTACTTTTAGCAACACAGAAGACTTTGTGCATCATGAATCCATGAAACTGTATCTATATTTTCAACATTTTGTTGCAGTTCTTTGCTTTATTTTAAATCAAAAACTACTGAACCACTTGCTTCAGTATAAGGGCCGTATCTCAAGAGGATTTCATTTCTATCTCTTTTGCCGTTTTATCAAAGCCGCAAATCAAATTTCGTAAGCAACTTTTTGTTTTACATTTTTTTCAGAAACTACTGAGTCGATAGGCATCAAACTCCTATCAGACCTGCTACTTGCTATTTCATAATGACTGTATCTCTTGAAAATTTCAGCCCTATCCCTTTTGTAGTTTCCTGAAAAAATTATTTTTTCAGCAGTTATCCGTTTTACATTGTTCTCGGAAAATACTGAAATAATAGGCACCAAACTCGTATCAGACCGGCTCCTTTATGAGGACTATCTTTTGTGAAAATTTCAGCCTATCCCTTCCTTAGTTTTCGCAAAACGGTGAATATAACTTTTAGCGACATAAATAATTATGTATGTATCGACTATACCATGTGTTTCAGTAGAGATCGGCACTATTCAAAATTTAGGTAGGGGCAACTGTTGTAATTTGTCACACTAAAATTTTGTTTTTCATATTTTTCATGGGCTTTATGAAAATGATTCACTCTATACACCATTCGATAGAGCTGTAAAAGATACACAAAATACCATCAGGTTTATTGATTAAAATTATTTAGAAGCCAAGATATTTCCATTTAAAAATTTTCAAATTTGTGTGACTTATGTTGTAAAAAGTCACCACACCCCTGTTGTAAAATATCACATAATATAAAAACACTGAAAAAAATTTTTTGATACATTTTAATGCATGATTTTTAAATTATTACTTGTAGATGGGTATCTTAATATACGTATATTTGGAAAAATACTAACTGCGTAAAAAAATCGTTAAACAGTATTTCGTTAAGAATTTTTTCCTAAACCGCATGCTTGCACTTTCTTCACAATTAACTCCCTTTGAATCCCTAAAAATATCGGCTTTCTACCACTAATGGTTTTTGTGAAAATGTTTTCAAAAGCTTTGATTGTGTTTGTTCTCAATGCTAGAAAACAGTACATATTCCCAAAGTTAACATGTATGATGAATGGGCCATTAGAGGACGACTACTTTGACTTTAGATTCTAATATCAGACTGAAAAATGAGCATCACACACTGGCCCAATGTTTTATTACATAGACCATAAGCTATGGCAGCTTGACAAACACAGACATTTTCTTTCAAAACTGCATCTACTGCATCATTTATGGTTTTACAGGTGTACAGACCTTGGTCTGTCTTCCTCTGGCGTGCCCTTTTCTTTTCTCGAGGTATAGATTTCATTTTGGAAGCAAACCTAGTTTAAGATAGATTTATAATAATAAATTCATAGTTTTGATATTTCAAATGCGAAATTTTACAACAGGAACTATGCGACATTTTACAACATGAGCACATTTTCCATTCTAGATGACATAAGTGATCCAAAAAAAAATTATCTCATTAAACTTAATATATACCATTTACTTCATCTTTAAAATAGCTTTCATTTAATATATTAATTTACTTACTTTCTATTAAATTTCAAGAGAAAGATCAAAATTTTTGTGGAAATTAATTTTCACATTGGTCATCCAAAAACAATTTTTTTTTATTGATAATAGAATGCGAGTAATATCGATCTTTTGTTGGTCAATAATTATCATACATTTCGATACATTTTTAGTAAAAATTTCATTTACTGAGTGCTAATAGTTCTTAAGATCGTTAGGTCGTGACAATTTACACCATGTGACAAATTAAAACAGTTGCCCGTAGTACAAATACGTCAAAAAAAAATTTCCTTCTAAACACAGCTTTCACGTCAAAAATACATACATATCTCCATGATGAGTCGTCTTGTGCAACTTCAGTAAGAGAATGTATTCATTAGATGCTTTCAACTCAGTGAGTATTGAAGATAGGCTGCTGGTCAAGAGAATGTTTTTAATGTACTGTCCTGGATGAGTTCAATAAGATTCTGGAATTAAAAATTAAATTGGAAGAATTGTTTTGAATTTCTTCATTTGATTTTACCATGGAAAATTTCAACATTGGGAGCCTATAACTTTAACTCCGAAATAAGTGATTTGATAAGAAACTTTTTTTAATTCGATGTTTACTATTTAAATTTTATATCGTACCAACTTTTCCAAGAACACCCTATATGCGTGAGAAAAAGAAGGTCAGAATAGAAGAATGGTGTCCATAGTTTTCTTTTATAATAAAACGGATAATTTTAAACATTTCCTTTCCTAACCTCTTCGTGAGATCAATTTTAATATCCTGTTTGCAAAAGAAAATTTATGAAATTCTCGTCGTATATGTGACGGAATTTCGTGTTTTGTGAAAATGTAAATCTTAATCTTGTGATTCACTTCGTTGGCGACTGCTAAAATGGTATTGCATCTGATTATGGAGAAAATTTGTTGAAAATTTAATTTTGTGCCTTAGAATTTTAAGAAACTAGTTGAGCAAAAATTTTTCTTCTGTGGTGAGTTGTACGTCTTTCAGTGCTTAGCGGAGCAGGTCAAATTGAGGCCACTGCCAGAAGGAGTAAGGAAAAATACAATCAAGTCTAATTATTTTTTTAGGTTGGAGAGCCTCTTTATCCATAAGTTCCTGTGAGGTTTTCAATGTTTTTGACTTGCAGCTTCTTTCTTTTCTGAAGAAGAAAAAATTAATTTATCCGAAGATGATAACAATAATTTAAGTCGAACTTTTTTTTCGTCCTGTTATAGGTAGCCTTCTTCAACTTATATCTTTGCTTTCATTGTCATGGCAAAAGGTCAAACGTCGGCACAAAAAATGTTTTTATTTCGTGTGGGAGACCTCGAGACGTGAAATGCTATTATTTATTATTGTTCACCTTTACTCGTTCGTAGCATTGTCTGTTCTAATTTATATATGAAAACAAAAAGGTAGGTGTAAGTATATGTGTACACATATGTGTACTGTATATAAATACAGTATAAACAAATGGGGTAAGAATGAAAGGAAAATATAGAATTTAAAAAGAGAATGCCGTATCATTTTGATATTTGGCAAACAGAAATTTTGTTGTACGTCCAGAAGAAGTCTTTTAGTTCTTTCCCACGTAAAAGTGGCTGTCAAAGTAGATAAGAAAATTCCTTATTAGTTACCTACTTTTTAAATTTTCCAACTTCCTTCTGTTGTTACAATAAGTTATCATCCCATTTCGCCGTATCTGGTAGACGCGAAGGAAATATGTATTATATCGATCAAGGTCGATTATTTATAATCGTTGTTTCATATTTTTTGGGAAAAAAAAATTAATCATGACACCATTTGTGTAAGGTTTATTGTGTACCACAGGTACTTATGTACCGAGAATGGAAAAATTAATTTTAGGGCAGAGGGAATAAATTTTCGCTCTGCTTGTTGTTGGTTGTTGCCCTTGTACCTCTGGCATCTGAAAGTCGGCGTATGCCTTTATCTATAGAACAACTATCACACACTTCAAATTAATCATTTTTTTAAAATTGTGTAACCCTTAAAACCTATAGTCTTTGGCTATGTATACAATATTTGAAAATGCACTCATTTTGTCAGAACTCACATTTTTTACATACCTTTAAATAAGGTACATACACGTTGGTAGGTATCATTTTTCCATACAATATTACTGTATCATTACAGTGTGTACGAGTATTGTAACCTCATCAAAGAGAGGGTACAGAACTAAAGTTGGATTCTCGTTAAGATGTGGTTCTAGGCAAAGCCCCACCAAATTAAAAGCCACCTCATCTTTGTATATTGTATCATGATACACTTTGAAAATACAATATGACAAAATTTTATCAATGAATACATTCTAGAAACGTAGCTAAAGAGATCCCCAACAGGTGATCAAAAATGTGACAAACATCTCAACTATCATCATCATCATCATAAACGATTTCTCAACTTCATTTACTGCACATGTGTTGTAGCTTGGTAGTGTGTGTTTATTGATATAGAGATGTCTGTTTTCACTGCAAATAAGTTAGGTTAAAACAAGTTTTAAAAAAATACTCTTTTATTTTATATAATTTTAAATTAGCTTAGTTTGTTTAGAACGGATTTTGTTGTGCAATTCTATAAATATAATTCCTAATATTTACAGAATAAAATCAAATCATAGCTGATAACAATAAATTCGATAAAAGCAATCCCAGTGGTCTGGTACCAAATTATGTCATATTTTGTTGCGTTAGTAACTGCAATAAAAGGTATAAATGTACGCAGCTGAAGCTGTGTAAAATGTTGAAAAAGTTGACTTTTCATTGTTGATGATGATAATGATGGTCAAAGATCTTCATCACATTTTTGTGCCCCAGCGCATATAGAGAGTTAGACATCTCTTTAGCTATATGTCTCTGGCACATTCCTTTAGACTGCAGTAAAAACATATTCTTCCTTTGCATCTCCCTCAAATTCCGTCTTTGTTTCAGAGGTTGGGGTTTACAATGCATTTATGACTTGGAACATGATTCACAAGAAAGTTTCACTGCAATGAGCATCTAATCATCTGTTGTAAATCCTTCATTCACAATTTCTCATTTATTTCCACTCATATAGTTTGTTGTATTATAGTTTTCTCTCTAAAGATGCAAACTTGTTCTAGTTCATTTTACATCATCTTGAGCACTTTATTTTTGATTTTTAGTGTGGATAATATTTTTAAGATACATCATATATGGGCAAAGTATCACATTTGGACAATAAAATTATGCACAATTTTGCATGAGTGGACATTATATAGAATTAGAGTGCAGGGGCGTGTTGAAGGGGGGGGGTTTGAGGGTGGCGCAAACCCAATATCTGCAAAGCAGTAGGCAAATTTTATCAAATTTGTTGTGTTTCTCTGCATAGTACGCAATTTCTTTGGATAGGTGGGCATTTTCACCTGGTACACCCCCCAAAAAAATGTTTCTATACGCTACTGCTAGAGAGTACCTAAAGAGTTACTGAATCTGAAATAGACCCATGGCTAAATATATCTGTAACTATGGTTATGTGATAGTGTTACAGAAGTAGCTTTCATACATTAGATAGATTCAATTTTTTGTAGCAATATTTTTGGTGTTAGGCAACAGCTCTAGTGTTTTTGGTAAATACACATGGTGTTATTAGCTGAAAATCAAATGTAACTCAAATTGTATTGGAGGTAATAGAGGGTTTCAGAAATTGAAAACGAATGAAAACATATGCTTTTTTCATTGGTGTATTGTATTTGAATAAATAATGGTTAGCAGCTTTACAAATTCAGTGTGTCAATTTATTGGACATCAAGGGGGTTTTGATGTACTTGTAAGAAGTGACAAAGTTATTAATTACAAATAACAATATATAAAACACATTTACCGCACCAAGAATATTTATTGAACTCAAAAGAACAACAGAAAGTAAGTCGTATTATTAATACAGACGAACAAAGAGTTTGGATCAATAGTGGTCGATATAACCAATAACATAGAGAATATATCCAGAAGATATATCAGTGTAGCCAACTAGTTCATGTACAATAATCAAATAGTTCCAACACTCCCTCCTTGGACATGTAACTCGATTGGCTGATCTCCAGAATGGTGTCAAGCTATTATAAGCTAGAAATTAGAAATTAATTAGTGCAATATTATTGCAATTAAGTAAATTTAATAATGTGTGCAGTAACTGGAGAAAACCAGATGTCTGGGAAAACTCCAGGTTGCCAAAATTATAAAGTTTACTCCACTTTATTCTCCAATTTGGCTTGAGAGGAAAAACTATTGAATAGTAAAAAAACCTCTCGAACAGATACTCCGATATCTGAATCTCAAAATTGAGGAAAACTTATCGTAGTGATAATAAAAACCTCGTCTCCATATCTCCGTCTCTCCATATATCAATCTCCATGTCTTCAATTCGAAGAAACCCCATTGTGGGTAGAACTTCGATTTTTCCCAAAAAAATTATTTTATAAATTATTATCTCCAAAAATGAGTAAACCATCTTAAGACACCTTAAACCACCATAAGATATCTGAAGATAGAGGTTTTTTGTGTATAACAACTCCGTGAAATAAAACAGTGTTAGTACAAACATATTGAGTGTGTATTTCAAAAAGAAATACAGATAGGAACAGGAACAAAATATACAACAAGAATCAAAAACAAATAAAAAATATATAACAGTCATTTGCGACTAGACGAGGAACAGTTCAAGGAATCAACTTTAGCGGCGTATCACGTAGGTGTATCTATAAATAATTAAACATGACTGTTACTAAACTCCACTTAGCATTTATATTCTCCGATAAGTTATTTTATAGTGTGCTGTCCTCTGCATTTAGAATTTGTTTAGTTAATTTTTTGTACGCAGTTATTGGTAAGGGTTTTGTAAAGATATCAGCCTCTTGCTCCACTGAGGTTATTTTAACCAATTTTACCAATTCCTCCTGTTGACATTGTCTTACATAGTGATATCGTGTGTGTAAGTATTTAAGCCCTGGTGCTCCTACCATCTGAGCTCCTTCAATAGTAGATTTGCTATCACAATATATATTGGCAGGTAACACCGTTCTACCTAATATTTTCTCCGATGTCTCCTCTTGAGTTATCAACTCCTTCACTAATTCGCTCATTGCTACAAATTCAGCTGCACAAGTAGATGTAGTGACACAACATTGTTTATAGCATTTCCACGCTATAGTATCTCCAAAGAGTTTAATTAGGTACCCTGCAGTAGACACTACTGTGATAGGGCAATCTACCCAACTCGCATCTGAGTAACCTTCAAGGTTTTCTCCTTTTCCCCAATATGTTAAACCTAAGTTCTCCATATACTTTAGGTATCTGAATATTCGTTTAATCTCCTGAATATTTTCAGATGTGGGGTTTGATTGACACCTACTCATTAAATTTACTCCTAGTGCTATATCAGGTCTTGTTCCTCCTACAAGATATAGTAAGCACCCTATTGCTTCTCTGAATGGGTATTTTTCTCCCGTCTCCATCTCATCTGTAACTTGTTCGTAATTAAACTCATTTCTCCGTTTCACTTGTCGAGTAATCACTGGTGTTTTACACGGGTTACAATTCTCCATATTAAATCTCTTCAACAATTTGTTGATGAAGTGTGTCTGTTTCAGCACCATTATTTTAGAGCTCCGATCTCTTTCTATTTGTATTCCAAGGTAAATTTTTCTCCTTCTCTCCAGATAAATAAGCACGGATCTTTTACGTCACTTCTCATGCCTAAATTATTCAGTGCTGTTGTGAACCTCCTGTTCCAGCATTTAGGCGAAGTTTGTAAACCATACATAGCCTTGTTCAACCTACAAATTTTACGATTTCTCTCCGCAATATTTATCCCTACTCCTTCGGGAATCTTCATGTAAATTGGCTCTGACAATTCTCCATATAAAAATGCCGTTTTAACATCCAGTTGGCTTATCTCCAAGTCGTATTTGTTAATTATTGCTAACAGATTTTGTACGACAGCCAATGGTGTGACTGGTGCATATACTTCAGTCAAATCGTAGTCTGATTTGTCCTTAAAGCCTCTGCTAACTAGTCGTGCTTTGTATCTGACTCCACCATTCGGTTCAGGCTTTATTTTAAATAGCCACCTCGAGTCTACTATATTTGGTTTTCTCCCTTTCTCATCAATACTCGGTCTATCTACTATACTCCAGATCTTGTGTTCTTGCAACGATTTTATTTCTTCCTCAATAGCTTTCTCCCATTCTCTGCTATTGGGTGATCTCAACGCCTCTGCATACGTTTTAGGATCATTATATATTGTTGCCAACATTAAGTAGACGAACTCATCTATCAGGTTCTCCAGATTTTTGTTCTCCAAGCATTCTTCTTCGATATTAAATGTTTCTACTTTTTGTTTCTTCTCCATCAATAGTCTTTGGGACTTTCTCCGTTTTGTCCCTTTAAACGCAGGATTTACTTTCTCCTTTTCCTGAACCATCTCCGATTTTTTGCACTTAAACCAGTTATCATTTTTTGATTCAATATTCTCCAGTGGCTTGTATTTATCTTTATATACCATTCTTTCATTGAAACGAACATCTCTCGACTCCAGGTAGGCTTTGGTTTCAGGACAAAATAGTAAGTAGCCCGATTGAGTGTATTCAACCATAAAGGTTCGAATACCTCTTCCTGAAAATTTCGTCTCATGTTTTCTTTTCACTCTCATATATGCTATACATCCAAATCTCCGTAATTGGTTAAATGTATATTTCACATTTGGTGAAAATTTAATTAACGGGATTCCATAATTAATTGACTTGTGCGGTGTACGGTTATAAACAAATACCACAGCTTCAACGGCTAAATCCCACATACTCCGGGGCAAGCCTGAATCATACATTAGGGCTCTTACTCTCATTTGTAGTGTACGGTTGAACCTTTCAGCAACTCCGTTATGCTGTGGAGTGTCTGGTGGTGCTAATTGTGGATCAATGTTCTCCCTTTTTAACACCTCCTGTGTATAACCTCCAGTAAACTGCGTTCCTTGATCCGAACGTAAATAGCACACCTTTTGATCATTCCCTAACAGATTTCGTGAACTCCTCAAGAAAGTCTCCAAACATTCTCCTACTCCAGATTTATGTGTCAATACGTAAGCTTGAGCATAGCGAGAATAATTGTCGATAAATACGACTATAAATCTCCTCATTCCTGGAAATGTGCTGGGAGATATCGGTCCCATCACATCCGAATGGATCAATTGCAAAGGTGTCTGGGCTCTCCACCTTGCTTGTGTAAAAGGTAATTTTGTAAAGTTTGAGATTGCACAGATCTCGCAGTCTCGTATCACTCCGGTAAATTGTACTCATTTTAATTCTTTATGAATGAGTGCATGTTTCTTTAAATATTTCTCCGAAACATGACCCAATTTATAATGCCATAATAACTCCAAAGGCATTGTTTTATTCACTCCTGTAAATTCTAAAATGGTAGGTTCGGGCATTTCATCTATACACACTATTCTCTGATCTCAATCCAAATTTTCGTTTAAAATATAATTGTTCGTCTTGGCTTCTTCTTTTTCTCCTTTTAAATTTATTTTCTCCAAATTATTTCTCCCAGTCTCCGATTATCCTAAAAATTTAGTTACTGAGTAATTTATTTCTCCATCTCCATTTTTATTAATATTAGTCTCCGTTTCATTATCTCCAATTAGTTGTTTAAGCGAGCAATTCTCCATTTTATTACTCCCTCAGATTTTGCTTTCGCCTTCACCTATACTCATTTCTGACATATTATTATTCTCCTCTCCTTCTCCATTTTCTCCTTTTTCTCCCTCAGAATTGTTTGCCAAAACAAAGATAACGCGATAGCGTTCGCATATGTGAGATGACGAAACAGATCGACATCTTCATCATTATAGGCTACAGGATCAGTCGTACAATCCATAGGAAATTCTATATGCCAGAAAGGTGGGCGATAAGTGCCGCAAAAATAAGTGATATTATGAGTGACATCAGTAATTTTAATAGAGGTATTATCGAGAAGTATTGTGAAGCCAAGATTGACAAGTTTGCGTAAAAAAAATAGGTTCTCCGATAGTAGAGGACAGCACCTTACTCTTTTAAATTCAACCTTATTGCCGAGCAAATCACGTGTAAATAAGCTACCAGACTCCGTACATGGCAGTTGTGATTGAACTTTGGCACTTAGTATATTCTCCAAATAAGGTTGAAGATTAGAGAGAGGAGCCGACTGCGACACAAGGTGTTGTGTGGCACCACTGTCAGGTAGAAAAGAAATGATGTAATCAGTACCTGAAGATGGGGTGTCGGTAGAGGCAGCCTGAATCTCCATTGGCTCCGCATTAGGTGGCTCCTCTCCAGATGCTAGCAACACTTGCTCCGGTTGCTGGTCTTCGGGGGAATGGACAAACAACGGAAGATTTGGTGGCAATGGGATATTTAGCAAGTCTGGGTCTAACTGCATATCAACATCGTGGGACTCCACTGGTACAGAACCAGGTTGTTCCACGAGAGGTTGAGGTTCGCTGGGGATCTCAACCACCACTCCAAGATCTACCTGCGTGTCCATTCGAAGGTGTACAGGCGATGCATGAGTCCGCATCGACTCGGAACTTGAGGAGCATGCATCTGTTTCAGACATCACAAATTTTGCTGATGTTTGCGTGTCATTTGTGGATGGTCCAGGATGACAACGGAGGGACACTTGGCCACGAGGGGCAACATCTCTCCGGTTTGCACTGCCTCCTCGCACTGGTGTCTGCGGAGCACCACTAATCCGCTTCATTGGGTCATTGATTAAGCCCTTTTGCGGTTTCACACCACGATTCACCATTCGTACACGGGGTGAGATACCACAATTGCATCCATGGATAAAACCATACTCAGTTCTCCGATTCTGAGTTTTATGATCCGTTACCACTGCCTGCATCTTGCCACGTTTAGGGCACATAGCAGAGATGTGTGTTGACGTGATTTCTCCACACGTATAACACATACAACCTTCGACAGTGCAATATGTGCAGTCTGAGCCAAAGTGCCCATATTGCTGGCAGTTAAAACATCTGACAGTAGGATACTGAACAGATGAGGATGAGATGCGTGCCACTCCGGTCCTGGCACCCATCCTGCCTCGGAAGGCTATATTGCCCTGTGTGCCTATAGTTACTCCACGTCCAACTCCCTCCGGCTTTTTCTCCGTATTTCGTGTTGCTTCCGCCTGCAACATTAAACATTTTAACTCCTCAATTGATAACCCAATGTCATTTTGACGTTTTGTAATAAATTTAATGGGCTCTTTGAGGTTAGATGACTTTGACACCACCATATAAAAATAACTCCTTTTCTCCTTCTCCGTTAAAATATCGTTCTCCTGATGACTTTTGTACATTCGTATCAATTCATTAAAATGTTGAATGAATTGATAGGCTTTCTCCTTCTGAGGATTATATCTCAGTAATGCCAATTCTCTCCTTAAAGCCTCCGATGCTTTATGTACTTCATACTTTTTAAACTCCTTAATTGTGCTCAGAATTGATTTCGGATCATTGTCTGAGACGATCATCTTGTGATAGTTATCATCAATATGATTAATGATAACATCTCGAACAAGATTACGTCTCATCACCCTCTCCTTTTCATTAAGTTTCTCCAACTCTTTCTCCAAATTCTCCAAAACATCAAATAGATCTTTCGAAATCAATTCGGTTTTTAAATAGTCAAACCACAAATCATACCTAAAATTTCTTGTCAATTTATACTCCCTTTTTGTGTTGTCTCTAGTTAAAACTATCTTCGATTTAGTTTTCTTATTTAAATCCTCCGTAACGATTTCATCTCCTTTTAAGGCACTAACAAGTATCTCCAAAAACTCCCTTTTTAAATCTCTCTCCGATTGATTATTATTACTAATATTGGTATGTTGTGGGACTGGTTGTTCAATAGGCGGGTCATTAATAATATCTCCATTCTCCATATCAGTTACAATTTGGTTGTTATTAATCGCAAAATCATTATTAGTATTATCACCATTCTTCAAAACATTTTCTCCAATTACCTGATTTTGCGAAGCCTCCTTTAACAACCTTTTGAGCAGCGCAATACGACATTTCAGCTCCTTCATCTCCTGCGACTCTGCTCGCTTTGCTCGAAGGGCGTTCTCCCTCCTCATCGCCAGAATGCACTCAAGCGCTACTTCAGAAGCTAAATCCCATGCGTCAGCCTCCCGCAACAACATGGGTCTATTTACGTCTTCACGGGTTTTCTCCGATAATGCCGTGGATGTTGCTTTCTCAACCATTTCCTTCAAAATTTGAGGAATGCGGTTCGTCGGAATATTGAACGGTTTAATACTCGACGGTGGCGGTTTGGTTGCAGCAACTGACGTTGCCGATTTCCCCACAGCTTTTGTTTTTGGTTTCTCCAATCCCTTTTTCGTGGTTTTAGGTGGCTCCGATCCCTTTTGCGCTATGCTCGACGGTGGATTTGCTTTCTTTCGAGGAGCTCCCCCTGTTGCGGCAGCCTTCGACGTTCCCAATGTGCTCGGGCGCGTTTTTGACTCCACCATCTCCTTTACAGCCGCTTTTGTATTAACTGTAATGAAGGACCCACGAAATTAAAATATGTTTGTGATGTCACAACTTGTCTCCTTCAAAAGCGTTAACAACAAAATAATATATGGATGCAACCTCAAAAAGAAAATATCTCACCCTTATTTTTCTTGCTCGGATCACTCAAGAGACAACTTTCTATTTGAGGATCGACTTCTTGGGTCGATGCCTCAGGCCCAATTAACTGCTCTTCGATTTCCTCCTCATAGAAATCAAAGTCAGTGTCGTACTCTTCCAACTTGCATCGGGAACTGCCTTCGCCGTTGCTTTGATTGCGGTTTTGTGGGCAACCTCGCCTGCCGGATTTTGGAACACGTCCCAACATTTTACTAAATAAAAATGTTCGAGTTTACGAGTCAAAACATGTGTCTCCGTATATACATAATAATAAAAATAATATATGTGTCTCCAAATAATGACATCACCATTTGTCAATAACATATTCATTTAATAATGTCTCCATATTATTACGTCTCCATGTGTCAATGCTAATATATTTCTTGAATTTAAGAAATAGTTTGGTTTGAAATCCGTTAGGCTCTTTTAATAATTCTCCACCACGAAAATTTAAAATGCAGGGAGGTGCTCAACCGTGCTTCATAATCATAGGCTTCGAACATCGCCTCCTATAACTAGAAATACCATTTTCTTAAGACGTACGGAACACACGTACATCCTCCAAAAATAGCTAGTCGATTATATTTCCAGGTGCGAATGCAACACCCTTTCACACAATCGACCCACGAAACAAAGATTTGTTTGGAATGAGTATAATGAAATATAAGACTGAGACAACACTTTGATTCAATTAGAAAAATAATTTCATATACGTATATATATCACTCCATTTCTCCGTATAATTTCTCCGAGATGGATTTATCTCCGATCATCTCCACGAGCCATGATGGTAAAAAAAAATATCACTCCAAAAAAAATTGTACTCGATCCTACCATCTTAGTTGCAACTCCGTTTCACATGTGACTCTGTTCACAAATCACCGAATGGCTTTACTGGTTTTTTTTTTTAATTAAAATCTCCAAACCATAAAGGCATTCTGAATATTTGGGGGAACTTTTAATTTTACGCTTCTTCTCTCCTTCTCCATCTCCTTCTCCATTGAGGGCTTGTGTCACGAGCAAAAATTTATCTCTAATTAATTAAGAAAAATCGACGGCTCCCTATGTACCGATACTTTAAAAATTTTTGATCAAAATTATTGGCCATTTGAAAAATTTTCTCCGATTATTTAATTTAGAAAGCTTTCGTAAAAATATTTCTGCGATTGCACATATTTCAATAAAATTTTCTCCAGTTAAAAAAATTGTCTCAAATTAAATTTAGATTTATCTCCGATTAATTCTAATAGTGTCTCCGATTGAATTCAATAAATGTTTTTGAGGGTGGATTGAAAATTGAACCAAACTAATATCAATAAAACTCCGATAATAAAATATTACGACTTACCAACTCTTGTCCGCAAATAAATCTCCTCTAGAATTTCTCCAACTATTGTTTCGTGCAGGAACAGACACGACGAGAACGATCAGAGTAAAAAGAAAGATGGCGCCAATTACTAAAGAACTTATTTCGACCGATATTAAATGGGCAAAAAACAACTAACTTCTATAAAATTGTAGAGTTAGCCCAAAAATGAGAAGTGTTAAAATCGTATCGAAGAATCGCCGAACCAAATACAATAAAATATTACAAATAAGTATGACATTCCACAATAGGAATACAAACGTTAAAAATTGCACCGACTGCTGAACATTCATCGTCAGGATGTTACAATGTGAATGAGCTTGTCACCAAATCTCCAGCTCGTTGTCGGTCAGAGTTAGAATTTGCATTGTAATTTAGCAACACCAATCAATTCCCACAAAAATGATTCGATTCCAATCCTTCACCCTCATTGGCCAGTTCTCCTTATCTCAATTCTCCAAAAAAAATGCATCCAGCAAAGAACAAAAGACTTAGTATTGCTATCTCCTTTTAATTTGTTTGACTCATATATGACCTCGGTTTGTAAGACATGCCTGGGCCTACAATCAAACCAGGCGAACCTTTACTCACACACGCGACAGTAGAATGTATATTGTACTCACGATGCGATACCTACTTGTGTGTGTGTGCAACATTGTTTCACCTTCTATGTATATGTATATATATATCTCTGTTGTTCGAACATTTTATTCTCCGGTTTTTTTTGTCGCTACCTCCTTTAGCTATTTAGATAAGGCTGGCACCTGCCATCCATGTCCGGGCCATTGTCGACAATATTGCTGACGACTTTAAACTTCTCCTTGCAGCTGCTATTCTCTATTTCTCCTTTATGCGTACGTACTTGCGTGTGTAGTGGTGTGAATGTAAACGCGTGACAAAGAATGCTGCGTATTACATCATCCTTCATCCACTCTTTTGTTTTCTCAAACTTTCGATAAAAATAGTTCGATCACATCTCCAATTCCTTTAACTCCATACTCCAAATATTACGCAATTAATTATTTATTTCTCCAATTTTCTCCATTAAACCTTCAAATCTCAGGTTTCATCACCTCTTACAGTATATCGTACGGCGTTTCTCCAATGACTACCGACAATGACAAATAAATACAACTCCATTCTCCACATTAATTACATACGTATATTATATTCTCCTTTAAAAATCACAATTTTCCAAGTGATGTGTTTTTCACCAATCAACAACCAGATGCGCATCCCATAACCATGGTTTTCCAGACACTCCATAATATCAACAATTATTATTACCGTGCACGTAAATATATTTATATCTATATATATATATATATGTAAGAATATGTATTCACATTCTTAAAATAACCACAGTTTCTGTCTGTGTTTCGCACTCGCTGATATAGTGAGTTGCAGAGATCTCTCATATATATATTAGATTTGTATTATATTCATCTATTGATGGATTTTAAGTATGAAAAGATGAAAGATGTGTCTGCATGATTCTTCATTATTTTCTAAAGAGCTTACAAATCCATCAATACATGCCAAGCTAGTGGGATGATCTTGAGGAAGACGGAATGCTAATTAGTAAACGATCAGCTCAGTTCTTTCCCTAGTGCGGCTCCCCCTCAAAGAATGGGGATGTAAGAATATGTATTCACATTCTTAAAATAACCACAGTTTCTGTCTGTGTTTCACACTCGCTGATGTAGTGAGTTGCAGAGATCTCTCATATATATATTAGATTTGTATTATATTCATCTATTGATGGATTTTAAGTATGAAAAGATGAAAGATGTGTCTGCATGATTCTTCATTATTTTCTAAAGAGCTTACATATATATATATATATATATTCTCCATTTCTCCTGTTTATTTCTCCGTACGTAAGTCTAGGCTAACAACTAAAATATATTAAATAGTTAAGTTAAGCCTAAAGGTTCTGTCAACAGATACTATATATATTTATGGCCATTACAGTGATCACCGATTAATTTAATATATTTACCGACTTACGTACTCTCCTCCTTTCACTTCATAATTTTCAAATACCTGGCAGAATCTTCACCTCGGGAGATTATCCCGTTTTCCATTATTGTCAGGTACCCGGTGCCTCCACCATATTGGACATCAAGGGGGTTTTGATGTACTTTTAAGAAGTGACAAAGTTATTAATTACAAATAACAATATATAAAACACATTTACCGCACCAAGAATATTTATTGAACTCAAAAGAACAACAGAAAGTAAGTCGTATTATTAATACAGACGAACAAAGAGTTTGGATCAATAGTGGTCGATATAACCAATAACATAGAGAATATATCCAGAGGATATATCAGTGTAGCCAACTAGTTCATGTACAATAATCAAATAATTCCAACACAATTAACAACGTTTGACCTCACCTGACAAAATTAGTAATATTTTCCAGACGTTATGAAAATAACCGTGATATAGAACCAGCAACCGCAGTCTAATGGGAATCACCCTTTCAACAAATTTTTTTTGGGAACAGTGCCAATGGTGGTCCCCTTCTCCATGTGTCTGTAACCTTATTTTTGTGTCAAATAACAACCAAACTTTTTTTTACATCTGATTGCCACATCTTGCTAAAATTTCAAACGCAATACTTTGTACCATGTGAATTAGAATAAAATTTATTTTCTGATTGTATCTCATGTAATTACCTTTACAAAGATTTTATACATCAAATTTCAGAAAAACAAATTTAATATGAAAGAAAAGAACTGTGCGTATTGAAAATCTTATTTTTACCGACTGCGTACGAAGGAGGTTATTGTAAATACTGATGATACGAATTAAGTATACAATTTTATCAGAACTGTATTGTAAGAAGTGTACTGTGTAGTCAGATGACCAATATCTCATCCCATTTTCGTTCAGACAGCGCCATTTAAGCTGAGTTTGCACTAAACGAAGAAGCAAACAACGAACGTTTTTTTTTGCTCGTTCGGTGTAACCAGCAATCACACAAACCAATGCGGACGACCGAAATTCGATACTCGAGCGAATTTTAACGAACATCCTGTAACCTTGTGAATTAAGAAAAGATTGAACGAATAACGAATGTTCGTTTTATTGTAAACCCAACTTTACAGTCATAAAATTTATGTGTCAACTAACAATCCTTGGCCGTACTCTGTTTTCTCAAAACAATAAAGTTGATATTTAAAGAAAAAATAAAGTAGCTCCCCCATCATTTACTCAAACAAAATTTTAATTCCTCTCGAGGGGGCTTTAAAGTCAGATAAATTTCGCATCGATTCAGGTATTTATGGTTTGAAACAGCAGCCAGCCTCAAAATAAAGATCTCTGCCCATATTTGCAACCTTTACTCTGTAAGTACACTTTTTTATTTGACCTCTTTGAATATATCTGGGCTTGTAACAGTAAACCTTTTCAGTTCGTCATTATAATTTCTCGGATAAAGGTTTAATATTATTAACACATTCTGATTTTTCTTGATTCGTTCCTCCCTGAAAGAGAAAATGCGAGATGCTGTCGGTGGTTTTTTTCTCAGATCAGTTTTGTTCTAAGCTGCTATCTCTCATCTGCCTGAAGGGTGGGTAGTGCAGCTTGTTTTACGTAATATTAATTTTGGCTCCTCTTAACGATTTAATGGTCCCGCCTGTTGAGAATGTAAGATACGAATTTTTTATGCGCAAGAAAAGGACTGGTCAAGCTCAGTGGCTTCCTTATGCATACGACCAACCACCCATCCAAATGCGCACTCACGCACGCACGCACTCACTCACTCACTCACACACATAGACACGTACGTTAAAAATACGTTCAATTGCCTTCACCCTTCTATAACCTCCATCAAAGCTTTTTTGTGCAAGCCGCCGTCGGCTTTGTGGGCCTATTATCGTTCATTCATATTTAAGAGGGATATGTGGAGAGGCAGAATTCGAGTCTCTCATCTCCTCCTCGCTCACAAAGAGCGCATAGTTCTAGTAGCAGTAGTATCAGCGGTAACAACAGCAGCATCGAAGGCATGTGAACTGATAAGCTTATGTGAAGCCATTTTCTTAATAAAGACATTAGAGTAAATTGTTATTGCCGAACCTTTAACCGTAAAAGCTGCCGTCGTAAAGGTTATTTCATTTATCTCGTTCATCTTTACTGCTTTTAATAACAATCTGTCCGACGCTCTGCTATCGTTTGGTTGCTGACTTCTTCTTCTTTTTCTTTGGACATTGTTTATTTTATGATATTGTACCTACCTACTGAGGAGAGGTTGAAAAAAAGATGAAGAGAAAAAAAATGGTAAAACGTATTTAACGGAAAAGAGCTAGGGAGTAAGAGTAAGAAAAAAGTGCAGAGGGAAAGGGAAAAGGGAGAAAATTGTAATAACGTGACTAGCGAGCCAAGTTTCGAAAACATGTATAATGATACTCGCAGGATGCTGGATAATATTTTTTTACGTTCGTTGGTAATTGCAGAGTCGATAATGTAAAAAAAATTTTGGTTCAAAATACCTTTTGGTATACCTACGAGAGAGATAGATAAAAAAAGAATAGGTAAAAGAGTTGGAAGAAGGAAAAAAAGATAAGAAAAAGAAGAAAAGATGGATAATGTCGAAGAAGATTTGGGGTAGTTGGTAGTAAATTACGTGCCCGTGAAACAGCAGGCCGGTTTTACGTGCTGACGGACTTGAACGATAAGCAGCAAAGCACTTGAAGATGAAAGAGAAGAAGAATAAGAATAATAAAAATAAAAAGGTAAAGAAGGAAGAAAATTCAGTCGTAGAAATGATAAGCTTGAGCTGGTTGAAAGGACGTAGCGTGTTGAATAATAATGGTTCTCTTGTACGGCGCAATGGACTCGCATGACTCTAAATGGACGTCAGTCTCTGATATCTTGAGTTCCTTAAGCTAAATTCAATTTCATTGACCCCTGCCTTATTTTTAATGGCCGTTTGTGATGACGCGTACTTTGAAGTTTTGGTCTACCTTGCAAGACATTTGAAGTTTTTTGGCTGGCATGAAGCTCCGTTGTTGATTGAAAGTTACATATACAGTGTGGCGTTCTCGATAAGTTCAACTCCTGTAGTAAAAATATTTTAGGAACTACAGCGATAGCTGTTTTGTAAGGATTTGCGGTGTAGTGTTTTTTTTTCCCTCCTAAACTACTGAGTTGACAGTTTTGACATGATTTTTTTTCCCTGAAAGTTTTAATGTCGGCAATATGTTCGAATACGTTTTTTTTCTTCTCATGATTGATTATATCGATGCATCAGTTTTGCTCATTCCCGCATCTTATTTCACAATTTCTGGTTCTTGTCAAAACTGTCATATCAGAGGTCCGAAGGAGGCGATTGACCAAACCTCACAAAATATTGTCAAGGTTTTATTTTTCCCATCTCACTTGATACATTTTTTTTTTTTCAGTACTGATGTTGATTTCATTGCTTCGAAAAAGCTCTTGTTTTTAAAATTTTTCATGTTGGTATATTGCTTATAGAAAATAAAGAAGCTGATGAAAAGGCTGAAGATATAGCTTGGGCCATTTTAATCCATTAAACTGGTCACTTTTTCGTTTAAAATATTTTCTCCTTCAAAAGGATGTGTCATGCGAACTTGTGAAAGTCTAAGATAGAGTAGTAGGATAATATTATGTCTTATTTTTGTATTGTTCTATTTAATAGACATATCTATACATACAAACTTCGAGGTCTCCTTACAGTATTTTATTACTTCGATCTTAAAAATTGGGCTTCAGCTTCCTTAAAAAAAGGAAAAAATCGTTGAGCTTAAGTTATTTCTCACTGAATACATAAATAAATAACGTAATTGTTTTTCATGATAAGGCTTGCGGCATTGATCTTCATAGTCCCCTCACTGATAGCTATTTTTATGGATCTATGTATAAATTTCATGAAAGATAGTCTCTAGTCAAAGTCGAGTTATTGGATTTTTTTTAACCTTCTAGATTCTTGGTCTTGTTAGCTCTTTCATTTTCATGACTTCTTTAAATCTAATTTTCTGAAGTATGTCCATCCTAAAATTGGAAAATGATAATCTAGATTAACGAAGAAACCAGTCCAACAAATATGTCTACAAAAATTGAAGTTGTTATGGGTATGAATTAACCACATGACAAAAAAGTAGCTACGAACAACAGTAAAATATTTTTCACGATTTATACAGCATTTTACACATGAAAAAAGTTATGAATAAAAAAAAATGGTCAAAATAATGTATTGACCGACCAAAATAGCATCATATAAGTACATGTAGTATGCTTGATTCAGCCAAAAAATGTATTTCCAATCAAAATCAACATGACAAAATAGTCGAAATCAACATTTAAATAATAATATCAAGATGATAATTTATTCTTAAATTAAGAATATAAGTAATACTTTTTTTGCCTTCCCCTCTCTTCTACTTTTAATCTTATTTTCATTCCTAAATCATACTTGTCATATTGAGATTTTAGTACAAAATGGGCGTGAACATGCTAACTGATTTAAATGAATGCGATTAATATGAATTATCCTCACCCCATACTTGCAGTCAGTGATGACTTCATAAAAAATCTTGAGAGTATGCGTTCAAAATACCTTGAATCATTTCCAGAGAACAAACAAAAAACAAACAGTAGTCTACAAACTTGAAATTTACAAACCAAGTGTTTTGAAGAACTTGTTGATAGTATGTTGCGTGCACTCAATTGTTAAATTTCTCTTGAGAATATGTTGTGGGTACATGGAATATGCAACGAGCTCATCACTGCTTATAATTCTTGAACTCCTCAAAATTTTTAAGTTACTCCCTGCTATCACATTCTGACTTCGATCTAAAGTGAAAGAAAAACATGCGTTTAGTCCTTTGTTCATAATTTTCCACTCTGTGTAAGTGTAATCCTTTGTTATCGGGTCATTTTCTTTGTCAGGCATTCAGTTAATTACCTTATTGTTAGTTACAGTAACAAATGATAGGTAGTAGTTGTTATGCGTTTCTTCATCAGTAGATGTTGGTATTTGGAGATCTCTGTCTAAATCATCTTTGCGAATTTACCGAGAGGCGGCACTTCTAGTTATAGTTTTATGAGGCTAAATCTAAAGCTCCTATAGCCCATAATTGGGGTTCGTGAACCAAAAATGGTTTATTATTCCCCTCTGGCTGTCCACCTTACAGTCTGTGCCTGCCTGTTGCCTACCTTGGATCAAGAAATTGCAAGGGGACGATTGCTCTCGACCGTGTTTTTTCGTTTGTTTTGTTCGTCGCTTTCAAAACTTGAAAAATATTTTGTAGTAAATATGCGACAGCGGGTTCCATAGATGTTGAATTTCTCAAATTTTCGAAAGTGACCAGCAGAAAAAAAGTCATAAATTTTTCTGGTCCCTAACCTTTGAGAAATCCGGCCTACGTCCTTGAGAAATTATATAACTCGCCCGCTGGTTCTTAATTTAATTGTACCTACGTTTTTTCTTGCAATTTTTTCAGGTTGTTTCGGAGGTTCCGTGCGTCCGAATTCCTTTGCAGACGACGTACGTGAGTCCGACGAGTCCGGAGACGACAATTTTTATGTACAGTTCGAGTACGGATAATCAGGGTAGCGTCGAGTTGCATCTGCCGGATGCGGCGAACCACGTGGACGAGAAAACCTTTACCTCGGTTTTCGCCAAACTTGAGCAGGATCAAGACTCATATACCATTAGTTACCAAGATGACACTAACGCGGTGTTAAGTCAAAATAATATCGACATTCTGCTCGGCGCGGCAGCTCTTCAATCAAATGGTGAGTGATACATTTTAGGTCTCTCGCATTTTTTTATTCTTTTTATTTTTGGTTTTTTGCTATGATCTAATTAACGTAATTCTGTCAGCCCGCATTATTTGGTACATTTAACAGTAGGGGTACGAGGGCTGTCTCAAAAGTAAGTTTTTTTATTTTGTCCTTTGTCCTGGCAATACTGACCCGCAAAGAAAATAAAGGACGTATTTCTGTTGAGATTTATGATTTTTTTCCCAATTATCTGGTGGGTCAAGAGTTTTTAAATTTAAAGTGCCTAAAAATGTACAGTTTTTCTAAGTGACAAAAAATTGTCCTCTCCCTTTTTCTACCGAAAACATTTAAAACAAAAAAAGTATTTGTTGTGTGTTCGGGAATGCTAAAAGGAACTTTATTGCTTCCTTTCATGCTAATGCGAACTGCAATTTACACAGACATGTATTGTGAATAAAGGAAGGTAATTTGAAACAAGATATACGAATTGGGCCTGTCTAGTAAGTGTGTCTTTTCTATTCAGGCATTTTGTCCTAAAAACAACTCAAATTCCCCGAATTCCTCCAGTGGACGATATTTGATCATTCATATTACTCTCCCGATTTTGCTCTAAGTGATTTCTATCTGTTCTTGTTGTTGAAATGGCATTTGAGTGGAAACAAGTTTTTCCACAAGAAACAGTAGACTTTTATGAACTTGGGATTGAAAAACTTGTCACACCTTACAATAAATACCTTAATCAACCTAGAAAATTATGGAAAAAAAGAAGGGAAACACAGCCCTTATTTTCGTTCCGCCCGTCAGTGTTGCCATGTCAGAAAAAAAAAGTAAACTTACTTTTGTGGCGGTTCTCGTATACTCGCATAGACAGCTCCGAGATGAGTAACAATGACATACTGTAAAGGATTGGGTGGTATTTTTGCTGGAAAACCTGAAGTTAGTTATTTACGCTACGTCGCTACTGATGCGCAATATCATGCTTCGTAACTGTGGTACCTAATAATTATGAATTATTGCAACAATTTCAAAACGATGCATGTGCGTTGGCTAAAATTCATCGATTAATTACTAGTTTCAAGAATATTAACTACTTGAATCTAAGCTGCTACACATTCTCGAGAATATTTTAATTTTTAGAAAACATTATCAATTCTTGATTCGCATTTAACTGATACAAAGACAGTCAACTGATTTTCTCACGTTGAAAATTCTAAACAAAGCTTTGCCTATTACATCTGAATCAACCAAAAATCTATACTCATTCATATGAACTCACAAGTGTAGGTTCGCCTTGAGTAGTCAAGGGAAAAAATTATTAGTCTTTGTCTTGCAGTTTCTGCTCGACCAAAATCAAGACCACTGCCGTATACATTCAGAAGCAAGACAAGAACAAGACCAAGGCAAAGACTCCGAAATTGATGCAAAATTATGACCAGTATTACCTTTGTCTTATTGTTAGTCTTGGTCTTGTTTTTGTTCGTAATTAATTAAGAAGGAGACGTAAGTTAACTTTCTGAAGAAAAAAAATTTTTTTATGGTTATGTTTCCATCCACCTACTTAATACAGTGCTGTTACTTATATGTGGAATCTACTTAGATTAATATACAATTGGCTGTAGAAAAGTTTATTTTAATTATTGTTGCAAACAAATTCTCCGTAGTTCATTCCTACTATACTTCTGTGGACTACACTTTGTTGTGGGATTTATAGGCAATGCAGACTGCCGGCGACTTTTATACCTATTGTGGCCAAATCGGATGGAGAATATCTATAGTTTGGCTTAGACATTACTTTAATTTACGGCTATAAAAAACAAAATTAGTTTTGTTTTTCGACACATCGTGTATCCTGTATGCGTATAGCCTGTCATATTTATAAAAGCAACTTCTGTAACGCTATGTCTCACCACCAGTTTTACAGATCTATTTGGGCGATGCTTAAATATTTCGAGTCTAATTCAAAACACTTTTTTTATTCATAATATCATAATATATCAATGAACCTGGTTAGTTAAAAAATTCCGACACATCTACGTAGATCTGTGTGAATTATTGGTGGTTAGTCGCATCGAGTACTCCCTAGTTTCACCATAAAGGCTGAGAAGCTGGAATTAAATCCTTAAAAGTGAACTTCCCTTCCCCTTCCCTTTTCTCTAAATGATTTACCTATCGTTGCATTCGCCTTTTTGTCAACATTTGTCTATAATATCGAATCACCCTTCGATTTGGTACGGCTTCTTTTCGTCGCTCTCGATTTACGTGTGCTGTGGTCGCCAGCCACACCCACTCAACACAAAAAAATACGCGAACCGCCCAAAAGTGTGTAAAGGTGGTCTCCGGCGTACCTGTCAGGCAACTTATTTACGAATAGCTGTAAAAATTGTTCTCCCACTACTCGTCGATCGGTATCTACCGCAGAGACTTGCGTTACCAGTGACCGGCAAATTGTAGCGGCCTAAACCGCCGCCGAGCACGCGAGTGATTACGACGACAAGCTGTAGCTCGTGGTTGGCGAACTATACGTCTGCAGGTTTGACATACCGAAATGCGAAATGCGAAGTGAAAACTGAAAAGGTCGTGTCGCGTTCGTTCGTAATTTTCACGCGGTGACAGCCGCAGATGACGTGACAAGGAGGCACACCTCATTATTTGTACAAACGACAAATTGAAAGGTTACAGTCGGAAGAGGAGAGAGCAAGCAAGTAGGTATATACGATGTGGTGGGTACATATACATTTATAATACGTCGACTATGCTCGAGGAGAGAAGGCAGATGTGCGAAAGAGTGAGAATGAGAGTGAAAGTGTGAGTGAGAGTGGCGGACAGGGAGAGAATTAGAGAAATAGCAGAAGGAGAGAGAGACCGTACCGGATTTGTGGGTCGTATATCAAGATTGTGTGCGTATGACATGTTGACACTTGTACCTACTTGTTAATTCGCATTCAATCGTCACGACTGTGTGCGGGTCCCAGCGTACGTGTGTATTGATCGAGGAATATGGGGGAGGAGGAATAAAAGGCGTTAAAATCGCCCTGGATACTCGAAGTTTCCTCATTTTCTCGAAAACGACTAAATTTGCAGCTGGGTAGAAATTGGAGACTTTCATAGGATGCTGAGATATGACACATAACCTTTCCACTTTCCCCTCCCGGTGATTCAAGTGAGCTTTGGCCCGCTGATCTGTAGAAAATTGTCTGCAATTTTTTTGCTGGCCTCGATCGATCGTGCGTATAGGATTATTATTTGTGCGACACATATTATTAAGGGTGTATTTCGAAAATTTCTCCTGTGAAAGGAGGGCAAGATAAAAAATTGTAATGTTATTGTAACGGCCAAAAGAGGTGGTAATGTACCTAATTAGAACCACTTTCGGGAGTACACCATACATGAAATATCACGTACTTTAAAAGCAGTAATACTTCTAAAATAAATTCAAGTTTATCATCCACACACTATCGTGGACCTTAACATTAATTAGAGATTCAATAATATTTCAAACACATGAGTGAGTTTACACATTTAATAAAATAATAATTTGTACATCACAGTACATAAATATACGTTAATAGTTATACATATACTATCACAATTCAACAAGCAAGACTATCTGTTCACTAGAGACTTCTACAAGAGAGGTTCCAGGTACTTAGAAGTAGCTGTCAAGGAACTGTGTCTTATTCCTCTGAATCGAGGGATTATATACTCGTTCAGGGTATGAAAACGTACGTGTCTGATAGGTAAGGTGAGGTAGGGTATTGTTATTATAGGGTTGTGCTGACTCGTCGAGTACTCCAGGGACAGGTACAATTAGGTCATGAATATACAGAGAGTATATCTATATTCATAAAATTAAATACGGGTAATTTAGTGGTTGTTTATAAAGAGTTATAGGATGGTTATTGTTGATAAATATCTACGTTTTTGGTATTCGAAAATGAGTGAACAAATATGTTCGTCATTTCTAAATATAGACGAAAATATACGTTACAGTTATGGTCAAAAAAATGCGTACGTAAGTATGTGGAGAAGGACTATGTATCATATTCACAAAAGTCACTTTAACCTTCCTTTACTTAAACTTCACTTGAAAACAGTTTTTGGCACAATTTTGTTTTTAAGAGTGGTAACATTTTATTTTTGAATTGGAATTCTCATAAGTAAGAGAAACAATGTTCCCACATTTTTAAGTATGAAATTGTATAAAAAAAATTTTTTAAGTGTAGTTTAAGTGAAGAAAGGTTAAAGTGACATTGTGAATATGGGCTTATGTTTTTTGATAGTCTAAAATAAGAAAACCGAAGACGCGAAGAACAATGAGGTAGGTAGGCTGTATTAAAAAAAAAAGAAAAAAAACAGCATGAGTGGTAGAATGGCTTCGTATTTTTATCATTCACTTCAGGCTTATATCATTAGTGTAATAATTCAGTTTAGGTATATGCCATCGTCTTTGTGATATTGTTAATAAGTCTTTGAGACAAGTTGATTCAATGATCTATCTGAGTTTTGACTTACGTTATTTGCTTTTATATTTAGTATTTCAAAAAGCTCGGTTCAGATTGAGAGGATTGATTTTTTTTTTTTTTTTTGGGGGGGGGTTCAAGTAATTTTTTACAAATGTGTTTCAATGGTTCCGTGTTGTTTGGAAAGATATAAAATAGGAATTTTTGAAAGTACCTGTTTATGCGCTGCTTGACTCTCAAAAATAAGATTTCGTCAATTACATTTTACGTCAATTCCAAAATGGTTGAAAAAGGTTAATACGGGTACCGAGCTTAGACTATGGTCAGGGTTAGTGCCTTTGTTGGTAGCCAAAACTTGAACTCACTCTGTGCAGTTGTTGAACTGAGTAACATGGAGTTACTAAGAAACGGGAATTTTGCTTACTTCGATTTCAGCAGAACAACTCCATAAGTAGTTACCTCTTGTTTTCTTCAATATTTATTCCAGGTTTTTATAATACATTATAACTGATATCGAGTTACAAACGGATGAATGTAAGAACGATATTTTAATCGTGAAAAATACTTAAATTTGATGTCAGTAATAAATTCAGTTTTCAGCCAGGTAATTGAGAACTGAGTTGCCTTGTACTTAAGTATTTCTTACATTTTTACGTTAAATAACGTTCTTGGCTAACAAATTTTAGGATATGAAATTCTTGAGTAGGCTATTTTTGAAGTCGTAATTATAGTTAGTAGAGCGAATGGAGTAACCATTCCCGAGTGCGTGGCTGCGGATGCCCAAAATTTTTATGGCTAAAAAATACATAAAAAAAAATTTTCAGTCCAGTAAAATATGACCAAAATATATATTTTTTCCTGAGGCAACAAGATTACGTTTGCTTTCTGCAGGGCGCTCCAAACATCGCGATGCTAATTGTAATTGATACGTATGCATTTTTCTTGTGTTGTTGCACGGTAATCCTAGCCATGTTTAGTAGCTGTGGCCATTGAGTATGGTCAGGGACTGGACTAAAATACATCTAACTGCGAGTCGAATATTAGTTGGGAGAATTCCTATTTCCTACTTGCATCAATTATTTTATTTGCCGAAAGTTAGGTCAAGTCAAGGTTGGTGAAAAGCAGTGCGATAAAAATAAATTGAGTGAAAAACAGTAGATTTTTTTTTGCGATTTTATCGAATTTCCTCATTCTTATCAGCTTAAGTAAGTGTGAATGATTGTAACGTTGGTATAAAGAAAGTTATTGAACTTGCAGTTTTAATATTTTTATTCTGCTCCGCTTACCATTCGAAAATTTCAGTCGACTTTTTCGTTAATTTTGATGAAATTTGGAATGGGTTGATATCTACCCATTATTTGGGTATTAATGTTTGTGGTCGTAGGTATATCATCACGACTGAGTTGGACTTTGTTGATCGGAAAAATAAATTTTTGATGTAAGTTTACTTTAACTACATTTTATTTACAAATTTTCTGGAGAAACATTCGTAATCTGCACTATCTTTGAGTTAATTTTCATAACTTTTTTTTTCTGGAAACAATGCTAAGGAAAAACAATAGGTCAATAACAAGTATTTGCGGTTTAAAAAAAAAGAACTTCTCTCGTACAGCTTGCTGGCGTAAAATTTTGAAATTTCTTCATTACTTAAAAAATCACTGTTTTTGTAGAACTTACTGCATTATAATTTTTAAATTATCATGACTTTCAGAAACTTGCTTTTCTAGTAGAGTAGGCTTTGTTAGAAGTTTGAAATTCTAGAAGAGCTTTGCTGCGCTAGGATTTCGAGACTTTCTTATGATATTTTGAAAACCTGCTTCTTTAGTGGTGTATACTGCGCTAGGATTTGAAAATTCTACAGCCACTCGCTACGTTAGAATTTTTTTTAGCTTTTTATTCCCGTTGTTATTTCTGTTTTGGTTGCTATTTAGAAGAAAGAAAATGAAAAATGTTTTATTAACTTACCTATTTAACATAGTTGGTGTAAAGTTGGCCAGTCATCAGAAAACGCGAACGACAGTAAGAAAATTTTGAAATTTGTTCTCCTCCAGCATTAGAATACGGGTTTGATATATGAATGAAAAAACTTCTACAGTTTTCAACAACAGCTTGCTATGTTGTTGGATATGCAAAAGACCGTTGTTCTTCCGCGTTTAAATAAATATTTTTTCCCGACGCTTCGTGCAAATTCTTCGAGACCGTATAATTAATTATGTAATTCCAATGGAAAACCTTGTTGCTCGGACACTTTTTCCCTTTTACCATGAGGTACTCATTTTTACCGCTTTTCTTCGAATATCTTCAATAATAACCGTAGACTACGTTATTAAACTGCTGCATTTTTTCTTACTTTTCTTCTTCGTCCTCTTCACTCCTCGTCCCTTTTTTTCTTTACTCGCTGAAGAGAGTAAAAAATTAACGAATCGTAAACATACTTTAAGTCAATTAAAGGAGTTCTATTCCGCTTTCGCGACGTTAATGAGTAATTCTATTAAAAGTTAAAGATTAAGTTTTTAACCGTCAAAGTTTTCTGCTGGGCTTTTCGGTTCGAAGGCGTGTTGTCGTGTACTGTGCGAATAAATGCTGTTACAAGTTAATTTCACACTTTTTTCCGCCCTCTTCGTGATCCCTTCCTCTGTTTTGGTCTCTTTGTCCCCATCCCGCGCTTACTCTTTTGCTCTGTCTTACTGTACGTAGTCTTCCCCTCTCCTTCCATTTTTCCATTCTCTCTCTTTCGGCTCTCTTGTTCTCTGCCCGACTTAAGACGACTCACGTTCCTAAAGTTCGATGAGCAAGACGCTCTCAACCGATTTTGAATGCCATAAAAGTCTGGTCATAATAAAAATTTAACGCAATTTTGTGGTTAGGGCGTCAATGTGGCGTATTTTTCTTCACGATCCCTTTAATTTCTTTTGGTGTAGAATGGCTGGCAGCATTTATACGGAGCCTACAATTACGAGGCATCACAATGATGGTCGATTCTTAAACCTTTATTTTGTGGCAGCATAATTCGGTCGACGTTGTTGGAAAATGAGCGTGCGATTTTGTACGATGGCCATCTGTTTTTGGTGAAAATGAAAGACCAATCAGAAATTGTATTACAGCTAATGAGAATTTTTTTTTGTTTGTAAGTGAAATTTCCGTTTAGGGTCGTTAGAGGGTAAAATTTTAGCAGAACAATCGTTTGTGTACCAAAAATTTGGGACAACCCAGTGAAACGTTAGTTGCGTGGCACTTTGAATTTTTTTGTATTAGTAGAATAGATCGAATATATTGTTTGACAGTTGCCCAAGATGTTCCGAACGATTCTGGTAAATACAAATGCGCACGTCAAACACACCAAACGTTTTCTTGTTTGGTTTTTTCGAGAAAAGAAGTGCGCAAGTGTGGACGCCCATCATTAGGAGTTCAGCCTCTGAACGTTTTTACCGAGAGACACTATACCTTAATGAGCTCCATATCCGTTTACTTGATATTGTTTTTCCAAGTACGTATTCCCAGTCCTTTTTGGTGTTGTCTTTAGGGATGGACACTGAGGTAATAGGCGGACTAAAGTCTTATTTTCTGCTGCTTACTTCCTTCGTATTGAATTTCTTGATATACCTATTGTGCGCAGCTTTTCAGTCAGTAGACATACCTCGAGCCTGCGTTTCTTCATATCCAGTTTCATAAGACATCGTACCTTCATGTCAGACATTTCTTTCAAACATATTTCACGGAAATCCGAAGATCTTCTCTTTCTCCTTTCGTGTTACTATCATAAATTTCATATCACTATATGCGATGGGTATGTTGAGTGTATGCCTCGTTAATGGTCACTTAAAAGCTTTCCTTATCATTTGAGAAATTTTTCTTCCGTATTATACTCAACAGTGATACCAATTTTATGAAAATTGGCTTTAAGAATGATGGGTGATGAAGGTTAAAAGGAAAATTCCTTATTTCGAAAAAAATAGCCCAAATCACCAAAATTTTTATTCATGTTACTGTCAATGTTTGTTCCAAATTTCATGGTAATTGATTAATAGAGGGTGGAGTAATGGAGGTATATCAAAGGAAAATCTATCGACCCATATACGTACCAAATTTCATAAAAATTGAGTGAAAATTATGTCCGGGATCATGTCAACAAAATTTTGTACATTAATAGATTCATACATGAATTATAAATTTTAGAAGAGTTCATTGATAGGCTACATATACGTATATAAATTTCCCTTTTTAGTGTCAATAGGTTTCTTTTAACATAAAGTAAAAAACTGTTTTGGTACACGCTCAAATTTCCGCCGTGAGTTCTATTTTAAGTAACAATGTTTCTTGAAAACATGCTAAAACAGTCCGCCTTACATAACTTCTTGACATACATTGAAAATCCACAAACCCCTTTTCTTGAAATACTATCGAATATATTCAATCCCCATTAATCCAACATCTTGTGTTCCAGCAATGTCTCCGATTGCTGAAAATATCGAACTAATCGGACTATAAAGCTTGTTAAGTATTGTCTTGAAAAAATTTGTTGAAATACCCGAAAATACATCATTAATCTATATTTACAAACTAAAATCACCGAGTTCATCTATTAAAATACATTTTTGCTTGACATGCATAAAAAACGAGTTTTACATGCATATTTATAGCAAATGTAAAAGAAAGAATTTTCGACCTGTGAAGGTAAAAATTTTACACCCTCTCGCGTATTCCAGTCTGGCCTTTCAGTATGTAAAATATTTGAAAATTAGTATTTTGATATTATTATTATCTTTAATTCGTGAAAAATTGTTCGTCAGGTTTTTTTTTAAATTGAGCACATCCAATGATAACTCAACCTCCAATTTAAGTAGAGAGTTAAGGTTATTCATGCTTAAAAAAGGATAAAATTTTCAAAATTTTCGTATAATTTTCTAATTGGATATCTTTAGCTATTCAACAACAAAAAAACAAAAAAAAATTCGGATTAATATAAAATTATCTGTTCTCTGGAATCCAGAAACTTCTTTAATTCCATGATTTCTTCCCGTTATTTTAGCTAAAAAACTGGGATTGCTGTTTTTGGGAAGTGTAAAAAATTTACTCAAAACTACTTTTCCTATAATTTTTTAATCATCTTCAGCTGTTTGAAAATTATTGAACGAAGAAGCGCAAAATAATGGAAAACTTTCCATTTTTTGGATATTATTTCCAAAATTTTTTCATTTGTGAATTTCTGGACGTTTTTGTAATTTTTTTTTGCGTTGATTGTAAAAAATATGGTGTGCGACAGGTTCTTGTGAGCTTTTTTAACTCGCATGAAGTTTGTAGCACTCTCCTTCGGCTCGTCTGGAAACTCCTTCACACTTTGTAAAAAATAGCCCACATTACACACTTGTCACAAAATATAATATTTACGAATACCTTTTCGAATATCTACCTTGTTATTTTCTATTCGAACAAGAGTCAAAAGCGAAAAAAACATTGCAATTTTTCTTCGCCCACTGGTCAAAGAAGCTTGATCTAACAATAGAAGAAAAAAAAATGCTATCTACATTTAAATGGTGACCAATGTTATTTTAAATATTGCCGCCCTTGGGCTATTTTTTCGTCATGTGAATGTTATTTGATTTTTTTTGCGTACTTCAAATGAGAAAAAAGGAGAGAGAATCTGAGCTAAGGAGATGAAAAGAAAAATAATATATTCCTTCGTAATATTTTTCTGGACGAAAACTCATAAAAGGCCGGGCTGAAATTCGACATTCCTCTAAATTGAATGCAAATAACGTACCTATCTGTTTTGTGTGTGTATGTGTGTGTATAATGTATGTGTGTAAATGTTTACGCGCCATTATGGAACATATTATAAGAGAAGAGAATATGGAATGTAAGAGATGGAAGAGAATTTTCTCCCGTGTCGTTTGAAACTGAAAAATGAATGAAATACATATTTAAAATACTTTTAGGTAAAAAAAATTTTATTCTTAAGAAGTTTTTTAAACGAATTCTTCGCAAATTCTTTCAACTTTTTTATTTCGTATTGTTATTATTTTTTTTTTTTTACATTTCTCCAGTCACTTTTTTATTTAATCCGAACAAGAACGTAGGCGAATTTTCAATAATGATATCGCTGGAAGAAGGGACTACGTTGTTGTTTTTGTTGTTGTTTATTATTATTATTATTATTATTATTATTATTATTATTATTATTATTATTATTATTCATGAAATTAATTTCAAGTTCTCATATACCGTCGTAAAGGAGAGGGTTTCGTTTCGCATAAGATCCATCAAGCATAGGCTTACGTACAATTTCGTAGCATTAATTACAACAGATACCGTTTAATTGGAATTATTCAAATATTATAAATCATTCATTGCTATTTCTTCTCCTGTAAATGGGTCCAGTGATTCTGGGTAAAATACCCAGCATCATACCTTGGGGAAATAAAATAGTCTTCCAGTTTGTTAGTCTTGCAATGTTTTTTGGATTGTATTCTGGACAATAATTTGATTTAAAAAAAATTATCTTTCTACTACCTACTCAAATTTTAGTTTTTCTTAGTAAGCCTAACTACGCTTTACATGTTGGGGTTATGTCAAATCATATTGGAGAAATATTCTTCGTATAAGTTTCGTTTCATCTTATTATGTGAATATAATGAGAATATTTCGGTTATCATCAGCACTGACTGCTATGTAAGGAATGTTGAAGCAAAAGGATGTCATTTGACGTGGAGATTTGGAACCACTCAGCTGGAGTTATATTTTATAATTATTCATGAGACGAAATGATTCGCCGGGTTACAGTTTTTCGCTCTCTGTCTTGTTTACACGAATGCTGATAGGAGGATAGCTTTTCTTCCAGACGCTGTGTAATTGAAGAAATATACGTCAAACTTTCTGCTTTTCGCCTCCAGCGAAAGGCGCAATCTCGAAACTTATCTCACACTGTTGATTAATTGCGACTAAAGTGGCGGGTGTGTGCTGCTTTTCCCTCCAGCAAGACGGCAAAAAGTTAGTGCTTATGTAGAGCAATTTGTGGAATTTTCGTTGCATTCTTTACCTACACTCCACTGCTGGTAGCGCATATCATTCGGAAGGAGCCCGGTGCAATAAAAATGGTTTCAGAGAAATCGAGGGGAAAAACTGTCTGTTTTTCGATTAGCCTACTTGCGTATATAAATGTTGTCCTATTTTGCAGTCTATATTAGCAATTATGATAGCCTGTATCACAGTAACACATTGAAATAAGTTGTATACCTGCAATATGTATTCATAAAATGATTAATTTAAAAAAAAATGAAACCAACTGCGTGTAGGGACAAAAAACATAATAGAACTAAAATGTTGAAAACAAGTTTTGCAGGTTTTATAATAGTAATTTTTTTACAAAGTGGAATTACAACAAACTCAGCAGCTGTCAGAAATGCCTTCCAAGTCACATGTTATAAATATATAATGCAAGATTTTTGAATGGAGCAATGTAGATCACTTCATATTAAATATTTCCCTGATGCAATTTTTGGTAAATTTTGCACTTAGCTCCTCAAAAAACATATTTGGTAATGTATTATACATTAAAATGTGAAAACTCAAAATTAACCTCCTTTTGGGGCCTACTGGGGGTTAAAGAATCGATCAAATGGAGAAAGGAACACCAAATTCGGACTCAGCACCTCAAAAAACATACTTGGTGATGTATCAAACAGTAAAACGTCAAAATTCAAAATTTAGCTGGTGGAATGTTTATATATGAATAACTAAATAAGGCTAATATAATACTGAGAGAATGGTGTTATCTGAAATATTCATATAACCGCAATAAATACTGTATCCTAGACACTTTTGGGTGATCCAATCAGGATGCATTATTCCGTTTTATTTGGAATTGAGGCTTATGATTGGTAACCTTGCTTTTTGATGAATAAGATTCTCAAATTTTGAATCTAATTTTTGGGTCATCTGTGGAGAATTTTTTAGATTTCTTTGGCCAGTGTTACTCACCATAAAAATACCAATTTTTTGAACCATCATTTGTATTTTTACAATGAATATTGAATGCTGCAGAGTGGCACAAAATTTTATTAGATTGCCAGGAAACAGGTCAGACACAATTCCTCTTTTTGACACAGTCAGTAAATATAGTCAATCAGTAATAAACCTGGATTCCTGGTTGAGACAGGTAATAATATTTTCTACTCTTTTCGATGATTTTGGTCAACTAAAATTTAGAAATTAATAATTCATCTTATAGTCTGTAGTATGTGTCCATCATCCATCTTTGTGAATTGTCCTTGACACCTTATATTGTTGCGATTTTACACATACAAATTTTGAACCATGAGAAAATAAACATGTTTTCTGGGATAACATAATTTCTTGATTTATCTCAACCTTAGATTGTTTTAATTTTCAAAAAATGAAAATACATCATGAAGTATTGAACAAAATAAAAGAATTTGCCACTTTATGGTTACCTATTACTTATATTAAATCAGTTTTGTGAAACAACTGTATCAAAAGAATTTTACTGTCACAAAAAATGTAATACCCATTGTGACAGCCACACATACATTTATCGGCGTATTCTCTCCTTCACCATCACCCACTGTGATGGCCAAGTGAGTTCGGTGTCATATTTTGGGTGTTAGTGAGGTGACGGATTTTAGGTATTCAGTTGGTACGTGTTCGAATCCACATAACACCAGGGCTATAACTAGGTGTGTGCAATCTGTGCATTTTCATAGGGTGGCAGAGTGCAAGTATGCCATACTAGCTAAAAAAAAAAAACACCTGAATATTATAATACATTGTCGTTGTCTGATACATCGGCTGGACTACGACAAAGAATATCATTCTGATTTAGGTAATGGGAGGGTGTCAAGAAGTTTATTTGCACAGGGTGGCAAAAAAAGCTAGATAAGGCCCTACATACCACCCAAATACCTATACCCATTATGACAAATTCAATAATTAAATATTTTATCATTCTAAAATAAGTAGGTATGTACATATTTACTTTAGATTTAAACTCACATTCCAGATTTTATTCAACAAGTTGTTATCGCATATCCTTTGTCAAATTCTATTTTTAACTGTTCTTAATAGAGGGCCTAATGAACCAAAATTAATTAGATATCATAAATGTAGAATTATTGATTGAATAGGTGGCTATATACATAAAAATTATGATGGTTCATTTACCCTTAAATTGTCAGCGTTAATCACAGTCAATACTCGCTTTGAAAATTCATAAAAAATCAGGAAAAATACTGATCAGCCTGAAATTAGTACTGTTAACTTCGATTAATGTTTCTCTTTCATTCTCTATACCTATTTAAATGTCTAGTAAACATTCAGAACATTTCAAAATAAAAATCTTTCAAATCAATCTTACTAAGTCGCACTTTTCTGAAAAACAGCTCAAATTAGCTTAAGCTTTTTAAAAATTACTCAGAATAGTAGGTAGATTTAGAACTTTCCTCTGGTGATATGTACCAATAAAAGTTCACACTTCATAGATTAGGAATATGACCTTATTTTTACAAATTTCCTTTTTTTTTTTTTAAGTTTTAGAAGCCCTCAGATTAAGAGTTACTCACATTCAACATTGCCATGATTCATCTTTCCACAAGTATTATTTACAGTTAGTTTTTCCAGAATATGGTATTTTTAATTCAAGGAACTTACTGCATCTCCTCCATAACAACATGAAATTTGTTAACTACAGTTACCAATATTTCAACATTCAAAAATTAGGTAATTTATCAATGTTAACTTCAGTCTTTCTCTTTATGTCCCCACATAATGGTTTGATCTGAATTTTTTTTTGGCTAGTGATTTTTTAAAGCTTAAAGGTTATACATTCTGCTATAAGGAACAGTCCTAAGAAGTTTACTTTGAGTGTACATATATGTATATACAAGCCCTGAAGCACTGCTTTGCAGTGCTTTGGCTTGTGCCCGCCCTGAATTTTTTCTGGTAACACTGTAGAATTTGTTGTTTGAGCGGAGACAACGAACATTTTTTTTTTCGTGTCAGTGTGTGGCTGTGTGAGTAGTGACGCATGCACATTGAATATGAGGGAATAATTGGCAAAATAATATCAGGGAAATAATTAATGACTTGTACGTTTATTATAGTGATGATGGAGACAACACACTACAGTTATAAACTGGCTCCGCATACTCGTTTTACTTCCCAAATACATTTGACGAATTAATGAATATTTAACAAATCACCAATTGTATAGCAGTCTTACTTCCATATGCTCGTGTATTTGGAGAGCATTGCCAAATAGCAAATATATTCTCAATATTACCGATTGATATTAGTAAATTTTCCTAGTCCAAGAGAACAAAATATATTCGTGCTTGCCATTTGCTTCATTTGTGTATCAGTGTGCTTGCCATTTAGCGAGCATGATGGCAAGCAAACGCGATTATTTGTGCTTGATAACATTTGGAAAATAGACTGATGTGTGGAACTGGTTTTAAAAAAGATCAAATGTCCGTAACATCTATGCCGAGCATATTTAAACTGGCACACACATCAACCAATCATATTCTCCGGAATGAGGTATTTTGTACACCAGAGTTTACAAACAGATAATTATTAATTTTTTTCCAACGATAGAATTTTTTGAAAGTAGTACATGTAATCGTTGTAGTAGGTATTGTCTGTTGTCAAGACACCAAAGCGTGAGGGTAATATACACCCTCGAAGGAAGTTTGTGATGAGACAATTTTTTTTGGCAGCATTTTGATCGGCGAAGAATAACTCTCATCTGCCCACCATATTTATTATCAGCAATATTCAGTTTAATTGTTTTCTTCTTCTCCCTTCCTGATCATTCAAACATGTTTAAAATCCTTATCGGTTTTCAATTTAGCTATCAATTACGGTGAAAATTTTTTAAGCAATACTGTATCTGAAAGCAAGCACGGAGGCTGCCATTGTCTTGGTCTCAGTCTTACTTTTTCCCAACACTAACCGCCGTACATTTTGGTCTCATTCATGTCTCGTTGTAGGTCTTCATTTGTCAAAAATGAACAAATGTGGAGTGGCTGTAATCTTTTCTTTCTTTTCCATTTACACTCTCTGCAGTATACAATCTTTGCAAATTTCTAAAATTCGAACGCAGTTGCAATTTTGGGATAAAACATTCCATCGGAACACTATAGGCCATGCATTTCCAAGTCGTGAAGACGTGATACTCTATAATCGTATACACGCTATGAAACTCAATGAAGCTGAAGTTATCATCCTTTTAGAAAAGTTCCTCGTCGAAGAAAATCACTCGCCAAATTCGCATTTATTTTAGGCTATATATAATGTACCTATACGTACCAATCATATACGATCGTATTCTACTCCACTCATTCGCGCTTTACGTCCCATATTAATCATGCTCTCGTGTACAGTCTATTCGATTTTAACGTCGTAATTTACGAGTGAACAAAGGCGCGAATGTCTGCACTCACGTGAATACTCATCGTCGTTCATAGGTAGTGAGTGGAAGGTTAGGGGTGTTTTCTTGAGGGACGAGTCGAGGAAGTTCGTAGAGCAGCTCACCCAAACATATTCGGCACAATCAGCGCGTGAAAAGTGAAGAAAGCGGAGTGGTGGTAGCAGCAACAGCAGTGAGTATACTTCGTAAAAGACAGACGTTGAGAGAAGAAAGATAATGAATAAAAAGGTGTGGATTGAGGGGTTAAAGTGAGAAAAAGTGAGACAGAGAGAGACAGAGACAGAGGGACGGATAGAGTTGCAAAGGATGGCGACGAAAAAGGTGATCAAACGAGCGTATAATTTGAGTATAAGTTTTGAACATTTTGATGGGATGATGGAGGCAACTCGGGGGGGTGACAGGGGTACGTGTCTTCCGTACCATTTTTATGCTACGGCTTGTGTATAATATTTCGATAGAAACTACCTACGTACCTACCTATCGTGGTATTTCGAGAGTGTGGGATAGCGTTGAAATGGATATAGTGGGTGACGATGTTAAGTTTTACACACCGATTTTATTTTTACGACATTATTAAAATTCGTTTTCGTCATTCTCAAAAGTGAAGAGACGATGAGGATGGTGGATTCTGTGTAGCGTTTCCAATTTATATTCCCGAAGAGGATTCGCGTGTGTGCTGATGCACGATATTCGGTGGAACTTTTCTGGGTTTCAAAGAACGTGGTTGCTGAAACGACAGTCTAAAAGTAGGTAGGTACTTCATGGTACAGTATTAGATCACATATCATATTCGAAGAAAATTTTCCATAGCCAGGTGGGTAGTTGTGGGTAAGCTTGTTGTTGCCACTTCTCGTGTCATAAAAATACGTTCAGTTTCGAACGCGCTCTATCATTTATGTCTCTAAAAACAACTATGGTAGGGTAGGCTATCGCTAAAGAAAAAAAAAGTGGAAACAGAAGAGGCGATCGGGTTAATTTAAACCAGTTTTCTAGTAAATAGTTGAGAATTTTGATTGGTCAGATATTCGCATCGAAAAGAAGGAAGAAGAAACGTCTTGTGGAGAAAATTGACTGATCTTTCAGCAGGGCCCTCTGAAGGTAGCAGGTGCGGCCATGCAGCCACGTTTTACAAACGAACTAACTTTATGCTTTTTGTGCTTTCTCTCAAGGGGTGATCGAAACAATTAAATCGATCGTTTTCTTGATGAATCGATTTTTTTCTCTCGATCTTATTTAATCTCTCTGTCCAAAGTCTAAATTGTTTCATTCTGATTCATTCGATATTTAATGTGATTAAATCGAGAGATCTTGATTTCACTTGGAGAGATAAAATTATATGATCCGATCGGATTCAGTATTGAATCTTTCTGTAAAAATAAAATATTGATATCGAAACTTACTGAAAGTTCTGCAATGTTATCAGTGACGATAACGGTTTATCAAAACCAGTGTTACCGAGTGAAAAATAATCGTTCAAAAATCGAATCCTTGGAATTTTATGAAAAAAATTCTTGCTAGTTTTCACTTGAGAAACTTTTTGGTTTGGAATCTTGATTCACTTTAATTCAGTCAAAGTAAAACAAATGAGTCGTTGGCTGGAAAACTACTCTTAAAAAATTAATGAAATTACTCGGGATTTAAAAATTGAAAAAAATCCTTCGTTTAAATGTTCCAATTTAAGCCCCTCTGAACGTCAGAAGGTTCTTAACATGGTCCTCACTGGCTCTCTTAGTCCTGCTCTGGATGGAGGTGGTATGGTACCAAACTGTCGTGGACGGCAGCAGAGAGGGAGTTAGTTAGTTTGTTTGTGAAATGTTTGTAGAGGACTGGAGGGAGCCTTACCTTCGTACCCTCCACACTGCTGATACTACTGCTCTCTGTATGATCCTCGATTTTCCGTTACCAATGTAGATGGGAATGGGTTGTCGTTACTTGCTTCACTTGACAAACGATGATATTGGAGGGTGCTGAGGTGCTAACCAATTGTAGGATACATCCAGAAATCCAACTGGAGCCTTTTTATTTTCCCTGGCGTTAAAAGCAGTAGATGTTATTCCACAGTAAAATAGCTACCGACCAATTTAGCCTTCCTTGCAATTTCTCGAAGTATCACCCCACTGATGTAGGTTTCAAAGAAATGTTAAGGCGATTTATAATGAACTATATTGTTTATAAAAATTACAAAAAGATTAATTTGAACACCAATGAGATCATGTGGTTAATAAGTTGATGCTTAGCGAATATGAAATAATAACCGATGTTTTCCCTTGGGCTACTTTGGTTAATGTGGAATTTATATTTTTAACTGACTTTATCAACCGCTGAATGTTTTATTTTGTTTCCACCTGTTAAAATATTTCTCTCAAAATGAGAAAATACTATTAGAGTTTGGTTTAGGAGATAAAGAAATTATAAAATGTGCGCTTATTCCATACATTTGTTATTTTAATGATTCGCCCCATTCCGATGAGCCAAACGTGTTCAGAAATTTTCTTATTGGTTCTCCTCGCCCTACTTCATTAAATTGTTTTTTGCGAACAGATCATTTTTGATGGGGATTCTCACCCTCTCTCTCCTCGTACTATTCCTATTCTTCGATACTATTTTACATTTATTACTGCTGATGTCGCCTTCAATTGATTTAGAATATCTTTATTCCTGATTTTCTTTAGTAAGAGATCCTAAATTTTTCTTGGGAACTATATTTCCATTGCTACAATTTATGTCTCATCAACCTTTTTCAATACCCATACCTCCCAATTGTATATTCAACCATTTTCATAGCCCATATTAGGTTTATATATTTTCAGTCTTGTTTCCATGCTTACTCTGGTGATAATTAGTATACGATTAATCAATCCAGTTACTTTTAAAAAATTTAATTACTTTTTTATTTATGGTAGTCTGTCTTCTTTGTCCATTCATGAGATTTCAGTCCTTGAGTACTTAAAGGTATTTATTTCATAATTTCCTTATCTACTACTTTTTTCAACAGAGCTGAATTCTTTCTTAGGTGAGTTATCACCTTTTTATTTTGAAGGTTGATATTTTCGTACCAAATCGCTATACGATTATTTTTCTTCAAATCATTAGCAGCTCGGTGAAAAGAACAAATAATGTTAATCCCTAATCCAGAAAGAAACTACCTCAAAACGTTGGTCCATGCAGTTTCATAAAAATACAGAATCTTATTTGTTCATTCGAGTGACACGGAGGTTCTTTCTTGGCAAGTATGGGTATCGTCCATTTGAATTTTTCAAAACTCATCCTCGGCTTCATAATTCAGAGTCTCCCACGATGAGAAAAATAATTTTATTTGCCTTAATTCCTTGTAAGTTTTTTTTCTATCCGGCACATCACCTTTCCAACGATTACCCACATAACACTTTACAGAGTCATCTCATTCATTTGTACATTCTTGTATTAAGGCGTAAAAAAAAACAACAAAAACACGTAAAAATGAGCAACTCGTATTAATCAAACCAATTCCATTGTTTCAAATTCGGCTACAGTTTTCCTCAGCCGAAAAAACAGTAAAAGATGAATTTTGTCCTTCTATACCTTCGTGTAGTATCCACTATCCATCTGTGTTTGCAACCATCGTGGATCCTGGACGACTCACAGTAAAGGTTAGTTTAATGTGGTGCGGATATAAGGGTTACATCGTCTGCAGGACACCGTTTCTATTTCGATTCTTTGTCTCTACACGATGTTCCTGCTTTTATTTATAAAATTTACATTCCACCTCACGCCTTACACTATTCCTCCACCCCCTTTCGTTGGTTTTTGAATTCGTATTCGTAAAATAGTTTAGTGTTTGACCAAAGTCCCTACATATTTTTCCACCTCGATGCGACGGGGTCGTATGTATATTTAATACTATATATATATATACATATATTTGTTCACTGAGTTCTCGTCGTCGACGATTTCGTGTGCTGGTATAGAGACTTAAATTTAATTACACTGCCATTCTCTAGTCTTGTTTACCTTCACGGTGGATGAGATTCTTGCCCAAGAAGTTTACCGAATTTGAAATTAGTTTCGGTGCCAATAAACGACAATGGTTACGCCAATTAGGGTACAGCATACCCATCCACCGCAGCAGTAAGGTGGTTAAAAATTATGCGAGAGGTGTGAGACTGTCCTATAAGCACAAAGAGTTCCTACATAGCCATTACTTTCTCTACATCAAAGTGGCGATTATGTATTTTAACAAAAACAACAGGGTACGACAGCGCCGCCTAATTGTTCTAATTATGCGAGGTATGCAAGAACGTGCGAAATTTTTTCTTTCAAAATACGTTTGATATGAAAAAAAAACAGGGCTTCCTTCGAAATTCTAGTTCCGGACAAGTTGTGTTAAAAGTTATTTCTGAGTTCGATTTAACGATTTCTTGAGTTCAATTTTGTAACAGAATGCAAGTAGTGCTTGCAATTTTGTGTCAAAATGCAATATGACCCCAACTTTTTTGAAAAAAAGCCAAATTTTTTGTGTTTAAATGCAGTTGGCGGCCTGTTCATAATTAGATCATGCTCCACGACATTTTTCTCATGTAAAACATTGTTTCATGTGCCTCTTCTGACATGATCTGGTTCTAAAAATGGAATTCAGTTCCCCATTGTCTTGGCATAAGGTAAATTACCAATTTTGGATCAGTACTAATTATGAGTCAAATTTTAAACAATATGCGCAGTAATTTTAAAAAGTAACATTTGGTGTGCAATAGTATGAACTTTTAAATAGAGGATATTCCAAACACTTTGATCTATGCTAGCCGATTATACACCTCATCAGTCCGATTTTAGAAGCTTATGAAGTAGACACCTCAAAAATGTTCAATTTTTTTGATGAATGATTTGAAGTTTTTTGAAAAAAATGTTATAAAATCAAGATAAGATGATCAATTATTTTATTTTTGTATTAGAATCATTCAGTAATAGTTCATAGAATATATTTTTTTTGTGTTTTTAAATTGGTATGATTTCAGTGATTGAAAACCCTCTATTATTACATTTATAACAGTAATTTCCTTTATTTTTTATCATAAGCTTACTTTATGAATATTTTAACCTATTCCATCCTATTTCAGCTTCTTAGCTCTAAAAAAAAAATTGACTCACAATTGGTGTAGAATTTTATTTATATTTCAGATTGTGGGTCGACTCATAATTGGTAAAAAAAAGTGAATTGTAAAAACGTAATTACTCGTAACTGAATGATATTAAAACACTCTACTTTGAATGCCTATAGCTCAAATGTGGGTGGGGATAAAGTTAGTTTTAATGCTTTATTTGGTAGGCAAATATGCCTTCTTTATAATAACACTCTGACATTTGAGTTCGACCAATTGTAGGCGATATCACCTCCGCAAGAAACTGATCCATAAGTGGTAGTTTACCTTATTTGAAAACAGTAATTTCATGTTCTATGTGATAAATATATCTAGTACTATTTTAATGACAATTTTAGTATTTTCTCAGCTTTTCCATCTATTTCTAGAAACTATTTTCTTGGCCATTGAGAAAGAAAGAGACTGAGAGCCGATTTCAAAACAATACTAAAGTAACAACCGGTATTTGAGTAGGATCAATTATCCCAAAAGGGGTAAGGAGTTATTTCTGTTCGACACTAACCCTGTGTTAAGTATTCTCCAACTGATAAACCTATTTTTATAGTACAGTGAAGCTCGGAAAAAGAAATGGTTTGTCTATGCCATATGACAAACTATAACAAAGCAATGATAAAACTTTCGTTTTGCTGAGAAATATATCTGAGAGCTGCAAATTTGAAACTGATCCTTAGGTTACTGAACACTTAGCTAAGGGCTAGTGTCAACTATGAATACCTTTGCTCACCTATTGTAATAAATTGCTCTTGTGGAGAAAGCTGATACTTCAGTACTGATTGGTCGTTAAATTCATTGTGAAATGTTTTTGAAAATTGAGCTGAACGTGTTTCAAAATGAGTAGATGTAGATATCAATAATTTGAATAAAAAGTTCCACAAAACTTTTAAAACTTTCAATTTTTTAAATCACATTAATGCCCACCAAAACTGTCCATGACTGGAAATTTTGCTTAATTCTGGTCCAGGAGGCGGATCTTACCCCTTTTAGCAAAAAAGGTAAAAATTAGATATATTTCTTCTTTAAGGCGACTTCTTCCATTCATCAAAATTTATGTGTGCATCAGGTTACATAATTTACTCATTAATCAGTAAATTTATTCCTTTAGACCATCTAACAAAATGGAAATCCTTCAAATGGAAAATTAACCGGGTAGGTATTGATAATTTTGTTCACGGTCTGGTTAACGCAACAGTTAGGTGTTCAGCTTCTTGGTTCGAAATCAGCTGTCATCAGCATTTTTGACACAAATAAACGATCCTCTGGTATCCCCTCCCAAACAATGGAGCAATATAGCCCATAGCGTTGTCTGAAAGCTCCGGTGTATAAATTAGTGAGAAAAATGTTGTTTTTCTTTACCCCCTAGAAAACTTTTAAAAACCGAAATTACGAAAGAGTACTGAAATTCATGAAATTTTTTCAACTAATACTTTAATAGCTTTTTTCATCGCTAGTTGTTATCACTTACTGTTGATGGATAAATTGAAATTCTCATTATAAATCCGCAGTGCAGGAAAATTGGTTGTGTTTTAATGAACTCCAAAAGTTTATCAAAAACTGATTATTTTTGGTGGAACCAGGTGGCTTACCTCGACTACTGTAGATTTTATTACACACTCAAATTTCTTGGTTGTTGAATATTTGAGTAATCATTTTTAGATTTTTAGCCATGAAAATAAGATGAACAAAAATTTTTGAGTGTAAAAACATCCAAATTTTTCATTCAGAAATTTAGCTAAAGACACCTAAATTCAGTTTTTTTCGAAAAAATTTCGCTGGTTTAATTTTAATTAATTTATTGAAAATTCTAGGTAAGAAAAATTGGTAAGTATTTCAACTTTTTTGAATTTTGTTTAACTTTTAAAGAAAAATTACGTCACAAAAAATTTTAGTCTCTTAAGAAGTGGAAAAAGTCTCCAAAAATTAACATTTTAAAAATTCACCAAAAATATTTTAGTTAGTTCAAAATTAATTATGGAAAGTACTTGTGAGTGAAAAACTTTTGTGAATCTTTTAACACCTTTAATTTTATAGTACTTCAAAAAGCAAAAATAGTCTATGGCCGTGCCAACCAGTGTATTTAAACAAGAATAAAAACGACTCGTTACTTCTCACCAGTTTGCAGATGTAGTTGTGAAAAAGCGTGTACTTGTTCATTCAGCATAAGAAGAAAACTAAAAATTTTGTCATCTTTAATGGCTTCTTATAATAGCCAAAAAACTTAATTTGAACATCCTACTATACTCTGTTCATGCTAAGAAGTACATGACGTCAGAATTATCTTTAGATGTTGTGGTTGACTGGGGAGAAAGGAAAAGGTATTATGATAAGCATCAATAGATCCTATATTGTGGAGTAAACAAACATTATGTTTCTAGCAGCTAAGTGTGAATATGGTTTATGATGTTAGTACTTCTTAGCGTGAACAGAGTATTGTCTGAGCTGTCACCTATAGAAAAAATTAGAGGTATATATTTTTGCAATTTTTAGAGAGAGAAAATTTTTTCTTACTTTCCAGAGACCAGTAAGTTAAAAAAGGATAGATACAATCATGAAAATGTTTTAGAAAAATCAACTAATTTTCGGCTATGTCTTCTTTGAAAGAGTGAAACAGTCAACTAATATTTCAAGTTAGAAGAAAATGGATGAAAAATGAGACCAGAGATAGATTAATTTTTCTTAATGTACTAAATGTTTCAAATACACTTAAAACAGCGTCTCAGCTAACCCAGCAGATCCCCAAATAAATCAACATCAAAAATTCTAAACTGATTAAAGTTTCCAAAACGGAGACATAAATTCTAATGGAAATATGTCCCCTAATTTGTCCTATCAAAACTACCAGAACAAATAATTGAGGCTCTATTAAGCTAAATATTTTCTAGTGAATATTTTCTAGAAAGAAATTTCAACCGAAATTTTGGGTGATTCAAAAAGAGAAATAAAAAGAGAAAAAAGGAAAGAGTGGAAAAAGTTTAAAATTTGTGATTTTCCAGGAGGTCTAATTTCCACCGTGTAACTTGAACGAATCGTAGACTGTTACATTTTCTAGGATGATAACTCTGTTCCTAAAATCAAATACATGTTTAATTTAAAAAAAAAAAAAAAAAAGTAAATATTATTACGTAGGATTCTGTTTAATTTTTCTTCGAACTTCCGTTGCCGAACATGGCTGCTAAAAAATGGAGGAAAAAACCAACCTGAAATGAAAAGATTAATTTTTTCATAGGTCGCTTGCGCAAGCTTACCAGAGGTGAAAAACTTTTATTTTCTTAATTTAGCAATCGCCGATTTTTTTTCGTCCTCTTTTTCTTGATTTTAATTTTTTTACTTCACCACACTTTTACTTTATTCGCCTTTTTGAAAATTACAATTTTTTTCGTCAGATTTTGATTGCATTTCTTTTTTTATGCACTCCCTATTTAATTAAAAATCGAGAAAAATTAAATTATAGAAATCTCATTAAGGTGAATGAATAGGCCCGACGAGAATGAGAATGTATTTCCTCCTTTTTCCGCTTTTTCTTTGCTTCACGCAGAATAAGCAGCAATTGTTTCGTACCCTCATTTTCATGATGAAATTAAGATGAAACAGAAAACCTACGTACATTAATTATGACCTGTGAGATGTATATGTGTATAATCTTTTTATTTTTGTTTTATTTTTTTTTTTTGCAACGCGAAACACGAACACTCGAATTTCCAAAAAAATAAAAAATAAATAAAAATTAAAAAATAAAAACATCGAGTACGAGCTTGAATAAATTAAGTAAAAACAGCGAAACAAAGATGGAAACAAATAGAAAGATTGAGTAAAAAGGAGAGAAAGGATAAGCGAAAAAGATAAAAATAGGGATCAGTGAGAGAGAGTGAGCAAAAAAAAATAAAATAAAATAAAATACCTAAATAAAATGAGACTAAAGATATAGGGAGGAATTTTTCTCATTTATCGTCGCTAATAAGTTTCTTAATTATGTAAAGTAATAAAATTATTGCTAAACTTTTGCGTTTTTTTCCGAATTAAGGGGAAGAAAAAATGGGGGTTGGCGAAGAAGATACTTGAAATGCCGTTTTTTCGTAAACAGAATATAATTAAAATGTTTTTAGTATCGTTGATGCATAACGCTTATCATCGAGTGAAAAAAATTTTCCACAACAAACTATATATTCCTACACAACGAAGTTGATTTAAGTTTTATTAATTTTTTTCTTTACACTGACAGATTTTCAAGAAAGGTGTTCCCTTTGATACGACTACTGAATTGAATTGAATTTTATTTTATTTTTTGATGTGTGCTTGGGGTAAGGGGTTAAAAGAGAAGTAGCTTGTAGAGAAAGTTGAGTATTTTTGTCGGAAGGAGCATTTCAACTTTTTGCATGCTTTCGAGCCAATAGCTGCAAATTGCCTAAAAAAATTTCTAGTGTTTTTTTTTTTTTTTTTTTTTTTAAAGCAAGGAAAGGGGAAGAAAATCTTAGTGGCGAACGGGACAATGATATTGCTCGATGAAAATGAGGCCCATTGATAGTATTTCAATTTTATTTTCTCCTCTTTTCAAAACTAAATTTTCATGTTTTGGTTGCAACAGAAAGTTTTTTTGAAGTATTCTCACTGTGGGTTGTTCGTGTGATGAGGAGATTAACCACCAGAAGGTAAGCTGTGTACGTTCACTTGTATTGACGAGGTCGAGCACAAAAGTGGACTAACTTATTTGAACGACGCTTAAACACAATAAAATAATTGATTAAACAGAGATGAAACATGCCCTTATATACCCCTAAAATCGACCCCCATTGCTATGGAAACAGTGGGGTGTATCGTCTCTTTTATCGATATCCATTGAATTTGTACAGGAGGATTCCCGAATATGCCGACAGTAGTTATTTTTGTAACATGTGCAGGAAATACTCAATTTTTAGCCATGTTCGGAGTGCATAAAGTGGCCTATTTCAAAGCAGTGCGGCAATCTATTTCGGATAGTTTAGATACTATTTCCTCGCTCCTTCTTTGGATGATATTTTTTCTATCGTTAATTACTTTCGATACCCCTTCTTAATTGGGAAAAGTCAATTTATTTTATTATTTTATTTTTTCTAAAATATTCTCAGCCTTTTCCATTCATTTGACTGTTTTTTGTTCAATTTGGACGTAACGACGAACCAAACTAACTGGAGAAAAAAAACAGATTTTATTTTCACTTTTATTTCCCAGCTGGCAGCAAAATAATTTTCTACCTAAAAGAATAGAGACGGTTTGAAGTAATCGATTTTGTTGAAAAATACGTTTTAAGGAAATTCTCCAAATATTTACCAGTAACACCCGAAGTTCAGTATCTGGCAATTCTTCAGTTGTTACATTTTTCTTTTATTCTTCGTTTGCTTTTTAGCAGGTTTCTATTTCTTTTTTTTTTCTTTTTCAAACTGAAAACGCGCGAAAAAGATGATTAAATTTCATTTGCGCGAAAATTATAAATTCTTTTCAACGCGAACGTATATTTTAATGCGTTTAAAAGTGTTCTCGAAAAAGTGTGTAAAAGAGCAAAACGAGGAGAGTGGAAAAACTTTTTAAAAAACGATGCGATGATGCTATCCGAGCAGAAAAAATTTTCTTCTCGCAGCTTTCATCTTTTCTCTTATAACGAAAAGCGGCGACGCCGTCATCGTCAACGTTTGTGAGGACAAAGCATATGAAAAGCCAGCAAAAAAAAACTTGACGAAGAGAGAGACAGACAGAGAGACAGAGACTGTCAGAAAGGCCGACAAACAGAACTTGAGCAGAAAACTTTCGTACTTTCGTTTCCAATTTAATCTGAATTAGTTTTAATATGAAGGGAAACAACTTGAAAAGTACGACTTAGCCTATACACACTTTAAATTTATGACGAAAGCTCTCTCTGTCTCCATTTTTCTTTCCGCAGTGAGTGAGCGAGGGTTCTCATACAAATTCATGCTAACAAACAAGTGTGAACGAAATATTAGAATCGTTGAAGAAACATAGGTACCTATTCAGTTTTGTAAACGGTTTTATGAATTTAAACTTAGACGTAGGTACTGAAGTATCAGAACATAAATAAACCTACGACGTACTGTGAAGCGAAAAAGGTCCATGAAATTCGTTTCATGGTCATATTTTGATTTTCCAAACTTCTCGCAACGTTTATTATGTCTATTCTTTCCAACTTAAAAATTCTATAAAGCAGTCCAAACTGACTTCACGTAATCTCGCTGGGAGTCATTCCTTATCAAATTCTGCCCCCATAAAATGTATTACACAAGTTTAAGTGATGAGAAAAATCTCCCATCAAGGAATATTTTCGTCATTGTTTTCTGACAATTCTGACGTCATTTGGATTGCCTTATACAAAACTAATGTGAAAACGCATGTTGACTTAACATACATTCTATCGAGGATTATCATATTTCCAGCTTTCCTATTTTCCAAATATGCTATTAAAATTCCTACATTCTGTTATCAAAGATTAATTTTTTTTCCTTTTTTTGTTTTTGCGAAAATTCCTGATTGTGAATAATCTGTGATCATTCAAAATTATGATGCTTTTTCTTATTCTGCTTCAAGTAATTTAATTGCCTCGGATTATCATATATTTTCTACGATGGATTTTGAAACCATTAAATTGACTGTTGGCCTTCCATTGCCATTCAAATAATATCAATTCACATGATGAAAACATTAGTCTGTGAAAATACGTGTTTTGTTTTCATATTTACTTAGCTAACTACAGCTTTGTTCTGGCAGCTACAGAATTATAAGATACCTATATAGGAATCCTGTAATATGTTTCCTGAAACTATGCAGGCAAATTGTTGAGATGTTTCCCAAACGTTTTTCCTGTAGCTTTCTGTACCTTGTTTTTAACAGTAATAAAAATCATGAAAATTTGCTTATTAGGTTCCACATAATTACCGTTATCAAACGCAATTATAAGGAAACCATTCCTTGTAGAAACCTGAAATTTTTGGGGGACATCATCCTGTGTTAGATGAAAAATCTCAATTCAAATGATACATATGAATTTAGTTTGGTTAGAGAATTTGAACGACATCTCAAGAACTAAAAGTACGATTTCGTTGATAATTTCACAGAATATGTATTTAATGTATGTTGTCTCGTAGAAATTTGCATGCCATTGAATCAATATATTTGAAAATATGAAAGCTTTACTCGAAGGGCGACACTCTTAAAGAAGAGCAAGAGCTGCGGGGAGGTGGTCAGCCCGAAACTTTTATCTGTTTTGAAATTTGCTTTGGTGTATCAATAATTAGATTACAGGGCAGAGGTGTTCATATTTTATTATTAAAACAAACCAAGGTATATTAATTTAAAATAGACGAGAAAGAAGAAAGAATAAAAAAAGAGAATAGATATAAAATAAATTGAGAGCAAAATGAAACAAGATAAAATAGAATTATAAAAAAATAAAGTCAGAATGAACCAGATAAGTAAATAATTTTTTGTAAACGTGAAATGATACAAAGTATAAATGAAAAAGTTGGTAAATTTAGTGTATCATAATTAGGATAAAAATGAAAATTTTTGAGTTAAAATACTAATAAAATTAACAATTAAATGAAAATCATTTACTTAGGATGAATTGAACGTGGAGAAGACTGATTTTATGTATAAAATTGAATTAGTAAAATTACTAGTTGTGGCGACTTCCTAACAGTGGTGATGGGTGTATTACTACACTCTTTGTGTTGAGAAAATTTGTAAACTTAGGGTGCAAACAAATGTGGGTTTAGTTTAGAATACTGGAATGATTGTCGGTTAGAATATGTTTTAGGCAGTGAACTTTTTGCAAGTTTTTGACATAATTTTCTGGCTTTGTAATTTTTTCGGTTGCCTGGCAGATCATGTCATGAAGTTGGTTTAGTGCAAACTCCAACTTGGCAAAAATTTTGTCTCAAAGGGAGTTGAGTCATGAGTAGGAGTAGAGCAGAATATGGTTACCAAAGTCTTAATTTCAGTTTACAGATGTTAGTATTGAAGAAATGAACAAGAGGGAGGTACATTTGTGGAGTTCACCAGGCGCATGCTGAGTACCCAGTGATTTTGCAAAAAATCAGAAAACTGGTGACAACTAGATGGGGCAGCTATAAGCAGTGGCTGAATTGGTGAGATATAGCATTTTATGTTTGTTTGAGCAGTAGTGAGGAGAGTACTACAATAAGTAGACAGCATGGTGTATTACAACACCTGCGCAAAAGGAAGCATGCAGCACAGTTTTTTATGGCACTTTTACAAACCACAACAATTTTAGCCTATGTGTCCTTTAAGATGCAAAGTTTACTTTTTAGATGTGGAAATATTTTCATTTTCCAAGGTTTGATTTGTCAACCTTGCCTCTGTTACCATGTCAAGAATTTGGTTAAAACATGGCACTAAATTCCCAAATTGAGGCTAAGTTTTTTATAGTTTTAACTACGAATGACATATTTTTGGTGTAGAACTCAAAGAATCTGAGCTCACAGCTGGGAAAATGCGAACAAATTTAGCCGACATTGAAAAGACTGAACGCATATTTATTGAACCCAAAAATTATTACATCATGGTCTGTACATTTTCATATAAATGGAAATGATAAAGTCTACAGTCTTGAACCTGATTCACACTCGACTAATTTTCTAACTACTAGTCAGCTACTTGAGGAACTACATTGTTAGCAGTTGAAGTCACTATGGCATTTTGGTTATTTAGAGTCGTGTTACCTTGGATCCCAAAATTTTCAATAGAATTTGAGGGTATGATATGATCCTAAGTATTTTTTGGGAAGGATGGGACAAAAATAGCTATTTGTGCTAAAATTTGCAATCATTATAGCTCTATCAAAAGTATCAAGATAATGGGTGCATCTGTTAGCTGGAGCTACTAATTACAGAAAAAGTATGGATTAATTACTATGATATTAGCAGATCCAAAATTGAGAAGAAAGTTATCATTGTATAATAATGGTCTGCATTGTTATGCAAAAAAACAGTACCCTATCGCAATTTCTTTAAAATTACTTAAGGTTATTCCACTTGAATGTCTAATAATCTTATTCTCTATTAGCTTTAACCTGTGGTTTTACTCACAGTTATACATCAAGTTGCAGCAAATTTGTACAAAAGTTACAGTACATTTTATTAGGGTATGTTTAAATTCACCATTCATTGAATGTACTGAAGAGAAGACCAGTGAACACTTGCAACTAATTTTCTTATTTCGATGAGGATTTTAGTGATACTGAGAATGATTATTATGGCAAATGTGCATATCGGCCCTGCTCTCATTGTCAACCACCTCCACTGTGGCTGAGTGTATATGGTGCTCTGTGGTGCTACATTTTGGTGGTTGAGGCAAGAGCATTAGGTTTCTGTCAGTTGGTTTGATTCCCTGTACTGGCAGGATACCTAAAGTGGTGATTCTAATGTGGTACAAATGCAAACTTCTCAGTTCCATCTATCAGTCATTACTGGCAGATTTAGTTCATCCACTCTCCCCTCTGCAATGTGATGGCATTGAGAAGCAGTTTGTGTGGTGTACTGGTACAATGTAGGGATAAGGGTTATCATTCACTAACTCCCTTACACGCACATCACTATTCCACTTGCACCATCTCCATAAATTTGTACCATCTTCCACACATACTGGAGATGATTGGTGTAACAACTGCACATATTGGCTCTACTCTCATTATGAACCACTGGCACCATAGATGAGTGTATACAGTGCTACAATTTGGTGGTTGAGGGAACCTGTTGGTCAGTCATTTGATTCCCTATACTGGCAGGCTACCTAAAATTATAAATACATAGGATCACGATGGGCCTAATTAAGTAACACCTTTTGTAGCACACTAGGTAGTTATATTACTTTACTACCTTTTGAGAGGTTTAGGCTTTACTTAATCACCAATAATTTTTTTTTTCAGGTTTTTTTCCCAGCATTTTACACTTTTATTTTTGTTATTTGTACTTATGATCCAATGGATAAAAATCAAGTTTCAAGTTCACGATAGCAACCCTTGTTCCACCAGTTTAGATTAGACAACATATTTTAGACAAATAATCAATCATTCCTAGGATGGTTCACAAAATTCTAACGTGTCAATGTTGTATTGTGATTGAGAAATTCCAATTCATGGAATTGTTGATGTTATCCAAAACTGACTATGCCTGTGAAGTAGACCAACTTGTAGTAATTTTAAAGACTGCGTCATTGTCATACATGTCATCTCGAGGCTTGTCCAATTTTTTTGTTTCTTGAGTAGTATAATGGCGAGGCATCAAGTGACAGACCCTAATCCAATTAACTAATTTTACCCGTTAATAAAATAATTTAAAAAGTGTGTAGGTATAACCCCACAGTATTGGACCAATGCACACTCAAAAAAGTGGAATGTGTCTTCAGAAGTTGAGTTTAACCATCGTTTTATTTTTAAATAATTGCTTTGGAGTAGGGCTATGTTTATGAATCAGTATCTTTATAAGCGTAGTTTTTGGTTGCTGAGAATCCTCTAAAAATAGTCGGTAGATAGTTCAGTAGTAAGGGAAGTCCATGTGACGGTTATATATTGTAACAGAATATTTAAAATACACAAGTTGATAAAAGAGTGTATTAAACAGTAAATTTATAAAACATGGAAGAAGATATAAGTAATAAGCAGTAACAATGTCAAGAATCAAGACAGATTAAAAGTGATTGTAAAAAGAATTAAGAGAATTAAAGGAATGAATGTAGAAACACAAAACATGAGATTATATAGTATTTGGATTATTAGTCTAAAGAGGAGGTTTGAGCGAATTTACAGAGTGTCGGAGAAGGGTTTTAATTTTATTGGTTAATAGAAATATATGTACGAGAAGTATGACCAATAGTCTTGTAAGAATATGACATAAAGTGAGTGTTCACAAACAATTTAGTGGAAATTAGTATATATGCAAGATTGCAAAAATAGTATAAACAAGAAATGAGTTCATAGGACTTGTGTAAAGAAAGTAACTGTTTATGTAAGAAGATGATGTTATCCGCAAGTCTTTACTTGTTTTAACGACGTGAGTATTGATGTGTGGAATAATAAGAGAAAATAAATTGAAAGTAATGATGATGATGATGTATAGTAAAAATACGAATTTAGGAGGTATTATGAACGATACGAAAATATTGTTACAGTCCACATCTTGAACGTCTCTTCCACACCCTTCCACTGGCATTATACCTCTAGCACCTTCAAAATAACTATTTTTTATGTCAAGCTTCTTTTTAGAGCTAAGGAGATATGTTCCAGACCCCAGAACATCACCTTTTTTACGCCTTTGTGTTTTGGTGAAAAGCGATGTAAAAAAATGTTTTCGTTTTCTTTGGCAGTACTTTTAACTGAAAATGGAAAACGTGAGAAGGGGAAATAGGAAAAAGGTTGGTGGTACCTATCAGATCTTTCTTCATTTAATTGTTCAAAAACTGAAAAGATAATTTTACCGACTACGTACGGAGAAGGTTATATGTTTGGTATATCTATCTCCGGAACTAACAAAATTTCGTTCGCTCAGGACAAGTGTCTTACGTTATAGATTTTAATGAAAGTAGATTCAAAATGTTCCTGACCATCTGGAGAATGTCCTAAACTATTCATATTTTAAAATAAAAGAATTGGAGGGGTGTAATTGAAGAAAATGAGTTAATTTAAAGATTGAAAAAATTACTGAAGTAAATTTGGGAGTATCCACCAATAGGAGCTACTCATTCAAATTAACGCAGTCGGTCTTTTTGTTTTTTTGTTAATAAAATTTATTTATGTTGATCTCGGTGAAACATTCGTCCTTATATGTACGCGGGTAATTTACTAGCAGAAATGTTGAAAAGTGTTCATTAATTGCATGCAACAAAGACTCAAAGAAAAAAGCGGAAGCGAGGGAAATGTAAATCTAGATGAATAAATAGAAATTAAATAAAAAGGAAGGCCAATAAAGAAGAGTGAAATGAACGTTGGTGCTTTTCACGCTCGTAGCTTTCGAAACTTCCCTTGCTGCCGATGCGACGTCCTCAATAGGACAAGGATAATTTAATTAAACGACGACCGAAGCGACTTTAGCGGACTAGTCCAGTCTGTTTTCATTCCATGCGCTGATTTTCAATCGAGAAAAAATTGAAAACTGGTGCTCCTATACAAATTGCTGAATAACAGTTCGTTTGGCATACTTACTTACCGCAGTTTTATATTCTCTGAGGGCCATCAATAAAGATATGAAGATGTACCTGGGTGACGAATACGTCAGTGCTTGAATATTCTGATGAACACTAAAAATGATTTGACTAAAAGTGTTCACGCAGTGATAAATGAATTTTCCCAATTGACAAAGAGTTCCTAGAACATGGAAGGTCTATGATAATACACTCCAGTACCTGGTTCATCGAGCCTTGCGCGGATGTGGAAATTACAAAAAATTTGGTACCGAATTTAATTCAAGCTGTAGAATTCCAGAAATATATTTTTATAACATACCTTGAGAATAAAATTTAGATTGCAATATTAAACCATAGACATTATACCATAATGGACCTGCCTTACTGATAACACAGTGTAAAAAAGCTAAAAAGTGTCACATTTTTATTTCCAAATTGATATTTCCTTGGGAAAAAATATGTTTTTTATATCAGATGAAGGTAGTGTTTGATTAATAAAATACTTTCTTGCTGTTTTAGCAGTTACTTGTATTTTCAAATTTTACCAGTATTTTTCATCTCCTGTTATCCTGTGACTGAATAATGAAGCCAAACATTGTGAAGGTAAATTAATACTGTGATTTTTACTTCATAACCAGTAACTACCTACTGAAGCTTTCCCAAAACCTGTACTTGTAAAAGCAAAGCCAAATTCACTGCCGTTAAATTAATCAGGATTCGTTGCCGTTAAATTAATTAGGATTCAGCGACGAATCGAAAAGAATTCATCTACAAATTAAAATGTATACCACATTAAATGTTCTAGTCCATACAGACCCTGGAGTGTGCTAAAACTTAGAAAATTGCAAATCAAACTAAAAATAACTTCAACTTTTGTGAAGAATAAGTGAGAAGAATGTAAGATTCATTTCCTTTATCACAAATTCACAACAATTTTTTCCCTAGGGTGACACGTTTCCTATCAGCAGAGCGGATCCATTATAGTATAATGTCTATGTATTAAACTTATTACTTCATTAGTCATAAATCATAATAATCTTACGCAGCCTAGGCCCGGCAAAATTCGCCAGTAAAACCTTACCTATCCGTATTTCTGTTCAACGAATTTTCTCAAACTTAATACCTATCTAGATATTTTTTCGTACCAAAAAACCCCTTTCTTGTAAATTTCAGTAATATTGTTGGTCTAGTTCTTCAGAACGCGGTTACATGTATGCATACCTACATACGTACATACTTACATTCATATAATTATTGCTCGTATTTTAGTATGGGATATGGTGACATTTTTGTATCGATTAATGCAAACAATCAGCGGTTATTCTTTCGAACAGTTCGTTTGAAGTGGTCGAAACTTTTTTTTTTGTTTCTGATTTCATTTTTAAACTTTCAAACCGTGAAGACGAGCTCGTCTCAATTTTTATTTCCTCTTAAATTGTGTGCGTTCTAAAAACCACTCACCCTCTCTTCTTATCCTCTTGAAAACTTCGTACAGAACGCTTCCAATAACCACAAAACAGACATAAAATAACCTACATCTTGGAAAAAGCTACTCGCAAAAAACTTTCGAATCTAACTTTATCAAACCGCCCTCCTCCAATCCTCTCTGCCTCTTTCTCCTCATGCCATTCTCTTTTCATTCGCCAAATGGTAAGATGTGCTACGCCATAATTTTCCAAATGTTTCCAAAATGCTATTACGCTAATCTGCCGAACTTTGATTCACTTACGGCCATTTTCCGAATGGACGTTTTCTCATAATCCGAAAAATACGACGCTGAAAACTTTTTGGCAAACTAAAAAAGACGGAATAAATATAGTCTTGTGCCATTTTCGGCTCGACTTTCTGCAAAATGTGGTCATTCGAATTTTTATTTTTGGACAACCTTCGGATTCTCTAAAATTCCCAAACACCGCCAGTCAGTAAAATAATTCGCGACTATTTTCATCTTTTTATGATCACGAATAATCGAAATGAAAAGCAAAAAGAAATCAAAAGCCGGAAACCGTTTTAGGCCATCTTTGAGAGGAAATAAAAATGGCAAAAAGAACTACTTAAATACACAGGGCGTTTTCAGAAATGCCATCCACACATTAACATTAGCTGGTCGATAGTACTCCTCAGCATGAAGGAAAAATGTTCTATAAAATGGTTATGTTGGTCTCCACACAGTTGAGAAGCCATGATATACTAAAAGCTTAATATTAAGAAAATTTCAAAATTTTTATTTCACTACGTAAGCTTACAGTAACTGCCACAATGTACAAAAAAAAGATACGGTTCGTTTTGACCCTATTTTATACAGCGAAGGTGTTAAAGGTCCTCAAAGTTGTAGTAAAAATCGAAAATATTAGCTTAATTCTTCATATAAGTTATATGTACAGTTCAGTCGAATCTTACGACAAATAAATCAAAATTATCTCAAAAGCTCTGACTATATAAGGTTGTTTGGTGGGTTTCCTAGAGTAATATACAAAAAATTGCTCCTTCCAGGCCTTTTGCAATTTTAGGAAGGGGGTGTTCATCCCACAAAATTCGGTTCTTCGTGTTTTTCTTTGCAAATTTAAATATTGTGATGAAAATAACTCTAAAAAAAAATTATTGAGGGGATTAAAATGGGTTATGAACAGAGGGCTGGAAGGGTAGTATTGCTTCATGAATGAGCGAGGGGGAGTTGTGAAGGTTGACAGGATGATAAGCGGTTATGCAATGGGGATGGATGAATACCATATATATATTGTGTTTATTAATTATCTAAATAGTTTGATAATTACAAGTTATATTTCACAGACAGAGTGATTCTCATTTCACCGCATCACGGGAAAAAAACATTTTGGTGGGTCCAAAAATGACTCGCCATGTTCTTTTCACATAAATATAAACAGCGAGTCATTATTCGAGGCACCAGGAAAATGCTGTGTCAGTAACGAAGTATTAACTCGATTACTATCTGATTGGACAATAAATTACACTTAATCAAGTTTATTGAATATTAGGGCTGAAATCTTTGGTCAGAGTATCATTGGGCCTATTTTCATCAGATACCTCAAAAGGAGAGAAGTATGTGGAACTTCTATAAGGATAAATATCTGATGAAATACATCAGATTGTAAAAGAGCGTAAAATTTGGTATTAATATGATCATGGTCCTGCCCATAATTACCAGACTGCATCGGAGTACTTCAGAAATGAACTTCTGAAGTACTGCTACCAAATTTCATACCCTTTCAAAGTCTGGTGAATTCCATTAGATATTTCTCCTTGTAAAAATTCCACATACCTCTCTCGTTTTAAAGTACTGGATGAAATAGGCCAGTGAGACTCTGATCAAAGATTTCAGCCCTATTAATCAATAAACCTGATCAAGTGCAATTTGCTGCCTTATCAGATATAGTCATCAAGTTCATTCTTTGTTATTGACACCCCATTTTCTTGGTGTGTCGAATAATGACTCTCTCTTATATTTAGGTACTGTAGTAGTATTTAGGTGGAAAGAGTATGGTGAGTCAATTTTGAATGCACCAAAATATTATTTCCCTATGTTGCGTGGAAATATGAATCACCCTGTACATTTACCTAATGCTATTGAACATATTCCCTGAAGATTGGTTGTTTCCAAGACTTTCTATAGAGGAAGGGAGTATTGGAAGAAAAATGCATGGTTTCAGTTATCAAACAAAGATAATAAAAACATCAATATATACTGTGACATCACTTTTGAAAAGTGCATTTCTTTGTCAACTAAAGATTTTCTATTAGCCTCAAATTTCTTTCATGCTTAATTTTGCAATTTATCAGGAAAACTTTCAATCAGTATAGAATTTTATGCGCTATCCCCTCCACAGAAGGTCACACTCAGATAAGTCAACAAAATGACACTACGACCAACTAAAATCTCCCAACAAACATCATTCACTTTTCTGCTGTTGTCTCGACTAAGCTAAATATTTCTCATGTCTTTTTTACCTTGTTTTCCTTGATATATATTTGTACTTACAATTTTTGTAATGTCGTGCAATGAAAATACCTAGTTTTCAATCCCTGAGCTCCAATTTTTTGAACCAGTTAGCATCAATACTGCAAAAGATCAATGTCATCTGTAACACAAAAAGGAGCTGAAATGGTTAGCAAACAAACAATTAATGGATAAGATCTCAGTCTCTGACATCCTGAATAAAATTTTTACTCCATTACCACCCTTTGTATCATCTTCCAAAACATTGGAGAAGACCCCAAAAATGAAAAACCTACCTTGGGGTTCATCCACACTGGCAATATAGGAAAGGGCACTTTTTTTCGCAGATGAGGTTTGTAAATACCAAACTCCTCCCACATCCACTTCTACCTGCCATCCAATGGAGAGTTCAAATTCCCCAATGATTGGCAAGGCACAGAAGGAACCCCACACTGATCCTGCGCATTTCCAAACCTACTCTTTTCCAAAATCTCAATCCTGACCACCAAGATGTAGGGCCCAAAAGAGCAGGATGAATTTCCAATCCCAATTCAATGACTGTAAGCAATCTTATGGATACTTTGGGGCAGTAGTCAGTAGTGCTCTAGCCAAGTGGGAACAAGATCAGTAGAAGCAGTAGACTTAATAAGTCCCCTAGGCATGCAACTTATCATTTTTGTTTCACAGCAACTGAAAGGGAGTATCTGTGGGGACTATACTTGTATGAAATAAAGGGGCTCACACTCCTCGACAACAGTCACTGCTAAAAGGCTGGAATATTATTTATTTATATGATGTTAAACAAATAAACACATGTATGTTTGTATGTTCTTACCTGTATGTACATATAGGTAAGATACATTGTTCAGGCTATGACAAATTGCCTAATAAAGATCTCAGTGATTTCACAGCTTGGTACCAAACGTGCTGCGTTGTTTCTTATCACCATATGAAATAATAAACAATGTAATATAATGACATAGTTTCATATGTATGTGTAAATATGTGTGTCGGTGTGCGTGTGCCAATTTTATTATATGTATAAACTCACAAAACTGGCTACAAAATTGCCAGTGTTCATTTAGGATTTGGCTCTCCAATACATTTGTTTGTGACGTGGAAAAACATGCAAAGCTGTTGATTACTTTATGTGTGTGAATACTTCTCACAACAAGGTATTCCATACCTACTTTATTGTTATATGAATAAATAATAGGCTTAATAAAAAAAAGTTTGCTGGTAAGTTTTTTTTTCCTCATAATTTCCACTTACTCCATGCCATTGCCCATGTAACTAGTTCTTAACTGTTGAGAGCTGATAAGCTTTTCAAAAAACACCCTGTATATGAGCCAAACCAAATTATAATTGCCTGAAAAATGTTCGAAAAAATTCAAACTTTGCCAAGTCGTAAAATTTTAGTGCCACTAGGTTCAACGTATTTTTACTTTTTCTGTTTTGGGTTACCGAAAATATGAAAAAATCCTTTAATGGCAATTTACATACAGAATCAAGCTATTTTCGCTTTGAACATCCCTTTTATTCTGCCTTTTTTTTCTTTTTTTTCTCGTTTCCCATTGCAAAGTTGAAAGTTTTATTCTTATTTCTCTCTCTTTCTTTCGTTTATTTTTTTATTTTTTTCACTGCTTCAAAAAAACAAATGTGTATAATGTGGTTAGGTCTACAACAGAATTTTTCAATAAACGAAAGCCAAATTTTACACGTTGACTATGTTGTTTATTCTTGAGTCGTTTTCGAACGTTTTTATTTTTTTTTCTCCTCTCACATGGCATTTTGACAAGGGTTGAATTTTATTAAAAATTCCATCGGTGGAAAGATATCTTGCTAGAATTTTTTCTTCTCTTTGATATTACGTATAACAGCTTAAATGTGGTAGGCGTACTCAAAATTTCTCATAAAATGGAAAAAAAAAGAACAGTAAGTGAACACTGTCGGATTTATGACTGTAATTCGACTGAGATGGTGGGTACTCTGTAAGGTAAAATACGTGAGAAATATGTGTCATATTGTTAAGTGAGCTGAATGCGATCTGGCACATATATGACGAAAAAACACGTGATTAGCACTTTGAGAGAGAAATAACCATGGATTTTTCGCGAAGCAATACATCTTTATAAAATTCAATAGCTGTGGCTTTCGAAATTTCTGATAAAGGTAGTTTGTTGTTTTTAATTTGATTTTGTCAGTTGTGGCTATTTTACTCAAAATCTCAATCTTTAACTGTAGACATTACACTTAAAAACAAATTTTTAATATTCAAGAAACATGTCCTGCTCTTCAGTGGTAAATTACCTATACTAGTAGCATGATATTATGAAAATGTATTTTAAAATTTTTATTTGATTATGTATGCCCATAGGATTCGCCACGTCAAACTATGAATGTTCTTTTCATTTTTTCTACTATTCCCAAAGTTGTCCTAAAAATATCTAAAAATTTGCTTATTTCTTCAAATCGGTTGTGAAGTTGATAAAAGGAACAAGTAAAAAGGAAGAGGACCTTTTTTGTTGTTCGTGTTGAGTACATAGGTCTACATGAACAAATGACAGTTCTAAATTTTTCTTAGTGCCATGCAACTATCTAATCGTTGAGAACAGGACACGTTTTTTAAACATTTGTTACCTATTTTTGTTCTTAGGTATACCTTCTGTCTCTCTATAACTTTGACAATACAGTACGGGACCAGTGTAAATAACAGTGATTTCAGTTTAGATATGCCGGCCTAAATAGGCAACCATTGTGTACCACATGATGTACTTTAAACTTGAAACTACGTTTATGTACGCTATCCTTTTGATTTTAAGGGATTTTCCTTATCAAGTGTGTCTTAAATATGTGAAATTAAGCAAAACATCGAAAGTGCGCACCAAGTATATATAAGTTGCCTACTTTTATGCCGGCATGTCCGAACATTACAAATTATATTGGGCTTATAGAGCTTTAGTATAGTCAAAGATCTACAATGTTGAAGTTCAGATTGCGAAGGGGCGAAGATTCTTATGGAACATTCTGGAGGTTTCGTTGCTTAGAATCTGTCAGATTTTTGACGACATACTATGGTTTCCGACGAAGAGTTTTCATCACATTTACCTATCATCAATTAACTTAGGCCATTTTGGAACGACTCGTCATTTATTGTCGTAATTTTACGTAAAACCAATAATATTTTTCTCTGTTTTTTTCATAAACAATCTTAAAGCAAAGAAAATGATAATAGAGTTGTGTTTAAAAATTTTGTTTTCTGGTTCTAGCTTCTAACTAACTGTATTTACGAACCAACCATTGTCATTAGCGAAAAATAATCGTGCCCTCAATTTTTCTTACTGAATACTTTTTTTTACCGCCAAAAATGAAAAAGAAAAAATAAAGTTAAACAGTAAAAAACCAACGTATATAAACCAAATCTGTGTAAAACTCGATTGGAAAGTTTCCATTCAAGGCACGAACATAGAAAACTAGATGTCGAACATAAATTATTCTTCTATTCGTGCGTTGTTTTCCTAAATAGTCTCGTTTAATATTCAAAATAGTCGACGCTGTTGGCCGTTTAAATGCAAACTTCACTTATCTCAAATGAGCCCGAAAATTAAAAATCTGTTTTTCGAGGGCAGCAGCACTAGCAGCAATGTTTCTTCTTTGGGGTGACTCGTGCGTTCTTTCAAAAATGCTTTTTTTTTCCTTTTATCCCTATGCTGTCTGTCCCTCTTCTCTCTTTACTTTGGATTTCAATTATGAAAAATCGAATAGCCGAAAAAACGGCAAAAAGAAAAAGTTATTAATCGTTAATATTTATCGATGCCCTTTTTCTCTTTCTTTATTTAAATTTCGCTGACTAATCGCTTATTACAAACACGTAACGAAAGTATAAAAATCTATATTATTCGAACTTGTTTTTTATTTTTATTTTTTTTTCGCTTCAAGAATTAGTTTCAAGTTATTGGTCTGTAAATATCGCGAGACACGTCTATCATATATACTCAAGCGGTTAGGCCATAGCTAAAGAACTCATGATAAACTATAGGTGCCTGTGCGATAAAAAATTAGAATCTTGTCAACGATGAAATTAATTAACAGGAGAAAATTCTAATTCAAGAAAACGTCTAATTATTTATTAAGATATGAAACATAAAAACTTCATCAAAGAAAACATCGTTGTCAGATCCAACATCATTAAAGTTAATGTCTGTTTCAGGAATTCGAGAATCAGTACAGAAAATCACATTAACAAGTTAAAATTAACAAAATATAACGAACAAAAACAGATCAGTTGGCACCAGTGTACTTCACGTCCGACGACATGAAGGATTAATAAGAGGGATTCCCTGTATTTTAAGTGAAGAGGGGGAAATTTTTTTAAAATTTAAGTTTCTTTGTTATATTCATACATTTTATTAAAGTTTGTGCTAAAGGTGAAATAAAAAATGATTAAATTTTATCAAAATAATTCAACGGCAACTTCGATTAGGTCTAATGGCATTGATAATTAGGTCGAAATCGTTTTATCATTCCAGCACACCTATTATTTATCATTAGTTCTTTACCATAGCTAGCTTGAGAAAATGTTGATGATGAACTCGAGTTAAGCGAAACATCCCTTAGATTTGAGCTAAGACCATGAAAAGCAGTTACATCAGTCATGGTTCACCCAAATCTGCGTGACTCGGTCGTATACTCGTTTTGCCATCCGACTTTTTTTTTATTTGTGAAATACAGATAATGAATTTTCTTGAATTTACAATTTTGGTACTGTTTTGTGTTTTTCGAATTTTTCTTATTATCATTGGTTTTTATTTATTTTATTGAATATGGATATAAAAGTAAGAGAAAAAATTTTCTCAATTGTACACCAGTAGAAGAATATATCTTTTAACTTTGGTTAAAATATGTGCTAAAGTGTTGTAATCATGTTCACTTAGGTATTCTAAAACAATTCTTCGTTATAGGTCTTCCTTTCTTCGCCATCAGAAATAATATCATCTTCACCCGTCATTCTAAAATATACCTAAGTAAGAATCTAATTTATCACTTAGGCAATTGTGACTGAAATATCTAAGCAAATAAAACATTCAAACCAGCCATATCTAATGCTATTCTGCAATTATAACTGTAAAAAACTTCAAAAACGTAAGTATTTACTTTATTGTGATGAATTGAGTTCTTTCTTGAACCACCCTTGAACCCAGCTGAAAAAACTAATTTTTTTTTTGCTGCTTCACATCTTTCTATAATATTTAAACGGTTATATGCTCGGTATACCGTATTTACGTATTCTAAGAAGTATGTGATGTCATTGTTACAGGTGGACATTCCAGTTTCTCAGTGAGGGAGGAAAAGGTTGTACTATAATGATTAACGAACAAGATTATCATGCCAGGAAAAACTAAAAAACATACTCCAGCGTTACGGTGTGGAATGTTGATATGGTTTATGGCGCAAGGCATTTATTAACGTGGAAGGAATATAATATTACAGTTGTTACCTAACTTACTTCATAATTTGTTGCAACAAAAAAGGAAACTGCAAAATAAAAATCAATCTAATAGCCAACACCAAATGCTGAGTCATTAATGTGCTTAAATATGATAATGATGAGCTTAAATATTGCTATTTATTTGTAAAATCTTCTTCTTTTTTTTATTTTTTTTTCATAAAATCTTCACTAATCAAGATATCTCTTGTTTTATTGTGTTTTCAATTACGAATTGTGTTCAAGGCAGTGTCATGATGTAGTCAATATATGTATAGTAGTGAAAGCATTTATTACTCTGTGTGAAAACAAAGGTTTTGGTAGCGTAGCTACCATATTGTGTGAAAAAAAAAAATATGGCATTAGGTATATCAATAATTTAAATAATAATAAACCCGAATAATACCATAACTACCTAATTTTAATAAAATACTATAAAATATACAGTATAAAAATTAATTGTATTTATTCATCTCTGTCCGATTTTGCTTTACAAGTTGGAGCCTTCGTGTATAATTAAGGTCTTGAAAGTTGTGAACCAAAACCACCGAAAAGCCTGTTGATTAATCCCTTAGCTTCGATTGTTTTCTCCCTTATATCAGTTTAAGTTAGATTTCAGTATGGATGTATTTTTCTGAAAATTTTTGACATGTAGCATAGTAAAAATGGGAGTGCTGAAAGGATGAAGGATTCTTTGACAATGTCAAAGCTAACTTTACTTGTCCAGCCGTAAAGTGCAAATCGCAACATCGAAAAACTTTATGAACAGGGAACTGATTTTTAAAATTTTTCCAAGACCGAGAGTTTTAAGGTTAATTTTTAAGTTTCTTATTTACTAAAATGTAATTCTCATTAATTTTCGATCGTTTTCGTCATCTTGTCTCTAGTTATAATTAAATTAAAGCTAAAATAGTGAAGCTAGGATCTGTGGTGAGGAACTGATTTTCATTCTACGTTATGGGTTGATACGTAAAGTTGGCATTGACTTCGTTAAATTAGGTATAAATTGTTGTCCACTATAAATAAAAATACCTATATAATATAACATAGAATTATGAGGTACCGTTCGCCATGTCCTCCAAATCCAAAACAAATCGCCTTTTTCAAGGAAAAAAAATTTTTTTTTATTACTTAATATATGTATATTTTTTTTAATTTGTTTCAGATAATAATGTAAATAATTTTGAACTGTTCGATAACAAAGTGAAACAAGAATCTGAGCTTATTTCATCACCTAAATCGCTCGTTAACGATGCGGAACGAAGCAGTGATACTGAAAGTAGTGCTAATCAAACCACTAATACTACTACTACCACCACCACCACCACCACCACCACCGCCACCATTGCAACCACCACCACCACCGCCACCACTATCACCTCCTCTTCCACCACCACCACCACAACTACCACTGAGGATTCTGGTAAGTGTAACCTTCTTAGGTAGATTACCCTCTGTAATGTCGTTTTTGTCTGGTTGAAAACCAATTGTGAAGGATGCATTTCAACTGCAGTACTCTTATCCCCTGTTTTACTGCATCTGTTTCTGCAATCTGTAAAATGTGGTAACTACAGTCAGCCTGTTAGGTTGTAGTGCCTGAGCCAAAATAATCGGTACGAAAATCGTTTGATAACTCTTTCGCTGTTCTTTCCCATGTCATAACCTAAATTTTAGAGTACAGAACAGCATACATAAAAATAAACCGAAGAACAACTAATACTCTGAGCTCAATAAACTCAAGCACCCAGCATTACAATATTTTTGCTTCGACATACTACTTGTACTTGTACCAACCTAAATTTTGGGCCTTGATGGTACAAATTCCCCAAAACTCAATCAACTCGTCTTCATTTTGTATGCGATTTTCGCGCTTTCATCTCTCAAAAAAAATTTTTTTTAAATGAACAAATAAAATACTATGCTCTTTACAAGTTTAGTAACTAGTAACAATAGACTATGAGTCGCTGCCTTAAAAAGGTAAAATTTGAACTTTACGTCGAGCTGAATTTATTTGGCATTACTTAGTTTTTGTTGATAGCCTGTTGCACTCTTTTTGCCTTCTCATGGAAAACATCATCATTATTCACGTGTGAAAATTTGGTTGCTGTATATTTTGTGAAATGCTCTTGTAATGTAGACAAATAAGAAAATTTAAGAAACTTTTTTGATAACGTGGGGGATTTTTCTTTAAATTATTGGTAATGGTTTTACGAACAACTTATTGAAAATCCAATCCCCATTCCTTGAGCTAAATTTTCTGGGAAGCATAAACCACCACAAGAAATGGTTTTTTGTAAATATATTGAAAACAGTGGGTTGTGTGAAAAAAACTACCATTTTGGACCAAATTTACCTAGACTATTCGTTATATAACAACAATATATGTATGTAGGTTAACTGACAACTGTGTAGGTGAGTTTGATTTATTGGTTGAAGTTCAGGCAAAGCTTATTGAATTTTCCAAAAATATCTTCAATACTGTATTAATTGTTTCGGGAATAGGTGGGGTACTTACTACATAAAATGAAAGTACCAAATTACAACCTCACTGTTTTATGTGGTCAGTGAGCCGCAGAAAAATTTAATTTAATTCACCTCCGTGTTGAAGTTGTACCTCTTGGATCCGTGGTCGGCGCATATGTTCTCAGTTATCACCGAGTTTCTACTGTCTTTTTTCTCTCTTTCGCTTAATTAAGCTGATGATTTTCTTGTCTTCGTGTTTATTACTTTTTCTATCCATAGTATATGGAAGATCTGTCTCAATAAGTCGGTTCATATTTCAGACAATATTAGTTTTGACTGTACGAACCATCTCACAGCTTGAAAAATCAATATTTGTGACTCCTACAACCTAATATTTTTGTATTTTTTCATATTTTGATTTTTTCGATCCATGATATCTAAACGTCTTAATCATGAACTCAGCTGAGTGAAATAAAAACGAATGAATGCCAAGTGTGTCAAGCCAACTGACATAAAATACTTGAAACGAAATCTTATAAAAAAGGTCATCGTGAAGGAACGGAAGAATGCCAAAAAAAAAAAAAAAAAAAAGGAGAAAGAAGTGAAGTGTATCAGCATTTATGAACATGTAATCTACGATTCTAGTTTCGCCTTTGGAAAAATAAAAAATAAAAAAGGAAGGATAAAAAATAAACTGAATTCTAGAAGATTTCTTTATCGTTAAATGAAGTGAACGGTTATTACAGTCGTGTGTTTTAGTATATTCTCGGCCATTTGGAAAAATCGACTAGACTGGAGTCGCGACCGACCAGCTATCGAAACATCTAAAATCAAGATTGACGGCAGAAACTTGTATATTTTTTTCATCTGTACGTTTCTCTTCGTTGCATCCTTTTCTGTCCGTCGAGGTCGAACTGAACGACTTTTTTGACAGCAAAATGAAGGAAACTGAGAGGAAAAACTTTTTTCTGTTTTATTATTATTATTTATTTTTTATTTTTTTTGCTGGGAATGGGTAAACCGTATCAAAACTCTTTTTTTTCTTCTACTGATTCGCATCATTACCTTCATCTCCTTGGGGGAAAAACTATCGACACATTTTTCCAACTCATTAGTTAACTACTCGACATGGTATAGAAATAACTTATTTATTGGTTTAAACTCGTGAGAGTTATATGTTCGTCATTATGCAATTTTCTCGTTGAACTAAAATAATTCAAGGCTGTTGAATTACTGAAAAGCTGAAGCAAAACAGTTTTAGAATTTTCTAAAAATGAATCCAAAACCATAATAATATGTGCATTTTCAAGACGTAAGGAGCTTTAGTGCTGCGATAAAATTATTTCCAATATGCAACTATAATATTCTACTGAATGGATGATATTGAAAATTCAGCAGCCTCTGAAAAACGATCTCTGAATTTACTTTTTAAATTCGAATCATTGGTTGGTCTTGAAATGTTGCTTAGAAGAATTCAGTTAAATACTTGGCATTTCTTCCGCAGTCGTATTTTTGCAATTTTTTTCAGATCAAATCCGAAATCAAGACCTAGACTTGTCTGAACAAAGCCAGGACTGGATTGTGCAGCAACTATAGACCAAATTCAAGATTTTAGAAAAAATATAGGAGGGAACTGTGTCAGAGTCACGGTCGCAGATGTTTTGGGCGTATAATACGTCTCCTGCCTGTTGGGTGTTGAATGTGTTGGTATTGGGTAACTGGGTACATACATAGCTAATAGATCGATCGTTTTTTGCTAATTTTTGATAGATCCAGTCAAGTATTATCTTGAAATTTGCAGAAATCTGTACATTACTAATTGTAAATACAAATATGATATGACCAAATTTCTCACGTAGGTGTTTCTGCAATTTCGTTCTCAGGAGGATCCTATAATCGATTATTCATAGGCTTTGACTCGTTATTTAATTTTGTTTATGTGTTTATTTTGTGTTTGGGATAGACTTTCACCCTATCTAAATGAAGACATTGAGACTTTTTTGAAATTTTCACAAAATTACGAACTAAATCATAGTTTTCCAAACACTAAATCAACTTTTGTTTTTCAAACATTATTACCGATATCAATAGATCTTACATAGACGAAACTAAAGAACCCTGGTTAAATATTCCATTACATACTGGTTCCGAGTTTTACTAATTTTACTGAAATGGTGACTTGCCAATTTCGTAATAAAATGTCGGATACGAGCATCGCTCATTGATTGGTCGTTGGACCTTGAACAATTTTTCGTTAGATGTGAACCTTCCTCTCTTCAGCCGTTTTCTGCCCTAGCCATTATAGTTTTTAAATTACAGAGGTGTCCTGCTGTATTCTGCGTCAAAATGACTGAGATTGTCATTGTCTTAATATTGGTCCGGATTTTGATTTTTGCTTGCCAAAAGCGATTATTAATTCATGATTGTTGCTGCATCTACCGAAGTTGTTCATTTTGTTGAAGTTTTCTGGCCAGTCTCAGTACATTTTCTATTTTATCAGTCCGTTATTTTAGGTATGCTTCTACAGATGAAGAAAGGTTGACTCTTCTCCGAGTTCTTACAATAACCTATTTGACTATGAGTTGACACTGGGCTGTAAAGCATAAGCTTGCCAGTTCGAAAATAAAAATCCATTTGAATGAAAAGGCTAACTTTTGTAATTTTTTAGACTTTATAGAGCAATAACTCGTAAGTAATTATACTGCAACATTTATTCTAGACTTTCACCAAGAGTAAAAATCTGGTGGAGCGAGTGAACAAACCCAGGTGATATCCATGGGTGAAGAAGTCAAAGTTGATGTAATTTCAGAACTATTGTAAGGAACCAGTTGTGGATTTGAAGATAACCAGTAAGGAAAAAAGTTTAGTGCCTACGTTGATTTTTACTAAATTTTGTTTTGACAAAAATTTGTCAATATAAAAATTAAGATAAAATTTAATGAAAAGTCAAAAGATTGTTAAGATTAAATTCTGGTATGTTGTTACAAAAGCTTGAGCTTTAAAAATTATATTGTGAAAAGGCCCTCTCAAGTTGTAATTTTTTTTCACATTGCGTAGGCTGACTTATTTAAGAAATTCTATTTCAGAAACAAGGTTAAATGGTTTAAATCTTTTATATTTGTATAGAAAAATGACTCCATCTGTTGAGTCTGTTTTAGATAAGATGGGTGAAAAACCCAGAAAATAGACATTTGTTTAAATTAATTAGTAAGGAAAATAGATGTAATTATTATTTTTTATCAGTTGTTTAGTTGCACTAATGTTTAAGTTTATTTAATAAAATAAAATTATTGATTAATAAGTCCTTAACTTCAACTTGATCACTGCATTTTACTACGCCCCCTGCAATCACTGAAATATCGATAAATATAATGAAAGAAATTAAGAAAAACCAATGTTGAATACTTGGTTCCAAAATTTTACCCCCTCCCCAAAAAAAAATAAAATAAAATAAATTCCTGGGTGCGCCACTGCTCACCTTTGTTCACCGGACCCTAAATTTTCCCGAGAGTAACAAAAGTGGAATTTGCGCCCACGTTAAGTTTACATGTGCACAGAAAGCAGATAAATTCAGATATCTTGTGATTTCTTAAATTTAACACCCATAGTTCAACAGTATTTTTGTTATTCGATGTAGATCTACAGGTGAAGTAAGACAGTTTTCTTACGATTTAACGCCACATAAATGAATGGTGAAGTTAATTTGCTGAAATTGCTTAAATGGTTTGAATTCTTATCATCAACATATAGCATAGGCCTTCAGATATCTTACCAAGTCTGCCGTATCGTTGTCTTGGTCATCCCTACTCCCATAATGTTTTCAGATAAACCAGCTGCCTTTGATTGCCCTTACCTTGTCGTTGGTGGAACGTTTAAAATTAGGTGACCGATACAACCTTCAGTCGAGTCATTTGCAGAATGTTGTGAGAAGTCCAAGATCTGGACCTTAAAATAAAAATTATTTTCGACAGAAATAAGACAAAATAATGACGTCACAATTTAAGACAATTTTTGAGAGACAAAATTCGAATTCAGACATTATATTATCCGAATTCAAACTCGTATTCAGATGAAGACGTGAAGACAGATAAAAAATCTGATTCTCTTTCAGGCAATTATAATGCATTTTATTTAAGTAACGATTCTTCCAAATTCAGACAATTTCAGACAGTAATTTGGTTTGATCCGACAGACTGGCACCATGAGATATATATTAAATGAAGACGAATTGAATAGAAGTAAAAACCCATCGACGGACATGAATGCAGCCAACCTTTTTGCTTTATCTCCGGTCTTTCCACGCTTTGTTTGCGGTTTGCAGTCATTTAATATATTTTATTATATTTTATTTTATCAGTCATCCACGTGCGCTTTTGCCTATTATATGTCGACGTATATATATTTCTGCTATCTGTAATTTCATTGGCTGTAAATATTCGGTAATTCCTCTCGCTTTTTATTATCGACATCGCATGTTTGAAGGCAATGAGCAGACAATAAGTGGGGAAATTTCCTTAACGAGAACTGATGTGCAAACACAAATTCTAATTTTAAAATCACTCTCTTCTTTGCACTGGCGACACCCAGTACTGTGTTTGTCTTTGCAAATGAGTCCTTCTTGTGTAGGCGGATAGCAGCAGGTTCAAGTCACAAGTCGTACGTCTAAGGCCTTACGTTAGGCAATTTAATATGTATACCATCTTCGAGATGCAGAATACGATTCAATCTGATCTACCTTGAAGACAACTAGGATGGTAGTTGGTATTCCAGATAGGTTCAGTTGAAGACAAAGGCAAACTAGGAATGTTCTTTCGTCATGAAGGATAAGTAGTGATGACACAAAAGTCATTTCTAGTTTCACCAGTTGTACATCGCACTTCAAGGCGATCTTTTGAAAACACCTGCGAGGTGAAGTATCAGTCGACAATACGATCAGATAGAGTTCCTGGCATCGGTTAGGAGGGAAATTTGGTGTGTTGAAGACAACTTTGAGACAAGCTTGGTTCAAGATGACTGCCTTGCTCTGTTATTTAAAGGCCGCATCGAGCCTTCTTTTTGCACATAGTGGATTTGACTCCATCTATGTTAGTAATTTTCTCACCTCACTCTCACTTTCAACCAAAAGCACCGAGATTTAAAGTTTCATATTAGGAGTCTTTTACATAACACAACAATCACTTATGAAGACACAACAGCTTTCTAATGGTTTCCCCGACTTGTTGTCTGCAATAGCTTAGAGTTTAACCAAATACTAAAAAAAAATTAATTTAATGATCAAAAGAGTGAAACTCATAAAATCAAGCTTTAAGTTCCAGTAACTTAATATTTCACCAAAATATGGGAAACAAGCAAGAAATTAAGAGAGTTTAAAATTTACGTTATTGTAAAAAGAAGAAACAGAGAAGAGAGAAATGTGTGAAGTTTGAGATAAATAATAAGAAGGGTGTAGGTATTCGTATCAATGCGACTATGATCATTATCAACAGTTGAAGTGAAAGATTGGAAAAAATGTGGTATGCCAAATTTGGTTTTTACCAATTACTCAAGTTTTGGTTTTTTATTAGCTCCTCCATTTTTTTAAATCAATTACTTACCTGGATTGATTCCTATAGTATGTAACGAGATACCATACACATGGTATCTGAAGACAAAAACATCGATAAAATACATGTTTTACCCGAGAGTGAATGAGGATGAAATTTGAAAGAATTGTCAAAATAAAAATGTTGAAGTGAAAAACAAATCAGAAATTTTAAATATAAAATTAATATTTCCCCACAGTGAGATATTCCAAAGTTCACTGTGGGGGAGAAAAACCGGAAGGGATAAGCCCAGGGTTTGTTCTCGCCGAATTCGTGTGCTATTTCATTATAAAAATCTAAAAGATCGAAAATTATACCATTTTCTCTCCACGTTTTTCCCTTATTTTCTCGGAACCTTTTACCCCATATTGAAAACCTACATTCTTAACCACCGAATTCTCCTACCATACGTGACCACGTTAGCCGGACATATTGTTAAACAAAATAATTACGAGTGAACAAAAAATACCGGTTTATTTCAAAATAGAAAAACATACCTCTATTTTTCATGACATCATATTATTCATATTGTAAAATCGGACGAAGTACTTCGAAACGGACAAAAAATTAACAGAATAAGAAAAACAAGATGAAGTAACGACGAGGTTTCATCAAGATGAATTTTATATACAATGTTAAAAAGCAAATTACAACAAGAAAATTCGTAGGTCTTACTAAAGTGAAGGTACTTTTCCACTACACACTTTGCTTTGTTCCGCTTTGTTGACACTATAGTTCTTTTGTAATTATAGTCTTTAACAAAATAATTCTGCTGTTCGTTTTTGTAGGTTTCAAACCTTATATGGATCAAAACTTTGTTAGGCTTTTCTATCCACACAACTTAGCTTATTGCTGATTTGTCATATTAATTTGCTGAAGTATGAAGACAAATGTAAGCTGGGTTTTGCCGTGTCCGAAGAAGTTTAATTCAAGTCAAGAGGAATTCAGCTGTAGGACATAGTCAAAGTCAAAAAAATAAAATGTCCTGAAAACACAATTCAAGACCCCTCGATTCAGTGTTTCTCCTGCATGATGCCCTAACTTTAGGACATTGTGACGTCATTAGCATTTAAACACCACTATACATTAAAGGTTGACTTTATGACACGTGACAGGAATCAATTTCGTATGCCTCACAAAATATGGCGACTGTGGCAGGAATCGATTTCGGACGCCTCAGTTGATTAGTCAAAATTAGTAATGGTTGCCTTGGCTGGATAACGCAGATGGCCACTTGCCACAAACACACGAACAAATAATGAACGACGGCAATCTGTTAACTTGTGCGTTACAACTTGTGGTTTAATTTTGAAAGAAATCCTGTGTGCAATTTATTTGAGGGAAATAAGAAACATTTACGCCATTTGTGTATTGGATTTACACATGACGCATCGTTTTCTGGGAAAATCTATCTACGACACCATTGGTTCTATGATGAAATATAAGCCGCACGATAATATGACAGAAATTGATGTGTCATAAAAGGAGTCATTGCAAAAATTTTATGGAGTTCCATCCTGATACCGGGTTTTGTAATCGCATTTTGTGCCCAGCGATTCGAGTTGCTGTCATATCCTAAACGCTTATAGGCATCCACGAAATTGTTTTGACAAAGTAATTGATTCGAAACCACTAAGCACATTTGATTGTGCTAAGTATTTTTTTATACTTTTTATATTCTGGAGTGATGATCAAAATTGGTCTTGCACTTTTTGAACAAACTATGGCCCAGGCTTGCAAAAACGTTCAATATTCGATTTTTTTCTTTCATGTTTTAGAAACAACGTCAATGATAAGTATAATTTACCCACCAATAATTATTAAAATTTTGGGAAAAAGGCCAAGATCGAGAGCAACACTCTATTGTGCAAAACCAAGACCAAGACTGACTAGGTGTGACCAATATTTAAGGCTGGATGTAAAAACAGAACTTACGAAATTCTTTCCTACGTGTATATGCACTTCCCTTTATAAATAAGTCTCACTGTTAATAGGCTCCGATAATTCTTAAAAAATAACTCGAACCAGAAGAGGGAAAATTGGGGTATAGCCCTGGCTGGCGTCTTCACTTACCCCGGCTAGAAAAAATCAAAATATCTGCTCCAGACAACTTCATACGACAAAGAGGAGTAGCACCCAAGAAGACGAAAACATCTAAAGTTTTGAGCCTTCTGCAATTTTATTTGCCCGGTCAGCCGGCGTAAGAAATGCTTGAGTACGTTGTCACTAAGAAGCCATCTTTTTGTTACCTACTTGAGAATTTGTCTCACCATTGTTAAAGTATTTCCTGAGCCAGGTTCACACATTTTTTCATTTGTCAAACATTGCCGAATACCGAATATCCATCATTGTATCTCACCTATTTGGCGAATATGATCAGACTCTAATCCGCATATGCGACATTCCTCAATAATTTGTCAAACATTGTTTCTCAAATCGTTTTGTCTTCTTTGTTTCGCATTCAAAAAACATACTTTTTTGTAAAAAATGAATCAGTGTTTGGAAAATACCGAGACAACCATAAATAACTGATCCGTATACTTGGTATTTGCCTATGTTTAGAGTTTAGTCTGGGCAATATTAGGCAAATACACGAATGTGTGGAGTTGGTTTTCCATTTATGCGGTAACTGATGTTCTTATATTCTATATTTTGAAGTGAGTAATTCTGAAGTATTTCTTATGTTACAGTTAAAACTCAAGTACCGTTCTCGCATTCGGCCTTAACAGTATTGATTCAACACAAAATCCTAGAACAAGGTATAACTGTGCAAAACCCATTCGAAAACCGAAACTACCACGGTCTTGGTCTTAGTCTTGCTTATGCTCATCACTTATTCTTACATGAAAGGGTGCTGCTGAAGTTCATTACTAGATAACAGATTTTTTGGCGCTAATTTCTGTGTATGATTCGGCATTTAAAGGAAGTCTTAAAAAAATGCAAAATTTTAATGGCAATCGAGTAAATTACAATTAATACTTCTAGGTTTTTCCACGTTTTCTTTCTTAAAACAATGTTGTCTATAGCATAAAATACATTTATACTCAAAAAAAGAACGTTGTACATTCACTGATACTTAGGGGCGTAGGAAAAATTTTTGTTTGGGGGGGTACAAGTTGGAAAATCAATAAACCATGAAATGTAAAACTTTGTGGCAGTAGTATAACTGAAAAGAGAATGGGTACTAATTGCAATCCCCTTCAACCATTGGAATTATTTTTTTTTTAAATGTATTCTATGGAGAAACTAGAATAAAACTTCTAAAAGAATTCAGGAGTCGGTTATTTTTTTCTCAAATACAAATAAGTAGGTATAGTCTGTTATTTTAGAATTTTCATAGTAGGTATTTGGTACATATTTTTGATTTTATTGGTGGAGCTTAGCCCATAAATGCATTACTGACCCTCTCGCAAGAAATTTCTAAAAATTTGGAGAAAATGAAATTGTCAAACTGGTAGTAGGGAAAGTATTTTTCAACTATAATCATCATAATACAAATTTTTTTTTATTGAGAGAAATTTATTTTTATTTTCAAAAATCAATTTTTTTTCTAATTTTAATCCTTCTAAGGATCAAATTTGGTGATGGCGTATCCAGATTTTTTCCATTAGGGTGACATACCTATAGGGGTATAATTAATGACAATTTTCTTTAATGTTTTGTAATAATAGTAAAATTTCTAAAAGGAGGGTGTGTGGGGACAATATTTGTATAAGGTACAGGGGCTTGTACCCCTCGATGACAGTTGCCACCAAAAGGCTGGCTTATATTCATCTCCATGATGTTAAACAATTACATGCCTGTACATTTGTATGTTCTTACCTGTACGTATGTACAATTAAAATACATTATATAGACCATGAAAAATTACCTGATAAAAATCTCGGTGATATAATGGCCCAATATCAAATGCGTTGCGTTGTTTCTTATCACCTTACAGGGACAGGAAACGATGTAATGTTGTGACATAATACTATATGTACCTATATGTACATATGTGTATCTGTGTGCATGTACCAGATCCACTATGTATACTCACAAAACTGGCTACAAGATTGCCAGTGTTTGCCTTGTATTTGGCTCTCCCATGCATTCGTGTATGACGTAGCAAAATGCGGAAAGTTGTTGATTACCTTCTATGTGGGAGTACTTCTCACAACAAGGTATTCCACAGGGTGTAAAAATTAACACTGACTTTGGAAAAGCGCTGCACTAGTTCTTTAAAGAGACTGTTTGATTTTCCAGAGTAGAATTCAAAGTATTGTTTTCCTCAAAAATATCAAATTTTATGACCCAACTTAATGAGCAGGTTCTTCTGAAAAATTCTCATAATTAGCGCTTCTGTATCACGTGCCCTTTTTATCCAAAAAAATTTGTTTATTTGTTCTATTTGAAATAGGTACGTAGACTACAATTAATTTTTCAGTTTTTCTACTTTATCTTTTGATATCCGAATGTTGTTAGGGAGCTTATTGGCTGCACTGCAGGTATGGTGTGGCAGGTAGACTGCAGAATTTGCTAATTATTACATAAAATTAAAATAAATTTTATAGTAAAATTTCATGGTTTTGTTAGGTACAGAAAATGCAGCTTTTTATTAAAATTTTGGAATTCGGTATATTTCAACATTTATTCAGTTTTTGGCATTTATTCTATTTTCTTAAATTTTTGGCGAAATAAAATTTCATTTCCAGGCCTCCTTCAACCTGAATCGTATTTCCCTTTTATCAGCACTTGTCTAGCTGTTAACGAAATGAGTTTAGAAATTTCCAGAAATCTTTCGTCTATTTATTACATTTACTCTCCTAGAATCTTTATTTTTATGATTACTGTTTATTTGCTTGATGACAAACAAAGAAAAAACATTCAAAAAATGAAGTCAATATCGTGCCATTGCATTTTGAAATAGTATAATTTCGGTGTACAGCAATATGGCGTCAACATATCAATTCAGCACAAGTTTGTATATGACCGTAACGAATCTGAAAACAAATGAAAACTAACCAGCTGTCTTTCAGTGGGGTAAAAAATAATTATTCGAACGCCAATTATAGTACTATATTTTTTTAATGCTGACTAATGATCTTGGTACACGTGGTGCTATACGAGTCGAAAAAATTGACATGACTAAAAAATAAAATGAACCAGAATGAAACAACTACACGTACGCCTATAAATGAGGTATTTAGGATCCACTGTCATTTGTCCGTGATGCCATTATAATATTGTAATTTTTGACCGTGTTCAGCTCCGCCTTTAATTAGCACGAACGTTTGTTTATTCGTCGTATGAACAATATTTTCGTCGGGAACACTGTGTGCCAGTACAGTAACAATTACCAATTGTGGACATGACAGAAGGCAGAAACATGACTAATTTATGACGTTGAGAATTTCTTCATTCCAAAAAGACATTAGTGGTGGGTTGTAATCGCGATTTTTCATGAGAATGTCGTCGCTGTAAACACTCCTACTTCGTACTGGTAGCTTTCAAATTTTTTTCTTAGTTTCCTTGCAAAAGAGTAAGTCCCTATTAGAATTGTCATTACAACGTGCATATAGACGGCAGGAAATAGCTCATCAAAGGTTATATGTAGGTAATCAAAATTATCAAAACCTGAAGGTCCCTGGGTTACTACATGTTTTCGTTCTGTCGGTTTTCCTGTTTTCTTTTCTTTTTTTTTTGTGTGGTCTCAAGAATAACATGCTCCTTAGAATTAACTCATGGTGGAAAGTTGAGCTGAGACCTAAACAATTGCTTTTCGTTTCATGTTGAAAGAAACTTATTGGCATAAAGAAGTATATGGCCTGTGTAGGTAAGTATGTGGTTATTGTACCACATCCTGCGTCAGCTCAATACAGCACCCAATTTTCGTTCAGTCATTGTAAAAATTGGTACGCATATTGATAATAATCTGAAAATGAATCAATTTGATTTTGGGCTGAATCGAAGTATTGGAGCTTGAGTTATTTGAAATCTTATATTCTGATAACACTGCTTCTATCATTTCCCTTCTCCACTTGCCTGTTGCCATTAAATTTTTTGCAAACGTCTTTTACTTAGTAGCTAGTAACAAGAATATAAATTCTGGCGATTTTGAGTTCGATCAAACGATTATTATTTTATGGTGCTATAACGGATTTCCTTTTTAAAAATTTAACTATCTTTACTCCTTTTTTTCAAAATCAATTTTCGTGAAGTTTGATTTTCGTAGTGGGTTTAATAATTATATAATTTTGAAAAAAAAAATTGCATGATTTTGGTCTAAATAATATTGAAACATTGGTTTTGGAATTATTTTAAATTTTTCCTTTGAGAATAGGTACTTCGTTCACTTACGCCAGGGCCTCTAAAATAGAAAATTTGGAAATTTTTGTATCTGATATTTTATAATTTCCATTGATACCTAATTGTATTTTTGGTAAAACGTTAGAAAAACTTGACTTTTTCAACCAAAAATTTTTTTTTTTATACGCATTTATTGAATTTTGTCCAGTTGTTCTGTGAATGTCAAGTGAATATCGAATTTTGACTTTACATGATATTTGGATAGCATACTTACTTGAGAACAAAAGTGTAGGGCGGCAAGCAGCTTAGTTTGTGGATCGCTGCGATCTTCGTTCTGAAAGTGTGTTTCTGTGTGAGTGCGCTAGGTTTCACACAACATTTTGCTTTTAATAAAAATGTGTTGTTGAAAATTCATTTTATACTAAATTTATTTTATATCAAGAGCCGTCATTAGAAGGTCTACATATTCTCAGTGGTCTCTTCCAACCTCTCCCCCAAACAAAAAATCACCACAACCAACAAAAAAACACAATATTTAGAGGTCGAGCTTTCTTTTTCTTTGATAAGGGAGAAATTTAGACCCCCCAGGGCTGCATTACATATACGCCCTTGTTTTATATGCTTTTAACTTTTTTTTCACTCTACCGATTGTTTTTCACACCCATTGTACCAGAACTATGTTAGTACGTTTTTACCATTAACCTAATTACCAGTTTTTATTGATAGGTACCGTTGCCAGTAGCTCAGCTACTGGTAACTTACAAGCAGACTGGAATTCAGTAAAATTAAGATCAATCAAGATTAATTTCTCATTTTTTTTATCATCTGTTCATGTTTGATAAGAAATTAATTATGAATATTTTTATATTTAAAGAAATTTGTCTTCGATTTAGTTATCCAGTAAAAATTGGTTACAACAATTATATATTTGCTAAATTTTATTTTATTTTTCTAAGTAATTTACAGTTTCACACATTGGTAAGATATTTTTTTTTATCTATGAGATGTAAAAATAAAATTTAAGACGTGTGTCTTGGCCCGTCATGAAGTGAAAAACTTTTTTCAAATGGAATAGTGTAAGAAAATGTGATAACCAAGAGCTAGACTGGAACAAGACTATAGAATTTTCGGTTTTGGTTTGCAAGTCATGTTCTCAATCTCGGTCTTAATGGCATGATTTTTACTGTTATTGATGATTAAGTTAAACTTACAACTCATGTCCTCCCAAAATATACTAGAATTTTATCATCCAATTCATGACTAAATTAAAAAAAATAAGATTAGGCAGAGTTTTTTTTTTTTTTTTTTTTTTTTTTTTAAAAAAAAAAACCTGCTAAAAGTTAGATATTTAATATTGAAAATTATTTATGTGGCAATACTTATTATGGAACAACTTAGAATGTTTAACATTCCGCTGTTCATGATAAACTTATGGTTTATAAAGCAAAAATTTGGCTATAGAGCTTAGAGTTGAATTGAGGTATGTAAGAATAATTTAGAATTTCCAATCATTATGAAATAACAAAAATTTTCAGAAAATTTACCTTTTTTTAATGGTGATATTACCTCTCTTTGAGAATATAAGCGACTCATTTATGAAGAAAACCTAGTTTATTCATTGAGATTTGTTTTCTTTTTCTGGTAATTATCACCCACATTGTTGTTGTTGGTTGACATTTGACATAATACCTGCGTTGTATGAAGGTAATGGTGCGTGGTTTTTTGTTGTTTTTTTGTTTTAGTAGACCTACACTACCATCTACAATTTTTTAATGAAACAATTTCAAAAATATCTCACTATACGTTCGGGCATGTTCGACGTTTTTCTCTTTTTTTTTTTTTATTCTTATTTAATAGCTGTCTTTAATGGGTCATTTAACTCGTAATATTAATGACATTTTTTCAAAAGCGACGTCTAGCAATTCCTCTCTGAAATATGCAATTCGTATTGCTACGAAGAGAGAAAAAAATCGTTGGCCTTTTTCCATTATTCGTTTCGACAGGTGAATGCATTGACCACTCATAAATGATGGTCACTTCACGCTGGTTAGCCAATTTCATGGTGTCACCAATTAACCTAATTAATCTAGGAAAAATATTATTTGTTCGATGAGATCGATAGATACTTGGGCAAAGCGAGGAGGAGGGAAGTTTGTTTTGTAGAGCTCAATTTTGGCATTCTTATATTTGTGTACAGCCTCCAAGACTTTAAATACGAATCACTTTGTATTCCCTCATTTAAGATAGAGAGAGAACATTTCCGAATGTGGCATTTAATAGTGGAAGTTTTTGTTGCAGCCAAATATTTGTTTTTGGCTGGGCCGTAGAGAGAAAATTCGGGCCCTGGGAAAAAAATTTATGGGTCCCATAAAAAACTGAAAATTGAGTTCATAGGATTTATCTGTGGGAGAAATTTCACTATATTAGGGAAGCCTTGCTTGGCCCCTAAAAATCCCAGGCCCAGGGAAATCCCGCTTCTCCCTCTAGTCAAGCCTGATAATACGATCAGTGATTTTATGTATGTTTTTATATTTATATGTATGTGTGTGTGCGTTTGTGCGTGTATGTACTATGTATGAACTATGTATGTATGTGAGTAAGTATGTTTGTATGTAAATGCGTTCCGGATAACTGGATAACTAGACCAACAATATGGCTAAAATTTACAAGATAGAGGTTTTCAGTTGCGAGAAAATGATCTAGATAGATCCAAAGTTTAAAAAAATTCGTTGAGAAAAAATATGAGCATCTCAATTCATCTATCCGCAGTAAATGATAACAGCTAACGATGAGAAATTCGCCTAGAGCGCTAGACCGAACTTTTGTTTTTAGATCTGCAATCTGCCTATCATCAAATTTTGTGATTAACGATACAAAATGTCTCATATAGATTCTTGAATCATAGTTGATAATCCAACATCGGCTTCCATTATTGAATTTTAATACTGAATTTCAAATTTTGATATTAAATTTAAAATATATTTTTTTACTTTTTAGTGTACAGCTACCGATCTGAAATGAGTTGACGGACCAGGGTAGAAAGGAAAAAGTAGAGATTCACCATATTGAACAAAGGCTGAATAAAAAACTGTTATGTTTAAACTAATATTTTAGCTTTACGTAGTAGTGAAATGTGATTGTCTCTGTGACATTATGTCTTTCTTATTTGAAATAGAGTATAGTAATTTCAATCAGTCCTGTGCTTTGCAGTGAAATTTGTATATGTAAATCCGCTGCTACTTCCGTGTTAATTTTGATTTGTGTGACGGTTATATATCGTAACAAAACAATCAAATACACAAGTTAGTTAAAAAGGTGTATTAGACATATACTTTATAGAGGAGTAACAGTAATAAACATCAAGATTAAAAGAATAGTAACAAGGTAATCGAAAGGTAAACTTGATTAAGGTAGAGTTAAGTAGAACAAACTAGAATGAATAAAATAGTACAAAACATGAGATTATGTAGTAAGTAAAAAGAGGAAGGTTCAGGCGAATTTACAGAGTATTGGAGAAGGGTTTTGATCTTATTGGTTAATAGAAATATATGTACAGTAAGTATGACCAATGGTCTCGTAAGAATAAGACATAAAGTGGGTGTTCACAAGTAAATTAGTAGAAATTAGTATATATGCAAGATTGCAGAAATAGTGTAAACAAAAGATGAGTTCATTGTTTATGAGTAAACACAGTAACTGTTTATGTAGGAAATGATGTCATCAAACAAGTCTTGACTTGAAGAAATGACGTGAGAATTAATGAATGGGAAATAATAGAAAAATAGAGTGAAAGTAATGATGATGATGATAATTGGTAATACGAAAATATTTCATATTATGAACGATACGAAAATATCGTTACAATTTGTCTAAAGACAGTATAATGTTGCTAATATATGTGTTGTAGGAGTGCCAGCTCAAGGATTTGAACCAGTGTCCTACATATTTGTAATCCAAAAGCATAGCCATTCCACTACTGATTGTGACTGGCAGATATACGTATTTTATGTATGGACAAGCTGCGGTAGGTCCCCATAGGCTTAAAGCCAGCTTGGTAGATCAGTGGGTTGGTAGTTAGATTATTGCTCAAGAGATACCTGTTTGATTTACATTGGGAGAGTAAATTTGAACCTCTTCACCAACAAATGTGATATGAAAGCAAGTGGCTCTCTGGCTTTAGATGTATTTCATGCATCAAATTTGGAAGATTCAATCGGATTACCAAACAACATTTCTGCCAAATTTGAGAGAAAAAAAATTATGAACCAGGCACAATACCCGGAACTATTCAAAATTTTCATACCATGGTTGCATCATGCTGAGAATTTCAAGAACACTCACCCAATTCGCAATTAGCAGTTGAATGCATAAAACTAACAATTTGAGTCAATTCTCTTAATTTTTGTTGGCTTTTCCAAAAATTTATTTTGTAAATGGTTTAAGCAATAAATATAGGTAACCTGGGTACCAACTTACTGAAGATTGTTTAGAACATTTTTCATTTCCAGGATAATCGAGTTTTTAGGAAAAAATTTTTTTTAAAAATAGTTACTTACGATACAAGTGTATACCAAAGAGGAGTGATGCAAATCACATGAGTATCAATTAACTAATATATACACGTGTGTCCACACTATTTAAACAAAAAAAAAGCAAAAAAATTGAGATAAAAATTGAGATAAATAAATATTTTTGCAAATGGGCAACATATAAGCCCAAACTATACTCTAACTTTCAACTAAGCTTCGTGGTATAGTAGCTGTGGTGCTGACCTGCGAACATATATGTTCTGAGGTTAGCAGAACAAATTTTTATAAAAAAAGAAGAAAGAAAATGACGATGTATAGGCTATGTTCAGTAGTAAGTAGTTAGTACCAGTGTATAAAATGCCGCTTGCTGCCAAGGCAATGTATAATGTGAAGACTGATGTATAAAATAAATACTTTATACAACTTTATACATCGGTTCTAAATGGTTCTAAAATTGCCTGCTTTATGCATCGTCAAGGTGCGCATAAAAATGAAGTTCATAGATAAGTGTTGCAAAAAAGTAATTTTCAAATCGACTTTCCATGAAAGAGTAGTAGGGAAAATCACCCACTTTTCAATTGAATTCTTATTTCTTTTATTATAACCTGAGAAAATGTGGTACTTATATTTTTTCGTTTTAAGTATTTATTTAGGCTTTTATAAATTGAGACTGATTATTGTAGTCAGTGCAACTAGGCATTTAAAATGCGTGACACAAAAAAACTGATAATCAACTGTCATCAACTTGGGTGAATGATCATCGTATTTTCCCTGTTTTTACCCTTCATATTTTGTACCAGTCGACGATTTTAAATACGGAAGAGAAAGAATTCTATTTTCGATTGCATTTAGATAAATTCGGGTAATGAGAATAAGGACAGAAATAATGGTGGTTTGGTAGGAGACGAGGTTAGCCATTACAGAAAATAGTCGTCAAAAATTCGAAATTACTGTACGACTATAGCAAACGAAATCAAAAGTTGTTGTTTTTTTGTTGTTTTTTATTAAATGCTTCGCCCTTTCAAAAGAATTGGATGCGACCTTCGCTTGAATTATGGTCGTAAAGTTGAATCGTTAAAATCAGCAACGAGATGAACTTTTTCTCTCATAAAACTGTCAATTCGTTTTTTGATCCGGAAAAAAACAAACAAAAAAAAACAAAATAAAAAATGGAAAAAAAAATTAAATTACAGGATGAAACGAAAAAGAATGGAAGAAATAAAGTAAGAGAAGAACCGAAATAGTACTGTGATTTTCACTGTTTGTATGGCGGAAAAACGAATTCGAAATTTTTAATCGTAAAAATTAATCGTAAATTAGCGGAATAAAAATTATCGTAAAGTAAAATACACGCGTGTGCGAATACCGTAGGATGTCCCACAATGACTGGTACCCCTACATTATATGATGATATAAAAATTTTCCTACAACCTCCCCTTCCCGCGCTAACACTCACCGACTATTTTTCCATCGTACCGTTCTTTTTACGAGCTCCTTAACTTTTACACGCTGCAATCGGACCACCATCATCCAAGTTTTTTTTTTTTTTCCAACTTTTTCATTTCTTTTAAGAAAGGGGGCTGAAAAGGCGCATTGAAGAGTCAAATTTCGGTTGCTGGTGAAAGCAGTTTAGGCGTCTGAAATTCTTTGAGTCTTATCAGTACCCTTTTTTTTATTTTCGTCGTCATTATTCATTGAACGAACTTTAAATTACCTATGTTCGGTTCTCTTTGTTAGTGTTTTGTGTTCATTGTAAAAGAGAGCCGAGTAATATTAGATTTACATGATGAATAAAATTCATATTTTTAGGTGGTAGTGTGGTACTATTTTTGTTTTTGCCTATCTGGCAGCTTTGCAACTATATTTATCGGATGAAACTAACGTCATGTAAATTGGTACTCTACGTTCAGCTAAATTCCATAGTCTTTCTTAGACAAAGAGTTACATCGACACATTAGGGTAGAATACCCAAAAGAAGCCACTCTAAGGAATTTTTCAACTTGTATTCATGATTGAGCTAACAGTTGAATACCTGTCATAGTTTGTTTATTCTACTTCACGGACAAATCATTTACTTTCCTATAGAGATTATGAAAAATGAAATTGTTTCTATAATTTATGAAAAACTCCAAAATGCTTAGTAATAGCCACTTGATGCCTATAATATCCATTTCAAATCTCCTTTGTAGCCACCTCATTAAAAGTATTAAAAATAAAAAATGAAGTAGAATCCTACATTTCAAATTATTATTTTTGAGGCAGTTTTAATAAAATATAAGTTAATATTACGAAATATGGTATTAAAAAACCTAGGACTGAGTGAAATATAACTCAATTATTGAGAGTAATTTACTTATTTCTTCTTTCATTTTCACCCATTGGTTTTTCTTATTTGCTTTTTATTTTCATCACAGAAGTCATATCTGAATTTTCCGCTGAACTTTCACTGGTGCACTGTTCATGGGCCCATTTTTTGCAGTCTGAATATTTTACATATACCTCTTATGAAAAATCATCCAAAAATGAAAAAATGCAATGTAAACAGAAGGCATCCTTATTTTTCAGTACAGACGCATTGGTTCTTTTTCTATGGGCATTTCTTCTTTGGTGAGGATATTTTTTGTTTCACATGAGGAACTGTTGGTTTTAATTGAAAAATAAACAAACTTTAACTTATTAAAACTATAAGTTTTACAATAGAACTTGACAGAAACTACCACAAAAACTCATAAAATGTGGTTTTTACTGTCGAGGAAAAAACCTGAGGCATGAACACGCATTGCTACTAAAACACTACTAAGAAACCAAGAGAATAAACCAAAAAATTGATAAGAACCAAGCAGAATTTGTTAAATGGGTTCCAAAGGAATAATGAATGGCTACAAATGGAAAATGTGTAGATAATTTACTATAAAAGAAGTTACTAGTACGTAGATACACTCTTTTCAAACTCAAAACATCTTTCCGCAACTTGATTAAACATTATTCAGTTGAATAAAGCATTTTGATGTATTTCCTCTTTCAGCTGGTAAAAACAAGAAAAATGCGTTTTTTCACAACTGAACTTTTTCTGCGAAGGATTTTGTAAACACTGCTTTGAAATATGTCATAAGCGAGCGTGAATGTTTTCTATTTTCAAAAAGAATAATTTGCTTACCCCAAAGCTTCTTTTTCAACTTATTTCACAAAATTATATAAAGTGGCTAGTAATGGATAGGTGGCTACTTTCGAGTACTCTACTCTATTTTTTTTGTAAGAAATCATGATATTCGTGAAGTGAAATTCAGCCAGAAAACGACTATTAAAACGTAGTTTCAAGTGAATGATCTGACGAATGAACTTTAGTAAATTCCACATTCGTATTCTGGTTTCTGAATGAGCATATCGAAATTGATGGACACCTTTTGACACAATTAATATGATGCGTATGATTATTATGATTTATGACTAATAAAGTGTGATTTAAATATTGCGATCTTGTAATTCTCGAGATATACGAAAAAGGTAGAAGGATATACCTACTTAATACATCCGAGCTCGGTGAACCAGGTACTTAAAATGAAATGAAGAAGCAGTATGATATGTTAATAATTGGTTTCAAATAAAATAAATAAATGAAAAAAATTTAAGGATACGCTTTTATTTAATTTAGCACTCTAAAAAGTAGAAAAATAATTTTTCATGCCTTACTTAGCTTATTTATTCTTGTAACATAAAATAAAGTGGGGCAAACTTGACTCATCATTATATATTTTCTTCTTCGTACAAAAAGAAACCTACAAATATTGTTGAAAAACTTTGAATATTAATATGAGTAGCCTACATACTTCGCTCAATTATCATTATAAATTAAAATTTATCTCCATGCTGACCTAATTCTTACAGTAATGTGTTGTGACATCTGATTACCCACGGCCTTCTCTTCACGTCACTACCGAAATTCTACTGTTAATAAATTTACAATAGAGAACGGCTCACGAGTTTTAAGATTGTACTAGTGGTAAGTCACAAGAAAACATCGAACTCAACTTGAAAATATATTCCCATTCTACGAGATAATAAGACACGTCGATCGATTTCTTTTATACAATGTGGTGACGTGTATATTCGAATCTCCATCATCGGTGAACCAACATTTTTTATCTCTCGACTGTTCACAAATTTGGTCAAACTGTGAACAGTCAGTCTCGTTTCATACGTGATGAAATCCGTTTGTTGTGAATACGAAACATTATTCACGACATACTACAGCTTTTGTTCCGACATCAAGTCACCTTTTTTCTAGTTGTTTTTACCAAAACTATACAAAATGTGAACACCATTAGCAGAAACTGTACAGTCTGTTTACACCATTTACAATTCCAACAACGAATATACTTGGTTGGAATCTGTTGGTTCACCAGACATCGATGACCATGAGGCAATGTAATTTTGCGATACCTGCACCACCAGATATTTTTGTGTACTATCGTAAGTAACTTTTTACTGTAATAAAAAACGTGAATTGTACTAATGGGTCGGCCAACTTATTTATTCCATTTACTCGAAATTGCCTAACATACTTCGTAGGCCTTGGGGGCTTTTGCTGGTAGGCTGGTGGCCTAACTATTTGAGCTGACTTGTGGTCCCAACTTTACAATTTCTCAAGACTCACTGATATACTTCGAATTGTGATATCAAACCACTATACTTGGGATGTACATTCGGTTTTAGACATCACAGTGTATTATCAGTCATTATTATCAATATCCAAATTATCAAACAACTAATCAACAACCTTCAAATTATTTGTTTAAGACCTTTTTTCAGGGAATAGTTCTTTCTACCTCCATCTACCAACTGGATTTGTATTCTAATTGAAATATTTCTTTTCTTTTGCCCCACGCTTTTATTTTGTGTTACAAGAATAAATAAGCTAAGTAGGTCATGAAAAATTATTTTTCTACTTTTTAGAGTGCTAAGTTAAATAAAAGCGTATCCTTAATTTATTTTTATTTTATTTTTTTTGATTTTTTTGGAATAAAAAAATTTATAGGTAATGTGAAACTAGAAAACAACAAATGTACTGTCACTATTGTCTCGTCAACTTCACTAAAATATTATGCAGTTCTTGAAAATGTTAAGACTGATGGAGAATAAAAGTTATAACTGATAAGAGGAAAACTTCAAAGAGTTTTATGTGTGCACGGTTGGTTGCACTGACATTGGGTCTCCAGCAAGATGTAGGTCTAAGGACTGGAATTATTGTAGTTGGCGCTAATTAAAAAGTTTTGTCCTAAAATTTGACAGAATTGATGTGCAAGGCATACATTGGAATGTAGAAAAGAAAGCACCAACTTCAATAATTGCAGTTCTTAGATCTACATCTTGCTGGCGAAGTTTTAAAAATGATTTTTTTTTGTTCGTTGTAGGTAGTTGCTACCTACACGAGGTTCATGGAACCTAAGGGAAGAAGACAGTGGTTTATGTGAGGGGCGACCGAATTGTTTCTCGGTACCGGTAGCCAGCCGGTTTAAGTTGCCTTACCATACACTAAGCGTACTTCCTAACTGGGGCAATCGTCCAAAAGTGATGCGGTACCATATACGGACCGCAGCACGTATACTGTCAGTGAGTATGTAAATATTACATACTCACTTGCCTCCGTTTACTGCCTCAACGGTAAACACTGAAACGCATCGTCTGTATGAGTGCATACAGACGATGTAATTTGTTTAACGTGCAATGAACAATTAGTATGGGTCGTGGACTTTGGTCTGCGACCCGTCTGTCGACGCAGGGCCGAGCCCTGTGGAGGCAAAGAGGGAAATGTCCCCACAGCCACTCCCCCCTAGTATTTTCGTACGAAAAAACTAAGTCCAGTCATACCCTAAAAGTTGGGGGGACGTTGGACTGATGATTGTCCGGTAGGGTTACGTCCTCTGTATGACCTATTTCCTCCAAAGAGGATGTCGCGGAGGGCCTGGCCTAGGGCATGGCCAGTAAAGGTCCCCGTGTGATAATTGAGGATCCTCCGCTGGTTATAGTTAGCACGAGATCGTGCTCCTCTTTTTTTATTTTTGTGCCTGAACGCCTGGGTGGAGTTCCGTTGTTGGACGAAAGGCTGGAGTTGGGTTTCCGGTCTATGGACCGTGATTTTGGAGCAAGAAGGCTGAATGCTCCTAGATGGGTTTACGTCCATGGGGGTAATCATGAATTGTGAAGCATCCGAGGTCTCGCCGATAGGAAGGTGGCGAGGAAGAGGTTGGGTCATTTCAGCCAAGACTGAACTGACTTCAGGCCTCGGAGTGGTGCTCAAAACGAGATTGCTCACCGAGGTGGAAAGTTGGGCTAACATGATATCATGTTCCCGATTACTCTGTTCCTGCTCTTCTGCGAGGAGGGCTTCCTCATAGTCGAGCAAAGGTTCAGAAGTGTTGGTGGTAGACATTTTCGGTAGGATGTCAATTAAGACAAATGGAAAAATGGGAAATATTTTCAAAGCGATTTAAGCACAGAAATAGGTGTTCGAATTGAACAATTTTTCAGAAATTCAGAATGCGATATGCTCGGAGCATATTCGACAAACGAATGATTTGTGTATCGCTCTTGGCTGTTTAATTTGATACAAATTTGTCGTCGAGTTTATCATAATTCATCTCAGTATAATAGATTTAGTATTTTCCCACCATTTAGAAATTCCCAAGTTGAAGATTCTACGTGCAAAATTCGTTGATTTAAATTGCCACGTGCTTTTATGTGGGTCAACGTATTCGAGTGAATGAACTTTGTTCTTTTAATATAGGTCAATGCGATAAGGAACGGTGGTGCGATATCCTTATCGCAACATACGTTGTGGTATGTTCTGCGATAATGTTGTGTGTCATTGCAACTGCACCGTTTCTCATTGTTTGTCAGCTGATTTCTGTTTTTATAAAAACGCACGTGAATTTATTTTGATTTTCACGATAGATGTTTTATTTTCGAGCTGATTTATTTTTGCATTTTTTTTTCTCTGCGTCAAGGTTCAAATCCTGGAAGCGGAAGATTTGTTTTTGATTTTTATGACCATTTTTTGATGTTATAATTTTATTTATACCTTCTGCTATGTTTTGATGCAGGAGTTAATGGTGAATAAATTTATTTTGCCATTTATTTAACCATTTATTTTTCTATGGTTTGGGAATTCGGTGGTTTTTGTATGAGTGAATTTTATAAATTGTGATCATATTTAGGTTTAGCTATTTTGTTGAGCTAACCTTTCTGATCTACGACTCGGAATTTGATTACGTTTTTTATAACTTCCTTTAGGCCTGCCTCTTTTGTTGGGCTTTATGGGCTCTTTAGGATAGTAGTAATATTTTCATACGTTGTCATCGAATTTGACAACTTTTTTTATTTTGGTTTTAGCAGCCGTATTTTCCAAATTTGGTTTTGGTACATTGCTATGCTTTTCTTGTACTATTTCTGGCTGTGTTTGTAGCTTTTGAATGTCGTTATTTTGTTCGACAATTTCTTGTGGATCTTTGACTATGTTTATGTCAGTATCCATATCATTTTCCTTACAATATTTCGTGACACTGACCTTTTCATCTGCTATTAAGAATGCAGGTTTTACACGATCTATTGAGACTTTTTTCTCTTTATCTTCTATGAGTAGGGTGAACGTTTTTTCTGTTCTATCTACTACTTTATAGGGACTGGTGTAGGGTTTCTGCAAAGCCTTTTTCATCCCTTCTTCTTGTAAGAACACGTGCGTAGTTGTCGCTAAGTGTCTCGAGACATAGGTTTTAGGTTTGCCATGAGTTGCAGCATGTTTTAAAAATTGACTTGCGTCGTCTTTTATATTTTGTACTAATGTTTCGGGGTTAGTTTCTTTGGATTCATAGAAAAAATCCCCTGGTAAGCGCAATTCCTCACCGAGTGCTAATTGGGCAGCTGAGTGTCCAGTATCTGTTTGCAAGGCTGATCAGAGGCCTAATAAGATGGTTGGTAGCCTATCAATCCATCTTTTGGTGTCGTGTGCCATAATTGAAGCTTTTAGGGCTCTATGCCACCTTTCCACTTTCCCGTTAGATTGTGGGTGGTAAGTGGTGGTGGAACAGTGTTTCGCACCCAAGGTCTTTACTAGTTTCGTTGAATATTTGGCTTTCGAATTGTCGACCTTGGTCTGTAGTTATGCTTTGGAGCACACCATATCTAGCAATCCATGTTGAACATTTCAGTGATTGGAATTGCTTCAGGCCAGCGAGTAGCTCGATCTATAATGGTCAGCAGATACTTGTAGCCACGAGAAGGTGGTAAAGGACCAACTAAGTCTACGTGAATATGTTTGAATCTGTCAGTATGTCTGAACTTTTCAAGTTTTGATTTCGTGTGTCTGCCAATTTTAGATTTCTGGCAATTTAGACAAGCACGGGCCCAGTTGTTGCAATCCTTTTTTATATTGGGCCATATGAATCTTGAGGTCATTAATTTAGTCGTACTCCTAGGTCCAGTGTGCGATAAGTTATGAACACTGTCGAACGCCATTTTCCTATATTTTTGTGGAATATAGGGTCGTTCTTGACCTTGGGACACATCACATGTTAACATGGTTTTTGTGCCAGGGAGTCTTTTTTTTCTCAGTTGTACACTTTATTTGTCTGAAGATGTCAATTTAAATAATTCTTCATCCCCTAGCTGCTCAATAGCTATTTCAGGATAGGTTAACTGAGATGGGACTGAGACAGATTCTATTCGGCTCAGAGCATCGGCGGGTGTATTTAATTCCCCTTTTATATACCTGATGTGAATTGACCTATGAATTCTAGGTGTCTCATTTGCCTTGGCGATGCATGTTCTGCTCTCTGCTGGAATGCATGTGTGATAGGTAGGTGGTCTGTATATACAGTAAAAGTTCTACCTTCTACATTATGCCTGAAATGCCTGATTGCAGCATTTATCGCCAATAGCTCCCTGTCGTACGTACTATAATTTTTCTCAGCCTTAGATAGTTTCCTCGAGAAGAATGCTAAGGGCTGGTTTTGATCATTATCGATCTAGTACAAAGTTGCACCAATTGCAAAGTTTGACGCGTCTGTTGCTATGCATAATGGCAGACTGTCATCTGGGTGAGCTAATAATGTTGCGTTAGCCAGCATATTTTTGACATTGTCAAATGGTAAGTTGGCCTCTTCTGTCCATATGACAGGAGTTTTGTCGCGTTTTTTGTTTGTTTTTATCAAATCGAATAATTTGCCTTGTTCGGCCACTGCGTTTTTTATGCAACGTCGATAGAAATTTGTCATCCCTAAAAATCGTCTTAATTCAGCGTCTGTTTTTAGTTTAGGGAAGTTTATTATTGGCTTAACCCGGACTTTTTGCGGGGCAATTCCAGCAGAAGTAATGCTGTACCCGAGAAAATCAATATGTGGTTTTGCATATTCGCATTTACCGGGATTGATAGTTAAACCGGCAACGTGCAGACGCTGTAATACGGTTCTCACTTTCTTCTCGTGCACTTCAATGCCTCCACTGGAGCATATGCAGATATCATCTATGTATGCGTAGGCATATGGTATCTCTCAATACACCATTTATAAATCGCTGGAATGTCTTTGCAGAATTTCTTAATCCAAATGGCATTCGAAAATATTCGAAGAGGCCGAATGAAGTTATTAGCGCTGTTTTTTCAATATGGTTTTTAGCCATAGGTATCTGGTGGAAAGCCCAATTAATATCAATTTTGGTAAATAGATATTTTCCTTTTATGTTTATATTAAAATCCATGATATTAGGAACTGGATATCTATCTGGTTTTGTTTGAGCATTTAGGCGTCTGTAGTCACCTACTACTCGCCATTTTCCACCTGGCTTAGGGATGATATGAATGGGTGAGCTCCATGAGCTATTTGAGGGTCTACAAACTCCTTCTTTTACCATTCTATCGAATGCATCCTTAGCCACTTTTGATCTATCTGGAGCTAAGCATCTTGCTTTTGCTACACAGGGTTGTCCTACAGTTTCTATTATATGAACTGTGTCATGTTTATATGTAGGATTTGGATTAAAAGTTGGTTCGGTGATACCAGGAAAATCTGTCAATATATTGACAAATTTATCATTTGATTGCGTGCACGCATTAATTATATTAATTATTTGATAATTTTTAGTTTTTCCTTTTATGTGTTCACCGGTTGTGGAGTCTATTAAATGTTTATTTTTAAGATCAATCAATAGTCCATAATAGGCTAAGAAATCTGCTCCTAATATAGGGTATTTGACATCAGCTATGGTGAAAGTCCATTTCATTGGTTTGTTAAAACCTATATTTACTTTGCATTTTTTGATTCCATATGCAGAGAAACTATGGTTATCTACTGCATTTAATTGGGATTTCGGAGTGTTATTCTTATGCTTGATCTTGGCTGGCAGTATGCTTATATCTGCGCCTGAGTCGGCAAGAAATTCTCTCCTTTTTGACCTGTCCTGTATGAACAGGCGGCACGAGTAGTTATCTGAGGGGTTGGTTGCTGCTGATACGACCCCTCTCTTTAGTTTGACTTATTGGGAGATTTTTGGTTGTCTCTAACCTTGTCCAATTCCGTGAGCAATTCCTTTTTCTTTTGCTCATCTTTGATCATCCTTTCGGCATAGAATCGGCAGGTGATTTTGCAAGTCCTGGCATTTTCTCCCCATTTATTATGGTGGAAGCAATAGTCTTCACGCCAATTCGGATTTTTGTATTTGGGTCTAGATTTAGACCTTGGTGGTGTTCTGCCAGGGCTGTTTTTTCTGCTATAATTTCTGCGGTCACGAGATCTTGAGTCTCGTTCTCGCCAATTTCGGTTTTTAGAACGGCTGTTGCGATTTCCACTGCTATTGGTATTTTTATTTTCCATTTTTAAAGCAGCAATTTCGGCTCTGAGTTCCACTATTTCGGATTTTTCTGCTGAGATGGCACTGACTGCAGTTTTACCTGAGTATTCCAGTGCCTGTTTAGCAGCTTTGGCCAAATTTATTAATGCCTCGTCACTGGTAGCGTTTGTAAGATTTAGAGCTCCAAGTGATTGCTCAACTGATGTAGGTAATTGTTGGCAAAATTGGTCAGCTATTACTAACGGTGATACATGGTTATCCCCTTTTTTCATAAGTTTTGCCGTGAATACTGTGGGCTTGTCGTCTCCGATGGACATGCCTCTCATCAGTTCTCGAATTTCCTCTCAAGCGGTTATGCCAAATGCAGTTCTTATTTTGTTCTGGAACCAACTATACAAATCTTCTGCTTTGTCAGGACATTCCATGATGTCTGGACAAGCTTTTATGATTTGTGCGGGCATATTTCCAAACAATTGTCTATATCTGTGCTCTCGAGGAATCTCCTCGAGTCGGAAACAGCCGGTCAGTTGAATGAACCAAGTTTCTACATCCTTTGGGAGAAACTCTGGTAGTTGGATCCATTTTTTGAGTATATTTTTGGTTTCTTTTACTTTCTTTTTGTCGTATTCCGATATTGCCTTGGCTACGATCTCTTTCATATATTGATCGAACAGCTCTTTTTCTATCCGAGCCTGTTTCTCAGCCAGTAACCTATGTTCTTTTTCCTCTGGATTTTCAGTAGAAGTTCCAGGCATTTTAGTTTCGTCGTTTTTCAGCATTATTTTTCGAATCAATTTTCCGTTTCTTAATTTTTGGAAATCCAGCTTAGCCGAATTTGTAGTAGAAATTATTGTAGGACTATTTCCTATCTAGCAGATGTATATGCGTGTTCTACCAAGATTTCGTTGACCCATCCGGTTATGGGGCAACGTTTATTTGGTATAGGGGGGTAAATTTCCCACTCCGTGGTCGACTAATAGTCACCTAAGTCACACCAGCTATTTCTAGCCAATGAAAAAGTCGCGTCCAAGCCGCACTTATCAGCAGAGCGATTTCTCGCTTGTCTAGCGTTTTCACGCCTGAACCACTGTAGCAACGTCGAGGTCACCACTGTGGCTTGTTTGGTGTAGGTAGTTGTACCTACACGAGGTTCATGGAATCTAAGGGAAGAAGACAGTGGTTTACGTGCAGGGCGACCGAATTGTTTCTCGGTACCGGTAGCCAGCCGGTTTTAGTTGCCTTGCCGTACACTAAGCGTACTTCCTAACTGGGGCAATTGTCCAAAAGCGATGCGGTACCATATACGGACCGCAGCACGTATACTGTCAGTGAGTATGTAAATATTACATACTCACTTGCCTCCGTTTACCGCCTCAACGGTAAACACTGAAACGCATTGTCTGTATGAGTGCATACAGACGATGTAATTTGTTTAACGTGCAATGCACAATTTGTATGGGTCGCGGACTTTGGTCTGGGACCCGTCTGTCGACGCAGGGCTGAGCCCTGAGGAGGCAAAGAGGGAAACGTCCCCACATTCGTTTTAGCGCATTTTATCACTTTGAATTCTTCACAGTGACAAACAAAATGACAGCATTTTATTTCCCCCAAGAGGATAAGTTTAAGGCATTTTTGATGCGTGGGCTAACTATTATCCATAAGTTTTTTAATTTCCTCCTACGCATCCAAATTTTTCCTTATCTTAATTAGGAAAAAATCATCCTCGAGAGATGTGTGAACCTTTGGATATCATTAGAGAGCTTCTCGACATCGGTTAGTAATTTTCACTGTAGATGGATTTTTCGCATTAATGTCTAGTCGTTATAATTAGTGCCGATAAAAACTATAATTTTTCAAGTTGAATTCAACTTTATATAATTAAATATTAATTACTGGAAAGACCTTGAAAGTAAATATTATGGAAATTTATTCATTAGTATTCTATTTAGGTGGCTAAACTTTTTTTTTCTTTTTTTCGAGGAAGTGAAAACCGATATTATCGTACAGATTTCCCCCTTATCAATCTCTCTTCACAACTCTACCAGCACCAGCCCCCTCTCGCAATAATCGTGTACACATCCGTTAGTGGTGAGTAGATAACATTTACAGGAAATTCTCTCTCGTGTCAGTTATTTTTGGCCGAAAAGTTTCCACGAAAAAAGGGTCGCAACTTTTTAATCCAGTCCATTTCATCGCAAATCATTTAATCCTCTAAATTGCAGCCCCAGAAGGAATCCTTCGCCGTTCATCCTTTCCAGTTTTGTTAACTCGTTCGTCTCTCTTCTCTTTCTCTCTCCCTCTCTTATAAGTATCTCTTAAAACTTCTCACTAGCAGTCTCTCTAATCAAACATCCGCAAAATCAATACTTGAAAAGAAAAAAAGAGGAAAGAAAAGAAAAAAAAGGAAAAAAATATGGAGTAAAAAAAAGGTTTTTCTTCGACAATTTCTGCCTTCTATTTCCATTGAGGCCTGTTGCCAGCATGATTAAACCAGTAAATAAATAAACACACACACAGTCACACACACAAGGAGAGAGTGAGAATAGAAAAAAACAGAACCAAGTTGATTGTCAAACTTTTATAATGGCACTCGCGTCTACCACTCTAGCGCAAACACTGTATTAACTAAAAATACAGATTTGACGTTTCCCAATTTTGTAAGTTTTCCACTTCATATAATTCAATCAGTGTAGAAAATGACGACCGACATGCAAGAGAAAAACAGGGTTCATCTTCGTCGTTTTCATTAAACTACGTTTGTAGCACTCTGCCATATACACGCTCTCTCAGTTTTGAAATACGAACACTCTTCTTGTACATGCAGTGTATACGTATATATTTTGGCAGAGTGAACCAGAAAAAGTCGAGACACTGTAGAAAAAGACGATTGAGGCAGAGTCGATAGAGAGATAGACCAAGACACGAACGAAGATAGCGCCGAATGAAGGATGAACCAACAAAATACTTTCAAATGCTTTTTAATAACTTCGGTATAGTTTCTTGCATGTACTGTATATGTATACAGTATACTGTATAGCTGTTATTTTCGTCAGCTTTCAAAAACTTTCTCCAATTTTTGTTTCCAGTTTTGTACTTATTTCCCTGAGAGAAGCCCTTCATTGTCCTTCTTCAACCCTTCCCATCCATTCACTCCCAGTTGTATCTTCTTTCGTTTCTCCATCTGCAGTCGTACACGTGCCTTCTGCGTCTGGCAGGGATGCCTGTTGCTAAATAAGTACGTTTTCAATTTTTTTGGCCAAATGTTTTATTTTAGCTGTACGCGTTGAGCTTTCACCGAATTGCTTTTCGATGATATACAATGAAATCCAATAGATAGAAATCCGTTAACGAGTAATTGCCTTGTTTTTTGAAAAGTTGAAAAAGTGATTAGTTCCAATTATTAAGTTGGGTTTACACCTAGTGAACGCAAACAACGAACGTTTTTTTTTTTTTTGCTCGTTTGGTGTAAACGGTTATTGAACAGCTTCCAACAAACTGTTGGTAACATCGTTCACCCCAAGAGTAGAGCAACGAACAAAACGAACAATTTATTTCGCGAGCAATGTCGAGCACTTGTTTGCTTGGTATAAACGAGTTATTCAACAAGGGTTGAGCTGCGCATTGCACAGCTTCAAGGGTAGAAACATTCTTTATCATTCTTCTGGGAGTTCGCGTTTATTTAAGCAAACTGTTCATGAATAACTGTAATAATTTCAATTTTCAAAATGAACTCATTCAAATGATGTCATATACTGAACTTAATTAGTCAAATCATGTCATGTACCAATGAAAATCAAAGATTTAAGTTAATGAAGATAATGAAGCTACTTGCGAATTAGTAGAATCAGTTGAGTTTGCCATAAGGTAAGTTACCTACCTGCTCACGCTACTTGTGATCAGAAAATAATTATTTCATAGTACTCACATTGAACTTTTTCAGCAATTGTGCATGTAGGTAGTGTTCGAATTTGATGGGTATTTTAATTAACAGCTACGATGGAACACTACATTCACTTCAAAGAGATCTCAATAATCTTAGTCTCTAATGAATGATGTTAAAGGTGAAAATCTGTAGTTAATCCAGCCCATTTGCCAACCAGGGTTACGTATGTGTGATGCTGATGTTTATTTATTGAATAGAGAAAAGTTATTTGAAAAGATAAATCTTCTTTTTCAAATTGATGTAATAAAAAAAATTCACGAATCTACTTTCTATGTTTTTATTGGACAGTCACTTCAGTTCATCAATCATTCGTTGATATGACTTTTATAATAATTGTTTTCATGTCATACGTCATACTTTTACTCTTTCTTTGGTCTCTTTCGTTTTTAAGTAGAATTCTTCAACATTTGACAAAAAATAATTATACCCATTTCACACAGATCTATTGAATGACGATATAGGTTTTTTATGTGTTTTATGCTAAGTGGAAGAAATTAGAAGTATTTCCATTTTACACATTAGTAGAGAAATTAGCAATTGTTCGAGTGCTAGACTGATAAGACGTCTTATTCTACATAATTATTCTCTCAGATAATCCCTTCCACTCCCCTCTTTCACTGATAAAGAAACTCGTCAGTATTTTTCTACCATTTAAGTTTCCATTCGCCTTAATTTAAAAAAAATGCTGTTGGTTTTCGTATACTAAATAAATTTATGTTCAACTAAATACTTCAATAAGTAATTATTATGTCCGATGATGAAATAATAATTTCCGCAAGTATGGTCCTTTTGAGCCAATTAACAAGAAGAAGAAAACAAAGTGGTGGGTGTCATTTCTGCTTTAAAGGCGAAATAGACGTAGCATAGAAACTTTACTTCACGATATGTGACCACAGGGAGAAAATGGTCACTTCAGAAATTTTTGTCAAATGGCACTAGAAGATTTTTATTATCTACTATCTTCGGTTCATAGGATAAAATTATGAAAAGGCGTACCAATTACAGAAGTTCTATAACTGTTGAAGAGAGACTTGCCGTGACTTTAAGGTTTTTAGGAATAGGAGATTCATATCCAAGCTTAATGTTCACATCGGGAATATCAAAAACTGCAATATGTTGCATCATTCCCGACGTATGTGGGGCAATAAACAAAGCCTTACGTAATTTTATTAAGATACAGTACTTTATTCTCAATGATTTAATTCTATAACTGCAATCATAAAATCATTTAGGTAAATTATTTAAAAATTAGTATTTTAATTTTAATTTTAATTTTTAGACGCCTTCAACAGAAGAAGAGTGGCTTAATATAGCCAGTACCTAGATTTGGAGAACAACAGAATTTTCCTAACTGTATTGAAGCGATTGATGGTAATCATTGTGTAATTCATCTCCAACCAGAATTGGAACCGATTTTTATAATTATAAATCAACATTCAGTATTGTTTTGATGGCAGTTGTAGACGCCGATTACAAATTTATTTTTGCTGATCTCAGTGCTTAAGGTCGAATATCGGATGGAAAAATACCATTTTTGATCAAAAATTATGAAATAACACTTTAAACATACCTCCAGACCATTATCTCCCCAACACACAGAAAAAAGCTCCGTACGTTTTTATAGGGGATGAGGCATTTCCCCTGCATACGCATATCATAAAACTCTATTCTGGTAATCACGAACAGTTCTCTGAGATAATAATTTTTTACTATCGGCTATCGAGAGCTAAGCATGTCTTAGAAAGATCCTTTAGCATTCTTTCAGCTGTTTTCTGCATAACATGAAAGCCTATGCTGCTCCAGTCGGAGATTGCAAAGATATATAGTAGTTTTTGTATGTGTTCACTTGTAGAGTTTTTTTATCAGTAGAAATTCTTCACACAATGAGTATGCTCCACCAGGGACATTTGATAGAGAAGAGAGTGACACCATCATACCAGGGACATGGAGGAATGATTATCTTCTCAACCATCATCGTTTTTATCTCTTCGTATCATTGGGAGGAGACATGCTTTACATAATGAAACGATACGAAATATTTTTTTGCCATATTTTTATCCCACAAATTCATTAGTGTGGCAAGATAATGAATGTCGCGTAGTATGTTCTATACTTATAATTCGAACTGACCACGATTCAGACGCTTTTAAAATAGTATAATATAGGTACCTATAACTAATCAGTTAATCTGAAATCTAAATCTTATGTAATATATAATTATAATTTTTAGCTATTAAAAAAACAGGAAGATACCTCATATTAATTAAAAATAACTATAGTAACACTGACTTTAATTTTAAGTTGAATGATGATCATCGAAGTAACATACTTCAATTTCAGTATAGAAATCTGAAAGGTTAATGTTCGGTTTAAGATCGATTTCTTGAGGTATCTTAAAGGTGCCTCAATCAGCTTTACCTACACAAAATTTGTGTTATTTTTAGCTCAATAGTACTTCTGGTAAGTTCACTGTAGATCCTATATTTTGATGCTACATGATCACCAAATATAGTGCTGACATCTTTGGTTTCTTATTAGCAAAAGTTTCTTGAAGAATACTGTATGCTTGATCAACTCATGATCACTTTTTCTACCGATCTTTCCATGTACTGATTTTTTTTTTGTATATACCGATTTGAAGATAATTTCTGATATATTTGTGGAAGCCTCAAATGGTATTTCCATTTCAAGAATTTCAGTCTCTGATTCAGTCTGTGTAATGAAAAAAGAGATAATAAAAAATGTTTTGAAAATCAAGTTTTAAGTTTGTTTCATGGGTTCGGAAAGAAATTTTATTTAGCCAAAAAATGGCAAAAATGATATAATTTACAAAAAAAATTTTAAAAATGCCTATTTCCCGAGAAAAACTGTAGAATTGGAGAAAAAATTGAAATTTAGTTTTTGGATGCTATTTTCATTGTCTATAGGAGAGAAAAATTCAAATTGCAGGGAGCTGAATTGATGATAGGCATTCATCCTGTTAATGATCGACAGATACCTAGAGCTCTGGGAATGAGTTCATTGAATTTCTCATTAAACAATACATCATTTTCATACAGAAAATTGGCGTACTTGAGAAAAAATTGAAATTTGAAGTTTTTTGGTGCTATTTTCATTGTTTGAAGTTTTTTTTTCTTTTCTGTTTTTGCCAAATAATGGTGAAAATATATTTTTTATTGCTGAATTTCAGCCTTAATAATGCCTAAAAATCCTCACTCTATTTATGGTTTATATTAACTTGTATACAATTTTGCTTTTAGTTGTAATTGGCTGGTTTTGAAAACATGTATATTTTCTAATGGAGCGGCTGCTGCATTCAGAGTTTTTTTTTGGTCGTTTTTACCAAAATTATTTTTTCAGCGTAGATGAGTTGCTAATTTGTATTATTGACCGAATTCAATTTTGGTACCTACCTGACTTGCACCAAACTCTTCCTTTTTTAGCTAATGATTTTGAAGTTTGAGGAGAGAGCTTTCTTTTTATTAGTTTTTCGGTTGGTTGCGACAAATTTTATTGAACTGATCAAAAGTTTTGCTTCAAACAAAACATATTCGGTACAATGAAAAGTTGGTTGAACGTAATTTTAAGCTGTTAAATTATTAATGGGTTCTGGTTTATAGCAGTTTATCATGGAGTCGCGTGTAGTTTACATCGTCATAGCTGCAAATTTATCACATTCTTCTCGCCTGAGGACCTAAAAAAGAATGGCGGAACATATTTTGGACATTACAACTAAAGAACCTACCAATAATATTCTGAATGTTTTTATTTGAAGAATGTAGGAAATTGAGGATGACGACTATTTTAATATTTTTGTCGTGACTATCAAACGCTGTATTAAACGCCCACAAAGACAACTGTGAAAATTAACAAATGAAAAAGAAATATTTTTCTACCAATTTTACCATAAGCCTATTTTTTTTTTCTTTGCGAGAAACGCTCCTCGAATTAATGATTTAATGATATGAATGTAACGGAGGTTAAAAAAAGAACTTCGTTCCGCCAAAATAAGTTATTTACGCCACAATTCCTTAGTTTTTTCGTTTTTTTTTCCAGTTCATCAATGTCGAATTTCGATAAGTTTTTCTGTAATTTTTCATAGTTTTCACTATATAAAGAGAAACGCCTATTCTAGCGTGACATATTTCATCTCGTCGAACTGTCTGAATGTTTCAATGCTTTTTCGTTTAGAAAAGAAAACTTTTATTTTCTTTGTGTATGAATTCTTTAGCAGTGGGCTGAATTCGACATTTTTAGGGCAATAGCGAATATCGTACATTCGAACAATATTTTGGTACGAATATTGTCAGATCTTTGTGTCGATGTATGATGAAAATATATTTTTCCTTCCCGACTGGATATAATATGGTGACTTATCTTATATAGCAGATTATTATGGACTTAGCTGTTCGCCTATGGAAGTTTTGCTTTTGAAATCCTTTCAGGAGCACAAAAAGTCGTTCAAAATAATTGGAATTCTTTCATTTCTGATCCTGAAAGCTATTTGTTGATTTTCCTCCCACCTCTCTACACATAATTTCGGTCATTAGCTCCACGAGAAAATCTTATAATAATTTTGGTTAGGATGGAATTTTCCAGAGCAAAGAGAAAATAATGAATCCAGTTTCCTAAAGGTATGCATTATCTCGTAGTTTATAAAAAAACTCTTCTAACCAAATTTTTTTCTACTTTTCCTCTCGTTCTTCTCAAAAAACCACTGATCTTGCCTTTGATCAGTCTGAACCAAAACATAGGAACTTATGACAATACATAATAATTTGAACTAACCAACTCAATTACAGAACCACTATTAGTTCTACGTCTAGATGAAAAAACATCCTTTTCAATATCTTCATTTAAAATTACATTTTTCTTTTGAACAATGTGTTATGATATCGCATCGTTGATCTGCGATTCATTTCGGAAATTAGCATCCATTGGTTTTGTTTTTTTTTTTTGTTAAGTAGGTTTCTATAAAAATCTGCTTATTAACGTTTGTTTCATGAAACGATTAGTGGGTGGAAGTAGGTATCTACGTTCTTCTTATCATAACTTAAGGAAATTTTGGCTCCAAAAACTCAGATTCATCCGAGTGAGTCAGGTTATCACGCAACATACGAAAATCCCTTATGTTGAATGATAATTTGATCGTCAATGAGAAAATTCCCAGACATGGTGAGTCTCGGTGCAACACGTACAGTTTAATTCAATTTTTTTTTGTACAAACGATGATTTGTTATGAATTGAAGGTTTTCTAACATTTTTAGTTTCTTTCCTTAGTCTTAGTCAGTTATGTTGCGTCAGGATTCAATATATATGTCTTTTTTTTTTAGTCATATTATAACGTAACATATGGGATTTTCATGTGTTGTATGATAATCTGACTCACCTAGTTTACAGTGGGCGCTCTTAGTCTTGACAAATTGGATCTAAGATGTTTCGTTCAGATTAACGGGAAAATTGGAGCAAGGAACGGGGATAAAAAAAAGTTGAAAGTGATCAGAGTTAAGAAAATAAAACAAAAAATTTATCAAAATAAAAACACATTTAATCAAAATGAAACGATAGAAATGAAAATCAAACCGTATAAACTCATATAAATTAAATTAAATGTTCGAATAAACTACCTTGGGCATTAACATAGTAACCTAACCTATCATAAAATTTTAAAGGGGACAGCTATGAGTTGCCCATGGGTAATAGCACAGCACCTGTCAGTGGAAAGTTGTATAGATTCTACATCAGGAAATGGTGTAAGTTAGCAAGTTGTAGATGTAATTTCACCCCAGAGAAAAAAATCCAAGCGTTTAAGGTCTGATAAACAGACTGGCTATGCCAAAGGTTTTTCATGTTTTTCATAGGTCCCAATTACATGTTCTGGAATCATTTCAGTTGTTCATTTTGATTTAAAGATGTATTTTTATTTTGTTAAATTTAATAGGGTACTCTTTGGTTACATTTTGTATTTTACTTTGCTCATAATGTCAAAACTGCTTGGCAGATGAAGATGAAATTTTCAATATTTATTAATGTTATTCCGAGGCATGTTTGAAGCCATTGTCAAAGTCTCTAACTCCTCTGAGGGCAAAGTTGTCTATTTTCACTAAAATTCGTATTTTATAGACCAAAAAGAACAAAAGAGAAAGAAAAAAGTGATGGATCACAGGCGAAGCTGTGGATAACATCTAGTCTGTTATAAAATGCTATTAATTTTGATGCAGATCGGCTGAATGGTGCTCCTAAAAAAATTCATTTTTGTTTTGATTTTTGAAGAAGTAATGGTTTTAAACGGTGTAATTTTCAGTCAACTGGTACAAAATTTAATACAATCATCAGTTATGTTCTATTACTAACGTTTTATAAATTTTTTATTAGTTTGACTGCATTTCTGTATGTATGTATGTAACTATGTAACTATGTATGTATGTATGTATGTTTGTACGTCCCTATCAATTATTTTATGGGATGAAAATGAAAAAGGAAAAACCAAAAGAAGGAAGAAAACAAAAAAAAAGTAGAGAAAAGGATAATTATTTACATGTATGTTGACAAAGGAAATTCAATAACATTTCTGACAGCCAGGTATTTGTATTTTAGAATTCAGAAAATTTCCAATTTGGCAAATTTATTGCTCATTATTCGCAACTAATTTTCTACTTTTTGAAAACCTATGGTTTCTAACGAGCTGCTACTGTGTTACCTAATGTATTTTTTGTTTTCAAATTAACTCTTGCCCGGTTACTTCTGAAGATGTCCTCTTATGAAATTTAATTTTTATCGTTTACAATGTTCTTTCCTTTCGGAGTTGCAATGTGAGAAAAATTAAGGAATAATGAAGTTCTCCCTATTTCAGCGATTACAATTGTTATTTGTAACATCTCTCTATTCTTATGTGCTGTTTTAAAAGAAAATTGCAGTTGAAGAATAAGATACGACAAAAATATACCCTTATACTTTTAATGGAAATTCTACAGCTCCCAAAAAAAAACTGATACCATAGAAACCAACATTTAGAATTGTTATTAAGATTTTATACGAGGAGTTTGATTAAGGTCAGTTCTGCAAGAAAATTGAGAGTCAAGCACCAAGGTCAGGCACGATTAGAATGTAGATGATGTGGAGATTATTATTTTAAAATGATTACTCAATGGCAATGCAGCATACAAATGAGACAAGAAGCAAACTTGCTTTAAAGTTGCAGGAGTCTAAACTTCAAGAATCAAAATCTCTTGTAATTCGAAGTTGAAAATTTGCACATACCGTGTTTTGAGTAAGCACGAATTGGTTACAATTATAATAATCATCCCTTCCTTCTATGGAGAATGTGTAATACTAAAGGCAAATAATTTTCACTTTCTGTTTTGTTACAGCTCAGACTTCTGAAGAGGGGAAAACCTATTCAGACACCAAATCACCTTCTTCGGGTAAGAAATTCAAACCAAAAGCATCTTCACCGAATGGGTGGGGTCCGCAGCAGTGTTCGGTGAGTAAAATTTGATTTTGATAATCTATTTGTATCTGCATCAGGAATAGAATATGGTCCATTCCTATTTTGTGATTGTAAATTGCACATTCTTGACAACACGAATGATTAGCTAGTCTTGATTCTTGAAGAAGTAAAATTATATTGGAAACTCAATTTTCTTTGAACAAAGGTTACTTTCAATCATACTAATAAGAATAAACCTAATCTTGACGGTTAATATTATTATGAAAAATTGGCATGAATTTTTGTAAGTAGAATTTGACTTTCTTTTAATAAAAGAAATATCACTCCAAATGATGAGAGTATTTTCTCATTTCACGCCAGCCATAAACGCAAATGACAGTAAAAAAACAACATAAAATACTACCCAAATCTCAAATATAATTATTTAGATGGTGATCAAGTCTCTGTGATCACTATTTTCACAAACTTCCTGCTAGAAGGTCGAAATTTGGCCAGAGAATTCCTAATTATTAACTCCAAACAAATTTTTAGTGTATTTTCCAAAGAAAATACAGCTATTTCTTTTAGCAGTGGCAGCATCTGGGGGTGGGACGTATTGAAAAGCATCAATCCTGAGTTGTAGATCACACTCAAATTCTTCTGTACACAGTATATTTATATAAATTCATAAGGCTTTGACTATTAATATAATGGAGAGCTGATGATCATCGATGTTATTTGAAATTGAGCAATGAACTTCATGCTTCATATACTTAAACGGAATGCAAGAAATAATTAGTTTGAAAATATTTTGAATTTATGAAATATTTTATTTCAATAAAGTGCGTGGAAAGTATACCTTAATGATTGTTTAGATCTGTGACTTTTTGATACCGTAGGGCAGACAGTTCAACTTGGCAGTGAAAACCCGATCCAATAATTTACTAACAAATCGAGTTTAAATAAAAGTGAGAACATTTAAGCTTCAATCGTATTTTTAACTAATAGCAGAGAAGCAACGTACTGTACTATCTGTCAGACTAGTCATTTAATAATAAGAAATTTCTATCATCAGATTCTGAGTAACTAATCTCGCCTCTAAACCTGACTAATCGATAGAAAAACTAGATGTGAACACAATGCCTATGATTATGAGCGTAGAGAAAGTTATACACATTGGGAAGTTCCGTTTGATACCAAAAAGGTTAACCTTTCACCTTCTGAATAGTGGAAAAAATATTTCAGTGCTCTGAATTAACTAGTTTCTGGTAAATTGCTCTCAAAACTGGTTACTTTCAAACATTCATGATGTACAGAAAAATAAATACAATTCCATTCGAAATGGAAAATGTCCCGCTCAGTCCGTTGCTCTAATTAACTGAGGTAGTCATTGAAGTCGTCTGCTTTTAAAGAAAAAAATTTCTCCAGCTGCCTTCGTTGCATTAGCCTCCGCTGAAATCTCACAATACACTTCACGATCAAAGTGCTATGAATTCTTAACAAATTCAGTAGCTTTCTAATTTTGATTGAAGTATTTGAACCTACTTCTCATCGTAATTCATGACCTTTGGATAAACTCATTCAAAAAAGTTCCACTTGGTCTCAATTACTGTTAGTGTATTCCCTGTGCGAATGCCGTGCTGTGATCAAAATACTGTTTGCGTGGCTGGAGAGGTAGGTATTAGATATTACAAAAGAATTTCGACTGTTGTAAAACGACCAAAAAAATTATCTTATTCAAGTGTGTTTTGGCCCAAAAAAAAAAAATGATAATAAGACCATTTCTTAGTTACAACCTTGGAAAGTCATGAACTAAGTTCAGGTTCAGTTTCTGAAATAAATATAAACTTTTTTTTTTAATGAAAGATATTTTCTCAGCGAAATCTTTTTTCTCTATAAGAACTTATCGTTTGTTTTTTAAAAATGACTGAATTCGAGAAAAATTAAATCTTGATCAGTCTTGAGCTTTGTGAAAAATGCCGAGTGTTTTTTTCTCTCAGGAAGGTAGCTAATACGAATGAAAAAGTTTCGTATCTATTCATTTTTTTTGTTCCCTTAATTATCGAATTTGGGTGTGCTAAAAACCCGTTGGCACGATCTAATTGAATTTAAATGTAAAAAATAAAACCCTGTTCGAATTTTACGTAGACATTTTTCAAAGATGATTATCACCAGCTGAAAAAATTCTCAGAAATTCAAGGTGGAGGAAACAAAGTTTAGATTAAAATTAACCTGGAATATGAAAGTTGGTGAAATCCATTAATTTATATATTCGAATTTTTAACTGCTTGAATTTTATTTATGTAATAACGAATTTTTCAACTTGTTGCCCACAACGAAGGATGATTTCAGGATTCAGATTAGTTGGGAGAAATTTTTAGTCTAATCCAAAATCGAAATCATCTAAAATTAAAAACCAGCAAGTTTGATGATGCAGGATGTACTCAACAAACCACATCTTTAATTGAAAATTATTGTTTCATTTTGACTGGTCTGATGTAAGATTATGGCAAAGTCTATGGGTTATGTGTTTATAATGAAACAAGCCTTAAGGAGCTACGTTGCGGCGCTTTGGCTAGTCCCAGCCCTGGATTTTTGCTGGCTTATAGGTAACATTGTAGAATTCGTTATTTTGGCGGAAGCAACGAACATTTTTTTTCATTTCTATATGAGGCTGTGTAGGTATGGCGCATGGGCATCGAATATAAAGGAAAATATTGGCGAAATAATTCAGTGAAATAATTTTGATGAACGAATTAATTTTGGCTGGCTTGTACATTTATTATAGTGATTCTAAAATATTTTTCTGCATTTATTTTGTATTCTTTGTTTTCAAAATAGCTAGTATGTTTGGTTTAAAGTTATTCGTAAATCTATCGGTGTTATAAATTACCGTGTTCTATTCTTATCCAATATCAAAGTCATTTGATTTGTTAATCTATACTTAGTATATTCCGAATTTTGTTTGTATGTGCATGTCACATAATCAAATGATGATAAGTTTGCTGAATTCTGTTTGTTTTTATGACTGGTTTCCATTTATGTAGAACATGAGGTTACATCCACTGACTTTTTGTTGACCTCTGGTCCATAATCAGATGTTACTAATTCTGCAGTTATGTTGTATGAAAGCAAAAGAGAAAAGTGGTTGAGTTTGCAGGGGTGCAAGACGTGCAGTGCACCCCTGTGAATGTGTCTTGCACCCCCTGAGAAAATTTAAAAAAAGTCTCTGGTCTTCTTTTTTCATTCTCGATAGCAATCCTCGTACAGCATGCTCCATAAAAAATTGAAATAATTATTGTACAGATGTTACGTACCTGAACATCTAACGTGTTGTTGAATAATTATAACTGCTAGGCGGTAATTTCTTTTTGTTACCTATTCATTTTGGTTTGTCATTTCTTTTATCAAGTTCAGCTGTTATTAAATAATATCATTTAAGTTTAATTTCGAGAAAAGCGAGCCAAAATATTTTTTCACCCTCCAGAAATTTAATCAAACTAAAATATTGTAAGCGGGTCAAAAAAAATTTTTTCATTGGTTCCTGAGAAATTTGATAAAAATTCGCTTATGCCTGTGATTATATCCATTCGCAGTGATAAGGTGCAATTACACTGGTTGTGGGCTTCGATCATTCAGTACTGGATGCTCAGGTAATCACACAAATCTGTAACAACAATAAACACTGAAAGCCCTAAACTGGACATGGGTTTCACTCAATTTCACTTGATTCACAACCACGTATTCATATAGATTTAAATTCAAAGGACCAAGAGGCTGAAAACGGACGAAAAAAGACCTACTGCGCATGCTCTGAAAACCCATGTTATTTTTTGACTAGAATGATTCCACGTTTCGTTAACATAGGTGAGATAGGGCCGCTGGGTATCCAGTACTAAATGATCGAAGTGTGGGTCAGGCGGTGAGTATGTAATAATTCGCGAAGTAATACCAATCATAAACAGCTGCGTATGCAACTGGTAAACTTCTAATCAATTCACTCTACCGTATTATCGAGATAATAAAAAGAGTAGGTAGAATTTAAAACTACAAGCTGAAAAAAAAAACTACAATAAAGGCTATTTTCTTGCAGAAAATGACAAGAAAAATGATCATTTTGGACTTGGTACAACTAATTTTATACAAAGTTATTCAAAAATATAACTTTTTTTTTTTACAAAAACATCATTTTCTAAGATAGTGCAAGAAAACTTGTACATTTTGAAATTTTGGACTTTGGTACAAAATGCCTTGTACCATCGTATGATTATACAAAAATAACTATCTTCTCTTCGGACCAGGCATGTAACATATACGTGTAAGATTATACTTCATCGTGTTCTAATTGCTTAATGTGGTTTACCCGTTGGTTATTTTACATCTTCACCATTACAGAATGCTGTTCACCTGATTATTTGGTGATGTACTGTAACTATTTAGATTCTTGTAAAAATTATGTCAATGTTGGATTGTTTGGTAACGAACTAATTAGCCTGTCGTTCTCAATTTTAGCGTAGCCCCTCCATTTCTTGACGATTCTATTTTATAAATTACCGTTCATTCTTTGGATGACCTTGCCCTTTTTATAAGCTTTTATTCTACTCACTACTGCGGTTTTGAAATATACCAATACTACAGCCAACCTTCCGCAACGAAATAATATTCATTTCGCATGAAGCAAAAGCCAGAAAAAAAATAAAAGCTTATCTTTTAAAAATTCGTTTTTTTAAATCAAATTGAACAAATCAACCCATAATTGAAAGAACATTATGAGCGACAAAACTGAAATTGTTTTTGGTTAACCTCAAAAGCAAGTAATTTAAGGGTTTTTTTATGCATTAGGTGCTAATTTCAATGGGAGTTTTGTTGATCAGTTTGATTTCTTCATAGGATAGTCGTAATGTCTCAGTTCATAATTTTACATAATGATATCTCTCACAGTTTCACTCTTTGTAGGGGTGAAAATGCTTAACTGACTGAACGATGTTTTCTTTGAATGACTAAGATTTTTAATGTTATTTTAAGTGTCATTATTATCTCTATTTGATCTGTTACACGTCGAGTGGTTAACCAGAAAATTAACATGCCATTCACATACGCGCTCTCACTCATTACTGTTCATGTCCATTTGCATATTCTATTTGACGATGGTTAGAACATACTCCCACGCTACAAACTATTTCTTTCTATTATTTTGTCATTACTGTTTCTCTCCACCGGTGTAAATAATACGACTATATAACATAATTAATTATGTAATATTATCTGATAGGTATCACGTTGGTTTTAATTTCTTATTCATGTTAATCAATCAAACATGTTTTGGTCAAGTCTATTTTGCCTTACGCACTGTGCTATGCCCCTCTTGCTCACTACATTAATTTTCACAAAGTTCACTCTCAACGTTGGCCGCGGTATTAAAAGTCTGGCTGTCACTTCCATAATTGCATACTCAGTATTAAAACTATACATACCCTTCATGTCTTTATCACTCTCATCAGATATCTGTGAGGGCAGAATGCAAGACTCACGTCCGAATGCAAGAATAATACTCGAGTACTAACTGATTACGATTAACTAAATATGGTTTGCCGGAACTTTAATTACAGTAAGAATGTGAAAAAACTTTTCAGATCAGTACTTATAGGTACCTCACAGAAATACGAACTTCTTCTCACTAACATATTCAAGAATTTCGTACATAAGAATCGTCGTTGTTTACTAACGAGAAATAATTATGATAATAAGTTCTTAAAATGTATGTAAGAATTTCTGAAGTAGGTATCTAGGTATCCTTTTTGAATTCGGTCTTTAAACTTTGCTATACAATAATACTCCGACTTATCCAACCTCAGCTTTCGTAAAAATCAGAGTTAATCAAATGTCCACTTCCTTCTCTCCTTCCTTTTCACTCTTCGTCACCAATTACAGATATATTATTTTTCAATACGTGATTAAATAGAAATAGCCTAAATAAGGGATAACAGACTTATTTCCCCCTTAGTCATCTCTATAATTATGTGGTGTTTCGTGGCATACCTTGATGATTTTTTTGTTTGCATTGGTTTTCAACGAGGAAATACAGTAATACCTTGACTACCTTACCCTTTTCCGACTAGCACCATTCTCTTCGGTCTCCTCTGTCAAGTAACGTAGATGAATTACTGTATATTTTTGAAAATTGAAATGTTTTTAAATCATTATTTTACAGTGCAGTATTCAATAATTTATTGTAAAGTACATCTATTGTTTCACTTGAACAATGGAGCTTGTCACAGAACTCAATTTCTTTTTCACTAACCCCAGTAACTCTTGGGTAGACTACGCTATTGTGACTTTTTGATGTGTAAACATCTTAGTGCTTGTTTATGGTAGGAGCTAAACGAGAATTGCAATCGTCAGATTCGCGTAACTGTAACTCTTACAATTTGTAACTCTAATTTGAGTGCATTGCATGATATGTGGGTGTGTGGTTGTGTGTGTGCACAATGCATTGGAGTCGCATACAACCCCACTATTATTATGTTTACATATGAATACTTCGTGGGTAAAGCCCAAGCGGAAATCACGCATTTTCTTGATTTGGTAGTTCAACTTTTTCTTTCAGAACATACTTGCGTAGAATTGTGCGTTGCGTTATTTATATCATTTATATCTATGTATTAGGTAACCTAACTAAAAATAAATTATGATAATTTTTTTCCAAGCATTCAGTCTAGTAAATAGATAGAAAAACGTAGGGAACAAACTTAAAAAAATAGCAGGTTTGAAAACCTGCTAAAAATGAAGTCTCTCCCCCACATCAAAGAAACATTATTTTAATATATAATATTTTGTGATTGAAAAACCAAATTTGCTAACTAATCGATTGTGGTTTTATCTCTAAGGGGGTGTTGAAACCTCGTCCCTCACAAAATAATATTAAAGCACACAACTGGTGAGGAATTTGGTTCGTCAGTGAACTGCAGAATAAATTTGCCGGTTCATTAAAATATTGTTTTTAAAAGGAGAAAAATTGTATATATCTATTAATTATTTTTGCGTTCATCATACCTTAAAAAAAATCTACTATTATTTTTATTATTTATTATTATTTATTTATTATTATTATTATTATTATTATTATTTATTCTTCTTTTCTTTATTTTTTTTTGTAAATCACTTGCTACTTTTTGCTTTGCACCTAACATTCGCCAAATGAAATGAAAAATTTTTTGGCTTTGTGGAATACCTTGTCGTGAGAGATATTCACACTAGAAGGTTTTCAATAGTATTTTGCGTGTTTTGCCACTTCATACGGTTAAGTATGGGAGAGCCAAATCCTCGGCGAACACTGGAGATTTTTGAGCCAGTTCTGAGAGTTTATATACAGAATTTGGCACACGCACTCAGACACACATGCACACGTACATGTACGTAATTATGTCATGCGTTACGTCATTTCTTGCCTCTGTTGAGGTGATAAGAAACGACGCAGCACATTTGGTACTGGGCTGTGACATCACCGAGATCATTATTAGGTAATTGATCTCAGCCCGTGCAATGTATCTTACCTGTACGTACATATAGGTACAAACATACAAACGCACCAGTGTAAATTTGTTTAACGTCATAAAGACGATTATTGCCAGCCTTTGGGCGACGACTGTTGTCAAGGGGTGCAAGCCCCTATTACCTAATACGAGTATTGTCCCCACAGCTACTCCCCCCAGTTTTCGCGCCGCAAAAATGATAAGTCGCGTGCCTGGGGGGACTTATTGAGTCTTACTGCTGTCTCTGGTCCTTCTCCCATTTGGCCAGAGCTGATCCTACCGTGGCACCTACACACTCATAAGACATCTTACGAGTGTTGAATCTAGCCTGGTAGGATTCCCGGCTTTGTTGCCCCCTACGTCTGGGCAGTCGGTTTTGTTGTGCCGGACGAGTGTAAGGATGGGGATGGTGTGGAGGTGGAGGACCAGACAGGGTTTTCGGTTTTGACCGGATGAACATCATGGAGTTTGATGTCCCCGATGGTCTGTAGGCTAGACCAAAGGTGGGACAAGGGTGCGTTTGAGGCACCTCTTCCACCGGGAGTTGCCTCTTCACCTCCAATGCCATCAGGGTTGAAGACTCCGAGGGTGGGTTCTTCACTCTCAGTGTCTTCTCCAGGGACTTTGGCAGTGAGATGAGGGCAGGAAGGGGTGCGGACATCATTTTTACGATGTCCACAGCCGAGGTCGTGTCCATCAATAGTTCATTTTCAATCCTTTCGATTTCCTTTTCTCGTTCCATCTGTTTCTTAGTCTTTACAGGCTGAGGTACAGGAGGAACTACAAATTGGAAGTCTGGGGTTGAAAATGGCGTGTTGGTTGGGAACAACATAAGGAAGGAAAGAACAAAAATATTGGAAAAAGGAAAGAAAAATGGTAGAAATTTCGGCGTGTTAAATTGTCAACAGCAGAAAGGCGAGTGAAAAATGTTGCGAAAATATTTTTCAATCACAGCTTTATTCCAAGTCATTATCTCATTTCAGACATGTTCGGAGGGGATAGTGCATCAAATATTCTTTTGCTGAAAAGTTTTCCTGTCAAAATCTGTTAAGTACAACATAGTTAAGCATGTTTGAATTTTCGTGTTTTTGAAATTTTGTATCTCACAAAGGAATGCACTCTTTGTTTTTGACGTCACGATCTATTGACTGTTTTGTTATCTGAATATTTGTCAATAGAAACACGTTGCGATGTTTCCTTCCGTATCACTTGTGGGTTTGTTTATTCGTGTCGTATTTTATTTGCACGCATTTATTCTCTGCTTATGTGCGGAATTTCTTTTGGTATAAATATTCCCAGATTCTCGTGGGTATTTTATGCAGGTTTGCAGATTTTGTGGCATATATTAATTTTTGTGAATATTTTTAGTTTCTCCTTGCCAATCTCTCGGATTTTTGAGTTGGAATCTGGTTTTTTCACTTTTTGCTGCCAAGGGGCCTGCCTCTTTTTTGTGGGCATAAGGTGGCTGATGGATTGTAATGTATTTTAACGATCTCATCACTAAACTTCACCATTTTCTTTGTTTTTGTTTTGACTGGTTTGTCCTCAACTTTTTGTGGTTGTGTGATATTGGACTGTGCAGTCTATTTTTCTTCTTCTATTTTCCTTTCTGTCATCTTCCTTGTTGCTCTTTGGAGCATTTTTCTTGTTGTTTATAAGGTACGCAGGTTTCAATCTATCAATTGAAATTGTTTTTTCTTCACCTGCGATTAGTATCACGAAATTCTTGTCGTCTCGTGATACAACCTTATAAGGACCATCGTATGATTTCTCCAACAAAGATCTTATTTTTTCATCTCTGACAAACACATGAGAAGTTGTGGCCAAGTGTTTGGAGACATAAATCTTTGGTTGGCCATGAGGAGCTGCCTGTTTCAAAAAACTGTTAGCATCAGTCTGTATGTTTTGGACAAGCGTTTCGGGACTAATTTCTTTCGAGTGGATGAAAAAGTCCCCTGGTAGGCGTAGCTCTTTGCCTAGCGCCAACTGCGCCGCAGAGTGACCTGTGTCCGTTTGAAGAGCAGATCGAAGGCCCAAGAGGATGGTTGGTAGTATGTCAACCCATCTCTTGGTGTCGCAAGCCATGATGGAGGCTTTCAAAGCTCTGTGCCATCGCTCAACTTTACCGTTTGCTTGAGGATGGTAAGCTGTGGTGTGATTGTGTTGTGCACCAAGTTTCTTAGACAGCTCTTGGAAGAGCGATCTTTCAAATTGGCGACCCTGGTCCGTGATGATGACTTCAGGTACACCATAGCGGGCAATCCAGGTGTAGTATAACCTGGCAGCTACCGTGGGAGCTGTCATCTCGTAGAGAGGAACTGCCTCTGGCCATCGAGTTGCTCTATTGATCATTGTCAACAGGTATCTGTGTCCTTGGGATGGGGTAATGGACCCACCAAGTCTATGTGTATCGTTTTAAACCGCTCCGTTTGTATGAAAGATTTAAGAGGCGAACGAGTGTGTCTTCCTACTTTGGACTCTTGGCAATTCAGGCAACTGCGAGCCTATTTGTTGCAGTCGGACTTCATTCGAGGCCAAACAAATCTTGATGCTACTAATTCAGCAGTGCATTTTGGTCCAGGGTGCGATAGATTGTGCACACTACTGAAAGCCAATTTGCGATACTTTGTCAGCAGGAATGGCCTATTCTTGCCTGTACTAATGTCGCATGTTAGTAGAACATTAGTATCAGGGATTTTCCTTTGTCTCAATTTGAGAGCTGTGTCATCGTTCAACAACAGTTCTTGCAATTCTGCATCCCTTAACTGTTCTTTAGCTATTTCAACGTAAGGTAATTGAGACGGTGCCAAGATGGCTTCGATCCTACTAAGAGCATCAGCTGGTGTGTTGAGTTCTCCACTTATATGCTGGATGTCTGTAGTCAACTGTCCTATATAGTTCAATTGTTGAGCTCCTCTTGGGGAAGCTGGTTCTGTCTTTTGCGTGAAGGCATGTGTTACGGGTTTATGATCTGTATACACAGTGAAACATCTACCCTCTAATTGGTGCCTGAAATGCTTCAACGCAGCAAATATTCCCAGTAAATCCCTTTCGTATGTGCTGTAATTCTTTTCTGTTTTTGATAGCTTTCTGGAAAAGAAAGCAAGCGGTAACTTCTTGTCATTGTCCTTTTGGTACAGTGTTGCACCAATAGCAAAGTCAGATGCATCAGTTGCGACACATAACGGCAGACTTTCATCTGGGTGAGCTAGTAGAGTTGCATTTGCCAGTGTTTCTTTGATGTTTTCAAAGGCTTTTTCAGCTTCTACTGTCCAATCGAGTGGAGTCTTATCTTTCTTTTTATTTGTTTTGATCAATGCAAACAGCTTACTTTGTTCGGCTGCAGCGTTTTTAATGCAACGTCTGTAGAAATTCACCATCCCCAAGAAGCGTCTGAGTTCTGCAACGTTTGAGGGTTTTGGGAATTTCAATATGGGCTCTACCTTAGTCTTCAGAGGGGAAATGCCTTCGGTTGAGACTTGATAGCTGAGAAAGTCAATTTTGGTTTGTTTGTATAAACTTTTTCCAACATTGATGTTAAATCCAGCAGCGTGTATACACTGAACGATGGCTCTTACATTCTTCTTGTGCTGTTGCTCACCGCCTTCTGAGCAAATGCATATGTCATCCAAATATGCATAAGCAAATGGCAAATCCATAAACAGTCCATTGATGAATCTCTGGAAAGTTTGTGCGGAGTCCAAACAGCATTCGAAGGTATTCGAATAAACCAAAGGGGGTTATTACCGCTGTCTTTGGAATGTCCTGTTCAGCCATTGGAATTTTGTGGAATGCCCAGTTGATGTCGATTTTTGTGAACATCGTTTTACCCTTCATATTCGCGTTGAAGTCCATTATGTTTGGGACTGGATAGCGATCAGGAACTGTTTTGGCATTTAAGGCTCTGTAGTCTCCAACAATACGCCACTCTCCACTTGCTTTTTTTGTCATGTGGATCGGGGAACTCCATGAGCTTTTCGAGGGGTGGCATATGCCTTCCCCTATTATGCGATCATAGTATTCCCGTGCTGCTTTGAGTTTATCAAGCAGTAGCCTGCGGGCTCTAGAATGGCAAGGCGGTCCTTTAGTTTCTATGTAATGAACTGTGTCATGCTTATAGGTCGGATGCCTGCGAATCGATGGTTGAGTGATTCCAGGATAGTCTGACAGAATCCGTAGGAATTGTTTATCGACTTTAGTGCAGCTGGATATGTTGGTGTCCAGTTGGTACGCTAGCATTTTGCCTTGTACCCATAGACTGGTATTGTTGTCTATGATCTTTCCATTTTTGAGGTCGATGACTAGGCCATAGTGCACGAGAAAATCTGCGCCCAGGATCGGAGATGGAACATCCGCAATTGTGAAGGACCACGTCATGTCTCTTCGCAAACCGATGCTTACTTTGCTGGATTCTATTCCGTAAGCTGGAAGGTTTTGACCATTCACAGTTTGGAGGTAGTATTTCGGAGGAAATGCCTTTTGGTTTTTACTTACTGGCAAAATGCTCAAGTCAACACCTGAGTCTATAAAATGATGTCTCCAGTTTGTCCTGTCCTTGATGAACAGGCAGCGTGAATACTTTTTTGAGGGATCTTCAGCCACATACACAACCCCTCTTTCTAGTTTGACAGCTTACTGTACGTTTTTCCCCACCATTGGCATCTGTTGTTGCACTTGGTGGCCTCCACGCCAAATCTATTATGGAAGAAGCAGGATTTATTATCCCAGTTTTGAGACCAGGATTTGGGGGATGATGTTCTTCTAGGGGGAGTTGGACTCTGACCCCTGGTAGAATTGCTCTTTCAGTCTCTGGACCTGGATTTTCTATCGTTATTTGTGTTATTGCTCCTGCTTTTCGAGTGGTTATTACTTCTACCATTTCTTGAATTGTTGTTATTACTCTTCTTCTTTATTTCGCTAGTCAGCTGAGCTATTTGGGCTCTAAGCTGAGCTAGTTCTCCGGTCTCTGCCAATACTGTACAAATCGAGGATGCTGATCTCGAATGATCTAGTGCACTATCGGCACTCTTTGCTAGGAAGTCTAGGTCCTCGGAATTGTTGATTACCATGGTACCCACAGCTGCCAGACACTTTACAACATGTTGGGGCAGTTGTTTACAGAACTGGTTCCCAATGACCGATGGCGATACGATGTTATCGGCCTTTTGTCTTAATTTGGCCATGAAAATGGAGGGTTTATCATCTCCCATCTTCATTCCACCCAAGACATCATCTATTATTTGGTTTTGGGTTTTACCAAACACATTTCGAATTTTCTTGCAGAACCAACTGTACTTATCTGCTTCCGCCAGAGGGCATTCCATGATATCCGGAATGCGGCATATTATTTCTGCGGGCATGCTGCTGCAAATGTGCGAATATTTCTGGTCATTTTGCAACTTTTCTGTTCTAAAACGACCTTCAATTAGAGTCAACCAGAGTTCTACCTCATTTGGTAAAAATTCTGGAATCTCTATCCTCCGCCTTTGGATCGCAGGGTTCTGCAGAGTCTGCATCTGCAACAGCTGTAGTAGCTGTGCAAGTACTTTGGGGGTCAGCTGTGGCTGTTCACCTCCACCTGTTCCCGGCTGATTCGATGTCGGGTTTGTCGTATTTCCATTTCTGTTAGGGATTGTAATCTGCTGCTTCTCTGTTGAGTTGTTTTTGGGAAAAATTCCACCAGATTCCGTCGGTTGTCGGTCTGGGTTTGAAGGGTTAGAGTCTTGGCTCAATAGACGACCACTTCTGAGGGTGCGAGCTGTTGTCTCGTTTGGGTTGACTACAGCTCCCAAAAACTCAAGGCTTCTGGCCTCTGGATTAGTTTTTGTTTCTCTAGAGTTTCAAAGACTTCAGAGTCTCTGGTCAAAGCTGGAGGAGTTGGCGGATGAGGGCAACTTTGTTCCTCCAGGTCTACTTCTCTTAGTTCCCTTCCGGCAAATATATTTGGAAGGGGGGGTTTAATTTCCCACTTTTAAAGTCAGACCTCTGCTTCGACAGTCAAAGGTGTCTAGGTCTGTGAAAAAATTTGTATCACAAGCGAGTAACTCGCCAGCTCACCGCACCTAGTTTTAGAATTAGCACAACGCGCCTTGACACCCACAACGTAGCCAAAAAATCACATCGGGGTCACCACTGTGGAATACCTTGTCGTGAGAGATATTCACACTAGAAGGTTTTCAACAGTATTTTGCGTATTCTGCCACTTCATATGGTTAAGTATGGGAGAGCCAAATCCTTGGCGTACACTGGCGATTTTTGAGCCGGTTCTGAGAGTTTATATAGAATTTGGCACATGCACACAGACACACATGCATACGTACATATACGTAATTATGTCATGTGTTACGTCATTTCTTGCCTCTGTTGAGGTGATAAGAAATGACGCAGCATGTTTGGTACTGGGCTGTGACATCACCGAGATCGTTATCAGGTAATTGATCTCGGCCCGTGCAATGTATCTTACCTGTACGTACGTACAGGTACAAACATACAAACGCACCAGTGTAAATTTGTTTAACGTCATAAAGACGATTATTTCCAGCCTTTGGGCGGCGACTGTCGTCGAGGGGTGTGAGTCCCTATTACCTTATGAGTATTGTCCCCACAGGCTTGAATAAATAATTTTTCTGAAATACTGGCATACTATTTCTTCTGTTTTCTTTCCATATATTTCAGTTAATTCAAAACAATATAATATTTTTTTCTCTGCTTTTTTTTTATATATATATATGTAATAATAATAATAAACGATGACATTTTTCAAGCACGAAGTTTTTTTTTTCCCTAAGTATAACAAAAAATATGTTTTTTTCCTCATCTTCATTTCTTTTTTTCGCATTCGACAAACGTACTTTTTGTTTTTCACAAAAGCAGACTAAGGAAAAAATAAAAAATAAAAAAGGTTCTGGAGCGAGGAAAACGGAAAAACGGAAACAATTTTTCGAGCGAATTTTTCAAAATCGCGAATCTGAAATTTATTCGAAAATACGACTATTTTTGTCCCTTATTTTGTTCCATTTTCCTGTTTTTTTTTGTTTTTTTTTTTGATTTTTTTTTCCGAATAAATTCATTTAAACGTGACCTACTTTTGATAGTTTGTTTTCAAATGATAAATATTAGCTGCGAAAATTTTGTTATGAATGTTACTCTTTTGGTGTGGGAATATTTGAGAAAAAATTCTCGAAGGTGAAATTGAAAATTCATAAATTTCATCTCCGTTCACGGTAAACAGGAATGAAAATTAAAAAAATTTTCATTTTGAAAGGCAGAATTATGGCTGCCTGGAATGGATTAATTGAACGTTCGTAGAATTGTTGCTTTTAAAGTCTTTATTCTGCCTGCGATACGAGGATTTTCGCTGTTGTTGTAAAATGCAGAAAAGATGCGAAGGAATTTATTCTTTTATTTTTTTTTCCTTGGCGCCTCTGACCGAATCAAGTGGTACGGGAACAAATTTACGATTTAAACACCTCTGTACTCGATCATAAAACTGCCTAAAAATTTTCCCATGATTACTCAACGAAGGTGCTCAAGAAAATATTTCAAAAGTATCTCTATTTATAAGATGTCTGTGTATTGGAAAAATTGGTGCAGTATTAGTCGTGTTGTATTCGGCACGACAGTACTACCTTGCAATTTCTAATTCTAGACAAATTCCGTTAATTTCTTATCAGTATATTGAAATGAAACTCATCATGAAATGAAGTTGTGAGCTGGCTCAAGTGCAAGATCACAACTATGATAATCATAATCTAGGTTTGGTTCTAGGTCTTGCATCAATACTCAACCTTGGTTTTAGTCTTACTCTGCGAAATCTTGATCTTGTTTTTAGTCTTACTCAGAAGCGCTTATTTTTTTTTCATATATAGTCTAATATCGATCTTAGTATCGGTATTGTGTATGAAATTTTTACTATTATGAATTGCTGAATTGAACCTACCATTCAAGTCTTTCTAAAACACATGAGATTCTTACCTTAACAGTTACACACAAACACCTGTTGATGTTGTTCCAATAAGGAAAAAGAAGAAAAGACCAAATTCTCAGTAGATACCTACTGAAACCTATATTTCCTATTCTATAATACGACCAATAATTGTAATAGGTCCATGTCGCTGGTTCCTCAACTGATGCAGATCTCAATCAGAACATACTAATTTGTTTGTGCACGTTTGTGCTCAAATTTTCGTCTTTTTGCTCAATTCCATGAGAAGTTTCTAGCAAAACAAAAAAAGTAGATCAGTGAGGAGCCAGAGACATGTAACCCCCAAAATTAAATTTTCTCTTCCAGTTAGTACCATTTGTTTATGCTTTGTTTGTGCATATTTGTGCACAAATTATCGTCATTTATGCTCAAATCACCAATGTCTCAGAGAGGTTTGAAGTTTTATATTAGATTTTGAAAATGGTCCGATTTTGATGAAACTGGTACCAGTTGTTTGTGTTTCGATTGTGCTTCAAGAATATACCACTCACAACATTTCAATTTCACCCTGTGAACCCCTACATAATATAAACTGTGTATAAGGGGGTTAAAATTCAAAATGATCTTATTATGTTGAAAAAGTTATCATTTATTTGTGCATATTTTTGCTCAATTCCATGAGAAGTTATTAGCAAAACAAAAAAAATAGGTCAGTGAGGAACCAGAGATATAGAGCCCCCCAATTAAAAATTTCGTAACTCAATTCATACCTTTTGTTTTTCCTTTGATTGTGCTTCAAGAATATACCACCTACAACATTTTAATTCTACTCTGTCAACCCCTATGTAATATAAACTATGTATGAAGGGACAAAAATTCAATATGGTCCTGTTAAGTGGAAAATGATATCAATTGTTTAGTTCAACTTCACCACGCCCCGTTTTCGAATTTTGATATGAAAATTTTTTCCTAATCTTGTTGCTTTTATCAGTCCTAATTAATTTCAGTTTACGTTGGTGTCATTTAAGCAAATTTTGTTTCGCTAACATAAAAATTCAAGACACCGATGAAAAAAACGAAGGGTGACAAGGATAAAAGAACAATTTGTAAATATGTAATGAGAAGTGGCTAGAAACCTATATGAAATGGTAAAAACAAATTCTTGCCAGCAGCCAAACTCTACCAACAAAACAGGTTTTCAAAAGCCATGAGAATTTTAATAAAAATATTAACTAATATCATTATTTAATCATAAAAAGGGAGAAGAATGAAAACTTTTAAGAAACTAAAAAAAATTAACAGCAATTTTAAGGATGATTTTTCTAAACAATGGCACAATTTTGCTAGTTGAATTAATCACTCATTCATTGTCAAATGTGGGGATGTTTCCCTCTTTGCCACCCTCAGGGCTTGGCCCTGCGTCAACAGACGGGTCGCAGACCCATACTAATTGTGCATTGCACGTAAAACAAATTACATCGTCTGTATACACTCATACAGACAATGCGTTTCTGTGTTTACCGTGAGGTGGTAAACTGAGGCAAGTGAGTATGTAATATTTACATACTCACTGACAGTATATGTGCTGCGGTCCGTATAAGGTACCGCCTTGCCTTTGGACAATTGCCTCAGTTAGGAAGTACGCTTAGTGTACAGTTAGGCATCTTAAACTGGCTGGCTACCGGTACCGAGAAATAATTTGGTTGCCCCGCACGTAAACCACTGTCTCCCTCAAAGGTTCCATGAACCCTGTGTAGGTAGCATCTACCTACACCAAACAAGCCACAGAGGTGACCTCAACGTTCCTACAGTGGTTCAGGCGTGAAAATGCTCGACAAGCGAGAAATTGCTCTGCTGATAAGTGCAGCTTGGACGCGACTTTTTCATTGGCTAGAAATAGCTGATGTGACTTAGGTGACTATTAGTCTTAACAGATAGTGGGAAATTTACCCCCCCCCCCCGTATCAAATAAATGTTGCCCATAACCAGACGGGTCAACAAACTCTCGGTAGAACACGCATAAAAAATTGGCTAGATAGGAAATAGTCCTACAATAATTTCTGTTACAAATTCGGTTAAGCTGGATTTCCAAAAATTAAGAAACGGAAAAATAATAAGAAAAATAATGCTGAAAAACGACTAAACTAAAATTCCTGGAACTTCAAACGAAAATCCAGAGGAAAAAGAACGTAGGTTATTGGCTGAGAAACAAGCTCAGATAGAAAAAGAGCTGTTTGATCAATACATGAAAGAGATTGTAGCCAAGGCAATATCGGAATACGACAAAAGGAAAGTCGAGGAAAATGCCAAAAACACACTCAAAAAACGGATCCAACTACCAGAGTTTCTCCCAAAGGATGTAGAAACCTGGTTTATACAACTGACCAGCTGTTTCCGACTCGAGGAGATTCCTCAAGAGCATAGATACAGGCAATTATGTGGAAACATGCCTGCACAAATCATAAAAGCTTGTCCTGACATCATGGAATGTCCTGACGAAGCAGAAGATTCGTACAGTTGGTTCTAGAACAAAATAAGAATTGCATTTGGCATAACTGCTCGAGAGGAAATTTGAGAACTGATGAGAGGAATGTCCATTGGAGATGACAAGCTTACAGTATTCATGGCCAAACTTATGAAAAAAGGGGATAACCATGTATCACCCTTGGTAATAGCTGACCGATTTTGCCAACAACTACCTACATCAGTTGTGCAATCACTTGGAGCTTTAAATCTTACAAATGCTACCAGTGATGAGGCATTAATAAATTTGGCTAAAGCTGCTGAACAGGCACTGGAATATACAGGTAAAACTGCAATTAGTGCCATCTCAGTAGAAAAATCCGAAATAGAGGAACTTAGAGCCAAAATTGCTGCTTTGAAAATGGAAAATAAAAATAACGCCAACAGCGGCAATGGAAATCGTAACAGCCATTCTAAACACTAAAATTGGCGAGAACGAGACACAAGATCTCGTGACCGCAGAAATAATAGCAGAAAAAAAACCCTGGCAGAACACCACCATGGTCTAAATCTAGACCCAAATATAAAAATCCGAATTGGCGTGAAGACTATTGCTTCCACCACAATAAATGGGGAGAAAATGCTAGGACTTATAAAATCACCTGCCGATTCTATGCCAAAAAGATGATCAAGGACGAGAAAAAGAAAAAAGAATTGCTCTCTGAATTGGACAAGATTAGAGACAATCAAAAATCTCCCAATACATCAAACTAGAGAGAGGGGTTGTATCAGCGGCAACCAACCCCTCAGATAACTACTCTTGCCGCCTGTTCATACAGGACAGGTCAAAAAGGAGAGAATTTCTTGCTGACTCAGACACAGATATAAGCTTACTGACAGCAAAAATTAAGCATAAGAATAATACTCCAAAATCCCAACTAAATGTAGGAGATAACCATAGTTTCTCTGCATATGGAATTAAAAAATGCAAAGTAAATATAGGTTTTAATAAACCTATGAAATGGGCTTTCACCATAGCTGATGTCAAATACCCTATATTAGGAGCAGATTTCTTAGCCTATTATGGACTATTGATTGATCTTAAAAATAAATAATTAATAGATTCCACAACCCGTGAACATATAAAAGGAAAAACCAAAAATTATCAAATAATTAATATAATTAATGCGTGCACGCAATCAAATGATAAATTTGTCAATATATTGACAGATTTTCCTGTTATCACCGAACCAACTTTTAATCCAAATCCCACATATAAACATGACACAGTTCATATAATAGAAACTGTAGGACAACCCTGTGTAGCAAAAGCAAGACGCTTAGCTTCAGATAGATTAAAAGTGGCTATGGATGCATTTGATTGAATGGTAAAAGAAGGACTTTGTAGACCCTTAAATAGCTCATGAAGCTCACCCATTCATATCATCCCTAAGCCAGGTGGAAAATGGCGAGTAGTAGGTGACTACAGACGCCTAAATGCCCAAACCAAACCAGATAGATATCCAGTTCCTAATATCATGGATTTTAATATAAACATAAAAGGAAAAGATCTATTTACCAAAATTGATATTAATTGGGCTTACATCCAGATACCTATGGCTAAAAGCCATATTGAAAAAATGGCACTAATAACCCCATTCAGCCTCTTCGAATATCTTCGAATGTCATTTGGATTAAGAAATTCTGCACAGACATTCCAGCAATTCATAAATGGTGTATTGAGAGACATACCATATGCCTATGCATACATAGATGATATCTGCATATGCTCCAGTGGAGGCATTGAAGTGCACGAGAAGAAAGTGAGAATCGTATTACAGTGTCTGCACGCTGCCAGTTTAACTATCAATCCCGGTAAATGCGAATATGCAAAGCCAAATATTGATTTTCTCGGGTACAACTTTACTTCCGCCGGAATTGTCCCTCAAAAAGTCTGGGTTGAGCCAATAATAAATTTCCCTAAACCAAAAACAGTCGCTGAATTAAGACAGTTTTTAGGGATGACAAACTTCTATTGACGTTGCATAAAAAATGCAGCGGCCGAACAAGGCAAATTATTCGATTTGATTAAAACAAATAAAAAATGCTACAAAACTCCTTTCATATGAACAGAAAAAGCCAATTTAGCATTTGACAAAGTCAAAAATATGCTAGCTAACGCGACATTATTAGCTCACCCAGATGACAGTCTGCCATTATGCCTAGCAACAGACGCATCAAACTTTGCAATTGGTGCAACATTGTACCAAATTGATAATGATCAAAACCAGCCTTTAGCATTTTTCTCGAGGAAACTATCAAAGGCTGAGAAAAATTATAGCACGTACGACAGGGAGCTATTGGCAATAAATGCTGCAATCAGGCACTTTAGACATAATGTAGAAGGTAGAACTTATACGGTGTATACAGACCACCTACCTATCACACATGCATTCCTGCAGAGAGCAGAACATGTATCGCCAAGGCAAATGAGACACTTAGAATTCATAGGCCAATTTACAACAGACATCAGATATATAAAAGGTGAATTAAATACACCCGCTGATGCTCTGAGCCCAATAGAATCTGTCTCAGTGCCATCTCAGTTGCCCTACGCTGAAATAGCCACTGAATAGCTAGGGGATGAAGAATTATTAAAATTGATATCTTCAGACAAATCAACTCTACAACTGAGACAAAAAAGACTCCCTGGCACAAAAATTATGTTAACATGTGATGTGTCCCAAGGTCAAGAACGACCCTACATTCCACAAAAATATAGGAAAATGCCGTTCGACAGTGTTCATAATTTATCACACACTGGACCTAGGAGTACGACCAAATTAATGACCTTGTGATTTGTATGGCCCAATATAAAAAAAGATTGCAATAACTGGACCCGTGCTTGTCTAAATTGCCAAAAATCTAAAATTGGCAGACACACGAAATCGAAACTTGGGAAATTCAGACATACTGACAGATTTAAACACATTCATGTAGACTTAGTTGGTCCATTACCACCTTCTTGTGGCTACAAGTATCTGTTAACCATTATAGACCGAGCTACTTGCTGGTCTGAAGCAATCCCACTTACGGAAATGTCAGCCCCAACAGTGGCTACAGAAATGGATTGCTAGATATGGTGTGCCCCAAAGAATAACAACAGACCAAGGTCGATAATTGGAAAGACAAATATTCAACGAGCTAATAAAGACCTTGAGTGCTAAACACTGGTCCACCACCACTTACCACTCACAATCTAATGGGAAAGTGGAAAGGTGGCATAGGGCTCTAAAAGCCTCAATTATGGCACACGACACAAAAAGATGGATTGATAGGATACCAACCATTTTATTAGGCCTCTGATCAGCCTTGCAAACAGATACTGACATTGCAAGGAAAATTATATGGATACTGACATAAACGCAGTCAAAGATTCACAAGAAATTGTCGAACAAAATACCGACACTCAAAAGTTACAAACACAGCCAGAAATAGTACAAGAAATGCATAGCGATGTACTCAAACCAAATGTGGAAAAAATGGCTGAAAAAACCAAATGCAAAAAAGTTGTCAAATTTGATGACAATGTACAAAAATATTACTACGATCCAAAAGCACCTAAAAAGCCTAACAAAAGAGGCAGGCCTAAAGGTAGTTATAAAAAACGAAACTAAATTCCGAGTCGTAGATCAGAAAGGTTAGCTCAACACCAAAATAGCTAAACCAAAACATGATCACAAATGCAAAATTCACTCATACGAAAACCACCAAATTCCCAAATCATATAAAAATAAATGGTTATAAAAAAGCAAAATAAAATTTATCCACCATTAACTCCTGCATCAAAATATAGCAGAAGGTTAAACAAAAATAAAAACATCAAAAAATGGTCATAAAAATCAAAAATAAATCTTCCGCCTCTAGGATTCGAACCTAGACGCAGAGAAGAAAAATGTGAAAATAAATCTGCTTGAAAATAAAACATCCATGGTGAAATTCAAAATAAATTCACGTGCGTTTTTATAAAAACAGAAATCAGCTGACAAACAATTAGAAACGGTGCAACTGCAATGACACACATCCTTATCGCAGAACATACCACAACGTACGTTGCGATAAGGATATCGCACCACTGTTCCTTATCGCATTGACCTATATAAATGAACAAAGTTCATTCACATGAATACGTTGACCCACATGAAAGCACGTGGTAATTTAAATCAACTAATTTTTCTCATAGAAACTTCTATGTGGGAATTTCTTAATGGTGGGAAAATACTAAATCTTTTATACTGAGATGAATTATGATAAACTCGACGACAAATTCGTACCAAATGAAACATCCAAGAGCGATACACAAATAATTTGTTTGTCTATTACGCTCCGAGCATCATCGCATTCTGTATTCTTAAAAATTGTTCAATTCTAACACCTATTTCTGTGCTGAAAAATTGCTTTTGAAAATTTCTCATTTTCCATTTGTTGTAACTGACATTTGCATTCCACTAAAAATGTCTCCCACCTCTGAACCTTTGCTCAACTATGAGGAAGCCCTCCTCGCAGAAGAGCAGGAATAGAACAATCAGGGGCATGACATCATGCTTTCCCAACTTTCTTTTTCAGCGAGCAATCTTGCTTTGAATTCCACCCTGAGGCCAGAGGTCAGTTCAGTCATAGCTGAAATGACCCAACCTCTTCCTCACCACCTTCCTATCGGCGAGACCTCGGATGCTTCACGATCCATGATCACCCCCATGGACGTGTACCCATCTAGGAGCATTCAGTCTTCTTACTTCGAAATCACGGTCCATAGACTGGAAACCCAACTCCAGCCTTTTGTCCAACAACGGAATTCCATTCCAAATACAAATTCCAGAAATTCCACTTAGGCGATTTGGCACAAAAATAAAAAGAAAGGAGCACGATCTCGTGCTAACTATAACCAGCGGAGGATCCTCAATTATAATACGGGGACTTTTACTGGCCATGCCTTAGGCCAAGCTCTCCACGATATCTTCTTTAGAAGATTAAGGTCTTACAGAGGATGTAATCCCACTGGACAATCTTCAGTCCAACATCCCCCCAACTTTTAGGGTATGACTGGACTTAGTCTTTTTGTATGAAAATACTAAGGAGGGAATGGCTGTGGGAACATTTCCCTCTTTGCCACCCTCAGGGCTTGGGCCTGTGTCGACAGACGGGTCGCAGACCAAAGTCCGCAACTCATACTAATTGTGCATTGCACGTAAAACGAATTACATCGTCTGTATGCACTCATACAGACGATGCGTTTCTGTGTTTACCGTGAGGTGGTAAACTGAGGCAAGTGAGTATGTAATATTTACATACTCACGGACAGTATACGTGCTGTGGTCTGTATAAGGTACCACCTTGCCTTTGGACAATTGCCTCAGTTAGGAAGTACGCTTAGTGTACGGTTAGGCATCTTAAACCGGCTGGCTACCGGTACCGAGAAATAATTTGGTTGCCCCGCACGTAAACCACTGTCTCCCTCAAAGGTTCCATAACCCCGTGTAGGTAGCATCTACCTACATCAACTATAGGTAGTTATTAAAACCAGTGAGAGTAATTGAGTATCATAAGTTATTACAGTTTTGAACGTCATGGTGAACTTTATGGAGTAAAGGACTTACCACTTAATCTTCTAAATTATGTAACACTGAAAAGGGGAGGGTTTTGATATATGACTATTTTGGTATCATTTACTGTTTTTGTTTTTTTGAAATGAAACTTCCTTGTGTACGGTAGTAAATTAAAAAACGGTCATAAAACACATCACCGTAATTACGAGAGTATGGCTTGTTCAACTCCAATTGATTCATTGAACAAAAATTAGATGGAAGTTTAACTTTAACCATGTGTTCGTCACATACCCTTTGTTTTTTTTTGTAACCTGAAATGATAAAATATACAGGTTGTTGTGTTTGTTATCCCGGATAGTTGTGAACAAACACACAAAATAAACGGACACTTTTTGTTTAACGATATTTAATACGGAATTTAAGTCACAATACTTTTCGGTTACACCTCGTCACTATTAAATTCTTATATTTAAATAACATCGCTCACTCCGCGGATAATCGTACGTAAAAACACATATATATATATACTTATCAATATCCTATCCGTTGTCGTCTCACCTCTACATAGGGTGGACTACTAACTTGATGGTGTCTAGGAACACCTACAGACTTCGAGTCCAGTGTAGCATAACTACATCGAAACTCTTCAGAAAGGCAAGTGAAGTTTTGGTGTAAATCAATTTACCAAGTGACTTCTTTTTGTGCCTAATATTGTTTACATATCACGAAAAGTACTTTATGTACATGCCAGAATAGTGCTGACAATTATGCTGACTTATTAAACGTCTGCATAACTGTTGGCCCTGTTAATTGGGTTGCTAGTGGAGGTAACGGTGAATATTTAGAGGAAATATTCGCCGTTAATTGTTGCGGAGTATTTAGGTCAGCAAATGTATTCGTCTGTCTAAATACGACGGAACACAGGTCTTATTCGAAATTTCTGCTTTGAATTGCAGTTTTTTTTCTGTTAAAAATTTGCTTGTAAAAAAATAACGAAAAAGAAGTAGGAGAAAGGAGAAATTTTTTGATAGAAAAGGTTATGTATTTTTCAATTGTTTGTCTATAATTTTATACCTGTCTACGAAAATTCATAAAAAGTAGTTAGTAGGTACAAAAAATTGTAAATTTTCCGTTTAAAATTCAAATTGACGTGGTGACGGTGTCCACATAGGAAAAATTGAATATGACTTGAGAACAAATTCTTCTGTAACGTAATAATTATATGGAGGTAACATTCGTTACAATTTACTAATCACTTCATGTTTTAGTTAATTATGCTTTTATAGTACTCGAATATTTACTCTTTAGAGTTATAGGTATGCACGATTTGATCTGTGTTATGTAAATAATGAATTCAAGTCGACGGTAAAGATCCGGTATTGAGTGGAATATAAGTACGTATGCGAAAGCGAGATTCGAGGGTAGTATTCACGAATGGAGTGTGAAAAATTGTCGGGAAAATAGTGGATAATTCATATACAAGGGTGAAAGATAAAGAGTAAGAACTAGGTAATGAAAGTATATAGTTCGTGGAAGACAAGGAAAAAAATGGTAAGGACTGTATTATGAGTTTGAGTGTATTGGAAAGAATTTGTGAGAATGTAAGTATCACGTAGTCTAACGTTCAGAAAGAGACACAATGAAAGTCGAAGCTTGAAAAAATAGTTAGTGTCAACTCGAAAAATAATAGTTCTAATATTGAACTCAAGATTTTTCATGCTTCAATGTTTGTTCCAAATTTTGTGACAGTTTATTCACGGAAAGAGGAGTAATGTAGACAGTATCCTCAAAAGAAAATTTCACATAATTCAAGAACAAATGCTTCGATTGGACAAAATCGATATGGTTTATCTCCGCATTACTATTAAGGATGGTTTAAACTCACTTTCTCTATTCTCTTATCTTAATTTGTATTCTGTGAAATAGGAAAATTTTAACTTTTAGAGAATAAATCAAAATAAGCTGTATAAACCACAACACAGTCTTTTACTTTACACAATTTTCTAAGTGTTAGGTCAAAGAGAATAAAACAGTGAGTTTAAACCGTCCTTTAACATGCGTATCGAATTTCATTACGATTGAATTTAAAGTACGTCCTGCTTCGTGTTGACAGAATTTTGTATGTAACCACATAGGTGGTACATACGTGCGCAAAGTTACAACATAGAGTACATACCAACTTACTATACCTTGAGGCAACCTGGTATATATACTTTTTGTTTAATATAAGTTAGTTGTTGTGGCACCATGGTTATGTATCTAATTTAAAAATAGTCAGTTTAGCACCAGCGTGCAACCTCAATTAATTTTAACTTGAAAATCAGGTGTTGAAAAGCTAACAGCGAGTAAATGTTTTTCAGCGCCCTCTTCTTACATATGCCTATGCCTGACTTATATTATACATAACTCCCAAAATAGCTTATGTGCGGTACCATCCCAAAATTTCATATCTGAAACATACTTAGCAGTCTCAGTCATTTCACCCTACTCGCATTTGCATGTAAAGATGTGACTCGAAAATTTTGCCATAACATATTTTTTGTTGCCCTAATCTGTTTGAACAATCATTTTGGGGCCACAAAACAAAAATTATTTAGCCTATACACTGTAGTCTACGTTAAAAATTGTACATATATCCATAGAGAAATATTATTTTGACTTTTTGATGACATTAGATTTCATTCAACTTGAAACATGAAACTATCATTGTCTCAGCTCAAATTTCCATCATCAGATAAATTTTAGCAGCAGCTTTTATGCCTTTTCTTGAAATTAGCTAAAAACGAAGCGAGGAATTACTAAATTTTTTGAGAATGATTGGTTTGTGAGACGTCTGTGCAAAACCACAACGGATAATGGTCATTAGGACGAGAGAAAGAAAACTGTTCTCGCAGATGCAATAAAGTCAATATTGAAAAAATTATAAAGTTCAATCATTATAGGAATCTTGTAATTTTAGCCCTTTTTTTTTAATATTGAAGTACACTTTAGGTACACTTTTCTTCTTTCCAGTAAGAAATAAGCAATATTATGTAAAACATTTCTTTACTGTTTTAGTGAGTTCTGTTGTTTACAAATATTAAAAAATTCTTTCCACATTTATCATACTTTCATAGTAAAAATCACAAAACTTCTCAAGTGAAGGCTTGGAACCTATTTCTACTTATAAAAAACCAATTTACAATTTAAAAATAGAATTCTCTTAAAACCAAATAGGAAATTAATCTAATCTGTAAGTAAATAAATTTTTAAATATTTTCAAATTTTTACATTTTCCTATTAGAGCTGTTCAAATATCTCTGAAAATTTATCTTGATAATACACAAGGAAACCTGCTGAAATTTTCTACCTTAGAATTATTTTATTTCAAAACTTTTCAGTTATAAAAATTAGGTAAATAAATGTTTTTCTGTTTTCAAAATCAAAACTATGGATATCGTGATGATCTATTTTATGATGTAAAATCAAAACGCATTGTGAGATGAAAGAATTATAAATGAAAAAAAACTCTAATTGGACAATGAGACTTTATCAAATTTTGAAAAACCCTAATAAAATTTGATTCGAGTTGCAAACTGTATTTATGTTACTGGACACTTTGGAAATTCTGAAGTGATATTGTTGATAGACCTTCACAGAAAGTAAGAATTAAAAAATATACCAAAAATATTGATAACATTAATAGAAATTTTAATATTTACGACTTATTATTGCTTTAGGAAACCTAAGTATTTACAATAATATCAAAATTCTTATTTCCAGATAAAAAAAAAAGTGAATTGTTTATACTAGGATTAGGAGTGCAATTTGAAAATGTAAAATGGATATAAGATTAAAATAATTCCTGATTTTATAAAACCTGTTATCTGAATAAGAGAAATATCTCACACTATACCTCTGAATTGGCTTTCAAGAAAAATTCTTCTTCAGAATTCGTAAGAAATACCCAAATTTTTGGTATCAAATTTTTCAAATCCGGAAAATATTGATTGTGGATGGTTCTCTCCCATTTCACTCGAAATCCTGTTACCAATACAAGCAGTTTATGAAGTTTTCACAGATGATATCCGGGATTAGTTCCAGAAATATTTTTACCTCAGAATAGTTAAGTAATATAAACAAAATTATTTTCGATTGTAAGCGGTAAAATCTATGAACATGCTACAGATGAGGAATCGAGAATATTTGACTGAATGGTATGAACCTGGTCGAAAAGTCGGTTTGGATATTCTTTTACTTTATCATTAGGCCTACTCATTTGTTTAACCAACATTTTGACAATTCAACTACATAAGAAAAAAAAGGAACTGTCGACTTTGATTTCTCTTTTTTTTTTTAAATGTTGGATTTAGGAATTTTTTTATTTTAAAATAACCCCAAACTATAATCCTAACATTCAACCGTTCCAAGTAAATCTTTTTATATGATCTCCATAAACGTTGATAAAGATTGAATTTTTAGCATTATTACACTGGAGTAGTAATACTTGAAATTTCACTGAGACGATGGCATCTTATTTTCAACGGTTTTTAAAACAAATCTTCTATTTTTGCTTCAACACGTTTCATGTTGGGATCATTTGGTGACTGACTGCCCACTCACAACTGTAGATTTGTGAAAGAAATTTTTTTTGTCGTTCCCAAATTTATAAAATCGGCTATTTTGAAATTTTTTTTGCAGTGCTTACAGATGATAGTTTATGATGATTGTAGACTATGGTCTTATATCTTGATAATTTATACTCGATTCAGAATACCCTCGAAGAAAGAAGATGTAGGTAGTAAAAAGAGGAGAAAGAAATTTCAAATGAAGTCGTTAGAAAGGTGACTGAAAAATTTTCGTCTATTGACGATAGAGCGGATTATTATGAAATTTTAGCTTTAGCCGGACTTGGAAATCATTGAATTTTCATTACATTCTCTCGGTGTCCCTCAATGGAAGGTGATGAGAACCGTGGCTTGGACTAATTTTGAACGAAAAGATTGTCTCATTTTTGGTCATTGTGTCTGCCAAAGGCGATCATTTTGAACGGTAAACCCGCATTTAAAAATGACACGTGGTTAAATGAGTATCTTCAAGTAAAGGCATTTACAGGAACTTGGATAAAAATAAATTTTGTCAAATAAAGAACTAAACAAAAAATAGAACCAACTTAAAAAAAAATAAATAAAAACAATGCACCAAAAAATTTCTTTTAAAATTTCTCCAGTAAGATCTAGGTCTAGAGACAGGAATTATTGAAGTTGGCGTTAATTAAAAAGGTTTGTTATAAAATTGGAAGTAATTGACGTAAGTAGAAAGCTTAGTAGCTAAAGCCAAAAAAAAGCGAAAGCTTATCTTTTTTTTTGAAGTCGGTTTTACTTTTTAAAAAAAATTTTTTTTAATGACTTCCTTTCGAGCGATAGCGGCATTGTTACTTTAAAACTAAAGATAAATTCCAATACTACCTTATCGATTCGAAAAAAAATTTAATAGGACGACCATTGTATTACCCTTTACCATTTAAAGAAAAAGTTTATCAAAATCGGTGCCCAGTTTGAGAAATTATGCTGGAACAAGCAAAAACAAAGAAAAACATATATATGGATGGAGTTGATAATTTTCTACTTTTTTTCGAAGTCCGTTAGAAATTAGAGTCAATAGCGAATCAGTGGTTAACAACTGCAAATAGTAAGCAGTTTGATCTGGTTTTTGTATCAAGATTCTTGTGTATTTTGTAAGGACATGAATAATAAGTTTTAGAAATTAATAATCGTAAATGTTATAAAAGCAAGACCGGGATTCAAGCCTAACAAGAAAGGAGGGGAAGGTGAGATTTTCCCTAATCCCGAGATTTTTAGGTGGCCGGCATTCTCAAAACAACAGAGAAAAATAATTAGATATTGAAAAACACTTGAAAACATTTTTTCGGTCGTTCCCTGCTCGAAAATAAAATTTTCAATTTTTTGGGGGGTTTATAAATTTTTTATCTCCTGGACCTGAATTTTCTCTTTACGGCCCTGCCGGGATTACAATAACGCCTTACTTTGCAAGACTACCAAGACTAAGTCATGGATGTGTAAAACGGAAACCAAAACTAATGGAAGTAACAAAAAATATGAAAGTCGTTAATTTTCATCAATTTTGGTTTGGGCACCTAAGAACAATGGCGTCATCAAAAAGTTGTTTTGCGGGTGGGTAGGTATATTAGAAAGTTTCGTTAATCTTATATCTGATCATAATCCCAAAACATTTTCCTGATATTTTCTAATAGGAAACTATTTATTTTTGGATATATCTCATTATTTTTTTGCCGGAATTATGAATTTTTTGAAGAGTTCAACTAGGTCTAATTCAGTTCTTCCTGTGTTGTGAATACGTTGGTGTGAGTTTTTTGTTTCGTTCTTAGTGCATACCTACCACTCACTAAAAAAAATCTGAGATTTAGGTATTTTTTATTCGATACGTCGCCGTTGAGTGATTCAAAATCTGCTAAATGATGATATATTTGTACTAGTGAGCTGAAGATTGCAGGGGAGTAGCTAATATTTTCTTGAGGGAGGAAATGATTTAACACCTCCTACTTATCACCAGTGACGGATTCATAGGGACTTTTCAGGAGGTGGGCATCCGTAAGTGGCGTAGTCTGTTAGTGCGGACGAAGCGATCAATTTTTTTTTTTACAATTTTTCCTCATTTTTCGAAGTTTTTACTCTTTCTTGCCCCAGAGAGAAAAAGTTGGCCAAATTAATGCAAATTTCCGATTTTTATATTAATAAATCGTCATTATTTGTCATGTAATGAAAAACTATAATGGTCTAATGCTGTAAAATCTTGCTTTAAAAAAAATTCAAATGGGGGATTGATTACCCTGATCCCCTGTCTTACGCCATTGTAGTAAGGAAACCTAAACTCTAGATTGAAGAATGAAATCTGCTCAGTGCTATATATTATGAGTTGCATTCGATCGCAGTAGGTCAGCTGGAGATAATTGTGAGCTATCTTTGTCAACCTTGCATCTCATTACTTCATCCATTTCACTGTATTATATATTTCAACATTGCCTATTACTATGTTTCCTGTAGGATTAATTATAAAAATTCCGGTCCTTCAAATATATAGGACAACAATTCAGCTGAACTGGTACATAAGAGTGATGGATTTTGAGTAGATTCACCCGAATGTAAGTATTCTGACTTGAGAAAGTGTCGTCCAAAATGAATGCAGTGTCATGATATACATTTAAAAAAAATTTGATAAAAATTGTAAATTTCCCTTATTTGATAGTATTTAATAATATCGTAAATGAGTTCTCTGTGTTACTTCAACTTGAACTTTCAAACATTTGGATTTTTCTTTCATATATATTTCTTTTCTTATAAAAACTCGTAGTCGAAAACGTTTCAAAGTTTCACTTTTTTTTCATCTCTTTCGGCCTTTCTCCCTTATCCTTTCAATCATCTCGTTCGGTATTTTTTTTATTTTTTCCATCTTTCTTTCTCGATTTCTTTGAAAAACTGCTTTTGATCGAAAAGGAAGTCTTTTTCACTTCGTTTCATTCATTCTAAATTTCTACTTTGAACTTTAAAAATGATTAGAGCCACATCTGTGCCCTGTTAACAACATTTTGTACGGTCTCTTCGTCGAATTATTTCTTTATCCATTTTTTTTTGCTATTTATTTTCTGTATGTCTGTCTCTTTTTTTGCTTTTCTTTTTTTTTGTTCGCCTTGGCGTGCTATAAGCTCGTTCGTTTTATCGAGAAAATTTTTAGTTAACTGAGTTTTTACGCCATTAAGTTTTTTTTCTTCCTCCTTTTCCGTCTTTGAATTGTTCGAATAGAGTAAAGAGGATAAGAGAAATTCTCTGCAATTCCAGTTTGAAAACTGAACAAATTAGTTACGAAGAAAAATATTGTCGAAAACCTTGAAACTTGACGCTCCCAGATAATGGATTTTCTTTGCCTTTATAAACAAATAGAAAAAAAAAAAGAATAGAAAGTATGGGGTTGATTTGAAAAATTATGTCTTATCTTTCTTCGGTCAATTTCCTAATGGTAAATTTAATTTACCGTTAATTGAAATGATATAGAAATTTAAAATATTCTCTCAATTGATTCTTGGGACTGAAAAAGTTTGCAAAATATAATATGATAATAGAATTGTAGGCCTACTCAACTGATTGGTTTTTAGAATTTTTGAAACTGAATTCTTACGGTCGTTGTATTACTGAGTCATCAAATTTGAAATAATTTTGAAGGTCAGACTATTCTTAATGATCAGCCGAATTGGTTTTGGGGTATTGTGTACTGCATGCAAAATTCTAGACCAACTATGTAAGTCTAAAATCTTACGAGGTATGCAAGAACAAGACCGTGAGACTAAAACGAGACAAAAATTTAAAAAAAAAAAACCAAAACTTTAAAATGTTTTCAGTGTTCTAATTTAAATAGTTTTCAATACTGTTACATGCCTAGCAACGTAACAAGCGTGAGAATGGTATCTTCTGTTTATTGATCGATGAAGATGATCGACTGGAAATTATTAAAGATCAAAAGATTTTAAATAATTTAATAAATTTTTGATAAGAAAGTAATAAATCAAAAGAATTAAATTTCTAGATAAGAATGATTCAACTTACTAATAAATGTCTTTAAAGTAATTTATGAAATAAAACAAAATACTTTATCTTTTGGTTAAATATTTGAAGTTAAACACTTGAGTCATCAATCAGCGAGAGAGAATCTAACTTGAACTGTTTCAAATGAAAAGTTAGTAATAAAGCTAGGAATTAGCGATAGAAGACCTTGCTCATAGTTATCCCAAACTGGAAGTGATTTTGAGGCGAAAATTGATTCAACGAGTGAACATTCTAATGGAGGATGTTACAGACGAGGTGAGGGAGCCTTCTAGGGGAGTAAGCGAAGTTGTAAAGTTCTCGTTAATTTAATGGTAAGAATTCTGAGAAATTAGGCCTAAGAACATTTGCAAATGTTTTCTCGGATTTGTTCTTTTGATTTTGAAAGAATGAATCCAAAGGTTGGTAGCTCAGTTTGCAAATTTCGGAACTTGGTGAATTTTTTATGTGACTTTTTTTCAGTGTTTTCTCCTGTTTGATACTTTGTTAATAGATGCAGGTGTCTTTTTAGAGTGTGACGAATGGTTTGTCCAGAATAATAAGACGCATAAAAAAGGTTAAATATGTGTATTAATGAAAATAGTTTACAGTAGTGACTGCTTAAAGAATGATAAAATAAATAAGGTTTAGTGATTAGTGAGTTTATATACTAATTCTAAGGGGCAGAGTCCCGGAAAATTTTCAAAGTGTCTTCTGGTGGAAGTAATATGATTGGATATTAATTTGTCATGGAAGTATTAGAAAGCCAGTAATACCAAAGGGAAATGACAAAAGTGGGTGGCTGTAGTTAATGAAATAAGTGGAATTTGGAGATCGGCAATATTAGTAGAAAGGTTTCATAGAAAAGGTGACTTCATGTTTTGTGTGTACGAAAACAAGTTGATTTAGGAAAAAGGTGATGTCATGAGACAGGTGATGACGTGATATAGGATGTATGAATATACGGCTAAATGTAATGAAAGAGTTTGAGGTTGGACTTTGAAATTATACTTATAAAATTACGTACGATATGAAAGCATCGTTATATGGAGATAAATTATTTTAATTTCGGAATGTGACAGTTTACTGGAGAAAAGGTTTTCAAAAATTCGCGTGAAAAATATTTTTTTAAATACGGTAGCTAAGTAGTCGAAAATTTAGTAAAAAGTGGGTGATTTCCTCGAGATTTGGAATGTGGAAGGTGGTACATGACAATACTTACCTATGGTTTAATTTTCTCATTCTATATTTTGGAAGTAGGTACATGAATGATGAGTTTAATTTAATTATCAATAATAGTAAAAATCTTGTAAGTAAAACGAAGAACGAGGCTAGTAGCATTAATGCAAAACCTAGACTAATATCACGACTGGCATGGTCTTGCTCTTGTTTTCGCTCGTCACTAGTTGTCTCTCATTCTTCTCCTATAAAAAAAAAAAAAAAGGATGGTTGAAAGTTTAAGTAGTGAAAACGAAAACTATTAGAGCGATTTAGTTTCAAATGCAGCTCACCCATTCAGGAAATACACAAAACGTTGCTTTTCTGCATTATGTACTTCGATATTAAATTTTTTTCGTTGGTTTTGCGAATTTTATGGATTTACTACTCTTAACTCGATTACTTATTTAAAAAAAGGCACTTAAAGTTTGCAAATTTATTTTCGAATTTAAAGAAATGTGGGTTGTTTTCTTTTTTTCTTATTTTTCAACTAATCAATACTTTTCAGATTTTACAATTTATTGAAAAAGAAAGTATAACTTTAGCTATAAGTTAATAACTCATTAACAAAATTTCTGTCCGAAAAAAAAAGTAAATATTCTTTGAATTTTATACGTCATAATTTTAAGTATAAATTGCTATAAAATCGGGTAAAATTCAACGATTTCAAATACAGACTTAGGTACTTAACCTATTTCGATTGATAATCATATTTTTAGGAAAATTTCAGTCGATTGGTCAATATAAAACTGACTAATGTATAAATATTTTGTCCATATTCAAATTCGAGAGGATAAATAATTCGTCATTCAACGTGAGTCTTTAATTTCTAAGTGAGGCAGAGATAATGACTATAGAATAATAAGTTATGTTGAGTAAGAAAAAACCCTTTATTAACATAATTTTACCGTTTGGTAAAGGGGTCACGTTGTTACTGGAAGTCGGTGAAAATACGAACTTTTCTAATTGAGGCTAATTTTTGAAAAATAATTATAGCGATTGAAACTGAATGCTTGATTTATTCTTTTCCAAAAGTCAAGAGTCGTAAAAAGTTGAAATATAATAAAAAAACATTTTCCCATCAAAATATATGTCAAACACTAATACTATATTAATGAAATTTTTCGCAGTTTAACTCATGCAACGTTTGAAATGTATCGCGGGTAGTATCATGAGCGCCGCAAATAATAACGAATCAACTGAATAAACAATTCCTCGAATCATGAAACTCGATCGAGTTTTGTAGATTTTTGGTATTTAAATCGCTCCTTATGTCCACATTTCAATTTATGCCCTAAATTTTTCCTTACACCACATCCCCCCTCTACCTTTGATTTGGTATTACTAGTCCGACAGACAAGTTCCACCCTAAGAAATTATAGGCAGTCTCGATAATATGAGTACCTTATTTACTGAAATACGTGACAAAGACGGAGAGTTACGCCTCAAGAATGAACTAGTGAATCGAGGAAAATTTTTTTGGTGAACTGGTTTCTGATCTCCAAAACACGAAATATTTTATTAATTTTTTTACTGGTCTTTGTTATTATTAATCAGTTAATCGTTTCTATTCCTTTTTTTCAAGTTTAGAGCAATTATACTTGCGAAATTCGAAAATTTGTGGAAAAACTATGATGAATTACGAAATATCTTCTCTTATTTTTGTCGTAACTGCAGTCTTATTTTAAACTTTCTCTCGTTTTTATTGAAGATGAAACGTGAATACTTAACCGAATTCGATTGAAAATTGTTTTGGCATGTGCTGAGGAAGTGAAAGGCGCTGAGAGAGAGGGAGAGAGAGAGAGAGAGAGAGAGTGCTGACATCGAAAGGACTAAAAAGATTCGTCTCGAAACAAGCAATTACTGGTTGATTCGATTGAGTGCAATACCTATTCTTAGCTTGTGTCGAGAGAGGCAAAAAATAGAAAAAAAAAACGTAAATCAGGCGAATGGAAAAGCGCAGATGGTGAAATTAATTTCCCGTATTAAAGGAATAATTTCCTGCCGTCGGTTTTCGTCTAATCTTACATTAGGTTTCCTCAATCAGAAAGAAAAGAGAGAAAAAGAACGAAGGAGAGGAAAAGAGAGAGAATGAAAGAGTAAAGGTGGTGTGAGAAATTTCTCCTTTTTCATTTTCTGTCTCCTGTTTATCCTGTCTTTGTCCTTCTCGCTCTCGTACGCACTTACACGTATAAGTATAAAGATAAACGTGCACCGAAGTAAAAGATGGAGTAATCGATGATGCCTAGGGGAGAGTAGTGTCGTACAATTTTCGGATTATTCAGTCATCCATTTTTCACCGTGGAAGTCGTCGGTGTAATAAATTTCTCGGTTACGAGTGTTATTTTAACTGAAGGAAATAAGATTGGAATTATCGAAAATGGGTCGTCGTTGTAAAACGACGACGAAACGCTTGTGGTGCGAAAGGTGAAGAAATGGTAAGAAAGGAAACGAATACAGAAGGAAAGAGAGAAGAACGACGGTGAGGAGTGGGCGAGGGGGAGGCAAAGAAAAATGTTATCGTCGTTTTTGTGGAGATTTTATTGCAGCGTGTTAAAAATTGATTTACGTGATTGACATTTGGGCCCGTTATGTGGCGAAAGTTTCTTCAAACGTTGCTGCAAAGTCAAGATTAGACAATCGATGCGTAATTTCATAAAATTAAGATGGAAGTATTTTCCAGTAATTTATTCTCAGTCTTTCGCAGCTTCCTCTATTCTGTTTCAAGTTTTCAATAATTGTTCAACTCGAGTGTCTAGTAAGTAGGTGAACTCTTTATGTGAATTGACTCTGGCTCCTCTTGGAAAAGGAAATCCGAACCTGTCATGCGATGAAGGTGGTAAACCTAGATGCATATGAACAGCTAGTTGCATTAGAGGTATTTTCAGTTTGAGAGCAATGAGTCTATCTGTATTTTATTTTCTGATAAGCTTAATTGATTTGTAAAAAGCGCCCTTGACAGACAACAAGTCGTGTCAGATCTGGCTAGCCAATGAAAAAATTAGAGGTGAATACGAGAAGAAGAAAAAAGTTAGTATGTGTGGGGACATTTCCCTCACCTCCTTGGTACAGGGCTTGGCTCTACGTCAACAGACGGGTGCATTGCCTCTACATTTCCCTGCAAATAGCAAATGGGAAAGGCAAGTACGTACAATTGCTGATACAGTGTGTGTTGCAGTCCGTATAAGGTACCGCAATGCCTGTGGATGATTGCTCTCAGTACTTAGTACGATTAGTGTACAGTTAGGCATTAAACCGGCCAGCTACCAGTACCATGAGGGGTGTTTGTACCAGATCTCCCAAAACTTAAAAACAAAATACTAAATGCATCTTCTTGGACTCAGAAAACTTCGCTCCGCTCGCAAAATTATTTACTTAATTTATAACCTCCTCCTAAAGGTAAATTCTGTAGTTAGCATATTACGAAGGCCCGTGGGTATGTTCCGAAATTTCTCTCTGAGGCCCTGCTCTTGAGTAACCCTTTAACACATCGAGTAATCTCTTGAAATATTGTGCATATTACAGGTCAAAGGCGAAAACAGGAATGAAGATGTGCGAATTTGTACAGAATGAATTCATCTGTCTTCCATTGGTAATTTGATATTTTTCATACTGTAAAAAGAAGCTGATGGACAGTGCATCGGTCTTATGTGAGGAGTATGTTAAATTTCATCATATTTATGGAATGCTGACGTGAGATTATTTCGCTTTATGTTTCTGTAAATTGTGAATGTCTCTATGATGTCACGTCGTTCTTATTTGGGATAGAATATCTATATCTTAATTTCTGTTAGATTTTTTTTTACTGCGACAAGTTGGAGAGAACGGGTGGACCAATTTTCATGATTGAGGTAGATATGCCATCAGGAGAGAAAAAGTCCCAAAACCCCTTGAAAAACTTTTTCAGCATTTTTTCCTATCATAAACATATTTTCCTTAATATATTAATAAGTTCGAAAAATTTGATACTTCCCTTCTTGAAATATGGAGCGCCAAAAAGTTAAAAAATTGAACTTTCGATATACTATACTGTAGTCTGTACCTACACATGGCTCAGTTAAATAAATGGTTTGAAAATGAAATGAGGAGAAGGATGAAAATAGAGAAGGAGAGTTAGGGAGGGAAGAGAGCCATATAGCTCTCTCTTTCTCACTGAGGTGTTCTGTTGGGATGATTAAAAGTGTCGGGGGACAACTGGTAGCATTTAATTTTCGCCATACCATGCAGTGTAGGATAGCCGCTCTTCAGCGAAAATCGTCTGCATGGATTCATACAGCCGATAAACTAATTGTTTGAGATACAGAGAAAAATAAGTTTGGTGTGGTGATGGGTCAGACTCGTCTGTCGACGTGGATCGAACCCAGGGTAAATCCTCACACTACACTAACTTATTCTGAATTTCCAGTGTAATTTTTTTTTTTTTTTGAAAACCTATATTTTCTTGTGGAACGGTTCCTCGTGCTAATATATGATTTAAAATAATTTCACTTAATTATCAACAATCGTCTGAAATGTAATAGCCTGTATATTATGTGCCATAAAATGCACATCGAGCTGGAAATAGCTACTTATTACCCGATATCGAACTTACGACCTTTTGCGTGAAAAGCCTAGCACCTATCCATTACGCCAGCGAATTCCTATTACAGACTTTCTTGACTTTTTTTTTTTTTTTGGCTAAATGCATGTTTAATACTTACTACTGTGATCTACCATAAAATCGTTGATCTGAATTTTCAATGTTTCATTACAGGTATGTTCGAAAGTATTCGGCAACACGTCTGCGTTGGCGAAACATAAGCTAACCCACAGTGACGAACGGAAATATGGTTGTGCTACATGTGGAAAAGCATTCAAAAGACAGGATCATTTGTAAGTAAACTTCAAGAATTTATATTTATTTCGCAGTAATGATTTGTTAAACTTGAGTTAAATCTCCGTCTTATTCAATTTCTAACCGACTTCGAAAAAAAAAAAAAAAGAGGAAGTTATCAATTCGATCTGTATATGTGGTTTTTTTTCTTATGTTTGTTCCAGCATAATTTCTTAACCTGCGCACCGATTTTAATGTAATTTTTTTAAATGATAGAGGATGATCCCATAGTGGTTCCATTAAATTCTTTTTAGGATCTATGAACTAGTTTTGGAGTTATTTTTAAATAAAAAATTGTTGTTTTTAAGGTAATACTGCCGCTAACACTAAAAACGAAAAGTCATTGAAATAAATTTTCCAGGACCGACTTCAAAACAAAAAAGAAAAATGCACTAAAAAGTGAAAAATAATTCTTTAAAATTTCTCCAGCAAGATCTAGGTCTAGGGACTGGAATTATTGAAGCGGTGCTCTAATTTAGTAACTCTTGTCCCTAGACCTAGATCTTGCTGGAGAAATTTTAACAGAATTATTTTTCACTTTTTAATGCAGTTTTTATTTTTTTATTTTTTTGAAAAAAATTTCTTATGATTACATTTAATTAAATTTGACATTGGCCAATGCTTTGGATGAACAACGGGAGGCCAATCATAGATGAGAAGGATGATTTTCCCCTTCAATTTCGTAATTCGTCTTTTATTCAGAATAATATTAATATCCGCCTCGTTAACCAGCAGACGATAAAAAGAGAGGGGGAAATTTTTTTTAATTCTCCTCTACTCATTTTCGTTCGACTCGAGACATTTTTTGTCCGTTTTCTGTTTTCACAAATGGTAAAAATTCCCAACTTTACCCCCAGGGGGGCTACGGACTTCCACGATGGCTACAAACCTTTCTTGGAATAACTTCATTTTTTCTGGAAAATTTCATGCTAATCCGTCAGTGATAGCGTTTTCTACTGTTCTTACTATTCAATGGTATTTTATAATACGTAGAGATGGAGATATTACCTTCATCTCGTCTAGACCTCTATATCTCTTCTATTGCCAAATTTGATATGCTGGTATTATTATATGGAGCTTTGATTATCAGAGTAGGTATATTAGTTTGTCTGTTTTCTTGGATAACTGTGTGATGATGATAGTTGTAGAAATTTTAGGGTAGTGGTGTGTAAGCTTCTTCAGTATAGCCTACTGAGAAAACTACGTTAACTGGAATATCTACTTGATATTTATGCGTTTTGAAACATGATTGGGACGAGAAAAAGTTTGTAACTTACTTTAAAAATTCATTCAAGATTTAAATTTCATTCCTCAAAGAATCAACGGATCTCAGTGACTGGAAGCATCGCCGCTTCCGGTCCATATACCTGCCTTCAGCATTGTTTATCAAACTGTCTTCACTTTTCGAACGCACTGTGGCTGAAGTATTCTGGTCTTAAAAAGATAATAGAGTTTCCACTTTGAAAAACCTTTTGCCAGACTGATGATGCTCGTCGTCGTTTCTATTTTATCGGCTTAATATTGCCGTTCTCGCCAAGATAATAGCAGCGACGGCTTCTTACGTCGGATTGTTAATTTAATCTATTTTCCGCGAGCTTGAATGAAAGAAATGAGATATAAAGATTAATGCTGATCGCTAAAATGGCGTATCTGTTATGAGAGGCAAACGATGAAGGAGGCTGGTGAAGTGGATAAAAAAAGGAGAAAGAAAGATCAAGTGCCATTTTTTGCTTTCCTCTTCTTTTTTTTTCTCTTTGCTCTTTTTATTGGTTCCTTCTTCTTTCATATTTTTTGACATTTTTAAGGATGATATTCTTTGAAACTTAGTAAGGTGTCGTAAAAGGAGAAATACAACCTTTTAAAATGGTCGACGATCGTATTTTTTCAGTTTTTTTTTTAATCTTTTGGAAAAACGTTACGGAAGAAACGTTACTATTTCCAGTTAATAGTAAAAAATGTATTGAATACCGGATAAATTGGCTAATACTTTTGGTATACACAAAATAAGTATTAAAGAATATTTTTTTAAAAATGAAAAAAATAAAAACCCTGCGTCTATTCATGAGCCAAAGCTGGACATGATCACATACTTGGTTTTGATCTTGATCTCACACAGTCAAACGGGATGCTGGTCTTAGTGTTGGTCTTCCCTACAAGATTGTCCTTATTATTAATGGCTATACTAAACTTGAAATTTCAGATATAGAGTAAAGAGAAAAACCTGCTAAAATTGAACTGTAACATAAAAATTTAAGCAAGTAAGTAGATTGTGAACATTTTATTGTTTATTCGTACATTTTTTCAGCCAGGGACATGCTCCCCCATATGATATGATTCCTAATGCATGTATTTAAGGAGTCAGTGTAAAAGCAAAATAAACTTCCCCATTTTTTAAACCCTATTTACACATCGGATTGTGAAGAGGCCTCAGACGTGAGTGTTCTGCAAAATGGAAACGACATGAGCCTCAAATTTGTGAGCTCAGGGTTTATTTTTAAGTCTTGATTTTTAGTCAGTAAAAGACATTTATCCCCTTTAATGGGCACATAATTTTTATCTTCGCAGATGTATAGGATGAGGGGTCATAAACAACGTACTAAAAATCTCATCTTCTACGCCTCTTTCCACCTTCAGAATTGGGGGTCAGTGTGCTTCGAAAATTGGTTGTTTTCGTTCTTCTTTGTTTATAATATTTTTAAAAGAGAATAATTCAGTCAAAAAATGTTTCTCACCAAATTTTGTATTGAAAAGGTAATATACATTTTTTTTGGCACGATGCCTTTAACTTCCCACGAAATGGCCCCCAAAAATCATCACTTTTACATTACTCTGAAATACTAATTTCTTTTCTGTCGTAATGTGAATTGGTCAACGAACTGGAGACCGTATTTCTTTACAGATCGAGACGAAATTTAGCATGTGTGTATGTTGAATCCATATCTCAATCAAGTTCGAAGATGAATATTTCCGAATTTCAGCTCTTTGTGGTTTTCATGAGTTTTCATTAAAACTAATATTCACAAGCCTTCAGTAATTAAACTGTGACAATCAAATTTTGGTATGAATATTTTTTGTAAAATATTATTTGAAAAATGTTTTAACCGAAGTATTTTCCTGTAAAACCTATTATTTACAGAGAAAAAAGCCAAAAGCCAATTTTCGGAGTACATTACCCTAAATTCTGGAGGTGGAAAGTGGGGTGGGGGCGAGACTTTTCGTATAATGTTTAGAACCCCTGATCCTACAGATCTGTTTCAACTGTATGTATTTGTGTATGTTAACAACATCTTTGAAAAAAATAACTGTGTACAAATTTTTGGGAATGATGAGTTCATCGCTACTGGACTATTTCGTGATAGCGTTGGTTTTGACTTAGTCTTAGTCTTATTCTTGTGCATATGTAGTCGATTTTAGGTTTCGTGTTTTCTACAAACCCAATATCAATTTTTCTCGCCTCTACGTCCATCGGTGTACATGATAATATGGGCTGAAACTTCAAAATTTATTCCCTCCGAATCTACTGAAATGTCATGAAATGATAACACAAAATCAAGAAAGATCATCATCACAAATTATATGAATACGATCATCAGTCTTTATCTTTCTTCAAAGACCTCCACAAATCGTTATGATTTTATTTTCTTGCTCCTTGATTTATGAGAAACCTCAAATAGTTATCATTATTTATTCATGTATTTATTAAAGGTATAATGAGAGGTCCCTCCAACAGTCAGTGGCCTATTACAAGAGCAGCGGATTCCCAAATTAATAATAAAATTAATATTAAATGAGCCTAATCGATGACACTGACTGAATAACGGGGTGAAAACGACTGTAGGGAGGGGGGATCCGACAGTATTACAAAGGATGTGAACTGTTGTTAAATCAAAGTGCGCAAATATTTTCAATTATAAGTTATGTGTAAACTAAACCCTATTGCCCAGAATAGAGATGTTGGACACTTCTTTTCAAAAGGTAAATGGGAAAGGGAATCGTGAAATAAATTAAACAATTCATTGATCGAACTCAAATCATTCACTGATTGACAATTTTACCATACTATATAAAGATAATAGTATTTGTGTCTTTCAATTTGACCTCCGTGGATCATCTGTTCCCATTAAAGATCATTTTGCTAATTATTCTAATCTGATTGCCTCTGTCATTACATGAGTCATCCTCAATTACGCCGCTGCTTATATAACCCATGAAGTTGCACCAGTTTCTTCAAAAATAATTCTCCGAATTTTTTTTCAATTCACTACTCGACGATAACTTTCCATTGTATATTCTCCTCTAATTCCTGTCTTTTAGTCCCCATGCGATACATTTGCTCTTAAAAATTAACTCAAGTGATATGCAGAAACGTTTTAAGTACTTCTTTTTCTGTACGTGTGATTTGAGAGCAGTTATTCTGAAATCGAAAAAAGTCATTTTCTTTTTTGTTGTTCCGTTGTTATTCGCTCTCTCCTTCCCAACCCTCCTACGTTGTCCTTTTTCTTTACCCTCTTCACAATGCGTAAAGCATTTAATTTCTTCGACCGGAATTAAAAGAGGAAAGAGAATTCAACCTCGAGCTATTTTATTTAGATGTTTTGACGTTCCTTATAGAAAAGTGCGTTACTAACATCCGTAAATGTAACAATATTTTCCGAAAACTTTAGTCGTTATACTTTATTCTTGGGTTATTACGTTTTTTTAAACTTTTTCATGCCCTCATTTCGACTACATAAGCAGGGTGGGAGCATACGAGGAGAGTAGATTCAGATAGGCTTTAGGAAGGAAAAAAGAAAGAAAGTTTTAGGAAAATTTTTCGAAGTTCTGAACTTCGAGATGGTTGTAATTTTTGTTAAGCTACCATTTCTCTCACCCCTCGCCAGCGACCGTATTTATCTCGTTGAAAATCATTTGAAATATGCAAATTATTAGGTATATTCAGACGCAGTCTTAGGGGAAAGAGAGGGATAGATTTTTCAACAGCTGGATGATCTTGGTCTTTGTCAACATCGATGAATAACTGCTGTATTCCATTTCTTACAAGTTTACATGTGTAATAAAAACCGCTTTGTCATTTTTTAACTATCCCATGTCTTACAGAATTATCGATCGTATCGATCATTTATTTTGATGTTGGGTTCCTCAAACTCAAATTTATCAAATTCATTATGCCACTTGCAACGTAAGCATAAGTATGATCTTCGAACAGGTGGTTTGGAACATTGGTGCATAATTTTTGTTGCATATAGACGTGTACAGCTATAATCCAGCTTGAAGTTCTATATGTGTGTACAGAGCACAGTAAATATTGAATGGTATTTTTCTTCTTCAAATGAAGGAGTTTTCAGTTTTTAATCAATTTATGAGCTATGATGTGATGTCAAAATTTGATGTAGTAAATCATTTGATTTTAGTCGAAACTTCCTGTATACGAAAATGAAAACAGAGGAGTCACTGGTACCTGACACAGCATGGGGTGGGTAGAATATACTATTAAGCAGTCTTGTTGTTGGCAACAGATGTTCGACCTCCGACTGCCTCAACATCGATGGGTCTTGATGTGTGCTGGACAAACATTCCAGCCTTGATGGTGCTCAACGTGACCTGCTGTTCTCCCTGCCTAGAAATGGTGAAATTGAAATATCTCTTCCGCGCATTTTCCAAAAGTGTCAAAGTTTGTGATGAATGCCATTCGAAAACCATTGACTGATATCATTCAAATTCAATACCAAAAAATTTTGTATTACTTCTGAGTTCGGTGTAAAAATGTAGGATGTGACGAAGTTTTCTTTGAATTTCTTTTATCTGAGCGTTGGTAAAATTTGAAAATAGGCCTGTATGTAGTAATTTTTCTTATACCTGCATAGACATGTATATATGCTATAGATGTCTATGGCTACGCGCTCTTGTTTCGTAACGGAGGCTAATAAATATTCAGACTAAGTTGCTCATCATATAAACTAAAATGTATTTCAATTCCTCTATTAGTAACTAAGATGCTGCAACAATGTGAACATTTTTGGGATTCACTTCTCTTGGCTAATCGTATGAATATGATTTTGGCATGACCTACAAGACTGCACCTGATATATTGTCACATTACTGACAAATATGATGCTAACAAACTGGATCGGTTGCAGACTAGGTGCAAAGCTTCAACTGGTGGTTTAAAAACACGAAGTAATTCCAGAAGAAAAAGTCACATATTGTGCTGTGGTCGCTGGTAAATACAATGGTCAAGTCAGCCTACTTTCTCACTCGTCGGTTACTTTTGTGGGAAAGGGATTTTAGAGGTACTCCTTTGCGGGATGGTAAGCATAGGCTAGGAACCCTCCAATTTTGTACCTAATTTCACGTCCATTAGATTTTTCTGGTGCATCGAAAAATAACTCACTTATAAATAACGCCTGGTGAGTCAATTTTTGCCGCACCCGAGATATCAAATTTTTGTATGGTGCGTCGAAGACTGATTCACTCATAAGAGAGAGTCGTTAAGCTTTTATTCGTTAGTTTTTCGGTGCAAATGAAATTTTTATATCAACAAAAAACGTGATATATTGTAGTATACCCACTTCATTACGACGGTGAGTTATACCCTTCGAAGAAGTTAATTTCCAAACGTGGAACGTCATCGCAAAAATGCTCGTACACAGCTATAGGTGCTGTCTGTACGTGTTCCATCCTCCCTCTCCTCGCTCTTTATCACACTCTTTCTCCTTATCGCCTTCACCCTTAATTTCATTAGATACTTTGCGAAGAACGCAAATTTTCATCTAATTGTTGCTTAGCGCGCAAATCCGTCGGTTTGTAAATTTGCTGAAACTATTTTCGTATTCCAGTGTGGTGAAATTTCCAACACACGGAATATACGTTTTTATTCGTGTATGGTCTTCGCCGAATTAATTTCGACGATATCCTGGCGTAAAGTTCGAGACGTGCTTTTGCTACCGCAAATTCATTGCCCCATGAAGTTGGTAATTGGTACGTACGTACGTTGGTACGTCATTCATATTTGAAATTTGACGAGTATATAACTTCTTGGGAGATTAGTTCGTCGTTGAAACCAAAATCAATTGGTCGAAAAAAGAAAGAAGTGGTAGAAAAAGGAACAATAATTTTTTTTTTTTTTTTTCTTCGCATCCATCTCAATTCGATTTACGATTCATCGCTTTGGATCAATTTTTAATCCGAGCCTTGCTTTGATTGCATTTATTCTTCCTTTAGGTTTCGGCTTTTAGATGAGACTTCTCGAAAAGCGGTGTGACGTCAAATGAACGAAACGATTACAATATGTGGTATCCCCACCGGAGTACCCAAACTTGAAACGAAATACCTCCAAAAAAATGAATCACAGTCCTTCCAAAATCCTATAATGGTCCGACAATTATACTACAATGACACAAAAATCAAAAATAAATTAGAAAAATTAACTTATTTTTGAGTCCAAATAAGCTGGATTTGGAACTCAGGTTTTGAGAATCCCCACATTGAATCTACCAAGATCACTTCCTTAGCCAATTATTTTCAAGATATGCTCATTCTCAATCATCCTCCTCATCCATCCTTCGACTCCCTTCCATCACATTACTCAGATCAATCCATATTTACAAAGTTTAACATGTATTAAGGAAAATTTACATCACTACTAAAACCATTATATTTAATAGCATGCTGGAAGAGTCATTAAGCTTCAGTTTTCTTTTCTTTTTTTTTTGTTAATAATAATGAATGGGAAGTAGGCTATACCATAGAGAACTGAAAATTAAGAAATATAATTATAAAAGTGATAAATTCTACATCTTACAAGTTGGTGAGTAGGTACTAGGTAACTGGGTACTTCAAAAAGTTATTAACTAACAGCAAACAACCGTAGGCTATAAGCAGCACAATACACGTGGAGCAGTTACAAAGTCAGGTATTCGGTACAGTTGTGCCTCTGCCTCTACTTTCTTTTCTTTTTTTTTTTAATAATTTTAAATATTGCTCTATTTGAGTTTAGTTTGACTGAGATTAAAGATGTTTTTGACTATTTCAAGAGTGGACTAACTCAACGGTCTAAGGATCATTGTTTCAAAAGAATTGACTTTCATAATTGTAATATACATATCAAAACCTTACTATTATGGTGGTGAAAACCAAATCTCACAAGAGTGCCTCCTTTTGGTGAAAAACTTGTGTCAAAATTAGCATTTGATCTAAGTCCACAGATATAAGAAATTGTTAATGGACCAAGCCGATATCGTTTTTAGAACTAAAGCTTTGTCCCATTTAATATTGTATTCAAAGTCGATCTACGTTCTCTAACGAAAGTAGAAATGTTGGTGAAGTGCATAATCCTCATATTTGTTTCATTTGTAACACCAGTTACAAAATTTTGACTATTTTACTACCAAAATTTCTCCTCAGTCCATTCATTAATGAAAACCTGATGGCAGTTTTTCAAAATTAATTCTCACATTATCAATCCTTACATAATAGGAGACAAGCGAATATTCAAAATATGAAAAAATGTACAACCATGCAATACATCAATAAAATCCCGTCTACTTCAGCCCCTAAGGTAGGTATCAAAATGGAACTGTTTTCAAAGCTTGTCCCTTCATCACATTCATGCTGTGAACAAAATTCCTTCTCGTCGATACGTTAGTGAAGATCTGTTGGCAGTTCTCTTTAACAGCTTCTCTCTTTTTATTAGATGAGAAGGTCCATTTTGAAGGAATGGGAGAAGAGCTTTGAACATTTCCCGTGTGGAATAGAAGGAAGTGTTTAGTTTGAAGTGACGTTAGGATATGTTAAGGAACTCTAACAAATAGAGCTAGGCATACAGAGAAAATGCGATTCAGACTCCCTTCACATGAAGGTTTGAATCTCGAGGACAGAAATAAGAGGATGCATAGTGCATTTTGTGGGGGTGTGATGGAGATAGACTCGAGTAAAATGGAACAGGTTGATGATGCGAATATGATAAAGTCATAGATGGAAGAGAAATTAATGTTGAATGAAAAGATAATGGTGCCAGATTATCCCTCTTCCCTTACTCTTGTCATTGAAACTAGCGAGAGGATAAATTCGTCAGGAAATTACAACTCGAATACGTCGATGGGCGGAGCAAAAGAGATAGAAAGGGTAAGAGAAAGATGAAATAGGTACGCTGGACATCGGATACGTTCAAATTACTTACCCCAGTTCTCTGGTTTATTCGACCGAAATGCAATAAAGATGGAACAAATTTTCCGGTTTGAAAGGAGAAGAGAGGACACGTGGATAAGTAAAAAAAAAAAAAGCTGATGGTAGGGAGGAAGTGAGAAAAGTAAGGAGCAGAACCGAATAAAATTATTATTGAAAACGAAATACACCGAGAAAATGAAAATGGAATGTTGAAATTCAGTTATGTGTAAGGCAAATTTTAATTTCATATTTTTCGATGATACGTTGAGAAATAAATTTTGTTATCTTCGCCGTAACGTACATTTTACAAATGAATACGGCTGCGTACAAACATACATACAATATACACAGACGACGAGGACAACGCAAAAAAAAGAAATGGGATCGGTAAAAGATGAAATTCTATAGTAAAATGACCCTTATATGCCAATAAAAACAGGAGAAAAAGAACATAAAAAAAACTCTAGCGCAGCATTACTTCGCTGGAAAACCCAGTATGCCAATTTTCATCTACAATTCAAAAAAAACAAAAACAAAAACTTAAATTAATGCAATACAGAAAAGACGTTCATAACCCCTTGCTCTGTAAATACGAAAAAACTTGGTAATTCTAGCAGCACAGGCGGCTGTTTTTCTCCAGAAATTTTTTATTTTTCTCGGAAACTCCTGACATGCTCACAAATTCCGATCCGACCTGTTACTTTGCAAGAACTACCTTTCGTGAAAATTTCAGCCCTATTTCTGTCGTAGTTTGTTCAAAATCGGGAACATAAAATTTTCTCAAGATATATTTTCTTTTCCAGTTTTGTAGGAAACTACTGAACTGACAGGCAGTAAATTTGTATCAGACTTGCACATGCATAAAAACGATGTATCGTGAAATTTTCATCCCGATTTCTTCAGTAATTTCATAAAATTTGTGGGAAAACCACTTTTCCTGAAATTTTTTTTTTCCAATTTTCTCGGAAATTTTTGAACCAATAGGCAACAAACTCCTGTCAGAGTGGTCTTATGTAAAAAATACATTTTTTCACCAGCAATTTTATCTTTTCCAGTTTTCTCAAAAACTGCTCAACGAATAAGCGCCAAACATGTATCAATCAAACGTACACTCTCGTGAAGACAATTAGTGTGAAAATGTTAAACCGATCCCTTTCGTACTGGGAAAACTACTTTTCCAAAAAAATTTTGTTCTCCAATTTTCTCGGAAACTACCAAACAAATAAACACAAAATTTTTTCAAACCTTGTCCCATATTGAAATTACTTCCGTAAAAATTTCAGCTTTATTCTTTTTGTAGTTTTTTATATACATAGAAAAAATTAGGTCAAAATGGGAAAATTGTGTCATTAGTTTGCTTTTGTCGTGAAGAGGAAAATTTTCATCATTTCCACCTCTCAACACTTTTTTGAGGACAATTTTAATACCCTTTTGCAAGCAAACTGGGTAAAAAAAACGAAGAAGTAATAAAAAGCTGTTTGCCTGTATATTTCATCGAATCTTAAAGTGCTGTTTCTCTTAGCAGCATTTTTTTCCTCCTATTCTTTTTCTTCAGTCATACAAACGCCTCAACAAATATTGAAATTTTAGAACGAACTGAGCACGAATTGATAGGAGATTCGTTTCTATATATTAGTTATAAAATATAAGGGTATTCTCCATGCAGTGTTTAGGTCAAATTTCATAAATTGTTTATTTTTACACTATTCTTGCTCCATTTATTCTATTTTCGAGCGTTTCTTTTTTTTTTTTTTGTAAATTTCCATATACTTTTTTTCCTTTTAACTGCACTTCTTGAGCATTGTTAAAAACTTTTTATTTTATCTCAACAGCTCTTGTTTATTTTTCTTTTCGTTTTGCCATTCTGGACCATAAAATAGAATATTTTCCCAAATATAAGGGTTTTGTTTCGTCAATATTTTTTGTTATTTTCGAAAATTTAATGATTAACAAGCATATTTTCAAAGCATGTTCCACATTTTGATGAAAATCATCAAAATAATGTTTGCGACTAATGCATTAATTTACTTAATATTCAATATTCCTTGTAGAGATATGCTTACGCAACCATTTTTTGAGTACGGTGTTTTCTCAAAAAAAAGTCTTTTGACACACCGTTTTTGACTTACGCAGACTATGCATTCCGTACGCGAAAGTAAATTAGATGTACTACACCAATGACCAATGAAATGAATTATCTTCAAGCTTGTTAGCGATTTTCCAGCTCCTTCAACGGAAAATTAACCGATGAAGAGTGATACAAAAATGATAGGTGAGCTCACTCATTTTGAAGAAAAACGCGTCTGTGTTATTGGAAGGGTAAGGGTTGGCGTTTTGGAATTTTTCCGAGTGATGCTCATCTTTTTTATTCATCAAACTACCAACATTACATTTTACAGACCCCTCTAAAAAAAAATTGAAATAAAAAAATTATGGTCAAATATTCAACGAAGAAAGATACCGTTCGTTTGGCAAATTACAAGAATCAACATTTTACAATAATGGGTTCATTAGTAATTACAAATTTGTTATTTCTGTTTTTAATGATTCAGTTACTGGAATGTTGACGTACGCCAATCACATCATTTTACCCATACGTGTATAATTTCGTTTAAATTCAACTCACGGGCGTCTTTGTCATATGCATGATGTATGTTGCTGCTACTTCGGGAAATTTTTAGAGGTGCGGAGCTTCACCCAAATATTTCGCGAACACCAGTGTTTTCGCCGCCATCGGACATGGTTTTTTTGGAATTTATTCCCTTAATGAGGTAGAGGAGCTCAGCCCTTGTCAATAGATCAGAGGTTCCCAACCTGTGGAGTGCGATAGCCAATAATAATAATTCAAATTCATGCAATAATGTTAAATATCTTATTGGAAATATCAAACGATTATTTATTTAGGTAATTTTTTTTTTTTTTTTTTTTTTTTACCCCTAGGAAGTAACTCTTTGCCTTTTATGCTTTGATTCAAGAAAGAACATGTTTTCTCTCAAATTTAAAAATAACGATAAAAAACTCCTGAGTTTTGAAAAATTAAAAAAAAAAAACAAATATTTTTTTATAGCTCTACTCACAATAAACTGGCAAACGCATTTGAAGATAACCTTCCCCAAAATCCCGCTCAGAATCCGACAGTATCTCCCTTTCTTTGCTGCTGAATATGAATTTTTCAAAAATCAACGGCTATGACATTATTCCACAAGCTATTCACAAATTTACATTGAAATTATTTAGTCCTAAATCGAAAATTATACCTAATTATAAAATAAAGTTTTGAATTATTTTTGTTTTTAGTGTGGGGGGCATGAAAAATTTATAATGCTCGCAGGGAACGAAAACTGAAAAAGATTTGGAACCTCTGTGATAGATGACAACCTCGGTTCATTACCAGTGGCCACTAATTTGTGTATCACCCGTTAAAAGACATAGCTTGTGAAGCTAACAGAGTGAACATACATATTATGTTTTCTGTTTTGCAGATGAAACGAAAATCTGGCCGCATAACTTTGTCAGAATTCACTACAGCAGTTCTTTTGCTCTCACAAAACATTTACTTTTTTTTAGAATTCTGCATCTAATTTCAAACAACCTGTATGTTCTTGGTACCATATCTACTTATCTATTTCGAGCATCCGAAAAACACTTTTGTCCGGCTGCTTATTAATTACTGCGAAATAGTTGAAAATTTTTTTATTTGTTATGTATTATTTTTGTCATTCTCTCCATCTTCTCTTAAAAACAAAACATTATAATATTAACAAAAAAAAAAAAAATAGTTAATTTTATTAATATAGCTATTTAAGAGAGGAAAATAAGTCGGACTAAAATTTTTCTTTTCCTAACCTTCCGATTAATTTAAGCTCATTGCAAAATAATAGGTTATTAAATGATTACGTAGGCTGTACATTGTACGAAATTTGTTAGAATTAAAAAGTTTACTTGGCTCTGATGAATGGAAGGGGTGGGAGGTGGTTGAATTTGGAATCAATTCAAACTATAAATACGGATGAGAAAGTTTTTCAAAAACCGATACATATAGTAAATTCAAAACTTTAAATTCGAACTATACGTTACTTTTGAAAACCGTGCCATGTTATCGTATACTAACGAAACTATTGTCTTCTCTCTTTGCCAAGAATGCAAATGAAACGTTCAAATTTAATGACGCTTTGTGTAATTCGTGCAGTAACAAAATTTTCTAATATAGACCTACTTATTTTGCCAAAATTTAATGAACTTCGTGTTTCCCATTTGTTAACCGAAAAATAAATTGTCTGCTATTTATCTCTTTAACCTCAGTCATGAATTGCGAAATTGGGCCGACTTACGAAAGTATTATTTACCGCATTGATTGAGAGGTGGTTCATCTATTTAATTCTATTCGATTTATTTTTACTTTTGTAGAAATATCTTTACTGTGGTATTGCAGCCAATCTTGTGGTATTTCGTCGAGATTGAGGGTTGATGGTTGAAAGACTTTTAGCCGTACTTTTGGTCGCTAATATTGTAATTATTAGTATTACTTTGTTCTCCTTGTTTATCGACTAACTAAATTTAATTATTATTGCTGTACTGAAGAACAACATCGTTTAGCCAAGAATCAGTTTCTTTCACATAAATCTTTAGTCTGTGGGCACCTCTACTTTCTCCGCCCTTGTTTCTGCTGTTCCAGGAATTTTTTTTTCTATAAGAATCTGCTCATCTATCCTTGAAACTCTCTCGAAAGAGACCTGTATCAATAAAATTGGTCCAGTAATTCCAGAGGAAAAAGGAATACAAAAAAACTGCTCGCCTATTAAATGTATAGAGATAGATTTTGGTTTCGTTTCAACAGTAACCGATGTGAATCTAGCGTTGTGATGGTTTGAAGCTAATCTTCTTCCATCATCGATGTTTTTCTTTATTGTTTTTACTTCGAGATTTTTTCCAACTGCAAGCTGCCACTCGATGTTTGTTTGTTTTTTTTTTCTTTTCTTTCTTTCTTTCTTTTTTTCTTTTTTCCTTTCTTTCTTTCTTTTTTTTTTCCTTTTTATCCGACTCGATTCGACAAAATTTTCTTCGACGAATTTTTCTACCCTAAAAATGTGGGAATGGTTCGATACAAAGTATTCGAGTTACCTGTAGGTACTATACATAATATAATTGTTTTGTTTTTCTCTGGCGTTTTCCTCGACGAAACTTTGTCCACATTCCGTTTCATGCTCGTTCTTATTCGCATTTTTCGTTGTGTACTTGTGTAAGTTATTTGTAAAACAAAAGTAGTTAGGTTGAAGAGTCAACGCTGGGGTGAGTCAAAAAGATAGAGACCGAGAAAAAAAAACACCTTCGCAAAGTACAATTTAATACACGCGTTCTCCTCGAAGAACATGAAACAATGTTTTATCGTAAATTTTGCGAATTTTACGAGAGATAAAACGCTTTGAAATGATCTTATACGTAAGTTACATACTCGTATTCATCCACCCAGTTTCCACCCCTCCTTCTACCATCCACCCTCAATCCCGAAATTCATTCCTTAGCCGCACTCTTTTATTTCGTCGCGTTCTTCTCCGCTTTATCAAGTCCTTTATTTCGTGTTTCGGTCTTTTTCTTCAACAGATTAAAGGATTTCGTTTTATTTGTCGTATAAAGGTGAAGGACTAAATACAATATAACTTCTTCTTGTTTTTTCGTCCTTTTTATTTTCCCCAAGTTTTTCCAACAAATCTTTACTCGTTGTTTTCTTCTCTTTCATCCCTCCATATCTGGAGTTTTTTTCTGTCTACTACTTTTTTTTTTTTTTTTTTTTGCGGCAATTTCACTCTATTTACAAGATCTTCATAATAACGACGAATGATTTCCCCGAAGAATTAAGAAAAACGGTTTTAGATTTAAGGATGTCGTCGTGTAGAAGATAAAACTACTAGTTTTATAAGTTGATGATGGCTAAAGATGGAAGCGGAAGACGGAGACAAAGGGAGAAAAACTTTTTCATTTTTAGTCCCATATGAACGTGTAGGATTGCAGATTTTGCTCGTAAAGCTTACGTTTGCAAAGACGATGATGGGCTGAAAAACTTTTGAATCAGCCGACGTATGCATGTATAGAATTTTATCTTATGCGTCAACAGAGTTATGGAGAAAAATTTTCCGACTTGAATAAAGCGGACAAATTGACGTACAAATTTTTGAAAACCTTCGAGACGGAGTTGACAAAAGAGAAAACGTTTGTAACGAGGTCGCATTCGCATTTATTACACCGCTGGTGGGAGGGAGGAATATTTCCTGACGATTTTATAGTCGACCAGGTGAAATTCGCAGGTGTGTACTTGCAATTTGTTCGAAAGTTCACTTCGTTTTCACTGTTTTCCAGAAAACAGATTTTTCCGATCTAAATCGCTCACGAAATAAGTTGAGTGCTGCCTACGTGGCATTTAGATCGAATTCAATTCAAGAAGTGGAAAATCGTTTAGTTTGATGCCGGAGAAGGAATGCATGTTTCAGTTTTAGTGCCAGTTCACATAATTGTTGATCCAGATTCGGTAGTTTACGCTCTTTCGGTCAAATATTCATCCTAAAAAAACCTTACGCTGTTTGAGGTAAAGTTGAAAAAATTCGAGATTTCTTCGGAAAAGAAGCGAATATTCCCCGTTGTCTATAACCTTGCGTGGTTTGCAGATAGCTCAGTGAATTATCATGATGCAGACTGCCAGAAAGTTTTGTATGTGGAAAGGGAGAAAAAGAGGATAGTCCATGTCCATCTCAATGGGGAAGGATTTCACTCACAAACTGTAAGATCAAATACAGGATAGCAATTTAGGAGAAGAAACAGAAGTAGGCTATCCTGCATTCATCGAGTGGTATAAAAGTCAATATAATGTGAAATTTCTAATGAAACTGGACCGGAAGAACTGCCAGTTCATAATGGGGATACAGACTGGCGATGGAGGTATGTAGCCCAAGCTATTACACAAAACAAGCATATCAAGACGTGCAGCATGTAGAAAATGTTGGACATAAAATCAGACTTCAATTCACTTAATATGTCAGTGCCCAGCTTTGAACTTGAAGTGAAAAAGGATCATGAGAGTGGAACAAAGCATACTTGAAACTGAGTCAGATAAAGGTTGTTGGAGCTTAGTAAATTAATGTTTGTTGGTAGGGAATCAGCCAGGCAGGACACATGCAGCCTCAACATTTCGGGGCTGGCAAAAACAAAAAAAAGTGAGACAAAAATTGCTTGGAGTTGTAATTTGCTACCCTGAGAGCAACTTTTTTCCGTTTACTTCAATTGGCTTTCACAAAATATAAGCACCATAACGGAAATCCATATTCCTCATCACCCTTGAATAATTCATATCCTCAGCTTGGTCCTCAATCCGGTAAGCCCTTGTAATATTAACTTCCACTACCACCCGATCCAATTTTCTCATTCCTTTTATCCTTTGTTTTCCTATTCACCTTCCATCCCAATTATATTTTCATCATCAACTACTTCCTCTCTGGATATTGTCTTTCTATATCCTGAGGTGTCTCCATCCCCAAGAAATATTTTGCAATGGAATGATGTGTCCGAATTTTTCAAAAATTTCCTAAGAGTATAATATTGCGTGTTTGGTGTTAGAAATCCTTTGAAAATACACACTAGGGACTTGGTTCCTGATTGGGAACAGCATTCTCACCATCTTATTTTGACATAGTCCATCTTAGATCTTCTACTTTCAGCCTTCAACATTCGAACCTTTCTGTGCTGGGGATTTGAATCGTATTTTCCTCACATGACCATTGCTCTGTGTTGAAACCAATAAACTATTCCTGTGCCTCAATGAAGTGAAACCCTCGTCTTTATTCCATTTAACAAATCTTCTATCATCTCTCTTTTTCAAAATCTACTCAGCTTTTTTTTTTCATTCCTACGTAAATCGCAATAATAATTTAAATCATATTTTTCTTCCTACGCTGCTCAAAATTAGTGAATGTACTGAAATTGATGCTATGACTATATTCCGTTTCTGCTATCGGTAAAGCATATTTTCAACTTGAGAATGTGGTAACAGCTGGATTTGATTTATGAAACATCTGTGTGGTATCAAATCCGTAATTTTTACATCATGTAGACCTCATACTCAATTTTTATCATTTTTTACTTGGTTTCGACCTTCGCATAAAAAAAAATATTTCGTTTCCGGTAGCAAGAAAAACCAAGCAAATGATGAAAGCAATGAGAGGGCAGGATGAAAGAAGCTGGCAAAAACTAACATGCGACAAAATTCTTGCGGACAGTCTTGCTTAAGGAATCTGGTTGAAGAGCGCAGTGCTCTTGTATAGAATTTTCTTGTGTTCGGTTGTTGTTTTTTTTTTTTTTTTTTTTTTTTTTTTTTGTGCTTGCAAGTCTCCTACAATGGACAATAATATCGAAATGGAATTCAAACGTAAGTAAACATACTGTGGCAAAGTAGAAGGAAGAAAAATACTTTGGAGGAAAAAAAAAGTAGAAAAAAAATAAAAAGGACTTTTGGCACCCTTGGATAATATCGCAGAATATGTGCTGGCACAAATTGATGTTTATTTCGAAGTCTGTCTGCTTGCACATACAGTGACAACACAAAGCGCCCTCAACTCGTCGCTTTCAAATAACGAGTTCTTCTTTTTCTGTAAATATCGTTCAACATCAATCCCGTATAGCTAAACGATTTGGTACAGTCGTTCTTCTTTTTTCTACTTTTTTTTTTTATTTCACTGTCTCTTTTTCTCTCTTTTTTTCTCGTTTTTCTTTTACTTTTTTCGTCCCTTTTTTGCTTCGCAATAAAATTGTAAACCTTATTCCAACGATGTAGTGCTCAACTCGTACGATGAATATGAAACAGTATTTTCTTCCTACACATATATGTATGCTGTTGTAAAAATTAAAATCGACAGCTCAGCATGCAAAGGGAGAAAAAACCGAGGAGAAGACAAAGGCAAAAATTCTTCTTCTTACAAAGTGAAGATGTGGCATTTTCATCGTTGACAGCCTGCCAACATCAATATACGACCTTAATTTTCCACCGAAATATACGGTTGCATTAGATGTAGTATTGCGAATTTTCCATTATTTTATACCTTATACTTTATATCTAACGAACCAAAAGGAGAAAACCTAACGAATTTTGTAGCAGGTATCTACAAGTGATGTGCAACGAAACGAATACGGTTTCAGTGACGTTACTCGAAAAAAGAAGAGATTTTTCGCTGCCGATATGCGAAAATTGAGTGTTGGAAAGTTGAAATTCGGGGGAAGGTCTATACTAATTCTTATCCCTTTCCTTACTTCTCCATTCCTTCACCCTCGCTTGACTGTCCTATATTAAGTTCGTAATAATGTCGCAACTTTGAACTTCACATTTCTTACTCTTCACACAGGATCTTTTCACACCTGTGCATCCATGAACATCGAACTCACTTTAACAGAACAGGTTATATGGCGGGGTGAAGAGCGTGTGATGATTACCTGAGACTTATAAACACCTTGGTTGATTATGTTTTCAAATATTCTTAATTAATTTTAGGTGTACAAGTGTTCCGATTGTTGATTTAGTTTTGTTCACAATACTAAAGCTTCTACAGTTGACAACTAAAATGTTTTCCATGACTGACCTTTTGCCTCAGGTTGTTATTATTTTTTTTGGATTCATGGAAATGTAAGTCTTACCTTTAAGTGTTGACCATTATATTCAAATCAGTTGTATTGTTAATATTCCGGACGCCAGTTCCAGTGACAGAAATATTTTAACCTGTTATCCTGATCAGTTTGTCGACCCTACTACCCAGTACTTAGTGGCTGGAATGATTTAGTCACCTGATAATTGACGCACCTACATATTCTGGGCGCAAAGGCTAGCGAATTGTAAACCATTGGGAATTTTTGATATAGGATTTCCTCTACTGTTTGAGTATATGGGGAGCAACTTCCAACTGACTAACACGCCCTTAATGACACGGAAATGATAGAAAATGCGTAAAGAATCTGCGTTCATCTTTCCCAATCTACAAGACATAATATTGAGATGAAGTTCTCAGGTACAGGTCGCAGTTTTTATCCGATAATAAAGAAATTTGGTATGAACATTTGTATTATAGATTTTAGTGCGAATCGACCGGACGGTATTTCTCTTATCATCATTCTTGTTTTTATTTTGACTATAAAATGGTCAATTTTGCACCAATAGCCCCAAAATTCAAGACAAAATATTTATTATAATTTGTTGTAGTATGCTATCAATTTTTGTACGGATCAACCAGACGGTACTTCTGGAAAGCTGTTTTTTTTTTCTTATTTTCCCTAATTTGCATGAACTTTTTACAAAAATCATTCACTTGTTCATCTTTGTTCCGTCACCTTTTTGTTTACATTTTAATTCGTTTACAAAAATGTGCCAAACAAAATATAGACGACTATTATTCCCAATTCTGAGAATAATAGCCACCTATATTCTACGTATTCTCACAAATGAACACCACCGGATATGCTGACAATGTAAAGTCATCATATTTGGTGGATGTTCCGATGTTACGCCACCTATTTTAGGTCAGCCATTTTCAAATACGACAGTGAAATCACAGACATTGTGTTCTCTTAAAATGAAGACGAACTCATTCCTGTGATTACTCTCAAATAGTAAGGTTTAGATATCCACACTAGAGGTTGTAAATCATTAGGTTTCACTAAAAGATAAGTTAGAAATATATTTAAAGTACAGAAGAATAGTTGAATGTTTAAAGTGTTGATATTATTGTTTTTTTTTTAATATTAAAAGAGTAATAAAGAGATAATAAAAAATTGTCTCTATTTGATTGAGGTTTCTCTAAAATAGAAATCCCTCAGTACAATGTTTTCTTTTTTTTATTATTTTATAACTTTATTTTATTTCTTTAATATTATTTGAAATTTTATGAATATTTGCCTTACTTTATCATCTTAATTAATTTTTCATTTCAAGAAATAATACTTCTAAATTTCACTTTGTCTAATATTTCATCAGCAGCCAACAAATTTCATGCAATCATAATTTCAGTGACTCGTATGAACATACAGACAATTAATGTGACCATTAAAATTCATAATTCTTTTTTCTCAAAAACCTACTTTTTCTAGTAAGGCTTGCTGCGCTAGAGTTTTTCACTTTTAGATTGCCATATTACCTGTTGATTTAAAAAAAAATTTTTTTCCAAAATATTTTGATGAAGTATTATACTGAGTTTGTTATCATGAATCATAAATGTTTCTAACCCTCAAGTTGATGCTACCTCCTTTTACAGCCCCCTAAAAACAAAACTGTGCAATAAAATGTTTGACAGCTTTCGACTTCAAAGTTATGGCGCCTGTGAAAAATATGTAGATGACCTAATTTGTAGAAAATTTTATGAGAAAATTTTTCACCAGGAATAAATTTTTTTGTAGGATTGATCTTCTGGCGAAAAAATTAGAAAAACATTTGTAAAGTATGGTTTTAAACATCTTGGAAGGTTGAGAGGGAAGTATCAACTATCAACTTGAAAGGTGATAAGTATGCGATTCTATATAGTTCGCCCCATAATGCAATAAACTTCCAAGGGAGAAAGTATTATCTTTATTTTTTCTTGAGAAAAAGGTGGGTGGTAATGTGGCGGACCAGTATATACACGGAGTAATTATATAGACATACATACATAAAAAAATAATCTGGTCAAAATGGGAAAATGGTACCAATCGTTTTCTTTTCTCATGAAACGGATAATTTTCAGCATCCCGACCCCTAACCCTTTTGCTAGATCAGTTGTAATACCACGTTTGTAAGCAAACAAGGTAAAAACAAATTTGATCTTGATGTAGTCGATTTGTCTAATAAATCGGTGTATGAGGCAACTTTAATTAATCGACATACGTGGAGTGACATACAAAATGCAACATGCAAAAAGCGATCCAAAAAATGTGCGCTCATCATTCTACATCTAAAATTCATCACTCAGACACTCAGGACTGACACTACAATCCCCTCTCCTAAACTTCTTTTTTCGTCCATTGGACAGGAAAATGTTTTAACTCCGCTCACAACATTGATAAAATAATGGTAATTTGCAGTTTTTTCTTTCTTTTTTTTTATTAGAAAATAATTTGACTCTTTGCTTGGCGCTAGTTCGTGCATCATCGGCCCTAAAAAATTTATTTTATCTACTCTCTGATTTTCGATCAAGCAAAATCTTAAAAATATTCTTGTTGTCTATAACGCATTTCGAGATACCTGTTATATAAATTTTAACAGTCATTTTAAATTCGGGCGAACACTTTTTCCTGGAAAAATGGGAAACTAAAAAATTCAGCTTCCCCTACAACGATAATTAAGTACGGGGTTACCTCGGAAAAAATGAATTATTTCTGGCCACGTAGAACGCAGTTTGCTTCAGGGGGAAAAAGAATTGTATTTTTGCGTTCCTTTCTCCCTTCGACCCCCCTTCACCCAAAATTTTTGTTCATTAACTTTTGGACGACCACTTGCGATTAAATTTACGAAATTCAACAAAAAAAATCATTTTTGAAATATGGATCTGTCAGCTGTAACAAAAAAAAAAAAAAGATTTACATACTTTACCCCTGTTTCGTTAATACCCAAATGTACCCTAAAGAATTATTTTTATTTCATACATATTACAGTCGTTCGCGAACGATTCAAAAAATGCAACAAACATGAATTTACTCGTAATTAAAGGCGAACGTAGAGTGCGAGCAAATAGTGAAGAAACGACGGAATTTTATATTTTCCCCGAATGTATCCAGAAAAGAAAATTTTCTTCACATTCCAAGTTACTTTTCGTGTTATATTATTTCCATTTTGTTAGGTTTTCGAAAGTAAAACTTTACTATTTTTAATTTTGACAGTCACACACAGTGTTACTCAGCCCACCAGTTCCCAAACTGTTTTATTCGCGGACCCCTTAGCGTAGGGACCATAACTTCGTGGACCCTCCACTGCAAAGAGCCCAACTTTGCTGACCCTTTGTCATACTAACCCATGTAGAAAATTTGTATATGAATAAAAAATCTTTGTTAACGCAATAGCTGGTTGCGGACCTCCAAGGCTCTCCTCTTAGACCCTGTCGGGTCCGTGAATCACAAGTTGGAAATCACTGGATAAGGCATTGCCTACCTCAACGTTGTCTTGACATTCACTAATTCACTTAAAACGCAAAACATGCTTCGATTGTGGCAATTTATTTTCTTTAAATTTGTTCCTCTCGAGAAAGGTGGTCTCTGTTGAGGGGACATGAAGAAGATAGAATAAGATGAATTTTATGAAAGTAAGAGGGTGAGTGGCATTGATAAGAATGTTGCCTGTTGATAACACAGCTACTATTAGGATATATCTTCTTCATTCTTGATGTCTAAAGAATTCAGTCCAGCAAAGAGCACCGTTAAATTTGTTGGTAATTTGGACTGCTCACTACTTCCCGTATGACGCTTTTTTTTAATTAGGATGATATCTTCCTGAGGTAAATATGGCTAGCCTATATTGAGTAACTTCAATATTTGTGAATTATTATTGTGATTCATTCGATTCTTCTGCGTCGCCCAGTTCGTGTACGTGTATCTATGCATCGTCATTTAGTTCAGGTTAATATATTGGCCGAGTTCGAGTAGTGAAATAATACTTTGGCTAAATTTGAATTTGCCTGAACAGAGGATGTACATTCCTTCTCTGTGCCTGTAAAAAACAAAAAAAAAATTTTTTAAAACCATAATTACAAGTGAAAAATCACAATTGTTGATTATATATTTCATCTCTTCCGCCTTTTGAGTCATTCTTAATTTTATGCTGTCTTTAAATTATTGAACAGTAAAACTGTTCTTGATCTTGCAATTTCTGCGTCATTACGATCAATAATGACTTCCTATTCATTAATGGTATTGTCCTTACACTTGCTTACCGTTACTTTACTTTTGGTAGGTATTAATTTGTTTTGTCTGGTAGCACTTAGACAAAACTTCTTTGGAGGTGGGAAGTGGGCTGAAGGACCTATAATTTTTTCGTACATAGAGTTTTCGTTTGGTGGAGCTTCACCAGGTTTTTAAATAGCCTCCACACGCTCACCTTAGCCTTGCTAATGAAATATGTGAAGTTTCTGAAGTCGCATGCCCCTCTTCTCTGGCTAATGTTAATTAATTTAATGTGAACTGCCCATCAAACTGTAATGGTGTTCGTGTTCGACTAATCGACCTGACATCTCCATTCTGGTGCAGATCGAAACCTGATTTCCAAGAGCCGACTGTTAAAACCTGAAATGATGATGTGGAAAAATAAGTGCTAATTATGTTTCCAAAAACCTGAACGTAACTTTTTTATTACCCACTTCATTGATAAGTAGGTTTAGCTTATTCGAGATATTCATTTGGAAGAATTTTTCTTACGTAGACGAATTAGGTAGCATACTGGAAAATAGGTACGTTGCGACCGTCTATCCTCTCATCATGATCAATCATAACGTACTTTAGTTTCTTCATTTCAAATTGATCTTTTGTCAACCATTCGTACAGAATCCTACAGGAGTCCTACGTATTTAATTTTTATCTGTTTTTTTCTCATTATTACAAAAATTCTTAGCAAGCCAAAGAAAATCACAAAAAAGAGTAAAGAAAGAAACATCCTTCATTTGTTCCAGGGTATCGATCATGAACTGAATTGAAATGAATTGATAATTAATTAGAGTTGATAGTATGTGTGTTTTAAATGGAGTATCAACCGCTATCAACTATCAATTCATCTCAGTTCAGTTCATGATTGATACCCGAGAGTTTTCAAAAAAAACTCGTTCGACGAAGAAAATTACGATTAAAAAATTTAAAGAAAAATTCATCTCTTACGCGCTTTTCTTCCTTTTTCCATTCTACTTTGTAACGACCTGAGACTACATAAAGTTAAAATTAAATAATAGCATGTTTTTTTCTTTCTTTTTTTTGAGAATTTGCTAAAAGCTTATTCTTTTTCCTTTTGCCGAATAAGAAAATGAAAATAAAAAGAAAGTAATGATAATGATAAGCGAAGAAAATATCATACTTTAGAGGAAAGAGAACTAATTTTGCCTTTACTGTACTTGAGTAAGTAAAATCGACGAACCGTCATCGAAAAATGTTTTTTTTATCTTCGTTTCTGGTTTTTTCTTCTGCTTCCTCTTCTTTTTCTTGTGTCTTTTTTTCTTACCCTCTTCTATTTCTTTTTCTAAAACCTGTCATTTCCCGGTAGATTTTCTTTTTTTTTTCTTTTTTACTGCGTGTTTCCCAATTGTTCTTTTTTTTATTAGCAATTCAAAAAAGAAGAAGAAAAAAAAAGCCGACAATTTTTGCTGATTGAAGCGTCGCAAACTTCTGTTTCCGTAGTCCTCGTTTAAAATGTAAATTGTCCAATCCCCCCATTTACAGTGGCGGCCGTTTGTTTTATACAAAGAAAAAATTTTATGCGAATTTTATTGTGTTGTGTATAGGTACCTGCGGGGTAAACCAGGAGTGGACGATAAAACTGACATTCGAAATGAACCTTGTGTTAAACAACAATGAGATCGTCAGATCGAGGTAGATTTTTTTCTGAATGATTTCACGGTTCGTCGAACCCAGGGGAACCTTTTTCTAGTTTGCATTTTTCCCCCTCCACTTCTTCGCCGACCGCGCGCCGTCCCTTCTGGTATCCTGAAAAAATAAGTTTCAGTGTCAATCCGAGGTCTTTAAAATCGCTGTAGGTCGGCCATTTTCAGGATAAACAAAAGTACAATCCGCAAGACAGATAATGTCGACGGGATTCCGTTGCCTCTGTCTCATTCTCTATTGATTGTTGGATACACCAATTTAAATTAGACTACATGTAGACAACTTTTCGGTACATTCAGAGATGGTTAAGTTTTCAATGTGTCCGACTTCGACATCGCCCTGTGATTGGCCAATTTCAATTCTTAGAATTAAAACCAATGACGTCACACAACACCAAATCGATTTGCGTCTGGAAACTTGGCTAACCTACAGAGATTTGAAAGACTTGGGTGTCAATCATTTATTTGCGTTAATTTTCCGCTAAAAACCACTCATACTTATTTGACTATTTCATTCTCGTTAGTTTACATCAGCGGAATACAAAGAGCTTGATTGTTTTTCTTGATTTTTGGTGTCGAAAACTTTAATAATGTCTGTTAGGCATATTTGATGACTGATGAAAACGACTCGATATGGCATATACATTGCCTCGTTTTGAAGAACCTTAACTGCACTGCTATCTCTCAGAATTATTTCTTCAGTTGAACGCCAGTCTACATAAAAATTTTAAGAAATATGTGGCAGTAGGTAACATTTTTTTTTCTATTTCTCAGTTTTCGCTTTACCTCTCAACTTTTTTTTTTCTGTAGTAAATTGAACTTAATTAAGAGAGCGAGAAAGAAATTAAAGAATTCAACAACTAATTTAATTGCCTTTCGAGAAACCAGGAAAATTGCACGACCAGCAGCTTCTTTATAAAATTTTATGTTCGTTTTTGAGACAAAAGTACCGTTATAAAGAAGAAAAAAAAAGGAAATTTGCCTTTCGATTTCACATTAATTCTAAACCACGAAATATCGATCGATACACAGTGCAGTGCAGTGCTCATTCCAAACAGTGAAATACTTTTATACTTTTTTCCACTTCGACGACGATTCGGTACATTAAAGATAATCTGGAAAAACTTTTTACCAAAATAAATTGGTGAAAAATCAGTGCGTAAAAAATACGACATAAAAGTTTGCATTTTTTCCTCCTTTTTTTTTTAGGGGAGGGGAAAGAAACATTAAAATGATGAAGTTTGAAATTTTCTGTTATTGACTCTTCAGATACATATATTTGAAATATTTTTGAAAGAGGATGAGAAATTGATAAAGCACTTATATTTTTCTGATATTCTGACGATTTGATATGATAAGTTTGAACTACTTAGGCTACCTATCGATATTGCACAGATGACAGATCTTTTTTTGGCTCAGAGAGTTTATGTCGATTTAAAACACTTATTTGATATAATCACGCGTGACCGTTAATTTAAATATTAACTTTCAGCAAAATAAATATTCAGAAATATTCACTTTAAATTTTTTTTGTACAAAGGTTTAACTTGTGTGTGCGTGCGTGTGTGTGTGGGTGTGTGTGTGCGTGTGTGTGCGTGTGTGTGTGGGGGGGTTGCTGCCTCGATTTGAACTAACACCTTACACAGCATTGCTGGGACCAAAAATGGTGAACGTTGTCACCGATGGTAGATTGTGCAAGGTGTACGTTTATGTTAATTTTCCATCCCATCACATCGATATTTTTGAAGTACAAGAACACAGAGGGGATGTGGGCTGCAGTTAGTGGGTTGATCAAATCCAAACAGAGTTATAACCATCTTGGCTCAACGTAACTCTACAGTGGAATGTGAGAATGTGGTTGAACGTATCCATTTCATGTCAAAAAGTCACCATTGTGAAAGGCTGTCAGCTCCAAGATTCAAACCATCGCCTTTTTGATTTAAATTGTGTGACATGCATATGGAGGTTCATGTTCCACAGTGTATAATAAATACTTGTAGGTTCTGGCGCGACTTTTTTTTTTTTTTTTTTTTTTGACAAAAAATTTATGGAAAAATAGGTTGAATTGAAAAATCATCCATTTACAAGTACAAATAGCATTATTTTTATGGATAAGTATCTACTGAGGTGTTAAAATTCGAAGTACTTCGAAAATAAATTGATTTTTGATTTTTGGGAATCTGTTTAAGTGTCGCAAATTTTTTTGAGTGGAGCATTTCTGCATAAATATAAAAATTATTATCATGAAAACATAATTTTTCTAATTTATAATTGAACTATGTAGCTTACATCCTCGGCTTTGCTCGCGTTAAGCTTTCTTTCCTCCTACTTCACATGTGTCGCTTTTTTTTCCCATTTTTGCTTAAGGGTTTAAAAATGGTAAAATATATTCTATGTAATGGGTCTTGGAGTGTCTGCTGAATAATCATTCCCTCACATATAATACATGATTATACTTTGATCAAAGATACATTTATTTTTGAAGCTAAATTTCTGACATCACGGTCCGGTATGGAGGGAAATTATGCAAAAGTCGATGTTATGATTATGTTACAATTTTGTGTGCACATGTGAAATTAGAACAGGTATCCTAAAAACTATAATAAATATTCAAATAAGCAATACACAGTGCAAAAGAACAAAGTTGAAATAATGTTATATGATTGTAACCTTGAGTGAGAAACATCAGACTCCATCACAAGATGGCGGCCAAGTTGGACTAGGATCATTGCTTGAATAATGAAGTGAAACTGCTTGTCGCATATTTGGGGTTTTTAGGTTTTGTTGGTTCGGGGAATCGAACCTGGGATAAAGTGGTGAACTTCACCACATGACAATCTCACTGCTGGCTATAACTGGCGAATGTATTTTATATAGGACAGGGTATGGCAGTTCCCACACACTCTCCTAAAGAGACTCAACATGAGTTAAATGATGCTAGATGCTGTGGGAGGTTGAGTGAACTCATAAATTCCTTTTATACCTATACACACAGGCATACACTGCCTATATAGGTTATATTTCCACTATATAGGGTGCCATCTATTGGCAACTTAAGTTAGGAAGGGGAGTTGTGAGTTCCACTATGTACCACTAAGGTGCATGCATTTCTGGCACAAGTCAAGTGTCACCAGATGTAGGTTTTGTTGGTTTGGGGAATTGAACCTTGGACCTACATATTTTCCAGCTAAAAATGGTGAACTTGACTGCATAATCATCTCATTGTTGTTGTAACTGGCAAATGTATTTTATACAGGACAAGGTATAGCTGTTCTCACAGGGTTAAAAATGTGCGAATTTATGGAATGACATGAACATAAAATCAAATGAGAGGGATTAGAGGGATTAGAGGGATTAGAGGGAGACATATCTTGCTACAGGCATCATTTTTTAAAATTTTTTGGGATTTGTTTTGTAGCCATTTTATCCAGAAGACTTGGAAGATATAACTGATTCATTGAGAGGGGAGGCTGTTCTCTATGGTCTACCGTTGTGATTGTTTCAATCGCATATTGGAACACTAATCACCAATAGAATGGAACCGAACGCACCTGTATTTTGGGTCGGGAATGTGACTATGACCCAGTTTCAAACTCCCAACTTTTCAATCGCAAAGTCAAGCACCTGACCACTTGGACATGCAAAGTTGTATAATTTTGACTAGTTACCTATGCTATTTGATATCATTGGGTTTCTTTCGACTTGAGATGAAAAACTATTCAGATGTTAGCTCAAAACGTCCACCATGAGGGGTTGCTTTCAAATAATGAAGTAAGTTTTTTTTTTAAATTTAGAAAACAAAACCATCCAATGCCATAATTTTCACGCGAATGACGCTAGCCCAATGAAGAAGAACAAGAGTTACTATACTGTGTTAACGCCGTATTCTTCAGTTCCGTTAGAAAACCTTTTTGGAACCACTAACGGCATAACGCTCCAGTTTTTCTCGTCTTAAAAAGGTGGAAAAAAAAAAAAGAATGCGAAAAATAAAAGAGCGAAAACAGAAAGAGCGAAAAAAAGAGAAAAAGGAAAAGAAAAGCCATCAATCATTTAGAGAAAACTGGCAACGTACTGTTCTTTTTCATGAATGTTTTTCGAGGGTATATATTCGAGGTGAGAATAAATGCTCGAGCAGCAGCAGCAGCAGCAATGGTTGCGCGAAAGCGTCTCTTAAATTTCAACGACGAAAATAAAGTGTAGAAGGAAAAATTCATAGGTCATTATTTTACTTCTTTTCAGCGTTTCTTTTGCTGCAGAAGAGAATAAAATGTATGTTGTATTTTGCGACTACCGTCGTCGTCTTCGCCGCTGCTGCTTCTGATGATGCTCATAAAAGAATGAAAAAAATCTCGCTACTTCTATGGCAGATTTTCGTTTTGTAATTTTTTCCACCTACGTTTTCGAAAGTGGGATATACATAAATATTGTACCGTACTCCTACCTATATATATTTTATATAAAATATTATTTTTTCTTTAACCACGTTGATATTTCAAAAAACGACGACGACAACGAAAAAGGATTTCTTTCTTATGATAGGTGCCTACTCGTTTTCTACATCGACTGTTTGATTGGTTGGTTGAAAGAAAAAAATTACAATTTATTCAATTTCTATGCCGTATTACGCATAAGCGGATATGAGGGTGAAAATTGTTCAAAATCTTTTTTTTGCTTTGAAAATTTAGGAGAGAAAAAGGGCTGAGAAAGAAAATTCCACTTGGTGATTTTCTTGCTATTAAATCTACACTACTTTTTATACAGCATTTTCATCGTGTTTTTTTTTTTCTTATGTTTGCTCCAATAGCCAGAAGTGAGAAAAAAACAAAATTTTTAGATTGGAGAACACTCCCACAGATAAACTATTGTAATAAGGCGAATGCAAAAGAAACATCAAAATAAAAACAAAAAACAAAAAATAAAAAAAATAAAATAAAATAAAAAAAAAGCAACACGAAACTATAATACAGCCAGAAGATAGATAACGGTCGAAATTGGATTCGTCGAATGTTGCTTTTGTTATTTACCTCGAAAAATCGTTTTTCACCTCAATTTTCAGCAGTATCGATTTGAAGATGATATAATGGTACATATACAGATGGAAATACATATTTGGCAAAACCGAAATAGAAACGAATAAAAACGTTTTGCGGCTTTTTTTTTTTTTTTTTTTGTAAAATGTTACTTTTTCAATCCCTCACACACCATTCGGTTCTCTACAATATGCCGCAAGGTTATACTTTGGAAATTTAAAAGAAAAAAAAATTGGGGGAAAACTTCGAATAAAAATGATTGAATTGTTGGAATAGCTATCGATTTGTAAAATAATCACGAACGACTGTTTTCTTTTCGTCGAAGACTTTTTTTTTATAACTTTTTCTCAGAGTATTTAGTTCTTCTATTTCAGCTCATCTTTCGATTCAATTTCAGTGTTGCTCTTCCTTCTTTGAAAGAATTACGTGTCTGTTACTGTTGCTCCTAACTTTTGTACTGTATCAATACCCACTGCTACAGTGCTACTAAGACTCTGCGTTGTACCAGGTGAGCACATGTGATGTAAAAACGCTATTTTCGGTTGTTTTTTTTTAAAAGTTAATTTTAAATTTCACTCAATATCATCACCACAGTCACATATTTGCTTATCTGCAGTGTTTACGAAATCCCAGATGCATAAACTTTCGATCAAAAAGTTGTTCACTGCCCGGTGCTATCTGTAGACAGAATCTTATCTTTGACGAAATAATTCTCCAGCCGTCGTTCATAAAGCTGTTTCTCGTTATAATGACTTAGATTTCAGATGTATCTTTTCCATTTAAAATATGTTCTTTTTATTTTTGAGAGTAGAAACTGTTGGTGATCACCATTTTTCTAACGTAATTTGGCATTTTTTGGCTACGTTCGTTACGAAATATTGTACTTGAGTTCTATAGGTTCTCGACAAATTCCGTAAATAGTGAATTCCCTGTTGAACCCTTTGCTTTTAGTACGGTTCGAGACAACTGATACCACCATATACCTAGAAGAATTTAATAACAAGAAGGAAATGAGCATGTGATACAAATAAACCAACGACCATACAATTAATATACTAAAAGCATATAATTCGCTATCTCAAACGCGTTTTTCAGTGAGACCAGCTGCCCCCACTGCTATAAACCTAACCCTACCTATTGAGAAGTGGCTGTTTGATTGATTGTTCCACTCGTAAATATAAGAATATTACGTGACTTCGAGCCAAGTTTTACTTGAATATTTGTAAAATAGCTTCTCCAGTGTAGACTGCTATAATTTGGTGTAAGTAATTCAATCAAACGAAGCTATTGCAAGTATAATGCATTCCACAAATCGAACATTATTTTATTTTTCCCCATTTGGTGACTTTCCTCGTCCTTGTCAGAGTGAGCTGAAAATCCCATATTATGATATAGGTACTCATCCCCGACTGCCCAAGTGGATAGTTTACCTCTGTCTACTGACTCATCCCCAAATACAGAAACAGTTCAGTTCGTAAAATGAAATTTCCCTAAAATTAAACTGTGATTCTTAATTCTTTTGTGAATGAAATATTCTCTTTGAACCATTCATTGAAAATTTTTTGATTACCATTCACAATGAAGAAAATGGCAACAAAAATTAAACAAGCATTTCCTCATGAGTAAAGGTCAGGCTACAGTAATGGATATTCTCCAGTATTCGGTTATGGTACCCAGATATCGTGAATATCTCCCTTTGTCTCTTAAAAACAATTCCCAGAAAAATAAGCCGAGAAGTTACAACCGAGAATGGAAAAAAGTGAATTCCGTGTTCCTTCTGTACTAATCGCACACGGTATTAATAAGTTAGGTAGGTATCGTATTAAAAGTTGTGTATTTTTAGTAATTATGAAAAAAAGTTACAACATACATTTTGATTACTCCCATCCGTGCAACAATATGATCTAAAAATATGGCCCCTTAATCATCAGCAAATTGTCGCTATATTGAAATTCTTTGGTTTAAATATAGGCATCCCTTATCTCATCTTTTGGGAATATACCTACTGGAAAAAATTCGGAAGATCATAAGGACAAAAACTCGACTATCAGCAGATTTTAAATGGGGAGGAGGTACTTCGTAGGTATGATTTATATCTGGTATATAAATAAAATAGAGCCCAGACTGACTAACTAACTGACTGATACATCAATGTCCAGCCAAAACCGCTGAACCTATACTTATATTCCTAACATGTCATAGGTGTTCACGAAGTGTAAGTTTCTTGAAATTCTGCTCCTAAGGGGGTCAAATGGGACAATGGGTCGAATATGTTTTTACGTATTTGTCAATATCTTTTAGGCCAGATAAGATATTGAACTTAGTTTTGTTTTAATTGACTAAAACTCTTATTTTTTGGATTTTGAAAAATTCTATCATTGAGTGAGTCAAATGAGGTCAGATGAGTTTATATATATTTCTCTATGCCATACGGAACATTTCAAATCGGTCATGCTCGATTTATTAAATTTTTTGGCTTGGGAGGAGACCTCACCAGGTGGCTATGACTCTGTAAATGACACTTATATATTCATCTACACAATTTATTTATTACTGGTTTCAAAAAAGTTCTTCAGACTGATAAAGCCTATGAAATCAGGGTAAAATCCAGTGTGAAAAGTTTATCTAATATATAAAGACAAGTTGCCATTCTCTGTCCTGAATGTTCTCTTAATTTACTGAACGAAATGTTTCAAAATTCATACCACATATGAAAAATATCTTACAGGTGGTTTATAAGTCACAAAAATTAAAATCCATTCAATTAAATTGTTGAAATTAAGGTTTAAAGTTGTTTTGCATAAGTGTCTATGTGTGAGTGCCATGTGTAAAATAAATTTTAACATTGGTGTCTGTGTGTGAGTGCTTATGAAAATTACTTATCAAATGAATAACCCAATAAGAGGCGAAGCTATATATCTGGCCAACTGGTGACTTTGTTTATGTTAATGTCAGCAGATTCATTCCGTTCTTTTTTATTTTTTCTGGTGACAATCTTATTTTCATATTTTACTCTGTTCCCTGTTGTAATCACAACTTCTTTAAAACCAAATGTGTTTTTTAGTATTTTCAATTGAGATTTGTGTTGTGGTAAATAATTTAATTGATACTTATTTATTCCTACTTCTATGAGTATTGTTTCAGTACATAGATTTATGATTTTAAAATTTCAGTGTTTTCAGTTATTGTGATCTGTGTTTTTGCATTAAGTGAGTTCAATTATGTAGATGTTTGTCTATCAAAATCTTTATTGAATAACATTTATAATCCAAAGCCTTCAAATTCTGAAATCATTAGATAGAATCAGTTGCATATTTACAGGGGGGATATTGGAGTTAGAACCCCCCAAAATTTTTTCTTTTTCTTTTTTGTTTTTTTACAGCATATTTTCAAGTTTATATTTTTTTTTTCAGTGAAACAAATTAACTCCTTCCCCAAAAATTTTGCTATAACTACGCCACTGGATAGAATGTTTCAGTATATTATGCCCAATTAAGTTATATAGGCACCTAAAGAAAACTATTAAGTATAGGTGCTTTACTTAACCTCTACCTAAAATCTTTTTTCAAGCTTCTTACCACATTTTAAAATGGTTTGTCTTAACCAATCGTCAACAGCAACATTGATGATCCAATAGCCTTCAAATTCTGAAATCAGACAGAATCAGTGGCGTATTTACAGGGGGGATATTGGGGTTAAAACCCCCATAAATTTTTTATTTTTTTGTTTTTTTTTGTTTTTTTTACAGCAATTTTCAAGTTTATATTTTTTTTTTAATAAAACAAATTAACCCCCCCCCCAAAAAAAAAAAAAAAAAAATTCACATTTTAAAATGGTTTATCTTAATTATTCATCAACAGCAAAATTTATTTCCAGGGAAAACATTTTTGTTGAATTTATTGTTTTCTACAGTTAGACTTACAGGATGTATTGCACTTGGAGTAGCATCTTCGGGGATTGCAGCTACTCTTATACTCAATGGTCATACTGCGCATTCAGCTTTCAAACTTCCTCTTAATTTAGCTACAGCAGGATCTTCTACAGTGTGTAATATTGGTAAATCAAGTATTACAGCACGTATTGTTCGAGAGTGTAAGCTTATAATATGGGATGAGGTGACAATGTCACATAAATATGCATTTGAAGCATTAAATAGAACTCTTAGAGATATTAGATGTAATAATTCACTTATTTGAGGATGCACAATGCTTTTAACTGGAGATTTCTGTCAAACTCTACCAGTCATTCTCAGAGGTAATATTTCATATGTTACCAAGTATTATTCATTATTCATTGTTTATATATTGCATAATATGGTCATATAGGTACAAGAGCAGATACAGTAAATGCTTCTTTGAAGTATTCTGTATTGTGGCCTAAAATGTGTGTTTTACCAGCACTCAAAACTAATATGCGTTTAAAAAATCAGTCAAATGAATTTTCCAAAATACTAGAAAACATTGGAAATGATCCGTTGCTTAAATAATAATTTTTTTGGTAACATTATTCCAACCAGTAATCTACTTACATATTAAATTACTTTTCATGTCTATAGGATTATATCAACATGTGAATTCATATATTGATGTAAATAATATATGTTCTGTGGTTGAGTGTTTGGATTTATTAATTGATGTAATATGGGGTAATCCAAACGACATTGTTGTTCAATCCCATGAGTGGATAAAAAATCGTGTGATTTTATGTCCACTGAATGATGCAGTGAATGGAATTAATCATCTTATTCTTGATAGTATTAGTTCTGAGGTAAGTTTAATAATTGTTTGTCACAATGAACTATGTATTAGGCTACATTATTTATTATATTCTGATTTTTTAGGAAATTGTGTACAATTCTATAGATCGGACAATTGATGAGGATGATGCCACTCAGTTTCCAACTGAATTTTTAGAGTCTATCAATGACTCGGGACTACCTCCGCATAAATTAAAATTGAAAGTTGGTGTGCCAATGATACTGATTTGTAATATACAACCTCCACAACTATGCAATGGCTTGAGATTGATAGTCAATTTGTTGGGCACAAACGTATTACAAACTACTATTTTGACAGGTGTCAGTGTTGATACAAAAATGTGTATACCACGTATACCCCTGACTTTAGTAAATATTCTGTTTTCCTTTGTACGACTGCAATTTCCTATAAAACTTTGTTTTTCACTTTCAATAAATAAATCACAAGGTCAAACATACGATAAACTGAGATTATACTTAGAGAATCAATGTTTTTCCCATGGACAACTTTATGTGGCTTTTTCTAGGATTAGTTCTCAAAAAGGATTGTTCATTTATTCATTGACTGGAGAAGTTTGAAATATTGTTTACCATGAAGTACTGTAAATTTAGCTTGAGGATTTGATAAATGTATTTGTAAAAATTGATTTTAATTTACTTACTTTTCTTATTTACAATTTAAATTTAAAATTTTTATTAAAAATCATATTGTTGATTCTGCGATGTGTTTTCTACAGATATTTACATTGATTAAACGAAGTCAAATACCTATTAAGACACACTCACACACAAACACAATAAATTTAGAAAACTCAGAAAATGAGTCAGATTTTTGGTGATATTTCGTGGTATTATTGTCTAGCCCGTCTGTTAGACGGGTAGTTCACCTTGTGAGTTTATACGTTGGTATATTATTGTAGTAAACAACGATTTTTTAGAACGAAAGTGTACGAAAATTATACACGGTAAAATATTAATTGAGATTCAATAATGAATGAGTTCAAGTTAAAAATGAGTTTTTAACAAACTCGCTTTTATAGTTTGGAAAAAAAAATTTTCATCCCTAACGGGACTTGAGCCTTCGATCATGTAATACTGGATACCCAATAGCCCTGTCTCACCAATGTTAACGAAACGCATCATTCTAAAGCCCTAAAATGGACAAGGTTTTCTTAGCATGCACAGTAGGTGTTTTTTGGTCTGTTTTAAGTCTCTCGGTCCTGTGAATTTAAAACTTTACGTATAAATGCGTTCTTGTGAATTCAGTAAAATTGAGTGAAACTTATGTCTATTTTAGGGGTTTAGGTGTTATTTTTGGCACGGATTTTTGTGTCTACCCGAGTATCCATTACTAAATAATCGAAGACTTGAGCACGGGATACTTCGCGTATAATGACACGTTGTTACCATGACATGACGCCATATAGTGATGATTGAAAGTCAATGGCGAAAACTGTGTTGAAAATTCAAGCACGTTGATAAGAGATAACTGCGATAAAAGCCAAATTTGATTTTAACGCCCCTGTATGTTAGTACAAGAATTATATCACATTTTCTTGCGTTTGTAGTTGCAATAAAAGTGTATAAAAGAACAATGGAGCAAGAAGACGAAGAATCCGTGCGCTTATTCTTTTGAATCTCGAGGCACGAAGCGCCGAGAGAAAACAATACCGAATAAGGTTAGGTGGCGAAGTGTTTAGGGGGCGAAGCCCCATAGTAACCGCAATATTTATGTAGCCTAGTGTAGCCTAAGTTGGATAAATTATAAAGTTTGGTCCGGGACGAGTAAGGCAAACTCGTCGCTGGACCACTAGATACTCTCCACTTATTTGAATCTCCTCCGTTTAGACGTCGCTACATCTGATTTAATCCCACGTTAACATATTCTTTCGCTTCGGTAAAATTCGCCGCTTTCGCTCGATTAGCTTTACAGCACAGTATAGAGCACCACTTTTATCTTCCATAAAAAAAAATTATGCAATAACAAAAAAAAAATCCAAATAGCCTATATTTGAAAACCATTCCCCGAAAAAACCCATCCAATCGAAGTTAATACTTGTTCGCTTCCAACGCTGATAAAAAGCTTCCAAAACGAGAAAAAAAATTAGTAGAACATGAGGGAGGGGGAAGAAAAACGGGAGAAAAAGGGTTGAGCGAGTGAGGTGTAGGAAGTTCGGGAGTTGGCTATGACGATAAATTAGGTATTATTGCTTACAGACTTTTAGCGAGGCTAATTCGTAAAATTTTATTCGCTATTATGACGTAGACTGGCGGCAAAGTTAAAAAAAAAAAAAAAAAAAAAAAAACCTGAAATGTTACAGAAATTACAGCTTCGTGCAGCAGAGGAGAAAAAAATTGGTCCTCGTATTTGGAATATATTGGCGGTAGCTAAGGCGCGAGAGCCCTCTTTAATGATGCCAATTTTCGTGTTTTTTTTATCGAGGGAGCGGGAAAAAGCTATTCGTCAATCCTCGTAAATATGCGAAAATCGACTTAGCAAATTGAGTTGGATTTTGTATACGGCGCGGCGTGCTCGTACAGCAGCACCAGTTTGCGATTTAATTGGTGTTTTTAAATCGATTTTAAAATTTGCTACGAATTCACAAGTCCTCTGATGCGCCATTTTAGTTTTTGTCCGTTACAATCCGAATGTGCTAATATGGTGAAAGGTCATAACTCAGGTTCAAGTTAAATCCAAAGATTAGCCTGATTTAGTCACAGTCACATAACGTCTTCTCGAAGATTATCCTCTCTATATATCTACCTAATTGTCTATTTTAAAATGAGATAAATAAGCTCGCTCACTTCACAAAAAAAATGTTGGTTCTTGTAAACTCTGAACTGTGATAGGTTATGCTATGCATAATGTGACAAAAATGTTGTATACAATTATATAGGGTGTCCAGATTTCGTTTTGCAAACCGATAAAATATGGATAGAATTCGATAAAACAAAAAAAAAAAATCTATGTACAAAAAATTATACATTTCAAAATTGAGGGCTCGGTTATGTTTAGAGTATTGAAAAATCACAATTTTCAACCCTTGACTGCACTTGAGGCAAAACTGTGAAGACGAGGAGGATGGTGGATTGGTGGCAAATATATATTAGGTTTACTATTGGTGTTAATAATATGATAATAATTTTTGGGGATAAACACCCTCCTCAAAATTACAAGAAGCCTAGAGGGTGCAATTTTTTGTATGTTACTGTAAAGGACTCAACCCTCAACCCTATATTGTTAAAGTTCGTGTGCTAAATTTTTATATTTACTTTTTTGTAATATTTGACTAGAACATACCGAAACCAATTCAGTTTTAACACTCCAATTTTTTGTTCGGCGGAAGTGCTCCCTAGACCCCCTGAACGAACTCTGATGGTCCCTGACCATATCTTTCATTATCTAGTGACCCTGATCTAAAAAAAGGTTTAGAACCATTGCACTTCTGGTAGGTTTTATCATCCAGCTCTAGCGTCATTTATGTAGTACACAAATACTCTATCTACTCCCGAAAACTCAAATACCGAGCTCAGTACTTGAGTTAAAGATGAGAGTACGAGAGATGAATTCGTATCATCTTTCACCAAGAAGTTAAACTCAATTCGTCGCAGGCAGCGACGCCGTTTCATTTTTACCGCGTTAACTTAAACTAATTTTAAAAATCATAATCTATTTTATTCGGCTCTAATTGAGCAGACGAGTGTTTCGGATTTGCTTTGATTTAATGAAAATAGAAAAAGAAGGTAAGGTAAATAAGAAGAAGAAAAAAAAGGTTAGACAGAGAATCAAAAGACTGAATTTTTTTTTACTTTTTCCGTTAATCATGTTAGACTTTGGGACTGGGACTTTGGGAAAAGTTTCTTGTATTTTCTTGCAACCTTAACGGTTGTGAGGGGATGGGGTGGAGAGAGCTGTGACAAACTCCAATAAGATTTTTCTCTCTTCTGCCTTTTTTTTGGGGTCGCACTCAGACAGAAAGTTTTTTGCATCTGTCTTTTTTTTTTCTCTACCTCTATCCACTATCTTTCACAATATACCTTCGAGTCGTTACCTTTACTCTGAATTGAAAAAAAACTTAATAACGACAGGAAGTTCTTCGTTTTTTGTTACGAACGCATTTAACAGTGCTTTGAGTATGTTAGTTGCATTACCTTCTTAACTCTGTCTACTATACGTATGCTCTTTATAATATTATACTGGTGAATGAATAATTTTACTACCTTATTATGTAATATGTATCAATGTTCGGATAGCACTGATAAAATTAGTATCAATAGGAAGGAAAATAGGCAGATGTTTTCCTCAAGAACATCTGCATAAAATTCGTGGGTAAGATGGTGAAATTATCTTTTCGACGGTGAAATTTTGTCGGTCTCAATTTCAAGAAGATGATTTTTCGATGAATTTTAATCCTAGAATATTGTCAGTATCGACTTGAGTATAGAACGTCATTTATCTGGAAAAAGCGACTAACGATGGGTGAAAATTGAAAAAGTTTTTTACTCTTTTTGTAAAAACTGCTTTATCAAACATAGGTTTTTTTTTGAAATGCTCATTTGAAGAGAAATAAAAGAGCTGAAAATTTTGATTCAAATATTTCCCGATTGGAAAATTACAGAAAATCAAAACGTTATCTGTTCCAGGTACCCTGCCACCAATTTTGTTGCTGTTTTTCTCATCTCAGAGCGAAACTTAGATTATGACTTCTGCCATTGTTCCTGAAAAAAGTTATAAATGTTTTCAGTTGTTTTTTTTTCTCCAACTCTAATAACCTTAGATACCTTTTTTTTGAGAAATAGCTTTTCTAATCTCTGTATAAATTGAAAATTGAAATTCCTTGTCATTTCCTCGCAGAATGAACCCTTACTCACTTGAAAATATGATCTACTTCTGTAAAAATGTGCCCAAAAAAAACGCTATATTTTATAGTTAATAATGATATTTTGATTAAAAAAAAAAATCACAATAGAAGAATGATAGAAACTCTACCTCATGCCCCGGCGTATAATGCGTGAAAGGGCCCTGAAATCATTCGAGTACGAAAAGTTGCAATAATACCTAACTGAAGGCCCTATTGTATTTCGAAGATAAAAAAATCACAACTGTGAACCCACAACAGCGGAAATGTTAATTAGCAAACGTTTTTGACTAAGGCAAATGGTAGTACCTGCTGGCTTAGACGAAAAAATTATATCACTGTGTTCTGCCTATACTCAAAATTTACGAAGCTGAAACCCATTGAAAACGTAGAAAATTTAATTTTTTGTTTAAAGGCTAGAGACACTTTTCGAAAATAAAGTTGAACAGGAATCTGGCAATTAACTAGATCTTGTAAATTTTCTCGCGAACAGAGCAATAGGAAATGCAACCGTTTATTGGTAGGTACAATTCTCTGTAGTCTGTAGCGAAAAACAGCATTTCCTCAATATAATCTTAAAAGTTCGGACAAGCTTTGATACAGATATATAATAAATTCAACTTCATACACGAAAAGAAAGGAAAAAAAATTGTTTCCCGAAAACATCATTTTTCAATACTCTCACGATATGAAAATGGCTTCGTTCACTTGTAAGAAAGAAAGTTGCAAAGTTAAAAAAAATAATCCATCATTTTTGGGCTTCCCACTTCGACAAAAAACATTAAAAACCAAGGAAAATGAATGTTATATGCCTGTGAAAAAATACATATATACAGTAGGCCTATGATGTATGGTATAGGCTACGTAGGCTATGTATAGTGTACAAATGACTTATGTAGGTAATATGTGCCTCCGAATATAGTTTTATACGAGTAAAATTAATGATATAAGCTTGAGAGGATGAAATAAATTAAACAAAAATGACTAAAATTTATAAGTAAGATATTTTGTAACATTCTTTAAACGTATTTACGTTATTAAGTGCCTTAGACGAAAATTATGCAATCATTAACTCTGTTCGACTATTTGTTTGGTCTCTGATGGTATGATTCCGACAACCTAACCCGACAATGTCTGAATTTTTATTTTACGAAACCTAAATAGTTAGTATCTAAATAAGCTTTTTACTTAGTCTGCTTACAAACGGTGTTTTAAAATTGACCTCACAAAAGGATTAGTGATGAGGATGATGAAAATTATTCATTTCATGAGAAAATAAAACGATTGGTATCATTTTCCTATTTTAACCAGATATTTTTCAATGTAAATGTATGGATGTATCCAAAATTTTGTGTTCACGATTTTGAAAAAACTGCTAGACAGATGGAGTCAAAATTTTTTTGAGATATATTTACCATCTGGAGCAGGTCTGAAAGAAGTTTGCTTCCTATCGATTCAGTAGTTTCCGAGAAAACTGAAGATAAAAAATTTCTGGAAAAAATTTTGTGTTCGCAGTTTTGAAAAAACTATGTAATGGATTGGGCTGAAATTTTCACGAAATGTATTCCTTATATGGGAACATGTCTACTAAGAGTTTGGTGTTTATTGATTCATGGTTTCCGAGAAAACTAAAAACCAAAACTTCCTGGGAAGTTTGTTTTTAGCCATAAAATATCGATGAATCGATATTTTTGGTTAAAATATTTGTTACTATCGATACCCCTCACACTCCTGCGAACACCACTCTCTTTACATAATCACTTTTATACATTTATACTCATAGTTACCCTGATACTCGTTCCGCTGCTCATCTGTGATCCTTCGCACATATTCGTTTCCTACATACATTTCATACTTTGTAATTAACATATTTTCTTTTCTGGAATTACACGCATCTAAGATGTAATTTAGTTGACAACTTTATTTCCACTATACTTTCTTTGAATCTGTCAACCTCAATCTCTATAAGATATCAATTACTATCTATCGATAATATTTTGTAATTTTTTCAAATAGGTATGTACTTGGATTTTTTTTTTTTTTTTTGTGAAATATTTATGAAAACTGGCAAACTCGATTTTCTAACAAAGTATTGCTGCGCTAGAGTTTTTTTTAATATTTCAATTTTACTTCCCACTCTTTATCTCAGTAAGATATTATCTAACATATATTCTTTTGATACTCGTAAACTACACTGATGTAGTATGTAATGAAACTCAATGTCTCTGTGTTGGCAGGCTTTGGGCCTACCTCTGGTTCATTTAACCAATGAAATAAAATACAAAACACTCGAAGATCGATATATTAGTGGACTGATACACAGTAAGAATTTTACAAAAATAACTGAATACGAGCAAAATAACAACGAATGCCAACATCCACCAAAATCTTCTCGTCCTGTGGAAATTAAAAGGAATGCATTTTTGTCTTTATTTTGAATGAATAGTGATGGTCTGTCAACCCATGTCCTTTGAAAATGTACAATTAGGTATTCACAGGCCACCATTACCACCTCCACCCACAGCTACAACGTTTTCCCCTTTTTATTGACTATTGACAGTTCTCTTGATCGCCTATACATGTGCGAGCTACTTGTTTAATGCCTTTCATTTCATTCATAATTTTAAACTCACACGTACAGAATCAATTTGTTAGTAGTCGAGTAGATACTTGAAAAAAATTCAGATAAACATGGGCACAATTTAGATTTTACGTTATTCCCATTTTATTATGGAAGGTTTATGACTGGTCGCTAATTTGTAACCCATTTCAATGTTAGCTAGGTAAAAAGTCACTGTGAAATTAGTTGAATAATTTTTTATTACTGTGTGATGTTAATTCTTTAAATTGTTATTCAGATTTTCTAACTGAGTTTGAAAATCACTCTTAACTATAGAAATATATGTATTAGCCTGCTATTCCATTGAAGCTCATTTCAAAACTATTGAAAATTCATTTCTGAAGTATTGAAAACTCGACCTTCATCTCACTTCCATATTGGCAAGTATTTTTGATTATTTTATGCAGAAATCTGTCAACATTGATTTAAATATCTTTCACTTTCAGTAAAATATTACATACATAAAATATTAATAATTATGCTGAATTTCAGTTACTGTCAGTGGTGTGCATAAATTTCACCTCATGTTTGTATCTGAAAGTAGGCTTATTTATTACAAAATGCGTAGTTCTGTTATCTTTTAAAGAAGGCAGATTGTTAAATGGGCGAAAGATTAATTTAAAAAAAAAAAATTTATTGTACAGTAAATGTCGGCCAATTAATTTAGGGAATCATCCCCGAATTGTTAGATTTTAATGAGCTGAAGTTCAGTGATAATTAGTGTCTCGTAAAAGATGGGTCCCCTGCCAATGATAGGTAATGCAACGTGATTGGTCATTGGTGAAAGCGTATAATGTGTTGTGGATGCTGAATATTGAAGGGTCAAAGGTAGGAAACTGTAAATTCTTTAAATGTAACTAACCGACTTTTTCAAATAATTTTTAACATGATTTTTTTTTGTGCTTCTGCAGAATCTTTTAGTCAGTCTAAATTCTTGCAAATTTATGAATTTTTACTTTTATTTCTTAAAGATATGCAAAACTTCTTGATGTAAGTGTGCTCATTGAGTATTAAATATAATCTAAGACGCGCGCTCGTCTTAACGTTATTACGAAAAACAGCACCACTTACGTAATTTTGTTCCCAGTCCTAAAGTAACAAATTCAAATTTGCTTACCCCCCATTTTGGACCATGGGCAATAATGAGAAATTTTTAACGTTATTACGGGGGCAGCGATGCGACACTGAGACCGTCATCACAGCACGGCCTGTATAGGTTCGAAGAAATTTTTCGTGAAAAAGTAAATCAATTAGGAGTAGTAAATTTTGTCGAATACCATCCAAACCCATTTATTATATTATCAGCGTAATGATACTGTGCTTCACTATAATATTACTAGAAAAAATAAAAATACATCTTTTATAATATGTGTGTAACGAAAAATATTTATGGTTATTGGTTCGGTAGTTTCTAATAAAATTGGAAGACAAACAATTCCTGGAAAAATGATTTTTTCATAATTCTGAGAAAACGACTGTAGCAAGGGGGTGAAATTTGTACGAAGTGGAGGTTTCACATGGGAGCAGTTTTTGTTAAAATTTCATGGCCATTGCTCTAGAAGAATATTATTTCCGAAAAATACGCAAAAATCGGTAAAATCGGTGCCAACAAAACATCTTTTATGAGGTTTTTCCAATATTACAAGAAAACTACAGAAAGAATAAGGTTGAAATTTTGGTTGGTCATAGTTTACATATAGGAGCAATTTGGTAAAAATTTTGTGACTATTACTTCAGAAGTTTTGAAAAAAACCATAAAAAAATATTAGAAAACATAGAAAAAACTGCTTAAACTTAAACAATAAAGTATTGATAGATCGATATGATATCGATAGTGTTTTTCAAATTTTCATAAGCTTTTAATGCTGAGATTTTGAATTGTGAATAAATTGGCAAAATGGGGTTTTAGTATTAATTATACTATTGATTACTTACTCATCTTGAAAAGTAACTATAATGATTATAAGTGTCTGCCATTGGGTGTCCAAAAATCTTCTTTGCAATCAAAGAAGTTTTCAGAATTCGTACAGAGAAGCAATAAGTTCCTATTAACATGGGTTTGGAAATTGGTTGTTTCGGAGATACAGGCTCTTATATGCACGTGTCAAATTGATTCCATATTCTTTTTTTTGAAGGCAGAATTCACAGAAGTTCTTCTAACGCACATGTAGCGTTCTGTACACATAATACCAAGGTTCCGGTTTTGAATCCAGGCAGGCGAACAACTTTTTTTCCAGAATTCTTTTTAAATAAGCTTTAGGTATGCTAAAAGTTTTTAATTTCTTCGAATTTCGAATACATTTAACTCTGTAGGTATTGAAGATCACCTGCTTGTAAGAATGTTTTTAATGTACTCGATGAGAACAATAAGATGCCATTATCAATCAGAAATAAAATTTAAAGAATTATTTGAACTTCCTCATTAAAATTTGAAATTATGAAAGCCTGCATCTTTGAAATAATCCATTTTGAAACCTATGATAAGGAAAACTTTTTTACTTCTCTCGACGAGTTCTACTTTACCCTTTTGACTGGAGAGAAGATTTTTGGACAAATTGCATTATTATTATTATTATTTATTATTTATTATTTATTATTATTATTATTATTATTATTATTATTATTAATTTATTATTATTATTACTACAGAGTTAAATGAATGAAAAATTATGTTCTAGTCGTTATTACATTCAAATGACCAAGATTGTATGTTTAGGAAATTTGTAAATTTTTCTCAAAAAATTAAATTAAATGAAAAAATAAAATATAATATTACGAATTCAAAAATCTCAGCAAACTCGAATTATGTAGATTAAAAAAGAGATTTAAAATTATAAGGTGCGGTAAGAGTGGGGATCTATAATACATTTCGTGCGTGTCCTCTAGTATATTTAATACTGTGTGGATAAGTTACCATTTTTATGATTTCCTTTCGATTTACTTGTAAAAAAAAAGTCAGTTAAGCTACACATTTGCCAATCTGCTAAAGATTCTGAGGAAACATTTTCTAATTTCCACCCTATTGTACTTTTATTGAATTTTTTTACAGAAAAAATTTTATGAAAAAGACGAATTTTAGAAGAATCCGCGAAGTTTCTTCAAGGAAACTCTGTAGACATGTGAACACTTACAAGACAAGCGTTTATCTCTTTTTGAGTCGTTTTAATGTTTTTTTTCCCTTTTTTTTCTTTTTTGTTGCTTAAATTTAAAAACGTAATGAGTTGCTGGACTTTTGAAACACCCTACAATAGAAAGTATGTGTATGTTTTTTTTGTTTTTTTTTCCTTTTTTTTTCCTTTTTTTTTCCTTTTTTTTTCCTTTTTTTTTTATCTATGGCTGATAGGCAAAGGTTCCAGATCTTTGATTAAGAAATTTTCATCTGAATATATTTGCTCACTAAATTGGGTTAGTTGAAGTTTTTCGTCTTTTTGCGTTCTATCCTAGCAAATAGAAAAATTTTTTTCGAAAACTACGTAGTTTGCGACTGTTCTCAATAGTAAAGACTGTTATCAAACAGTACTAAGCTTTCTGCACTTTTTCTAATGAAAGAATAAGTTAAACGTGTACGCATACAGAAATGAAATACGAATTGAGGTTTTGCTTTCGGTATTGAGTAGAAAACTACTTAGGACTCTTGAAGGAATATTTCAAGAATTTGAAAATGGTCAGTTTTTATAAGGACTTATCCGAAATTACTTACTTACAAATTGTTGGTCGATTTTCGATAATTGGATCGTGAAAATTTGAAAAAAAATTTTTTCCGCGTATTCATTCGTGCCGAAAAATAAAGTAGCCTTAACTCTTACCAAACGAATTTCGAACCGATGCAGATTTTATGGAAAAAAACTAATTCAATTTTTCATCTATTTTCCAAAGTTCGCTCCTACTCAAATCTTTCAAAAAAGATTTCCTAAACCTTTTTCAGTTATTACATTTCCACACTTTATATCTCTCCCCCTATCCTAAATTCATTGTGCTGATTTTCAGCCGACGTTGTTCGAAATTTTTTCAATATTAATTAAAAATCACAGAGAAAATAAATTATACAGCACGGCCGAATTTTGATGTATTGTCATCTGCGATACCTACTTGCTGCAGAGAGCAGACTTATTTTTATTCAAAAGACGGATAAAAAAAAAGAAGAAAAAACTGTATTTCGCATCGTTTAATCGCACACAACAGCTTCGCAATAAAGAAAAATGATTTCTTTCTATCTTTTTCAAGGTTGGGATTAAAATGCCGAGTAATTTCTTACGCAATCTCTTCTCTACCCGAGGGTATATTTGATACGAAATAAGAAAACCAATTTTAAAAATTACCAAATGAGAAAGACGTGGGCGATTTGTTGACTTTTTCGCAGAATACGGAGATTTTTTTTCCCTCATCTCTCAGGAAAATTGAGTTTTTTGTTGTTTTTCTCTTTTCGGACTAACTGAAATTTCGGCTCAAAAGCTACCGTTTTGTCGGTAATAATTCATTGCGTTTAAAGTCGACTTTTGTCGGTTTAGTGCTTAAAAACAGAATTTATGAACTCTTGATTATTTTGAAATTCGTTACCAATTTGGGATAACAAAAATTTGTGCTTCCCTGTTAATGTTCTTAAGGCTATTCAAGTTTTTTTGATAATGACTTTCGAGTGGAACATTTCGGAAGTTTTTGGTATATATTGAAAGTTGAAACAATAGACCAAGTCCACATCATAACCTTATTTTGAGAAAAATGTGTGTGAAGTTTCCTCTTTTCTATTGATTTTATGAGATTCTTACCTAAATTAAGCCCGTTTTATCAGCTGAGAAGTGAATTACGAATTCGTTAATTATTGCATAAAAAAATTTACTCTTTCAACTAACCAAAATCAGCCAGAACATGAAAATCATGAAAAGTAGGCTTGGTTCTCTTTCGCTCTGTACCCTTTGTATTGTCGATGATAAGAATTTAATTGTTACATATTCAGAAAGCTGGCTTTAACTCGGCTTGGTGTGCAACACACTGGTCAGCGAAAGTTCTATACCATAAGAACGTGCTTACCGTAAAAATGTAAAAAATATTGGATCATTGGTCAGATTAGTACTTACAGTTTTACACCTACTGAGCAGTACATATGGAGAGGATAATGAACCTAACAACCCTTTGTCTAGGCGTAGTTAGTCGAGTACGTTATGCTCTTTATGCCAAATTTCGTACGTTGTAAATGGCTAAAGCAATTGACCGACTTCAAACATTTAATTAGTACGTCTCCTCATTCAGTGTAGGTATCAGACATGCAAAGCTAGTTAATATAAGGTTCTTTACTACCAGGTATATGCTTGAGGATGGTAATCAAGAAATGAGCCGCGATTTCGAGTTTTTGGAAAAACCGCACAATTTCTTTCCCGGATGTCAAAGAAATCTGTGGATTCTTCCTTATTCTTGAATGTAAAAAAAAACTCAAAATAGTGGCTCATCTCCTATCACCCTCAAACACAACCTGGTAGTAAAGAGCTTAAGTAAAAGAAGAAAAACGTTTATTTTCTGTTCACGTTACAACATACTGCAGTACTTTGATGAAGACTTAGACTGATTTTCTAAGGGTGCAAGGATGTAATGCACCCCTGCAAATGCATTTTTCTCCCCTGAGAAAATTTCCAAAAAAAAGTTACTTTTTAATTCTCCACAGCAATTCCCAAGCTGCGTGTTCTATAAAAAATTGAAATAATTAGACAAATGTTATATACCTGAACATCGGAGTGTAAGTTTGTTTATATAATACATGATTAAAAAGGCAATTTGTTTATTCTGGTATTTTTCAAGTTAAAAGTAGCACATATCATCGATGAATATAATCTTGATATAAAGTGAACGCACGTCAATGTAAAAATGTAAAGTAACTTTTTACATGGAAGCATGTTGATGTTCAGTTTAGATCGAATTAAGGGTTACATTTTCTAAATAAAACGTTAGATCTGCCGTAATGAGGAGGTTGATATTTTATTCTGTTTTTTATAATTTTTAAGAAAAACTCATCATTATGATATTTATAATAGGATTTTAACATTTCGTTGCTTTCTATTATATAAAATATCTTCCTCAATGAGATTTAAAAGTGAGTTTACATGACTTAGGAATTGCTCACTCTCATGTAATCACTCACTTTCGAACCTTGGTCTGTAATATACTATTCATGTCCCAAAAAATGATACGGGGTTAACACCAATAGAACCTATTCCGTATTCTTCAGTTGGAGCATTAATTTTAACAGAGTGGAATAATACCCCAAATGTTGAATAGATCCGGTGTTAACACCATGTGACAAATAAACCAAACGTGGTTTTGTTGACTGATTACTGATTAGTTCTTCCAATGAGTTTCTTATCACCCGTAGGTGTTAATTTCTTTTTGTTACCTATTGAGATTTGACACATCTGTGGCGCGCTAGTGTTGTTTGCTGATAAGAGGTTTAAAAATGAAAACGGTATGATTATCTTTTATTTTCTATATGTTTTTTTGGAAATTTTTGTGAAAGGCTGTGAATAGAAATCATTTTGCTTGTCAATGTGGATGATTTTTAAGGTACAAGTAAATGATGGAAAATGAACAACCAAATTGTACTCAAAATAAAAAAACAAAAACCATTAATTGAAGATTTATTTAGTTCTTTGCTAAACGAATTGGTATTCATTATCCCTGTGGGAATAATAGCAAATTATTTTATACGTTGACTTATTATTCTCACACATCACATGTTGTGGCAACACTGTTTTTGTTGTTATTATTAATCTGTGATATTTGTGTTTGTAACTCAACTGTGATTATATGTTTTGTATGCCTTCTCGTCGCTCATCAACCTTTGTACCATCAACATGTCCGCTAACATTATGTGGAATAAAATTCGTGAAATAGTGAATATTTAGTCTTTTTATTTATGTGTTCGTAATGTGTGTTTCTAGTCGTCATTCAATCTTTTCATCAGTGTAGGTTTTGTCGTTGCTTTTCGTGTAGTTCGATCCGTTGGCAGTTCGTATTTTCTCAAAGGTTATGGGCCCAGTTACCTGGATGTCAACGTGGTCGCCATTGTTCTGAGTCTTCAAAGTTGTGCTGTCGAATTCTGCTCGCCACTCCCAAGTAGTACCATGCTTCTTAATTCATTTTTCATTGTTTAATATGTTCGCTTCTCGATGTTCCTGTGATCTCGTTCGTGTTGAATCGTTGGTCGGCGTATCTGATAGTTGCTGAAATTGCTGTTTTGCGGTGCAACTGATCGTCGTAACCTGTAAACGAGATGGACGCGAGAAAGAAGAATTCGATTGAGCCGTTCAATGGGCAGAATGGTCGAACATGGAAGTTTAGAATGGAGCTGCTGCTGGCAAAGGAGTCATTAAGTAACATAATTGTTGATTCTTTGCCTACTGTTCGTAATAGGGGAGATGCCTGGTCCAAGGAGAACGCGAAGGCGATGTTCCTGATAGCCAACAACGTGACAGATGAATATTTGGAGATGCTTCAGACGTACACTACGGCGAAGGAGATGTTCAACGTGCTCACAAACCTGATTGACAACGGAAACGACCAAACACTCATGGATTTACGAGGTGAATTGTACACAAAACGGTATGTTTCTGGTTCTGACTTGCAGAAGTATCTGCTTGATTATCGTGCCCGTTGTAGACGATTAACCGAATTGGGAGACCTGACAACCACTAGACAATTTGTATTGGTATTGCTGCGATCGCTGCCTGCGGAGTTTCGTCCGATCAAAGTGGTGATAGAGGATGCAGAAGTCGTCACCTGGGATGCTGTGTTTATGAAGCTAAACAACTTCCAGCGTGAGCTATCATCTGATAGTAAGTCGACAGTGAGAGGTAACTCTCTGAATTCTGCATCCCAAAAACCTTCATCAGTGGCTGTCACTGGTGAGGAGAATGTGTTTTTTCGGTAATCATTACAGTATCGGACGAAATTCAGGTAATAATAATAATAATAGTAATCGTTTTAATCGTGGTAGGTCCCAAAATCGAAATAATAATCGTGGTTTCAATCGAGGCAGAAATAATAATCATAATAATAATAATTTTTATAACTCATCTTCTAATAATGAAGGTCGAAACAGTAATAATAATCACAATTTTAACTCACAAAGCAATAATAATAATAGTTTTAATGGAAATGGTCGTAGTTCTGGTGTTGACAATGGACATTCAAACATTAAATGTCATTTTTGTAATAAGATTGGACATATAGCACGAAATTGCTATGCTAAAAATCGAAATAATAATAATAATGACGCTTGTAACAGTATTAATAATAACGGAAATCGTTCTAATGACCATGTTTCCAATAATAATAATAATAATAATAGAAGTTCTGCACAGATGTGCAATGAAAATTTTAATGGTAATGACGATTGCTCAAATGTGGGTTATAGTTTCACATTAAATAATAGTAATAATAATAAAATTGATGAGTTCTGTAATGCAAAGGGAGATGTAAATTTGATGCCTCGAACCACATTCGTAGTAGACAGTGGATGCACAATTCACATAATTAACGATATAGACTTATTCAGTGACTACATTGATTTAATTAAACCACATAGTATCTGTGTTGCGAAGAAAGGAGTTTCTTTGTCCGTTACATCTGTTGGTACAGTAAAATTGAAATTATCAAATGGAATAGTAATTGAATTAAAAATGTTAGATATGCTCGGGAGCTGCCGCAGAATCTGCTATCGGTGAAACGAATGAGCAGGTCGGGTTTTGATACCCTGTTCAAAGAGGAATCTGTCGATATCATCCAACGCTGCAGTGGAAAAATAGTGACCACTGGTGTTAGCGTAAATTCAGATCTTTACACCATTGATTTTTTTAAAATGACTAGTCAATCGTGTAATCTGACATTGGAGGATGAGTCGAGCCCACTGACTGTGTGGCATAGGCGACTTGCTCATCTGAACGTGAACGATGTTAAGTTGTTGTCAAACAGAGGTTTAATACCGAACGTTGACTCCAACCGCAGATTGCTGTGTGAGCCTTGCGTGATGGGGAAACAGAGTCGAAAACCATTCTTGAGGCATGAACGAAAAACTAGTAAGCCTCTGGAATTGGTACATACTGATCTCTGTGGTCCTATAAATCCTCCTGCATATAAAGGAGCGAAATATTTTATGACGTTTATAGATGACTATTCAAATTTTTGTTGTGTGTACCTGCTGACAAGTAAGACGGAAGCCTTTTCAAAATTTAAAGAATATCACGAGATGGTCTCGAATAAATTTGGTTATAACGTAAAGAGACTTCGTTGTGATCGCGACACAGAATACTTGAACACTACCTTCCAGTCATATTGTACTGAGAAAGGAATTGTGGTTGAACCTACGGTTGGTGGCTGTCCACAGCAAAATGGAAAAGCTGAAAGAATGAACAGGACGCTATGTGAAAGGGCAAGGACGCTGTTATTCGAGAGTGGTCTTGATAAGATATTTTGGTCGGAAGCCATATTGTGCTCCGCCTATATCGTGAACAGATGCCCCACAAACAAGGATTTTGTTCCCTATGAAAGGTGGTGTAATGAACAATTTGATTATAGGAAATTAAAAACGTTTGGATGCAACGCATATATGTTGTCATTCAAACATGACTCTAATAAGTTTAAAAATAAAAGTGAAAAGTTGATAATGGTGGGATATTCTCCATGTGGTTATAGATTGTTGGATATAGATGCTAGGGAGATACGTCTGTCGCGAGATGTTGAGTTCTTCGAAAGTAAAATAGATAATAATAATATAAATAAATATACTAAAGATGATGATATTCTCACAGAAGTCACGGAGTCAAACTTAGAAAATATTGAAGTTGATGGTGACTTGAATTTAGACTGCCTTCCACAGGAAACGACTGAACGTGATGAAGTAGCGAGCAATATATATCTTGCTGAGGATGGCGTCCCTTTGACGTTTGAGGAGGCGAATGCTGCACCGGACAGTCTGATGTGGAAGGATGCTATTTCTTCGGAAATAAGTGCCCTGAATTCCAATCAGACTTGGCGGGTGACCAAACGTCCAAAGGAAGCCCCCACCATCACGTGTCGGTGGATTTTTAATAAAAAATATGATATTAATAATGATGTGTTATATAAAGCTAGATTAGTTGCCAGAGGATGCCAACAGAAGAAGGGCTTCAATTTTAATGAAGTGTATGCGCCAGTGGCGAAACTTTCGACTGTCAGGACCCTCTTGGCTGTTAGCAATAAATTAAAATTTCACATAGAACAGATTGATATATGTAGTGCCTTCCTGAATGGAATTCTTTCGGAAGATGTGTATCTTGAGATACCCGAAGGGATAGAAACTAAAGTTGACAGGCATAATAATGTTTTAAAATTGAATAGGTCTATCTATGGTCTAAAGCAGTCGCCCAAGGTATGGAACAAATTGTTTAACGAGTTCCTTGTTGCTCTTGGCTTTGTGCAGAGTACGGCGGATGACTGCTTATATATATATAAAAATAAAAGTGATGGGACTGTAGTCTTTTTACTCACATATGTTGACGATGTCCTGATTAGCTCAAATAACAAAACACAAATCACATTTTTTAAAAATGAAATAAATAAAAGGTTTAAGTGTAAGGATCTGGGAAAGGTCAAGAAATATTTAGGTTTGAATATCAATCATAATCGTGAAGATGGCATACTGGAAATTGAGCAGAGGGGTCTCATTGAGTCTGTTGCTAGACGTTTTGGCATTGATAACTGCGCACTGACCTACACACCCATTGACCCCAAACTCCAATTGGACAGGGATCTCAATGCGTGTGATAGCGTACTCAACAACAACTATCAACAGCTCGTGGGATGCCTGATGTATCTGATGCTAGGATCACGGCCCGATATCTGCTTTGCAATATCGTATTTTAGCCAATTCTCCAGTTATGCCACTGACGAACATTATAAATACTTATTGAGAGTACTTAAATATTTAGTTACCACAAAAGATAAAAAATTAATATTTTCTAATGAACATGATAATAACGGCAATATTTTAGAAACTTTTTCTGATGCCGATTGGGGTAACTGTATCACCACAAGACGGTCTGTCTCCGGTTACTGTGTCTTTGTTTATGGGTCACTGGTGTCCTGGTCTAGCAAAAAGCAACCAACTGTAGCACTATCTAGCACTGAGAGTGAGTTGATTGCAATATGCGATGCTACCACTGAGTCGATCTGGTTGAAGTATCTGTTAAGTGACTTTTGCATTCAGATTAATAACAGAGCTGTGATTTATGAAGATAACCAGAGTTGTCTGGCTCTTCTGCACTCTGGAAAGTGGAATACTCGCAGATCCAAACATATAGACGTAAAGTACCGTTTTGTGTGCAATCACGTAGATATAGATTTTAAGTATTCGTACGTACCGACTTCGCGACAGTTGGGGGACGTTTTCACGAAGGGCTGCCCGAAGCCCAAATTTGATATGTTTTGTAAACTGTTGAAATTAATGTAAATTTTTATATATGTTTACCATTTGTGTTGATATTTTTGTCTGTTGTAAATTTGTTGTGTTATTGTTGACCTTTGTCATTTTTGTTTTAATGACTTTATAAATTTAGAAAATTTGTTTGATAGTATTTTTTGACTTTATCGTATAAATATAATTTGAGGAGGCGTGTGGGAATAATAGCAAATTATTTTATACGTTGACTTATTATTCTCACACATCACATGTTGTGGCAACACTGTTTTTGTTGTTATTATTAATCTGTGATATTTGTGTTTGTAACTCAACTGTGATTATATGTTTTGTATGCCTTCTCGTCGCTCATCAACCTTTGTACCATCAACATGTCCGCTAACATTATGTGGAATAAAATTCGTGAAATAGTGAATATTTAGTCTTTTTATTTATGTGTTCGTAATGTGTGTTTCTAGTCGTCATTCAATCTTTTCATCAGTGTAGGTTTTGTCGTTGCTTTTCGTGTAGTTCGATCCGTTGGCAGTTCGTATTTTCTCACAATCCCATTTTCAAAGCTTATGAAAATATCCGCTAGATGTCAGCCTCTTTGATGTCAAACTACAATTTATTTTTAATCAACTTCAAAAAAACAAAAAGGAGGTTATCAGTTCGATATGTGTATTTATGCTTGTTCCAGCATAATTTCTTAACTTGGGCACCGATTTTGATGAACTTTATTTTAAATGATAGAGGATGAACCCATGGTGGTGCAATTAAATTTTTTTTAGAAATGATGAGGTAGTTTTGGAGTTATCTTTGAATAAAAGAACTGCTAGTTTTAAAATAATATTGCCGCTAGCGTTAGAAATGAAAAATCATTTAAAAAATTTTTTTTTCAAAAAATAGAATCGACTTCAATGGTTTGCCTTTTGGCTTGTCGAGTTAATTTGTTATTAAATAATATTATTTTAAATAAAAATTGTAAGTGGAATGACCAAAAAAATTTTTTTTTTCTTTTCAGAAATTCGATTATGCCAAAACATACTATAGCGAGGCAAAAATTTTTTTCACTTGACTCCCCAAGCAATTTGATGGAAATTCGCCTATGGATGAGGTAAACGCTTCACTATAAAAAGGTTCGCGGGAATGACAATTAAATAACTCGATTTCATCAGTTTTGAAATGTAAGCAAAGCGAAGGTCACCTTCCATTTGACGTGTTACCAAATGAATATCAATAATTTTTTTGAATTAATTAGGTTTTGAGAAAGAGAGAGGTTTGCAAACTGAGGTTCTTCCCATTTCTTATCCCTTCATTCCTTCGATCCATTTCCTCCACCAGAAACATAGTAAAACCTTTCAACCTGTAGTTCTTTGAAATTGAGGGCGAAAAAATGAATTATATCCGTTTAAAAATATTGTTATGTTTGATGTTCTTTCGCAGGAATGGTCACATGCTCACACACCGTCATAAAAAACCGTTCGAATGCAAGGCAGACGGCTGTGGTAAATCGTACTGCGACGCTCGTTCACTGCGCAGACATACGGAGAACCACCATGTGCATCCGTCGCTGCCCATTACCACGCCAACCATTTCCGTCCAAGAGGTAATTTCGAATACGTCGAATATACCGACCTGCATACAATACGCGCCGAAGGGTACTCAATCATTCCAGAAGAATAACTCATCTTCCACAGCAAAGTTACCAAAAACTACCATTTCAATCGAGAATTCTGTTGTGTTGAAGGCATCGAATCAGGTGCAGTCAAAGGCGACTGAACAAAACGGCGACATTACAGTAAGTGATTTATACGACCGTATTTATACTCTTGTGAATAACGCGCTTGACATGTGAAGTTTGCAGAGATTAAGGCGAACATTTGCGCAACGCATCTGAAAAATTTACTTTGGTTAGCCTCTGCGTAGAAATACCTTCAAAATAAATTGAAAAAATTGAAATGTGAATAATCCATCATGGATTTCTGCACTTATTGAACGGAGAAGTCGTGTAAGTTTTTCATCTACCCCAATGACGGCCAATGAAGTCAGTTTAAGATCCTTAATTTTTCCCCTTCTGTTCCCATTATAATTAAATTGGATAACCTGTGATCTTACAAAGATTTCACTAATTACTAAATAAATTATTATCGTAAGTGGTGCTCTTATCGTTACTATGATAATAGCTGATTGAGCTTAGTTTGGATGCCAAGTTTGCTTCTCTTCTTTTCCATGAAACAAAATAGATTTCAGTAATTATTGAATGCGAGTGTTGTAAGTAGCGCACTTTCCACAAATGACCGCTGATTAAGCTCATTCAGAGTGCTCATTTTGCCTCTTCTTTTGTCCGTCTAAAAAAACAAGGATAATTTGTAATCGTGCCAAATTTCGGTTCTACCTACTGAAAACATAAATCTTGTACGTATTGCCCTCTCCCTCTGACCCTAGTAGCGGCTGATCAACATCGTGTAAGTGATTGTGTGTTTTCCTGTATATTTTCTAGGTGAGATAATTCAAGGTTAAAGTTGTGAGAGGTCCATTTTTTTGAAATATGTAAAAAAGAGGAAGGTCAACTCACCCTTAAAAAATAAATTATTTTGGAGGGTCAAAACTCCTTGAGCCCTCTAAAGTCTCCCATGTTCCCATGCTGTATGTCGACTGATTGGGACGAGTGTTTGTTGTCCAGTTCCATTTTTAGGTCTTTGTTAAATACGCCTATTTTGTTGGTTTAAAATGAAAGCATTATAAAGTTTGACTCCATGTGCCAGTGCTGAAATCATTTTTGGGAACAGCGACGCTATGCGTGAAACCCATTGAAATGGGGCTGCAAAAACTACATAACCCTGAAGAACTCTAACTGCACAATTTAAAAGTATTGAAAGATTAATTTTTACATCTTATTGCAGCTCATCCTCACCTTAAGCTCTTCAGCAATGACTCAAATTTTATTCTCAAATCAGTGAAGACGTTTGGAACTGCATGCACTAAATCTTTTAAGTATTATTTTACCTTTCGGATTTGCATTTCTAATATAATTATGTTTGCATTAAATTGAGGAAAAAGAAAAAAAAAATGAGGAACCGAATGAGAAGAAAAAAAACTCTAGCGTAGTGATACTTTACTAGAAAACTCTATTTGACAATTTTCATTGACAATATTAAAATAAATAAATGAAACCAAAATTAATGCTACGCGGAAAAAACGCTCGTAACCCATTACTTCGTAAATAAGAAAAAAGATACTTCAATCAACATAGGCGATTCGCTGTTTCCCAGCAAGTTTACATTTTTGTTTTACATTTTTCACAGAAACTACGAAACCAATAGCACCAAACTTCTACCAAATTTGCACTCACACAATGACAGTCTAGCGTTAAAATTTCAGCCCTATCCCTTTTGCAGTTTTCTCAAAACTGTGAACCAAAATTCGTTTTCAGTTTTCTAAGAAAATAATAAACAAATAGGCACCAAACTTCTATCAGACTTGCACTTGTGTAAGGAAAATCTGTCGTGAAAATTTAGCTTGATCCTTTTTTGTAATTTTTTCAAGATTCTGGAAAACCATTTTTCAAGCGTTGTTTTGTTCTCCAGTTTTTTCAGAAACTATCGAGCCAATAGGCACCAAACTTTTTTCGAACTGGTCCAATATAAAAACTGCGTATGAAAATTCAAGCCCTATCCCTTTAGTAGTTTTCTCAAAATCATGAACCAAAAATTTAGGCGATACATGTATACATACATATATAAGAAAAAAATTAGGTCAAAATGGAAAAATTATATCATTAGTTTTCTTTTGTCATGAAATGGAAAATTTTCACTAACCCCACACCTAACCCCTTCATGAGATATAAAAAAATCAAAAGAAAACAATCAAGTCTGACACCAGTCGGATACCGTCAATGATGAAACTATTATGAATAATCGAAACGTTAGCTTTAAAAGAAGCTCATTTTCTTTCCTCCAGAAGAAAAAAAAAAGAAAAAGAAGCTAAAAATGTGTAAGAAAATGGGAAGAAAAAAAGCGTAAAAGCGCTTTAAAACATGATTGATTAGCTGGAGTACTTTTGTTATTTGCTGATAGAAATGGTGTATCACAACATTTGGCTAGTGTTTCTTTTTTCAATCCCTTTGCCGCATCTTACCACACCCTCGACGCTTTTTTATACCTTTTTTATTTTTCCTTTTTTTTCTATAACTTTTTCCTCTCTTCTTTTTTTTGTGTTTTCAACTTTTTCTTCCTACTCGACGACGACTTCGGAAAACGAATTTACACTGAAAAAAAAACCGTAAATGCATTTATAAAACGATCTTCTGTCTTCGTTATTTTTTTTTCTTCTTCACTTGCCCTTAAAGTCCATTCTATGAGGCTATCTGCTAAAATGACAATGAATTTCACGTTTCTCTTCACCACTGTAGCTGTTGCCATTTTTTCTTTTTTCATTTTTCTCCTCGTCCTTCTCTTTCATCAATATTTCTAAATTCGTTTTTCATTGATAAATTACATTTGCAGGAAATACGTTCGAAATTTCTTTTTCATTTGGCGAGCAAAAGGAGAATCTTTAGAAATTAGTCTTTGTGGACGTGCACTATTTCTGGAGACGTATACTTTTCTACCCTTTGTTTTTAGTTGTTTTTTTTTCTTTTTAATTTTTATTGAAGTTGGTACCAACGATAATGATCTTTTATAATATAGCTGGAAATATTGTTAGCATTATCAGGTAAAGAAAATAAACTATTGAACCATGAATGAAAACCTACATCCTATGACTGAGAGAATATCAAGAAGTGAATTTCTGAAGTTTCATGTAAAGTTGAGTTTAAGAGGTATACCTACGTATACATTTGGTAACCAGAAATATCAATAGAAGTTGCGAGGTTTAACACAACAAATAACATGATTTTGTAGTCCTCAGTAAATACACATAATGGACTCTGCTTGTGTTATTAGTTTTAAAAATTCCACCAATTTTTTTTCCTATTTTTTTCCTCTCTGTAGACTCTATTTTTCATTCAGATATATTGGTTACAATAAAATTAAGCTGTTGAATTTTTTTCTGATACTAGTTATTTGTTTTGATGTCAAAAAACAATGTTGGAGTCGATTCATAATGAATGCGTGAGTAATCATTTTTAAGTACCTATTACCTACGGAAATTGAAAAGATACCTTTTAACATGAGCCTTGTGTATTCATTGGTTTATCGTCTCAAAAATTTAGCAGCGAACTCAATTTCCTTCATTTTTGGGGGCTCTCCTTATTAATTTCTGTGTGCATTTCTTACAATTTTTGGTACACTTTCCTATTTTATTTTTGTGCCCATTTCTTGTGACCTTTTTTTACTGATTCATGCGCGTTTTTGGTTTACCGCATCCAAATAGTGTAGGCCAATGGGGCTGATCTATGTTTACTTGATCCTTTAATGCCGGATTTAATTTAGACTATATTAAGGAAATTGGACTGGAAATGTTTCCAAGATGATTCAAAACTCCAAAATGAGAAACCATGACAAAAAATTTTCGGTTATATGCCTGTATTATTCCTCTATTTATAGCCAATGCTATGTCATTGCAAATGAGAGCAGTGTTATCCTGTGCTGAGTGTCAGCACCAATCATTAGGGACAAATACTGCACTGGCAGTCCAGTTATAAAGTATTTAAAATTACACAGGTTGACCTACTTCCTAGGTGCAGTTGGTTTTGGATGAGGTGGGTGGTTCCATGAATTGGAATTGGCCTATTACTGTGCAATGATGAACACGTTAAGATCTTGCTAATCTCTGAATTGAACAAAAATCTGTCTTACGTTTACGCTATATTGGTGGAACCAACAACCTACAGTGAATAAGACAGAAGCAGAGATACCGTTGCGTCATTTATCGCTCGATTGTATTTTTATCGATATCGAAGTTAAATAAATTATAGTAATTTTAAAGACTTTGATCGAGTTATGCTTGTCATAGTCTTATTTTTCCAAAGGTATGTCTGTATGTGCGTCATTAATTTAGCTGCAATATTTATTCTTTCAGTTGGTGGTCACCAGAATGCTACTAGTGCATTATCTTTATGTTGAATTTTTCATTGAAAGGAGAATTAGAGTTGTGACTGCCCTAAAAAAAAAAAAGTTATTTCCTAAACACTGTGGAATTTAATATAGCAGTTGTATTGTATGAAGAATGGAATGAGTATGAAACTTGACGTTGTCATTAGTTTTCTGAATTGATGTAACTGTTACTCTATTTAGTTTCTGCCCGATCCATTGAACTGTTGATATGCTTTCTAAAACAGTGAGGGATTTATTCTATGATGTGATGTAAGGTCTACTTAGTAGTTAATCGTGCACTGTAAGACTGTATTAATAACCAGCATTCCATTTGGCCAAATCTAATGTTGCACCATAGATAAATTGCTTTGTTGAAATTCATTGTTGAACATTCTTATTCTTTTCTCTTCCACTTCAGCAAAACCATTATAATGTTGTTATTATTGGTAGCTGTGTAACACATATAGTCAGCTATAAAAATTACGGACATCTATATTCGTACACAGGCCATATTATTTTATTTTCGTAACAATATCCCTGAATTCCATTGACTCTTCTTCTTCTTTATTTACGAATTTTTCTTCTTCCCATTGTTTAAAAATTATGGTATAAGCAAGCCCAGTGATGGAATAACGGAACCTTGTTCTGTTACGTTAATAATTGTAACTGTTACAAACCAATTGTTTAATGTTACAAATGTCAAGTTACTAAGTGGTTCCATTATGTACAGTTTAATGTTATATTTGTTATTTTATTTTTCACATTTTTGCCTGTTTTTGGATTATCGGAATCTTTCAGTTATAATAGATTAAAATGTCATTTTATAGTTTACTCAAACATTCAGTAACATATTTGGTGGTTCTTTCTAAATATTTGATCCTTCATTTGCCTTCGGGGAGGGGCCCAAAATGGGACGTAACCTAAAAAACAATTAATTTTTTAAGCATCCCTTCACTACTGGCTTACTACATCCTCCTATTGTACATGCCAAGCTATATGCTGATGTTACAAAAAACCTGTATATTTCATTTCTTTTTGGGAGAGGCATTGAAGATTAATTAAATATTGTGTAATTAATGTAAATTTAAAACACATTTTTAAGTTAAAAACGTTATCTATCAAAATTATGATTTTGAAAATCAGAAGTATATCTTAAATAAAACTGTTGATAAAGTACTTTGAGGATATATATATATATGATGGAGATGACACAGAATAGTTTTAACGTGGTGTTCAGTGTCCAGACTATAGATGCCACATGCTGGTGTACAAAGTATCTCAGACTGAACACACCAACCTATCAAAATCAAAAATCTGTGTAAAAGTGAGGTACTTTGTATGCCAGTGTTTATAAACAAATGAATGTTACAAGATTTTCCTCCAGTCAGATATTTAGTTGGAAATACACATGTTTGTAGAAGTGCTTTCTATATGTAGGACACCGAAACTGCCCATGAGTCATCTGCTCCATATATATATATATATATATATATATCTTCAAAAATAAAGTACAAAAAATATTTATATCAGTGTTACCAAACTATTGATGCCACATTAAAGATGTTAGAATTGAAAATTAAAATTGTAGTCTGTAGAAGTAGAACAAAGTTCTATGAAATTCTAAAATTACATTTTATAAATGACAAAATAACAGATCCGTAATGTTACACAATTTTGTTATTTTTTTCCGTTACATTAAAAAAAAATTAACGTTACAACTGTAACGTAACATGAAAAAATGCAGGATTTGTTATGTTACCGTTACTATAACATTAAATTGTAACGGATTGCCATCACTGTGCAAACCTATACCTAATGGTATTTGGTGACCTCATTTAAACGGTCCCTCAAATATACGAATCCCTCCATTTCATGTATTACCACTACACACTGACCACAGTGTAAAAATGTATCCCTGAAAATGTGTATCAACTCTTGTTTCAAAGAGAATAAGACTCACTTTGTTTTAGTCTCTCTTAGAGTATGACACACTTTGTACTAGATTCTGTTTGAGTAGCATTCTCACCATTGTTCTTGAAATTGTATTGTAAAAATTATTAAAGTGTCAAAATACTATTTGTGATTGAATTATTTTATCTAAAGCCTTGTTCCAGAAAAGTTAATGTCCACCATACGAGTGTGGATGATAATTTATTTTATTTAGAGATATTAATACTCCTTTCAAATATTAATATACTCGTTTAAAGTGTAATCCATAAAAAAGTAAAACCAAAGGCAACAGTGACTCTTTTATGCCGTTACAAGCTTATTGTTATCTCTATACAAATCGTACAATTTTGGAGTAACTTCAGAGTACCAACTCAGCATAATTTTGCTTTTCATAAAAATACGGTATAGTGATGTCCCCAGCACAAAATTTCGTTTTCAGTTATAAAAACATATTAATATTGGTATTAATAATTATTGAGCTTACTGTTCCATCGTATTTGACATCTGTGATTTCGAAACCCATCATTAGTCAATATTTTTTATATGAGTCACATTGAGGAATGCTTTTTAGCTCTACGGTAATGTAATAATTTCATCGTTAGATTGGGCCTCATTACAAAGTAATATTCTCATCTCTGAAACCGTTTTTATTCCTTCGTAATATTTGATTGGAGGCTTAGATTTCCTACATGGATTTGATTCTCTCCACTTTAAAATGAAATTGTTATACGAGTACTATGTATAATTATTACGTAATTAGTGTTTTCTGTTATAATGTTGTAGTTAGCTCCCTCCCCCCAAAAATAAAATTTTACCAATAAAAATTGAATTTTTCCATACAGGTTAATATAATGTGCTTACAAGTCACTATCCTAATTTTGGTACTAAATAAATTAAGTACCGGAATTCCCATTTTATTTCGATGTACAGGATGAACCGTATTATCACAGAAATATGGTCATTGAACTATTGAAAAAGAAAATCAGTGGCAGCAGTTCGGGAATAAATCCATATATCGAATAAGTCGAGATTTCAAAAATAAAATAAAAATTTCGTTTCTAAAGCTCGAAAAACGGTGTACGAATGGCGAATTAACCCTGGATAAAATGTATTGATAATGTCATAAGAGATTCCTTTGCACATGAAACATGACTCGTAGTACTCTCCTCAGCACCTTTTTAGGATTCCGTATATTTCATTTGGAAAACAAAAAATTTTCATCCGTACCTTCTCGTTTTCTAGTAAGCTTTAATAAAATCATTTATCTTTTATTTTCCCAAAAATTTCGTTGACTAAACCCAGCGTTCATATAAAGATTAAAAAAAAAGTGAACGTCGTGTTCGTGGGCTTGAAAGTGAAAACGAAACAAAAAGAAAAAGAAAAGAGAATAAAGATTTCGTCTAGTACATCCATACATTCGACAATTTCTTTTTTATAGGTTATAAAAAAATATAAAATTAGATTTTCACCCTTTTTTCCTTTTTTTTCTTATTTTTTATTTTTGTCTCTTTTTTTTGGACGAAAAAGGATCCCAATATTCTTCGCTTCTCGGAAATATGAGCCCGGAAAAAAAATGTTATAAAAATAACGGAGTTCAAAGTTGATAGTTAAAAGAAAGAAAAAATACACCAATTTGATACTGAAGAAGAGAGGTGAAAAAAAAACCAGTGAGAGAAAGAATGAAAATGTTTTACTGGCAGATTTTCAGTTATCAGAAGTTGAAAAGCGAAATGATGTATATTAGTGTCCGTTTTGCTTGTTTTCTTTCGATGTTGTTTGATAAAATTTTCATTTATTGTGATCGCAAAAAAGAGTTAGAAGAAATGTGAATTAATGTGACAGGCTGGAACAAGATATTATTTTTCCTGCATTTTTGATGTGTGTAACCTTGAAAACAAGAAATTCAACAATGAAGTCAACGAAAATAAAAATTATAAGCTGAAGGTCCCGTTAACCTCCTTGTACCTGTTTTTAATCCAGTGGCATAACTATATTTTTGTTTGGTTGGGCCATTGGTATGGCCATGAAAGTTCTGTGGGGTCAGTATTAGGTGAGACAAAGCATTTTTTTGGCTTATTCCGTCAATTTATCATTCATTAAAATCTAAATTTTTCTTTCCTGTTTTTTTTGGGGGGGTGGAGCAGTTGGGGCAACATTTTTTTGAGTGTTGTAGCTCCCTCTGACCCACCCCAACACCATATCTATTACAATCTTCTGGTTTCTTTTTAAAATGAACAATCTGTTGGAACTCAAATATTGGTTGACTCTCAACTTATTTGAAATATTTTACTGAACTATAGTTTAATAATCTCACTCGCATATTATTCCCTACATGTATACACTTTTCTTTTACAATTATGATTTTCTATTACTTGCTTACCTGTTCAGCTATAAAATGGTCATCTTATTCATTCATAATGAACATTTCTCTTCGTGGTTCATTTTGCGTTTTACATGAATAAAATATTATCCACTTTACTAGGAAGAAATATTTATGTTGGTATGTTCAGACGGACTTACTGACTGGCATGCGACAACTTTTTGAGAATCTTTTGATGTAATATTTCACTATCGGCTCTTTCAACCTACATGTCATCAGGTGCAGTCAATGCAAATAATATTTGAAAAATTCTTCTTTTTTTTTTTTTTTTTTTTCATTAAATACGGGGGTAATTGGCCTTTGGACATTGTAAAGTATTTTTGTAAGAAAATGTTTTGTAATATTTTCTTTATCATGGACTGCATTTTGATTTTCGAAATCTCAAAGATATCCATTTCGCCTTTCCCTACATTTTACCATTTATTATTCTTCATGATTGAACAGGAAAATAAATTATAACTTGTGTTGCTTCAACAAAAGCATTCTTTTAGGGGGAGAGGGTAAAAAAAGAAGGGTCGGGTCGGTATGTAAACATAATTGGAGCATAGTTCCCCATCCAAGATGTGTATTACTGCTAGTATAAAATTCACCTACTGAAATGAAGTTCTCACATTTTTGACGCGAATTCTTCGAATATAACTGGAATTTAATGTTCGAACGTATCGCAAAACGTAAATTCATGTTTATAAAAATTCAATTTTCTGCCAGTATTCCACAACTACGAGGACGTGAAAATTGAAAAAAATAAAAATAAATTGAAAATATGTTTTTGTCGACCGAAGGAAAGAAAATATACGTATACCTACGCGTTCCATAGAAAGAGATTAATCCGAAATATGGAATACAAAATCGAAGTTCTGCTCTTGACATAAAGAGCCAGTTATTCATTCTCCATTTTACAACATTCCAATAACGTTCTCTCTGTTATAAATTTCCTTTTTTTTCCTTTTTTTTTCTATTTTAGTTCGCTAAAGGAGTACCATAAGCACGTGTGAATATAGTCTGTGAACTTGGAAAATTTTCCAAAATTAGTCGAATCACTTTCTTAACGGTTTTGATCATCGTTATTAGTAATAGGTAACTCTGAAAAAAATAATTTCATTGAAATTCTATCAATTTTAATGAGAATGCGAGGAATATTTTTGCATTGTCAGTGATTGAAAATGTCGCTCTTAATAACCAGTATTAGTCTAGAGCTTATAAAAATGATAAGATCAAGAACAAGACCGAGTAGCAAAACTAGAGAAAAAATATAAATAAGATGTAAAATGTTCACAATATTGCTGCTTGAATTTTGTTTGCAATGTTTAGTGATGAGTTTTTTTCTCTCCCTATTTTAATATTTGCACGTTCTTATGACAAATGAAAATTCGTATACATTTTGGACGAATATAAAAAATTTCAAGCTCAATTTAGTGAACAATAATAAGTTAATGAAAATCCTCTGAGCAAGACTGAAACTAAGACCTAGACTTGATTAGACTAGTCCAAAACGAAGACTTGGATGTGATTGTGCAAGACCATGCCTGAGTATACTAGACCAAGATCAACAAGACTTGACTTGGCAAGACTAACATTGTGACTGATGACAGACAAAGATCAAATAAGCAAGATTAAAATCAGGCGTTTTCTCTAACTTAGTAGAACAGTAAAATTAAGATATAGGTTTGCCCTTTTTGGAATATTGAAACCTTTGCTCTTTCAGTCAATAATTCCTCAGAGGCTATTTAAATTAGAAAGTTGGAGTTGGTACTGCTGAAAAGCAGAGAAAGTTTACTTACATTTGTATATACCATCTAAGTTTTTATTCATTCTCAGCTACTTGATAATAAACGAACAAAAAAACGCGAATTAAAAGAAAATTTTCGGTTTTACATTTTCAAAAAAAAATTTTTCTTGGTAAAATTTTTCTTAGAGAGGGATGTTGCAAAAAATAATACGTGATACTCGTGTAATTTACATCCCTCAACTATGGCTTGTGCTGCAAGGATCATATTCGTATCAAAATCACTTACTTTACGTACTCGTATCACAAATAACTATTTCGAACGAATCTGTCGTGTATCTATACCTAACCATACTGCCATATTTTTCAAATTTTTCTCTTATATGACAAAAAACTCTTTAAAACATCACTAATATCTGACGTATCCGCCCAATACCAAAGTCGAAAATTTAAGGCGAACAAATTCGAATGAAATATGAGGAAAAAGTCGTCGAACTACCATCAGAGTTGTGCTCACCAAAAAATACGAAGTTTTTAATATATTTTTCATGCGAAGAAAGAAAATATATATGTGCTCGAGTTAAAACTACCCTCAAAATATTTTCAATTTTACGTGCGTGAAAACAAAAAAATGAAATATGGGGGTTACATTTTGCGTTAATACTATATAGGGAGAAAAATATGATGGTATATGTATAGGGCCAGGGGTTACCTATATACACAAAGGAAATATAGCATTCGAACATTACTTTATTATTCGGTTTTTTAACGATACATTTATTGCAAAGGTAGATAGTACCTACAATAACAGAAAAATTAAATTTTATCGCTGATTTGAGATACTAATCAATTTTAATACCCCTTTTGCAAGAAAACTGGGTATTTGGATAATAAGAGTGGAAAATAAATTGAGAGTATTCCAGACCAGCGATTTTGTTTCTTACTTGATACTATGCATTGGCGCAAATAGTGTCGATGCCAGAAGCGCTTGGCCGCCAAAAATGAATTTTGGCCCTGTTGAAAAATATCGGAAAATTTATTTTTTGGTAGTCAAGTAGGAACTTATGAAATTTGGTAATTTTATAATAACTACGCGATAGAGGGTTCCAGAGTTCTAGAGAAAAACAAAAAACGGTCATAAAACCACCTCCCAAATGTGAAACACTATTTACGCCTATGATAGTATCAAAACTCTATTTTCAGTAATGAATCCGCAATTCTGTGATTTGTAAAAAAAAAGGTCGTCTTTAATATTCCTTTAAATTTTTTTTTAAGTAGGTTTTCTATTGAAAATCTACTTATTAATCTTGGTTTCATGGAAGGACCTGTGGGTTGGGGTGTGTATGTTTTTCGTTTCATAATTCAAAGAAAATTTTGGCACTAATAACTTAAATTCATATATATCATTATAATAAACGTACAAGCCATTAATTTGTTTGTTAAAATTATTTCACAGAATTATTTCCCTGATATGTATTTTGCCAATTTTTCCCTCATATTCGATACGCATGCGTCACTACCCACACAGCCACACACAGACATGAAAAAAAATGTTCGTTGCTTCCTTTGATACAACAAATTCTACAGTGTGACCTATAGGCAGAAATGAGCATGACTTGAATCAGTTTTTGTGATGTGACAAATCCATTCGAATCTACTTTGACAAATTGGATTCTTATCTGTGATTCAAATCCTTTTGACAGGTTTGACAGATACAAAATTTTTGAATCATTTTTGAAGGATCTAAGATTTATTTTAGTTTTTGCTTCAAAGAATCGAAATTAAAAATCATTTTGACTCGTTTAAATTTTATAACTTTTTGAAAAAACAAAATCTGTATTCAATTTTGAATTTGAGATCAATTAATTTGATTTTTTCTTACTATAGTTTCTATTTTAGATCATTGCAATAAAAAAATACTCTATGAGCTGAGCAATGATTTGAATACACAAATCCATCTACTTTATTCAAATCTTATTTGAATGCATTTTTAGTGGATTTGTGCTTAACCCTTCGTATAGGTATGCTGGAAAATATCCAAGGCTTGGGTCAACCCTGAATTTCTGATAACATTGTAGAATTTGTTGTTTCGGAGGAGACAACAAACTTTTTTTTAATGTCTATGTGTGGCTGTGTGGGTACTGGCACATGTGCATTGAGGGAATAACTGGCAAAATAATATCGAGGAAATAATTTTGTGAAATAATTAGCGGCTTGTGTTTATTATAGTGAGTAATATATCTATACAAAAGTAATTTTTTGTTACCATGGTAGAGGTTGTAATTTTTATCCGATAGTCACAAAATTTGGAACCAAAATTAGTACTGAGCCAAGGACCTGACCTATTGATTTTGTTTCAGATTGGCCTTCCAGTATGGCTATTTTCAATTTTGTTCAGGCTGTAAAATTATCAATTTTCAACCAAAAGCTACAAAATTTGAAATAAATATTCACTATGATTTATTATAACTTGCAGTGAATTTTAGTGTGTATCGGGCGTACAATACTTCCAGTATGGCTATTTTTGTTTTTGTTTTGGCTATAAAATTATCAATTTTGACCAGTAGCTACGAAATTTGAAACAAATATTCATTATGATCTATTATAACTTGCTATAAATTTTGGTAAAGATTGATCATATGGTACATCTGATAACATTATTTTCATTATTATTTTGGCTACAAAATGGCTCATTTTGGACCAATAGGAACTTAATTCAGATCAAATATTCATTATGATCTATTAATAACTTTTTAGTGACTACCTAATTTTATAATTTTCAAAAACCTAATTTTTCAAGCAAAGCTGCTGCTGCGTTAGTTTTTTATTTATTTTTTGAACAATAGAATAATGATGAGTAGTTTTTTCTGCTATTTTTCAGACAAATGAAAAAAAAATTGTTATTCGGTTATCAACCCGATTATTACGATTTTTTTTTTTTTCAACACACCTTAAAAACATGTTTTCATGCCTCTTAACTGTATGTATTATGTAAAGAAGGAGATTTCAACAATGTTTTTGAACATCATTTTACAAACACGCGAACGTTCGTCTTTTTGTTTTCAAACCTTAAGAAAGGCTATTCTTTCTCATCGAATGTAAATCGAATTATCACAACGTCCCACATTGTTTCCCGTCACCCCAAATCAAATACCACCAATTTTTCATCAGCAAATTACAGATAAACTTCTAACAACGAAGCAATTTTGCAAATATCGAGAGGAAAAAATTTTACGAGCCTACGTTTCTGAATCTTTTTTTTTTTTCTTCCCGAATAGGCGCCAGAAAAACCACACTAAATGAAGACAACAAAATGCTAAGCAGCTAAGAAAGACATAAAGGAAAAATAAAACCAAAGAATGAAAAAAAAAAAAAAAACAAAAAAAAAACAACAACTAAATTTAAAAGTAGAAAAATTAAAGAAAAAAAATAAAAAAAAACGAGAAAATACATACAGCAAAAATATTCCAAACTCTACGACGGAAACGTTTCCGAACTTTTATTTCAAAAAATTTATATTCATTTAGCCGGATAAGTTTAAACAACAGAGCACATTATGATAAAGGCAGAGGCAGCTAGTGGTTAGGGGAGTGAAAAAAAATCATGAAAATACGAATCAATAAAATCCGTTTAAAACTATTACGAAATCTTTTTGATTTTTTTTTCTGTTGTACTTATCCACGCATTTTGCCATCGCCATTTTGTTGTATTTTTCTCGGAGAGAGAAATTGAGAGAGAAAGAGTGATAGAGACAGAGGATGGAGGGACAGGAAGGCAAAGAGTGAAAATAAATACGTACCTATATGTATAGCTTATACATCATTGGAAGTCCTACACTATAGGCTGTACTCCGCAGAAAAGTAGGTATATGGACGTGCATAATACCGATTTTTATTTAGGGCGTGCATAAGGTTGATAACAGGACACAAAAGCTCCATCCTATTATTGTGCCTGGCGAGGGGATTTTTGCTGATAAATGTATTAAAACGAACATCGTACTCTTTACCGCTCGAATTTTACGTGTATAACAGCTTTAGGAGGAGGGAAAGAGCTCAACCAAATAAAAAGTGAGAGAGAGAGTGAAATTGAGTAGTGCAACATCGTGTAGCATCAGAGATTATTGTCTAATATATTCGGAGCATTTTATCCTAAATTCTTTGTTCGACATATATGCACAAAAAAAAAATCACAGTAAACAACCCGAGGGATGAACTCGGTGTTTTGTCAATGTGACGCATAAATAATGTACCGATCAGTACATTGATTTTGGGGGCGTTGAGAAAGGTGGACCGAAGTTTGAATATCATTGAAAAACGATTATTTTCTCATATTAAAGATCTAATAATTAGTTATATTTCATTTTACTGCAATAAAAAACTAAAAACCCAAGTAGTGTAAAAATTAGGAAAATCCTTTTTTTTTTTTTTTTTTGTAAAATCAAGAATAAAATTCTAAGAGTAACAAAAGATGATTTCTAAAACTTCATTCCTCTTGGTTAGGTTGCGTAGAATCTACCTATTCCCAGAAATGGCATGTCACAACTGCGTGGGAAAATTTCACAATAATTTTTCCTATCGTGGTCCCCAAATCCCAAAAATTACCCTCTCCAAAAAGTTTGTATCTCTATAATAGTACAAGCTGTTAAGGTGGTTCAGTACTGGAAACTAACCTCTTTTGGGCCGATTACACTTCCTTCGATATATTATAATATTCACAGGAATATTATAGTATTCGAGAATTATTTTAAATTATTGAATTTTACTATCCACAGCTATTGTGGACCTTAACTGAATGATAGACTCTAATTGAATTAAAACACACACTAAATTTTATCACTATAATTTTAAAACACAATATTTAATTTACAATTATTCGTTCACAGTTTAAGACTGGAAGAATATTACAGGTACAGTATAAGACTGACCAGCTATTTATAATATAATATGATACACTATTAAGCAGTGTCAAAGATTACAATACAATACAAATATTTTAATGAAAACCAGAGTTTATATACCTGTCAAGATATATGGTTTTCTATGGTGTTGTGTATAAAGTAGGGATTTGCTGATTTAGGTATTTAATTATTTCGAGAATATTCGGGTACCAGAATGTTCAGGTACTCGAATATTCCGTTAGAAAACGTGTAGTAGTTGCTGGCAGGAAGTAACGGTACTTTTGCCAGTTGACTATACATATTAGGGAAAGAATTTGCTTAGTAAGAAAAATGTATTTTTCTGTGAACGAAATATGTGCGTCTATCTTAAAATATGACGAACATATTCGTTACAGTTTGTACCTTCGTTAAAAACTCTGTATCATCCGTTACCACCGATACTGATATATTTTTTTCTCTCACTTAAGTTTGTAACTGGAGAGCCGTGTTTTGTTAGGCTAACATTATGTTTCAGTTTATTTTTGTAATTATCCAATGTTTTACTGTTCAAGTGTGAACACCTTTTTAATTTGTCTCAATTTTTGATCCATACATTATTTTTTTTTATAAAAATGGACTAAGTTTTTCTATTGGTAATAGGCCAATCATTGGTCTATTTTGTGGTGATGTCTGCTAACACTTCTTTTGACAGGATGTTCCTCAAAGTACATAGGCTAATCCAGTAAACTTTTGTGTTTTAAAATTATAGTGATAAAATTTAGTGTGTGTTTTAATTCAATTAGAGTCTATCATTCAGTTAAGGTCCACAATAGCTGTGGATAGTAAAAGCATGCTCAAACAAATACCTAGCTGTCTATGCAGGTTTAGGCAAGACTCTTGCGTCTCTGTCATATACTACTGACATATGACGTTCTCGGTTTCATACTAATTGAGTTTGTTTGGAAAAGTGTGTTGGTTTTGTGATATCCACCCAGGGTTGCATACCACATCTCGATCAAGTTCGAAGATGGGCAAAATCCGCTCTTTAGTTTCAAATTAGCGGTTATTCTTCACAGATCTGGATGAAATTTGGCTTGTATATATTTTGGATCTATATCTCAGTCAGATTCCAAATCTACCCACTAGTTCCCAAATTACGGCTTTTTGAAAATTTAATTTTAGTACAAAATTGTGATGACCTAAGTATAATGAAGGTAACCCGTAATACCCACAATTTGAAATTCTGTCTATTCTAAACAAAATCTACCTCTCCGACTGGCATTCTACTAGCATTTCTTGTTTTAACTTAGAGAAGTATAATCATCAAACATTATGAATTAGTAGTTTATAGTATTTTTTAAGACTAATTTTTACCTTTTTTTTTCCTGCAAAAAAAAAAAATAAACCTCATTATTTCTCAGGGGCAAATAAGTATTATACAAGCACTGCACAGAATTAAAAGTCAGTAGTTACGAAAGAAGTTTTGAAAATTGGTTGTATAGAATTAAAGTTACAAGCAGTTACCATTTTAATAAACAATGTGGTCGAATAGGTACGTTTGTGACTCGCATATTGTGTTTCTATCAAATATTCTAATGCAATTATAATTCTAGTTAATGGTTGACAGCGGATAAATTCATCCCGCTAAATCATTTTACTCTGGATGTACATAGTGTAATTTTATTTTGCCATCGTGTCGCTTCCTTATTCGCATGTATTATTTATCCACATAATGCTCAGTACCTTAGTTAATTTGCTAATATAGTTTTAGCAAAAGTAAAATGCTTGGAAAGAAAATTCAGTTTGTACCTCTATTTTTGAAAACATTCGTTAATATCAATTATGTAGAGTAAATGTATCTCCATATCTTGATTTTTTGAACAATAAATGTTGGCAGCCTGTCTGAATAAAATAACGAGTGGCATTGTATCCATTCTTGTTATTTCTGCATAAATGGTGGCCTACGGTATTTAAACAATTCTGTTTTTGATGTAGAACTCGGTAGTGTAAATTAAATCAGTGAGTAAATGCAATTTTTTGCATAATCTTGCTGCGGCAGTGGCGTACAGATGGGGTGATGCGAGTATTTAACCGCCCGTTCAGAATCAAAAAAATTGGTAACTCCTTTCCTCAGTAATGTTTCACTTGAAATCCTACAGCGGCCATTGAGATAAGCCTCTCGCAGATAAATTTGTATTCTTCTTGTGGAATACCTTGTCGTGAGAGATATTCTCACCAGAAGGAAATTCTACAGAATTTAAGCGTATTCAACCACTTCATACCTAAGTACGGGTAAGCCAAAACCAAGGGGAACACTAGCGATTTTAGAGCAGGTTTGGGTGGTTTATATACGGCTTATTTACACGCACACAAAGATACGTATGTAAGAATATACGTACATCTGTGAGAGCAGCCAGGTCGCATCATCCCCTACCAAGATAAGAGATGGCTGGCTGGTTCGTGTACGGATTGTGACATTGTCTCATTGTGTCACGATTTGGTACTCGTACATTACCTGCATATACTTGCAGGTAATTACAATCAAACGTACTTCATGTGTTTTACATCACGTAGACGAATAATTTTCCTGCCCTTTGGGGCGGCGAGTCCAAGCCCCTATACCTCATACAGGAGAGTCCCCACACTTCTATATGAGTTAGGTCATTTTTGCATACCCTGAATCACACAAACTCCCTATTTGGCTGCCCTAGACCCATCAGTTTTGATTGGTGGTGTACAGATTTGTTACCCAAAATTAAATTTATTCTTAATTTTTTGAAAAAGAATAAAAAGTGAACTGCATAATGAAAACCTGTTGATTTTCGAATTACTGAAACAGTGGTGAAGTCTACAAAATAGTCATTTTTATTACATTTGTGTGATCAAAAAGCCATATGAAGGTATTTTTATTCAGTTTCCCTTTTGTTCTTTTTCCTCTCAAAATAGATTTGTTTGTTTATTGTAATTATGGCTGTTCCAAAAGGTTTCAAAACTATTAGTTCTTTTTAAAATATTCATCACTGGAAAGACAAATAGTCATGTTACTGTTTCAAAATTGTAGGTAGCATTTCAGTAAAAAGAGAACGGTTCCTTCGTAACAAACAACAAAAAGCATTGGGTTAGCATGGGAGTAGAAGTTTCACCAAAAATAAATTTGAATAAACTGTACGTAGGATTTACCAATTCAACCGCCAACTTGATCTTATTAGGTTTAAGTAACATTTGAGCTCTGTAAAAGTGGGAAGCGGCGATCACCAGTCCCACCCATTAGAGTTGACATTGTTGAGAAAAAAGTATGCAGCAAATTAGTCTGAACGTCGAATATTAAATGTTTGATGGAGGGTTAATTACCACAGCGTAACTTTTCCAAGACTAACAAAATCATAATTAACTTTTGGCATTATAGCGCCTTTTTATAACAAGTGACCAAATTTTTTATAATGAGAACATAAAAATTTGTTTAGAAGATGAAGACTCGCGGTGATCAAACCAATTATGACTCACAGCATCCAGCCCTAAGGCTGTGTCATTAAATCTAACTTTGATCCATTTAACGAGGTCATAATGTAATCCGGCATATATTAGGAAGGCTGGAGCTTACAGATATGAACACACTGACACCATTCACCACAATATGCAAATACCAACCGTCATAGAGGCAATGCAGTACCATGCGACAACCATGAAAAACATTTGTGTAAGCACCCCATGTCACAGCCATCCAACTCCTCCATAATAGCCAAGATATCATTAAACTGAAACAAATCAAGCCAACCAGTTTAACCTGGGTTGGTTCAGCCAGGGCCTAAAAAGCTTGATCATAAAGAGGAAGTCCACATCTTTGATTATTTAATACTGTATACTCAGCAACTCTATCTCACCAATGTTAACAAAACGTGTCATCATTCTAAAGCGGAGCAATAGATATCGATTTGCTGCCAATGTGCAGTAGGTCTTTTTTATCTGTTTTCAGTCTCATTGTCCTGAGAATTTAAAGATATATAAATACATTGCTATGAATCAGAGACATGTAACCAAAGAGATGCCTGAATCTCACATGTGCTGTGGTAAAAAAATGTGACAAAGATCTTTGACCATCATCATTAACAATGAAAAATCAACTTCGTTTAACATTTTACGCTGCATGCGCAGTAACAAATATAAAACTTCGAAACATTTTATAACATTCTATCTTTGTCACATTTTTGATCGGGCGTTGGACACCTCTTTAGCTATATGTCTCTGCTGTGAATCTAGTGAAAATGAGTGAAACATATGTCCATTTTACGGCTTTAGGTGGATATTGTTTGGATGGATGTTTGTGTTTACCTGGGTATCCAATACTAAATGATCAAAGGCCCACATCATGATGACCATCCCTTCCAACCCCCCTCTCCCCATAACAATATCATTTCCACAAAGAAACAATCACTGTTTGTTTGGGTCCAGCTTCTTTTTTCATAGCTAAGGAGATTTCAAACCTCCAGGACCCTCTAATATATGCCCTTGAATTTTTCGTTTCACTTGCTTTGTTGCATGACCATTTTGTATATTTTATTTCACAGGCTATGTTGCATGACCGTTTTTAGTTTACTACCCAGTGCAAGGAAGTTTCACTCCAAAAAAAAACCAATACTATCTTTACTTTGGCCAGATTATGAATAAGGCTCAATGTAAAACTTGAGAAAAATTCAAAATAAATGTAAAATGTGCCTAATCTTTGTACTTATCAAAATAATTTGCAATATTTAATTCTGGATTTTTTTGTTACCGACTACTTCATCTTATATTGACGTTTGTGGTAAGTCAATACTCTAGTACTTATGTTAAAACTCTTATATATGTATAGGTATATATTTTAGAATGGCATGGATAGTAAGTTTAATTTAGCTATCGTTACAATGTGATTTTACAAGATTAAGAATAAGGGTATTGATGTACGTGCATGACCAGGACTTGATTGTGCTAGATCATGACTAAGGGCGTAGCTAAGGGAGTATAAGGGGCAATTGCCCCCATAATCTCATTTTTTTCTAATAAATATGCGACAGTGACTTCTATAGCTACTGAATTTCTCAAATTTTCAAAAGTGACGACTAAAAAAAAGGTTGTAAAGTTGTTTTGGCCTCCCTTTGAAGAAATCCTGGCTACGCCCCTGACCATGATCGACTGCAAGACCATGAAGAAGACCGAAACCTGACATTACGGACCAAAACCATGCCTATAAGACCAAGGTGAAGATTTAAGTGATTAAGACTGAGACCAAGAATCCGATAGTCTTTGTTTTGGTTTTTGCTCTCGTTAACGAGCTGTTTGTAGGCTATGCGAAAATGTATTCACTATTAATGTATCTTGCGTGTACATTTTTTTTCAGCTTTCACCGGCTGATATACTGTGGTTTGTAGCCAAAAATTCTTGTCAACGAAAGAAGCTCATAAATATAATTTTCTTTTTCTCGCGGTAATGCGCGATATGCGCGAAAGTTTTAATGCAAAAGTGTTTTTTTCCAAACACAATGTACGAGTAGGTAACCGAGGTTTTATAGTATATATATATATATATATATATTATAGGTAGACTATACATGTAGCTATATATAATTTTTTTTTATTTTTTCGTTGGTGGTTCAGGCGAAAATACGATACGAGTGTAGAGGAGGAGGCATACAGGGAAAAGCGTGGTTGGAAAAAAAACACATAGTTTTATTTTTTATTTTTGAAATATGTACCTGGGGAACCGTTAAAGTAAATAACCTTAGCGGCGGATAAAAGAATAGCTTTTGGTCGAATCGTGTTCCTAGGTTTGTACGCCTTGCATCGCTCTTACCCTTTCCTTCCTGTGGATAATATACTTTCGCGAAACAATAAATTCGTTGTTGGACGTTCATCCGCCTGTTTTCCACCAGCCCACTTAGGTATACAGCTTCCTCGTCGTCTTCTTGTTTTCGACCTTTAGTTTTTTTTCACATTTTATTCGTATAGTTGGCGAATTTTATGACATGTCGGCACGTCTTCGAGTTTCCAACTTGTTCTATGCAGATAGGGCAAAATAGATGGATATTATTTAGTTATTAGGTGCCTTACTGCATTCAGTATGGGTGACCAACTACCTCATTCTTTGACGATTTATATGGATCTGAAATCTGAGTATTAGTAGATTACCTACGGAAGGCAAAAGTGAGAACTGTCATGACATTAGCTGAGGAACTTGAAATCAGTATATTCAAGAGTAGGGAGAGGGGCACAAAAAAAAGTTTGCATTAATATGCCATCTTCTAGTCTACCTATTCGTTTTCTTTTGTTCTCCTATTCATTCATACTTTTGTTACTTCGACATTTTCTGCCCATTGAGACGTAATACTGGAAGAATTTCCTGCCAGTCTCATTAGTTAAACGATTTATTTTCTGCGAATAAGCCATCTTAATTTTCATATTTCCAAAAATGTCGTATAATGGTTTTTCTCTCGTAATATGAGCAAAATGAATACAGTTCAGTTTATTGACCCTTTTAATATGGTCCTTTATGAATCATCTATATACGTAGAAACCTTCCCTATTTCTTATTTTTAATTTTCCAGGTGTGATTTTTCACCCATCTCTTAAGCTTCCAACATCGATTTGACGATAAGGAGCTCATGAGGCGAGGTTTGCACGTTAGGAAAAATATTTTTGATTGTGATAAGCAATAGCTCGATCATGGGGAAAATCAGGTTAATATTACTCTTGGTCTTTGCGCAGTTAAGTATTAGTAGCTTATTGGTATCGGTCTTGACTAAAATCTTCTTTTATGTTTTTCCAAAATGAAAGAATTCTAACAAAGGTACTACAAACGCATTAAACTGTCTATATAACATTCAATAACATTTTTATCCATTGTACAAAAATGAGAAAAAAAGAATTGAAAATTTACGCGATTTACATTTCTTGCACAGTCGAGGATACATTGCAAATGATTTTTAGGTACGTTTTCTATTTAAAATCCACTTATCAATCTGGGTGTCATGGAACACAACGAATTCGGTTTTGTGCTAGTATGCGTGTGTTGAATCATGAATACAATAAAATAAACACGCACTCTAACAAGATAATCATAATTTTTCATTTTGTTTACATTTTTCAATTTTCGTTGCACATGACGTCATCTTTTTGCTATGTACCTCAGGTTAAGCGTTTCCATTGTTAAAAAAATTCTTTGTAACATGTGTACGAAATGCTGTATTTTCAAGGCATGTACGGTATGAACAAAGTGGCCAATTCCAGAACTCTTTCTTTTCTCACTCCTTAATTACTTCTTGTCTCTTCTTAATTACTTTTTCTCACTCCTTAACTATTTTTTAAATGCGGAATTTTTGGAATCATATGTACGAAATTTGAAACAAATATTTATTATAATTTATTGTAGCATGCTACCAATTTCGGTGCGGATCGACCGGCTGGTACTTGCCATTAACCTCGTTTTTATCTTTTTTTTTTCCTAATTTCCATGAACTTTTTTTTTACAGAAATTAACCACTCCTTCATGTTTTTTTATTTTTATTTCATAACTTTATTATATTTCTTTGGTTTTATTTGAAATTGCATGACCATTTACCGTACTTTATCATCATAATTAATTTTTAATTTCAAGAAATAATGCTCTTAAATTTCACATTTTCAAATAATTCTTCAGCATATAACAAATTTCATACAATCATAACATACCATTAACACGTATAAACTTACAAACAGTAATTAATGTGACCATCAAATTTCATAATTATTTTTCTTGAAAACCTACTTTTTCTAATGAGGTTTGCTGTGCTGGAGTTTTTTCATTCTTGAATTCTGGTTAACTTCCAGCTGGAAGCAATCTGGTTGATGTGCTTTTTTTTTTCTTTTTTTTTTGTTGAAAAGGTAAACTAAATAAATAAATATATATATACATACAGGGTTATTCATTTTCACTCCCACCATATGAAAAATACATTGTGGTGCGAGTGAAAATGAATAAGCTTTTTTATATGGGTAAAAAGGGGACTGTGAGAGCACCAAACAGAGGAAGGAACCACTGAGATCTAATAAGGTGTTTATTGTTTTTTTTTAAAGAATTACAAGAATTGTTCAAAGCGACCACTTTCGGTCAGGACACAGTAATTTAAACGATTAATAAATTCAGCTTGGACATTCTCCAGCTGAGCATACGTAATATTTGTCCACCTATCGTTGAGGAGTCCCTGAACTGTGGAAAATGATCCATGTTTGTAGATTACCACAACATGTGGCCCCACAAAAAAAATTCAGAAAATTCAGGTTTGGAGACCTTGGTGGCCGGCCAGTAGCTCTTTGTACGTTCCAATGACTTTTCCCAGATAAGAGTTACGGAGGAATTCCATGGCAGGTAGGTAGTTGTGTGCTGTACAACCATCTTGCATGAACCATAGCTCTGAGTTTCCAGCAACTGCAGCAACTTTCTTACTTATCTCATTCTCCAAGAAAGCATGATACTTCTTGCCAGGAAGTGTTCCATCAATCCTAATAGGCCCGAGTAAGCTGTGATTGAGAATTCTAGCCCATAAGTTAATTTTTTGAGGATATTGTGTGTGGCTTGGGTAGATCTTATGTGGATGTTTTTGACTCCAGATACAAACATTTTGACAGTTGGCTGCATGATGCAAGGAAAAGGAACTCTTATCTGTGAAGACAATACTCCCCCTAAAATCTGGATACTTTTCACAGATTTCTAGAGCTTTTGATGCAAACTGGAATCTTTTATCTTAATCCTGAATATGTAATTCCCGAAAGAGATTGGACTTATAGCACTTGTACCCATACTTCTTCAGTTTCCGCACCACTGTGGTTAAGACACTCCAGTTTCCTGCGCTATCTCAGTAATGCTTGCCCCTGGGCTGTACATATATCAGTAAATGTAATACCTATGTATAGTTTTGGGCCTTTGGGATTTTTTGGCCATTTTTTTGTCTTTAATGCAGTTTTAATGGAATTTTTTTCTACCTGAAGGGAATTTTTCCTTTTTTTTATATTTTTTTATACTCCAATGATTTCTTTTCTTTTTTTGGTGTTGGGAGGGAATTTACCTTTTTTACTTTACACCTATAAAAGCGGCTGTTTTGTTTTCCTTAATCTTGCTGTTCTCTCATCAGAAGTTAGTAACGCTCCTTAATGACAAACAAAGCATGGGATACAAATGAAGACATCTTTAGAAGATGACTTTTCTTCAGAACTTAACAATGAGTCTCACTTTTCTTTTTCAGTGCTAACCCGATTCCATTTTTTTCAAAATTGAGAAGCCTATTAATTATTAAATATCTTTGCCGCGCATCAAACCCCTGTAAGTGTATTTTCCAAAAGTGTCAAATTTTGCAATGGCTGAAATTCAACACCAAACAAGTCTCTAATAGTGTCCAATTGCCATAAAAATTTCAAGCCAAAATCTTCAAATTTACAGGAGTTATCGTGATGATAACGTAGTGGATTTGCAACACTTTGAGAAACTCTTCCTCCAAAACTAGCGGAAGAATTTCAAAAATTTTAACACAAATTTGTAGCCCATGGAAGTTTCTAACATTACCTCAAGTTTCATTGTCATAGGTCAAATAGCGGAGGCTCCACAGACTTTCGAAAAATGTCAAAATGAGAAAAAAGTGGAAATATATATATATATATATATATATATGTAAAAGACGAAATTGTCTTTCCTCGGATAACACCAAATCTCACTCATACTTGCGAGATTTTGACTTTTTTTCATGTTTATTTATGTATGACCTAGGCTAAGATGTTGCGAGGTAATAATTTACTGAATGAGAACTGTTTATCAACTATTACGTAATTTCATTCATTCACCTCATTCATTCTATTATCCGATGACAACATTTTCGACTAATCTTGACTTGAACATTTTTCTTTGTTATCGTCATCGACTTCGTATCTTATTCCTGATAATATTTCATTGATACTTTACTTCATTCATTCGTATGGTCATTCACTGTTGACCCTGATATACAGATTTATTTTCCGTTCGTTCGTTTCGTGATATATAAACTTGAATTTTCTAATTTCACTTTGATCAATTAATTACGTGTGAATAAATATTATTGAATCTAAACGATCTCACACTTTATTCCTATTTGAGTGCAAATTAGAATCGGTCGCGAACGAACTTACATATATACATATATATATATATATATATGTCTTGTGTACAGAAGAATTTGAGATACTGTGATTTGTAGCTTTCATTATTGGTGATCATACAGTACAATTCTATTTAGTACAGCATCTTATCATCTTATTAATTAACTTTTTCAATGAATGAAATATGTATACTTACTCACAAATTTTATTCTCGTTACCAGTTCTACTCTCATAGTGAAATCATGTAGTCGTTAGTATGGGAGACCGGTTATCTCACAATTATCATGAATAAAATTCAGTTCACTGACATGCAATATAAGACCAAGATCAATTTTTCTCATTCTTGATTCTGTTTGCAACCAGACTCATATTTCTTAGAGAATGGGGCCATTGATTTTTTTTTCATCTTCGAATGGCTGCATACTGAATATAGTGCAGTAGAATAACTCTTATTTCTTTGTCTCTGACCATTTTGTTTCTTTCTTGGTCTTACTCTTTCTACGATAATCTCATTTGGTTCATTGTGTCGAACGCATTCTTCGACATCCTAGCCCTCGTTCAAAAAGTGACCTCGACCGTACATCATGAGGATATTTCGGCAGTGCACTAGCATTTTAATTACCCATCAGTACTTCAGTAGTAGATATGCCAAAATTATTAAAATCTTCATTTGTACCATGCCTGCCCACATTTACCTACATTCACTTCTGCAGTTCTGCACCATATTTGGTAACTAGGTACTGGTCCTAAAGCATCCCACCTAGATACCTGAACTCGTGCTCTGGTTTTTGTTATTTATTTATTTTTTTTATTTTTTGTTTTTTTTTTAAGTAAATAAATTATATTTTATTCTCATCATGAATTCTGAATTCATTTTACGTATCTATCCAAGAAATTAATGCAGCGTCAGCAAAACCTAGCATAAAAATATCGAAGAGGAGCTCAAAATTGAAAATGTTTTTCTTTTGAATGAACAATCATTTACATAGAGATGGAAAAATGTTTTGTTGAAAGCATCCAGTATTTTCATGTAGACGTCGAAACCCGAAGATTGGCAATTAAATATTCGTTGAATTGGGTTTCTCGTCTGAAAAACAAATTTTTAAATAATTTATTCGAAAAAATTTCTAAACGCCGATAGAAAGAAAATGCTATGTAAATCCGAGTAAACAGCAACGACGGCAAAAAGAGAAAGAGGGGAAAAAAGTCGCAGCTGCATAACAGACAGATCGGAAATATTTCCAATAAATATTTTTTTATTTCGTTTCATTTGCAATTCTTGCAAACTTTTAAAACGTTTTAAGTTCATTAATTTGAAACGTTTCCCCAGCAGAAAAAGTATATTGCTCTCCCTTCCTTTTCAAGGTGTTTACAAAAAACAAGTTCTTTTAATGCTACAGCTGCTTTTTTTTTCGTATCGTAATTATTTTCTTGGTTTTTCCTCCGCAACTTCTTCGCCACGATATACTTTTAACCCTGTCTTAAATCGTTATTTATTTTCAAAAGCCACGAATTTTTTTTTTTTTTTTTAATTTAAATGTGAAAATCGGATATTTCTTTAATTGGAAAATTAATATTTTGTACGGTTTCGACGATGGCGAATGGAGCTAATTTTGTTTTCAATCCTTAAATTAGGATGACTAACTGATAACTTCTATCATAATTGGAGGAAATTTATAATAATACTTTGATGTAGGTATTCACATCCAGACCCATCGGCCATTATTCACGTTCTGTGGAAATAGTCTTGTCCTTGTTCTTTCATTAGCACTCTCAATCTTGTTCGACGTCACAAGTTGTTTGCCATTATTGATGGCTAAATTAAATTTATCATATACGGCATATTCCATAAATATGAATGAAATCAATTAAACGTTGAATAAGGCAAATTATTCAAGTAGCAAGACTGAAAATTTTAAAATTTGTTCATAGTTTTTATTAAGTTTATGTTAGATTTTGGTGTTGTTTTTGCAAAATTGGTCTTGGTCGTCCTACTGTATGTCAGATCTGGTTCCGGGTCATTTTCCCGAATCTATTTTCCCTAAAGGCCATTTTCCCGAATGAAAAATTTCGCCTAAAATACAAACTATTTTCCAAAAAAAAAAAATTCACCGAACATAACCTCCTTCAAAACTATTGCGTACCTAAAGGCACAAAATAAATTTATTTAAAAAAAAAAAAAAAAAAACCACTTCTTAATCTTTACCTCTCACAATAGGTACCTGAAGGCGCGCAAGATAAATTTTTTTCTTTTTTTTAAATTATCCACCTCACTCTTAACCTTCTTCTATATCATCACCTGAGTTTTCATGCTTTCATTGTAGAGAAAATTTGAAGAAAAAAAAAGAAAAAATTTTCGAAAACTTGTCCATTTGGGAAAATGGCGTTTTGGGAAAATGTCCGGAAACCGTAAGATCTAATAGTCTTGGTCTTGCTACTGTAAGTGGAATATTAGGCTTAATCTTGATTTTGATTCTGTTGAAAGTATAACAAGTATGTCTATTGCGTAGGATTAGCAAAATAGTAGAACTTGGAACTTCAATTAGTAGGCTATTTCAAAGAATTTTCTTTGCTTCCAATCTCGTTATGTTGAATTTCATCATTATGTCTGATGAAGAAGTTCCAAGTTGGGAGAGGAGAATATTCCGTCGCATTCGATGGATCAGCCGACTTTTTCCGCCTTCGAATTATGGATTTACGAATGACAAAACATTTTTGTCCAAACACTCGCTAAAGCAGGCTTTTACAAATAACCTTTCCAAACATAGATGATTTTTTGTGATATTCTAGAAAATTTTTCCTCTTAATAACTCATTCTTCTACTTTGTTACATCGATTGTACTTTACACTCCCCACAAAGAAGTACCGCTCCCTCCGGGCTTTTTGTATCATTGTTTCTCAATTCTAAATTTTTCAAAAAATTTTTTCATCAACGACTCATTATTTTTACTGATGGAAATTACAAAAAATATTTTCATCTTCATTAGTGGTTCATCTCTTGACATAAATTTGAGCGAGATCCACTTATTCGAGCTAATGTAGAAAATGGCAACCGAAAAAGAAACGCAGTGCAATAAGTTTAAAGACGAATTTCTCTTGTTAAATTTTCAATATATCTATTTATATTAAACCAAACTCCTAAATATTCTTAAAATTTCCCAAAATTACGACATACATCGATATAGTTGACCGCTCGACTTGTCGTCATACGGTGAAGAAAAGAGAATAAGTCGCGGTCACTATCCATTGCTTATGTCGCTATAATCAAATAAATTTGTTGTGTCTATTAAACAGATAATTGTTTTCTAGTGTGTCCTTTGTACTAATACAATAGGTAGTGCACCACAAGACTAAATTTTTTCTGTTCTCAACAATCGAGGAATTGGATACATATATTAAAATTATGACATTTAGAAATATACTTCAAAATTGTTATTGGACTGCGTAACCTATAGTTTTATAATAGTCACCTCGAGAAATATGACAGATTCTCCTCACTTTTACCCTTTTTTTATTAACTTAACCACCAATTTCAAGAATTAAGCCAGTATTTCAGACTTTTTTAGAACGATTTTGTGAACCGCTAGCACCTTTGTTGTACAAGATCTGGTAAAAGTGAAAAGGGCCTTTTTTGTTCTTCTTGGCGAGTACTGAGGATCTACACACAGTCAGGTAAGAATTTCAAAGTAAATTCTTCTTGTTCGTGATTTTAGTATACCTATCTCCTCGACCGTTTAGAACAAGATACCATTTAATTACACCATTTTTTGGTCTTGTGCTAGTTAGGGTACATCGGCCCTTACATCTTTTTTACCAAAATTCGTTTGAACGACCCAATCCCCTCAGCTCCTGCTCCTTTGTTCGCAATTTAATTGAAAAAAACTTGGATTTTAAAATTGGCTAAGGAAAAAAAGTTTTGTAAGTGTTTTATCCATTTTTCTATTAACAATTTATTTGTTTGCCATGTACACTCTCGAATGAACTTATATTTCATATAATTAGCAAACATAAAAACTGTTCGGTGTTTTTTTTTTTTTGCGAAAATTTTCGTTTGCATTAACGATTTTTCTGTTTTTCTTTCTCCACCGAAATAATTCATGCGTTTTTAAAATATTAATATTTACTAAAATATCTAAAAATTGAGAGACGAGATAGAATGCGTGGGTGAGGGAGAGGGAAAGAGAGAAAGATGGAGAAAAAATGCTGATACGTTCAAGTTGTACTTATACGCGGTTTTTCACCGGTAAATTGGATAGGGGAAAGAAAAATTCAAAAAAAAAAAAAAAACAGTGAAAAAATAAAAGCATAAATTATTGTAATTTGGACCAGAACGAAAATAATAGCGAATATTTTATATCCTCGTTATCGGGTAAAATTAAACAAATAAAAGGCGATACGTCGAGCGTTACTTTATTTTTACTCCAATAAATATGAAGTGGAAGGGTTAAAAGGGGGCGGTTGTGTGGTGGAGAGGAGGGGGTTGCTTTTAACGCAATAAAAATATTTTTTACCGTACTGTTACACTCCGCCTCCCCCAACCCTCGCCGATTCTTCGTCAGAAGACGAAAAAGAAGAATTTATTCGACGGAATGTAGATTTGAGGGAGAGAAAAACTCGTTTCCCCCTCTTTTCTTTCTCTACTTGTTTCTTTTCTCGATTGTTTTGGTCTTTGCGCTCTTTCTCTCGCACCCACTAGCGAGCCGCATTTTTCCTTTCACTTTTCCTTCTTTTGCAACGAAAATAGAGAATGGATAAAATTGTAGTCTCTTTTTCGTTTGTACTCGCACACAATGGTGCAAGTTGCTTTTATTTCTGTTACAATTTAGTGCTTAAGGAAAAAGGAATATAAGACGAGTGGAGGCGGTGGCGGTGGCGGTGGCGGTGGCGGTGGTGGACGATTTAACTTAGTCCTTCGTCGTTTCCCTTTAAATCTTTATTAATTACCGTTCTCTGCTTCGAAATAATATATAATAATAACGTTTTCGTAAGCGTTTTCAGGCTACACGGTATAGTAACATGCCATAATATTATTATACAGCACGGAGTTTCGTTTCACATTATCGTCGTTTTTCTCCGTTTTCTTTGGATGAGACAATTTTTTTCGTCAGTCGCTGTGTAACCTCCTGGGGAAATTAACAGTTAGTTTTGAAACTGTTGTGTAAAACCAACTGCGTGAAAAAATATTGCTTGTTGTTGTTTTTCAAGACATTTACGCATAGATGACTGAGGGACCACGTATTCTTATGACGTATCCTCATTCATATTGAATGTCATTATGGAGATTGGATTGCTTCTACCCGCGGTAACTCGGTTTTATTTGTTTCGAATTGGTATCGCGCTAATGGCCGATGGCTGGATAGAAAAAAGTTTTCATTTGGAATCCAATGAGGAAATCTACAGGTAGTAGATATGGAGCAGTTTCCCAAAATGAGGAAACTTGATGAGGATGTGTCGGAGAACAACTGTATCCCAAAATTTCCCCATGGTCGTCGTCTTCTTCGTTTTGTGCCGCCGGGTAAACGCTTGTTGACATTCGGCATACCGTATCCTCATTAGGTTGCTGTGTGGATGGATGCTGTATCGGTATATTGTATCGAAAACTAATGCAGTCATTCGATAGGTCCAGCGGTGGTTTGTGCATGCGAGCCCATTAACTCGTAAATCCCTGGTCACAAATTGGGGTGATCGTGCGTAAGCAAAAATATATCTGGAAGAAAATCACCTGTAGCATTTATTCCGTGAATATCAGTGTTTCAGTGCAGCATAGAATTCTCGTACGTGCTCTTCAGTGCTTTTTACGAAAGTGCGATCCAAAAACGAAACTGCGGGGGCTTGCCCGAAGCTTTTTGGCTAACCTTGGCCCATTACCAAATGCTCCAGTACTCCACTTATAGCCTCAAGTAAAAAGTTATCGAATGCAAAAGCATTCATGTGTACGTCCATGCGCGCGCGCGCACGCGCACATCCGCATCAATAAGCCTGAAATTGATTTCACAAAATAACGTCGGAGCAATGAATACATTCTATTCTCGATACACGTATTATGACGCTTGCCCACAAATGGCATGTACACGCATCGTTAATGGTTGAATAATACGCCCTGCCATTGCCTTTACAATGGGGACAGTTTTTTGGGATAGGTGGTATAAGAAGACATGTTTCATTCCCGTTTACTCGCTTGCATTTAGACATCGCTCAAGTAACCCTCTCCGCTCTCGAGTTTGGTCTTTCAACAGAAATTGTCTTAACACCTATAGAACTTGTAGCTGTTTTTTCTGAAGTTTTGCGTTTGGTATTGGTCTTGCTCAGTCGAGTTTTGGTACTGACCTCGTATAGTTGGTCTCGGTCTACTGTGGGTATGGTGTCGGTCGTCCTCATCACTAATCCTCACGAATACCCTCAACTGACCTTCGCCAACAAATAACGGTTGTGCTCTCGCATGCCGGGACGTCACTCACCTCCCAGTTTACTATTTTACGATTTAGTTGTTATTTTTCTTGTCTTCTCAAACAACTTGAAAAACTGAGAAACGTAGTTTTTATTTACCCCGTACCCCTTCCGCGAGGTAGTAAAAAGCGTTTTCGCCTTTTTGCTCCCCCTCTTCCCCCGCCATATTATCACTATAGTGCTTTAGTATGGCAAAAATGTGTCGTTTCGCCGGGTTTGGCACTCGGTGCTTTGCAAAAAAAATTTTTCATCAAATGTGCGCTCAAAATGCTACTAAATTTGGGCAGGAAACTTTTCATTATCTAAACGAAGAATTTTTTTTTTTTTTTTTTTGTAAATTGCCGTAAAGGTAATGAAGTCCTGTGCTGGAGATTGGAGAGTAGCGAAGTTGAAAAAAGCGAACTTTTCTCGCAAAAGTAAAGCCGTCGGGGGTTTCCCTTTTCCTTTTCCTTCCTCCATTTTTCCACACAATCCGAACGTTTCGCTCAAACTGAGTAGATAAGACGTAAGTCTTTTTTTTTATTTTTTATTTTTTTTCCTCTTTCGGTTTATGTGAAGTTTATTTTGACGTACGTTTTACCTTGAAGCGGTAAAGTTTTTTCAGCTCTTTTTTCGATTTTCTTTTTTTCTACTTTTGCATTTCTGAAATGATCGAGAACGAATTGATCGAAAAGTTACGAAGACACACGGGCATATACCTACCAAAATTGCTGGTAGACAAAATTTTGATTTTACATCTTTGAAAATTGGTCCGCAGGAAAAACAATGGGAAAAGCCGAGAAAGTTTGAAATATTTGGGAGAAAAAAAAAAACGTTTGTTTTATGAAAATGTCGTCGATCTGACAAAACCGTTCAAGCTGAGTGAAGAGAAAAACAAGAAAAAAAAAATCCTATGGAGAAAGAAAACAGAAACTCGTTGTTATATTCGTCGCCCGCGACTGTTCTTCATTGTCAAAACTTTTCTTTTGAATTTATGACAATTTTTTTTTTTTTCTGTACTTTTTATCTACAGTAATTCTAAAGGGTGTAATAATTTAAATTTTATCGACATTATTATGAGCCATTTTTCTCATTCAAAATAAAAAATGGAGGAAAAATGGAAGTTATTCTCGAAGACCGGATATATCAGAAAAAAATAACGTGAAATCTGTCGTTGTAATTTTGTGTAATTTGATACTTTTTTTATCGAATTTGAGAGATTTTTTTTAGCAAGTTACTCAGTGACATTTAATTTAGGCCTATAAGATGAATTCAAACGTACGAACCAGATTTATTTCTGCAAAATTATGGATTCATATTGATAACAATGACATTAACCAACAACCACTCCTCCCAGTAGGTTTGTAAATAACTGATGTATAAAATTACTGTAACCATGAATGACTAGTGTAAATAAGAACCGAAGCCTAACATAATATTTGATAAGTTAAAGAAGAGCCTCAAAGATTTCGTTGTTGACGTCAGGTTGGCGTAAAATAGTCGCTAGCGAAAATAATATCATGATACTACAGCATAATAATTTGTAAAAAATAGGCCATGAAGGGAATTATACAATTCTGATGTCAGTATTTTTAAGTAGGGTTTCTATAGAATTAATAACTTAAATTTGTGTATATATATATATATATATATATACACCCATAAAATCCAATTTCTTGTTGCCTCAGTATGGGTCGCAGTTTTCATTCGATAGGCACGAAATTTGGAACGAATATTAGTACTGTGCTAAGGACCTGACTTATTGATTTTGTTGCGCATTGGCCGTATGGTACTTTCGGTATGACTGTTTTTGTTTTTGTTTTGGCTGTAAAATTTTTAATTTTCAACCAAAAGCTACGAAATTTGAAACAAATATTCACTATGATATGTTATAACTTGCTGTGAATTTTGGTGCGGATTGGCGGTACGGTATGTCTGATATAGAGATTTTTGTTTTTGTTCGGTCTATAAAATTTCTAATTTTCCACCAATAGATACGAAATTTAAAACAAATACTCACTATGATATATTATAATATTATATAAATTTGGTTGTGGATAGGCCATATGGTACTTCCGGTATAGCTATTTTCGTTTTTGTTTTGGCTATAAAATTATCATGAATAGTTACGAAATTTGTAACAAATATTGTAAGTTGTTATAAATTTTGGTGCAGATCGGTCGCGCTGTACTCCCGTAACAATATTTTCATTTTTATTTCACCTATAAAATGCCTAATTTTGGACCAATAGGAATGTAATTTGGAACAAATATCTGTTACAATCTGTTAATAATTTTTTAGTCGCTACCTAATTTAAAATTTTTCCAAAACATATTTTTTCTAACGGAGGTGTTGCTGCGTTAGAGGTTTTGATGTGTACACATCTTAGCATTCGGAGTTTATGGTAGGGGCTAAACAACAATTATGATTGTCAGATTCGCATAACTGTAACTCTTACAATCGTAACTCTCATTTGTGTATGCAATAAATTGCAGACGCATACAATCACGCTATTTTATGTTTACATATCAATATTTTGTGAGTATTCCCCAGCAGAACTCACGTCTTTTAGAGTATTTTGCAAAGGAAAATACAACTATTCCATTTAGTGCTATGGCGAGGTTTGTGGAAAAGCGCTGATCATAAATCGTAGATCACAAATATATAGGTCACTCAAATTCTTTTGTACGCAATATATATATTTCCACTTTTTGCTCATTTTGGCACTTTTTAGGAATCTGTGGAGCTTCCACTGTTCAACCTATGGCAATGAAACTTGGAATAGTGTTAGAGGCTTTCATGAGCTACACATTCGTATTAAAATTTTTGAAATTTATCTGCTAGTTTTGAAGGAAGAGGCTCTCAGAATGTTGAAAACACACCATGTTGTCATCACAAAAACTCCTGTTAGTTAAATGATTTTGGCTTAAAATTTTTATGGAAGTTGGAGACTATTAGGGACTGGTTTTGTATTGAATTAGAGAGAAATCGGTCCTCCGGTTTTTGATTGGCAGCCATTATTAAATTTGACACTTTTGGAAAATATACACTGTGGTTGATCCGTGGCAGAGATTTTTTTTCTTATGGTTTGCATGATTGACTACCAAAGGACTAAGATGAGTAATTTAAGTCACATAAACAAAATTTGCGTGATTTTTCTATGGGGCAGTTATGAAGTGTACACCCTGTATAATAGAGAAGTATACTACTATACCCAACAAATTTTTGAATGAGTTCCTCCGTTTCGGGCTTATATATGCAACCATGCAATGCACCCACAAAATCTTGTCTCCTTCCCCCGAGGCAAGTATTGAAAGGGAATTTTTTCAGAAACCTATGAACTATTTGGTCTATCCTCATATTAAATTTAAACTTAAACCACTTTACGATAAATTAGCATTATGTCTAAATATCATATCTAGGTTGAAGGAAAAAATATGTCAACAGAAAAAATTTCTTTGAACGAGACTTGAAAATAAAAAAGGACTTAACCAGTTATATAGCTCAAAAAACACAAACCAGCACAACAGTGAATAATTCGAATAGCAATTTGAAACTCCGACAACCTCTTCTATGTGCAGTTATCCCCTCGATTTTTAACATTTAATTTTCCTAGGTTATAAAATTTTCTCTTCAGCCTCTCTGGCTAGCAGAACATTACTCAATAAACCAGAAAACAGAAAAAAAAGTTGATATTTGTGAAAACAGTGAGACGTATTTTTTTATCTAAGGAAGGTAGAATGCTAATGGAATTGACGACAAAAAAAAAAACAAAAACTCATAAAAATGAAAAAATAAAATTGGAAAACGTTAGTTATATTCACTAGTTAATGGACTGGCACCATTAGATAAGGTAAATAAGAGCACATGATCGGGCCCCTCAAATTTTGTATTTTTTTATGGCAAATTTTGCTGCCTTGGACTTGACCCGATGTATATCCAGTGGTAAAACCGATTCTCCCCAAAATTTATATTAATTCCTAGGTGAATACGGAAAAGACCGAAAATGCCGTCAATTCACAAAATTATCCTATTTGACTGAATAATTGTCTAGTCAATTACACGAATAATTCATGAAATTTGCCTTAGCCATTAGATATTGTGGGAGATAAGGTGAGGTGGGTTTTTGTTTCTTTTGGAAAAGGAATTTATCTTATACCTTCAGGTAGGTGTTGAATACCTTGTCATAAAGAAGTACCTATTCTCAACGAGAATGTAGCCAACAGCTATTTGCGTGTTCTGCCACTTTGTACTTACACATGAGAAAGCCAAAACCTGGACAAAAACAATTTTGTTGCCAGATTCGTGAGTTTATTTAGGAAGATTGGCACATGCACATAGACAGACATCTGCACATATACATGTGTATATGTTTCTTATTCATTGTTGTGACAATTGATAATAATGACGTAATACGTTCGTGTACTGGCTCGTGACGTTGCCGAGATCTTTATCTATCGAACAGTCACTGGCCAAACGTTTTATCTTATTTGCCTGTAAGTGCAAATAAGGACATACGAGATATATAGTCCCCACAGTAGATGTGGGAGGTTCAAACTTTCACGAATAATACTGTATTTTCCATTAATGACATTTTGGACTAGGTATTTATGAAACTGCTTGAGGTTCATTTCCCAGCTATTTAAATTTTCCCCTGGATGTTTACGAAATTCACCTAAAATTTTTCAGTTAGTTGTGATTCCCTTGAAGGTTTTCAGTCAAAAAAAAAAAAAATTCTTAAACAAGTGAATTTTCAAGTATTTTTATTTTACCTACGTATTTATTTTTATAAATTCTGTGATTTTCAATATTGGCTAATTCACGTTTTCACCAAAGTTATTTATGCAAATAAACAAAAAAAAAAAAACAGTAAAAACATTAATTCTATAATAACCTAACCCTCAAAAAAATTCATATTCGCGAGTAAATTTGACATGACATTTTCATAAAATTCTTGTTTTCGAAAAACATCGAGTATTTTTACCGTCTTTCTTCCTTTTGCTACAAAATTTTCGTAAAAAACCCGATTTATGTAATTGACTTCAATATATATGTACTCTATAGTCAGTAAAATTAGGATTTAAAAAGGAAATAATTGGAAGAAAGTTAAATTTTGGTATGTACGTCGTCTTCACCATCCTTAACAACCACCTAAAAGTCTCGGTACGATGGACTTCGGTTATTGATGGCGCAAAGCCATTTCTCACAATTTTATCACTTAATTTTCAGTTGAGAGAAAAATTATTCAAACAAAATTAAAGTAAGACTGTAAAATCTATAAAAAAATATTTTAGAATTTTTTTTGTCAGGCGCATAATTTTTGCATAAATCTTCATTGAAAACACCAATTTTTCTGTTAATGTCTGATTAACGCTGTGAACCCATGCAGTGTAATGCATTCATACCAAATACAATATATGTGAATTCATTCGCCAGTAATTTTATTCACGGTATATAGACCGACATATGAAGTGAAATTCTTCCCCTTACCACATTTCAGCAACTCCTCCCCAACCAATACAGACTACGAGTACAGTCAATATCTTATATAAAATCTAATGAAAAGTCAACAAGTGCAAATGAAAATTTCTTTTAGAACGTAAATTTTTGTAATGTACGAAGAGTGGTTTACTTTATTTTTAAATTTTGATATTGAAGTGTGGTAGTATTGTGTAGTTATTGGCTATTGGTTAATGGACATAAATTATGATTGTGGAATACCTTGTCGTGAGAGATATTCACACTAGAAGGTCTTCAACAGTATTTGCGTGTTCTGCCACTTCATACGATTAAGTATGGGAGAGCCAAATCCTCGGCAAACACTGGCGATTTTTGAGCCAGTTCTGAGAGTTTATATACCGAATTTGGCACACGCACACGGACACACATGCATACGTATGTATACGTAATTATGTCATGCGTTGCGTCGTTTCTTGTCTCCGTTGAGATGATAAGGAACGACGCAGTGCGTTTGGTACCGAGTCGTGACATTACCGAGATCGTTATCAGGTAATTGATCTCGACTCGTACGATGTATCTTACCTGTACGTACGTACAGGTACGAACATACAAACGCATTTGTGTGAATTGGTTTAACGTCATAGAGACGATTATTGCCAGCCTTTGGGCGGCGACTGTTGTCAAGGGGTGCGAGCCCCTAAAACCTCATACGAGTAATGTCCCCACAGCTACTCCCCCCAGTTTTCGCGCCGCAAAAATGATAAGTCGCGTGCCTGGGGGGACTTATCGAGTCTATTGTCCCTGGTCTCGTTCCCACTTTGCGAGGGCTGAGCCCACCGCAGCCCCGACGCACTTGTAAGATTGTTTCCGGGCGTCGAGTCGGGCCTGGTAGGCGTCCCTGCTGTTGTGTCCCCTTTTTCTCGGTGGTCTTTGTTGTGGAGCCGGGTGGTATGGATGGGAACGGTAAGACAGGCGGGGATCGGCAAGTGTTAAAGGTCTTGGCCTTCGATACATCGGGGAGTTTGAGCTCCCTGATGGCTTGTAGGCTAGGCATGCGGCAGGGGGAGGGCGTGGAGTGCGCACCTCATCCGCCGGGAGTTGTTGTTTCGTCTCTACTTTCGCCAGGGCTAAAGACTCCGGAGGTGGGTTCTCCACTTCCGGTGTCTTTTCCGGCGATTTTGGGGGCGAGATCAACGCAGGAAGGGGGGCGGACATCATCTTCACGATGTCCACCGCCGACGTCGTATCCATCAACAGCTCGTTCTCGAGTCGTTCTATTTCCTTTTTGTGTTCCGTCTGTTCCTTAGTCTTCATAGGCTGAGGTGCAGGCGGAACTACGAATTGGAATGGTTGAGTCGAGAATGGGGTATTGGTCGAGGACGACATAAGGAAGGAAAAAACAAGGTACAAAAGGAAAGAAAGAAAGAAAGAAAAATTATGAAAAATTTTCGGCGTGTTCTGGTCAACAGTCGAAAGGCGAGTGAAAAAACTTTGCGAGAATATTTTCGATTGCAGCTTTATTCCAAGTCGTTATCTTATTTCAGACATGTTCGGAGGGGATAGTGCATTGAATATTCTTTGGCTTAAAAGTTTTCCGGTTCAAATTGGTTGAGTACAAGCAGAGTTAAGCGTGTTTGAATTTTCGTACTTTTGAATTTTGTATTTCACAAAGGAATGCACTCTTCGTTTGTGACGTCACGGTCTATTGACTATTTTGTTATCTGTATTGTTTGTCAATAGAAACACGTTGCAATGTTTTTCTTCCGTATTGCACGTGGATTTGTTTATTCGTGTAGTATTTTTATTGTACGCACTTTTTCTCTGCTTATCTGAAGAATTTCTTTTGTTGCAATTATTCCCAGATTCTCGTACGTCTTTTTCTGCAGGTTTGTATTTTCCGCTACGGATATTAACTTTCGTGAATATTTTTAGTTTCTCCGTGCCAATCTCTCGGATTTTCGAGTTGGAATTTGGTTTTTTCGCTTTCTGCTGCCAAGGGGCCTGCCTCTTTTTCATGGGCACAAGGGGGCCGATGGATCGTATTGTATTTTGACGATCTCGTCATTAAACTTCACCGTTTTCTTTATTTTTATTTTTCTTTCTGGTGATTTTTGTGATTTATCACCTTTTTCGACTGGATTGTCCTCAACTTTTTGTGGTTGTATTGTTTCGGACTGTTCAGTCTGTTCTTCTTCTATTGTTTCCCTGTGTGTCATCTTCCTTGTTGCTCTTTGGAGCATTTTCTTGTTGTCGTTTATAAGGTACGCAGGTTTCAATCTGTCAATTGAAATCGTTTTTTGTTCGCCTGCGATTAGTATCACGAAATTCTTGTCGTCTCGTGATACAACCTTATAAGGACTGGCGTATGGTTTCTCCAACGAAGATCTTATTTTTTCGTCTCTGACAAACACATGAGATGTTGTGGCCAAGTGTTTGGAGACATAAATCTTTGGTTGGCCATGACGAGCTGCCTGTTTCAAAAAACTGCTAGCATCAGTCCGTATGTTTTGGACGAGCGTTTTGGGGCTAATTTTTTTCGAATGGGTGAAAAAGTCCCCTGGTAGGCGTAGCTCTTCGCCGAGCACTAACTGCGCTGCAGAGTGACCCGTGTCCGTTTGAAGAGCAGATCAAAGGCCCAAGAGGATGGTTGGTAGTATGTCAACCCATCTCTTGGTGTCGCAAGCCATGATGGAGGCTTTCAAAGCTCTGTGCCATCGCTCAACTTTTCCATTTGCTTGAGGATGGTAAGCTGTGGTGTGATTGTGTTGTGCACCAAGCTTCTTAGACAGCTCTTGAAAGAGCGAGCTTTCGAATTGACGACCCTGGTCCGTGATGATGACTTCAGGTACGCCATAGCGGGCAATCCAGGTGTCGTATAACCTGGCAGCTACCGTGGGAGCTGTCATCTCATAGAGAGGAACTGCCTCTGGCCATCAAGTTGCTCTATCGATCATCGTCAACAGGTATCTGTGTCCTTGGGATGGGGGTAATGGACCCACCAAGTCTATGTGTAGTGTTTTAAACCACTCCGTTTGTTTGAAAGATTTGAGAGGCGACCGAGTGTGTCTTCCTACTTTGGACTCTTGGCAATTCAGGCAACTGCGAGCCCATTTGTTGCAGTTGGACTTCATCCGAGTCCAAACAAATCTTGATGATACTAATCCAGCAGTGCATTTTGGTCCAGGGTGCGATAGATTGTGCACACTACTGAATGCCAATTTGCGATACTTTGTCGGCAGGAATGGCCTATTCTTGCCTGTACTAATGTCGCATGTTAGTAGAACATTAGTACCAGGGATTTTCCTTTGTCTCAATTTGAGAGCTGTGTCATCGTTTGACAACAGTTCTTGCAATTCTGCATCCCTTAACTGTTCTTTAGCTATTTCAGCGTAAGGTAATTGAGACGGTGCCGAGATAGCTTCGATCCTACTGAGAGTATCAGCTGGAGTGTTGAGTTCTCCACTTATATACTGGATGTCCATAGTCAACTGTCCTATGTAGTCCAATTGTCGAGCTCTTCTCGGGGAAGCTGGTTCTGTCTTTTGCATGAAGGCATGTGTTAGGGGTTTATGATCTGTATACACAGTGAAACATCTACCCTCTAATTGGTGCCTGAAATGCTTCAACGCAGCAAATATTCCCAGTAACTCCCTGTTGTATGTGCTGTAGTTCTTCTCTGTTTTTGATAGCTTTCCGGAGAAGAAAGCGAGCGGTAACTTTTTGTCATTGTCCTTTTGGTACAGTGTTGCACCAATAGCAAAGTCGGATGCATCAGTTGCGACACATAACGGCAGACTTTCGTCTGGGTGAGCGAGTAGAGTTGCATTTGCCAGTGTTTCTTTTATGTTTTCGAAGGCTTTTTCTGCTTCTTCTGTCCAGTCGAGTGGAGTTTTATCTTTCTTCTTGTTTGTTTTTATTAATGCAAACAGCTTACTTTGTTCAGCTGCAGCATTTTTAATGCAACGTCTGTAGAAATTCACCATCCCCAAGAAGCGTCTGAGTTCTGCTTCGTTGGAGGGTTTTGGGAATTTCAATATGGGCTCTACCTTGGTCTTCAGAGGGGAAATGCCTTCGGTCGAGACTTGATAGCCGAGAAAGTCAATGCTGGATTGTTTGTATAAACTTTTTCCAACATTGATGGTAAGTCCAGCAGCGTGTATACGTTGTACGATGGTTCTTACATTCTTCTCGTGCTGTTGCTCACCGCCTTCTGAGCAAATGCATATGTCATCCAAATATGCATAAGCAAACGGCAAATCCATAGACAGTCCATTGATGAATCTTTGGAAAGTTTGTGCAGAATTACGGAGTCCAAACGGCATTTGAAGGTATTCGAATAACCCAAAGGGGGTTATGACCGCTGTCTTTGGGATGTCCTGTTCGGCCATTGGAATTTGGTGGAATGCCCAGTTGATGTCAGTTTTTGTGAACATCGTTTTACCCTTCATATTCGCATTGAAGTCCATTATGTTTGGGACTGGATAGCGATCAGGAACTGTTTTGGCATTTAAGGCCCTGTAGTCTCCAATGATTCGCCACTCTCCACTGGCTTTTTTGGTCATGTGGATCGGGGAACTCCATGAACTTTTTGAGGGGCGGCATATGCCTTCTCCTATTATGCAATCATAGTATTCCCGTGCTGCTTTGAGTTTATCAGGCAGTAACCTGCGGGCTCTAGCATGGCAAGGCGGTCCTTTAGTTTCTATATAATGAATGGTATCATGTTTATAGGTCGGATGCCTGCGAATCGATGGTTGAGTAACTCCAGGATAGTCTGACAGAATCCGTAGGAATTGTTCGTCGACTTTCGTGCAACTGGATATGTTGGTGTCCAGTTGGTACGCTAGCGTTTTGCCTTCCACCCATAGACCAGTATTGTTGTCTATGATTTTTCCGTTTTTGAGGTCGATGACCAGGCCGTAGTGCGCGAGAAAATCTGCACCCAGGATCGGAGTTGGAACGTCCGCAATTGTGAAGGACCACGTCATGTCTCTTCGCAAACCGATGCTTACTTTGCTGGATTCTATTCTGTAAGCTGGAAAGTTTTGACCATCCACAGTTCGGAGGTAGTATTTCGGAGGAAATGCCTTTTGGTTTTTGTCTACTGGCAAAATACTCAAGTCAGCACCTGAGTCTATTAGGTAATGTCTCCTGTTTGTCCTGTCCTTGATGAACAGGCGGCATGAGTACTTTTTTGAGGGATCTTCAGCCGCATAGACGACCCCTCTTTCTAGTTTAACGTCTTACTGTATGATTTACCCCACCATTGGCATCTATTGTTGCACTTGGTGGCCTCTGCGCCAAACCGATTGTGGAAGAAGCAGGATTTATCGTCCCAGTTTTGAGACCGGGGTTTGGGGGACGATGTTCTTCTTGGGGGAGTTGGACTCTGACCCCTGGTAGAATTGCTCTTAAGGTCTCTAGACCTTGATTTTCTATCGTTACTTCTGTTATTGCTCCTGCTTTTCGAGCGGTTGTTACTTCTACCATTTCTTGGACTGTTATTGTTATTCTTTTTCTTTATTTCACTAGTCAGCTGAGCTATCTGGGCTCTAAGCTGAGCTAGTTCTCCGGTCTCTGTCGATACCGCACTGATCGAGGATGTTGATCTCGAGTGTTCCAGTGCACTATCTGCACTCTTTGCTAGGAAGTCTAGGTCCTCGGAGTTGTTGATCACCGTGGTACCTATAGCTGCCAGACACTGCACAACATGTTGGGGTAGTTGCTTGCAGAACTGGTTTCCAATAACTGACGGTGACACTATATTATCGGCCTTCTGTCTTAATTTGGTCATGAAGGTGGAGGGTTTGTCATCTCCAATCTTCATTCCACCCATTACATCATCTATAATTTGGTTTTGTGTTTTACCAAACACATTTCTAATTTTCTTGCAGAACAAACTGTATTTGTCTGCTTCCGCCGGAGGGCATTCCTTGATATCCGGAATGCGGCGCATTATTTCTGCGGGCATGCCGCTACAAATGTGTGAATATTTTTGGTCGTTTTGCAAATTCTCTGTTTTAAACCGACCTTCGAGAAGAGTTAACCATAATTCCACTTCATTTGGTAGGAACTCCGGAATCTCTATCCTCCGTCTTTGGATCACAGTGTTCTGCAATGTTTGCATCTGCAACAGCTGCAACAGCTGTGCGAGTACTTCGGGGTCAGCTGTGGCTGACCACTTCCACCTGCTCCTGGTTGATTTGATGATGGGTTCGTGTTTCCATTGGGCATTGTTGTGTGCTGGACTTCTCTATTGGTACTTTCTGCAAAGAGTCTTCCAGATGCCATGGGTTGTTGGTCTGGGGTTGAAGGGTCGGAGTCTTGGCTCAATAGACGACCACTTCTGAGGGTACAAGCTGTTGTTTCGTTCAGGTTAACTACAGCTCCCAAACGCAAGGCTTCTGGCCTCTAGATCCGTTTTTGCTTCTCCGGAGTCTCAAAGACTTCAGAGTCTCTGGTCAAAGCTGGAGGAGTTGGCAGATGAGGGCAACTTTGTTCCTCCAGGTCTACTTGTCTTGGTTCCCTTCCGGCAAATATATTTGGAAGGGGGGGTGTAATTTCCCACTTTCAAAGTAAAGACCTCTGCTTCGACAGCCAAAGGTGTCTAGGTCTTGTAAAAATTATTTGTATTACAAGCGAGTAACTCGCCAGTGCACTGCACCTAGTTTTAGAAATAGCGCAACGCGCCTCTAGACACCCACGACGTAGCCAAAAAATCACGTCGGGGTCACCACTGTGGAATACCTTGTCGTGAGAGATATTCACACTAGAAGGTCTTCAACAGTATTTGCGTGTTCTGCCACTTCATACGATTAAGTATGGGAGAGCCAAATCCTCGGCGAACACTGGCGATTTTTGAGCCGGTTCTGAGAGTTTATATACCAAATTTGGCACACGCACACGGACACACATGCATACGTATGTATACGTAATTATGTCATGCGTTGCGTCGTTTCTTGTCTCCGTTGAGATGATAAGGAACAACGCAGTGCGTTTGGTACCGAGTCGTGACATTACCGAGATTGTTATCAGGTAATTGATCTCGACTCGTACGATGTATCTTACCTGTACGTACGTACAGGTATGATCATACAAACGCATTCGTGTGAATTGGTTTAACATCATAGAGACGATTATTGCCAGCCTTTGGGCGGCAACTGTCGTCGAGGGGTGCGAGCCCCTAAAACCTCATACGAGTAATGTCCCCACAATGATTTTCCACGTTTGTATTTATTTCCGCTGTTTGTTCTTTTGAAATTTTCACTTTCAGACTATTTTTTTTTCGGACATAAAAGGCGTTTCATTTTCTCATCCTGGTGGTTTAACTTATTGTTCAATGGAATTTTGAGCACCCTGAGCAGAATACTAAAAATATTTCTTCAGCTCAACTGTAATCGATTATATGATGAGAAAGTCTCTATTTTTCTATAATTATGTTACCTTTTCTCACCGCTCGCACGTGTATTCTCCCTTTTTTCTGAAGACGCTAGTCTTATAAACGCAATTCCTACTCTTTATAAACATGAAAGACAACAACTAGTGTGTAGTTAAAAAAAAAAAAAAGCTTAGTCAACTTGACCAACAATAACTTTCGTATTACAATAAACAAAAAAAAAAAAAAATTGAATTCTTAGCTTTATATACTATGTATAACTTATTATAGAAGAACATGGAAACGTGGAAAACAAGGAGAACAACGTTGTCCACTCAATATCACTTTTCTCTTTCCTCCCCAAAATGCCAATTGAAGAAAAGAAGATGAGAAAAAATTCTCACGTGCATTAAAGCTACATATAGGTAGTTAGGTACTACCGGAGAAAAGAAAATCAAGCGATTCAAATGGTCGTCATCGTATTTTCTCTCGAGGTAAAAGGCTAAGACAACATTTTTAATCCTCCCCCACGCTTTTCAACCCTATTTCCAAACAAATGTTGCACCTAGTCGTCGTCGTCGTTGTTGTTGTTGTTTTTTGCAGAACATTTTGCAGTAATACCATCGCCACACATTTTTAATGCGTGGGAGAGCTTTAAAAAAAATCCACTTTTCTTGAGTTGAAAGGAAGGAAGGCGAAAAAATATAAGCGAAATTCTTTTGTAAAACAAATTTATTCGTAGAAGAGCCTCCTTTATTTTCTTTTTCACAATCTAAATTATTTTTCCGGTTTTTTTTTGCTCCTGCCATTGTTGTTGGTGTTTTCTCTCTTCTTTTTTACATTCATATGAATGAACTGGTCAAACTCGTTTTTTTTCTGCTTTTTTTCTTTCACTTCCGAACTAACGGGTGCAAAAAGAGCAAAAAAAATTTACATACCTAACGTGTAACATCAATTAACATTCGAAATTATAATAAAAAGGGTTGAAAAATGCTAGGGATTCTCGGGGAAGGTATACACTTCCCCAAAAACGACTATATACCTCTACCACAAAAGAATGTCAAGTCAACCTGTTAAATGCAGCGGTTTTTTTTCCCTGGCCTCTGCTTGTAAATAGGGTGCAAAAAATTAGAAAGAGTGAGAGAGAAAGAAAAAGTAACCACCTGAATGGAGAGAAGAGAGTGTAATAAGAAGTGAACCTCGTTTTTTATATGTATATGATAATAAAATTTTTTTTTTGTTCACTTTTATTTTGTTTTACTCTGTTAGGTACGTGATTAAACTTCCTCATGAAGAGTGAAAAGGGAGATGGAAAAAGATAAAAATTTAATTTTTCAGCATTCTGTATCATGTGAATAACTTTCGTTTTATCAGTGTATTGCTATATTTATACCTTGTATAAATATTGGAAAAACTTTTTTTTAAGTAAGTTTGTATTGAAAATCTACTTATTAATCGGGTTGTCATGGAACGACTTGGGGTGGGGTAGGCACGTTTTTCGTTTCATAATTCAGAGAAAATTTTGACACTAATAACACAAATTTATATGTATATATAGTTATATGTATAGGCCAATTTCTTGTTACCACGGTACAGGTCGCAATTTTTATCCGATAGACACGAAATTTGGAACGAACATTAGTACTAAGCCAAGGACCTGACCTGTTGATTTCGTTGCGTATCGGCCGGTACTTCCGGTATGGCTATTTTCGTTTTTGTTTTGGCTACAAAATTTTTAATTTTCGACCAATAGCTACGAAATTTGAAACAAATATTCACTATGATATATTATAATTTGTTATAAATTTTTGTGTGGATCGGTCGCAAGGTACTTTGGTAACACTATTTTCGTTTTTACTTCGCCTATAAAATGCCGAATCTTGGACCAATAGGAACGTAATTCGGAACAAATATTTATAACGATCTGTTAATAACTTTTTAGTTACTACCTAATGTTACATTTTTCGAAAACCTACTTTTTCTAACGAAGCTGCTGCTGCGGTAGAGTTTTTTTTAGGATGCATTGGTCTACAAAAAATGTTTTAAAAAGTTAGGTGCAGTTTTTGACTGATATGAACGAATTCGTGATAATGAGGTGGTCCTCCATGCGAATAATTCACTTTGAAATATCATCTTCTATGAAGCCTACCAGAAAAATAAACCATCAGATGAATAGAGTTATATAGATTTTTAAGTAGGTTTTCTTTAGAAAATCCACTTATTACGTTTGGTGTGGTATTAGCCCCCAAGGTTGGGCATGGGTACGTTTTTCGTTTCATGACCTCAAAAAAATGTTGGCACCAATAACTCAAATTCATATATTCAGTTTTCTTGTTCCCACGGTACAGATCACAATTTTCGTCTGATAATCACGAAATTTAGTACGAACATTAATACTGAGCCAAGGACCAGACCTATTGATTTTGGTGCAGATTGGCCGGATGGTATTTCCATTACCACCATTTTGGTTTTTATTTTGGCCATAGAATTATCAATTTTGTACCAATAGCCACGAAATACGAGATAAATATTTATTTTGGTTCATTGTAGTACTGTACTAATTTTGGTTCAGATTAGCGGACGGTATTTCCGGTATTGCTATTTTTGTTTTATATTGGTCCTAAAATGCGGAATTTCGGAACCATATGTACGAAATTTGAAACAAATATGTATTTATAATTTATTGCAGTATGCTACCAATTTTGGTACGGATCGACGGGACGGTACTTCTAGTGAAGCTTTTTCTTCGTTTTTTATTTTAATTTGCTTGAACTTTTTTTTTTTACAAAAATTAAGCTCGTGTTCGTGTTTTCTTTTTTTTATTTCATAAATTTATTGTATTTCTTTGGTTTTATTTGAGATTATTTAATTATCATCATATTTAATTTTTCATTTTTAGTAATAATGCTTTGAAATTTCACATTGTCTAATATACTTTCAGCAGTAAACAAAGTTCATACAATCATAACATACCATTAACCCTTAATAAACTTACAGACAGTTAATGTGACCATTAAAATTCATAATTCTTTTTCTCAAAAACCTACTTTTTCTAGCGAGGCTTGTTGCGCTAGAGTTTTTTGTTGTACCTATCGTTGATTTTATTTTTTATTTTTTTCATCCAAATGGTAAACTTTTATGTTGGCTTCTGTATATGTGTGAGTATATTTAAATTAGGTGTTGCCTGTCCATTTTGAACTAGACATTAGGTTGTCAGATTTGAAAGAAAAATGGCACAGGAGGACATTATCGAATGGGTACAGATTTTCCAATTACCGAGGAATTAAGAGTATTAGTTTTACTGTGAACTATGAAAATGTGTCGCTTTTAGCAAATGGAAGCTTATTTTGTGAATTTTGTCATAGCTTAATAATTACGCACAAATAAAGCAGTGAGGTAGTTCGGTTTTAATATGAACAACTTTTCCATATGTATTTTATTAATTTATCCTTTTTAGCATTGAAAATGCTTATAGGATTGAAACGTTTTGAAAAACGTGCGATCGCTGTAAAAAGGGAGTAGTGTGGGTGATTTTCAATGTATAAGACGAATGGAAGCGATTGAATGCGCTTGGTGAGGAAAATTAACGATGTGCAAGATGTGTGGAAGGGATGTTAAATGTGTACTATCAGTTTTTATCAGTTTTAATTTTGATGATTTGATGTTGGTCCTTATTTAAATTATGGATTCCTCTAAACCTCTCAAATTACGATGTCGACAATATTGAGAGTTAAAGAAGAAAAAATGTGATTATAAAATACATCGTATTTGAGAGGCAGACTAATCATGTTCGAAAATGATGAATGAAAATGAAACTTTAAGACAAAAAATTGGGTAATATTCCACTGGTTTTTCAAAGTGAGAATTACAATACTGATGAAGTATCCATTGTTGATGGTAATAATAATCTAAGTAATTTCATGCAGTTAGGTACATTTTTATAACGATACATTGAATGATTTTTGTTATATTTGTGATCGTATATGGTGGACTAGTCAATTACAATCGATATCTACATTTACGGATTCTGTTATCACTTTACTGAAACAAAAAGATTATAATGTTGAAAATAATTTAAAGATACGATCGTCTTACCAAAATTCATTGAATAATGGAAGAATACCAAATTACACAACATGTCAGGTATTACGCTATCTAGATCCGTCCGATGGTCTTCCATAATTATCTCCTATCGAAGAACGTTTAATTTCACCACATCTACTTCTTATGCAACTTCGACATGTGTGTTATTTCAAAGGTTCTATATGCATAGTAGGGCAAGTTATTAATGTACCAGTTAATAATGACAATATGGTGTCTGTGTTACCAAGATCTTTAGACGATGACATTACATTTAACCTACATTTGGAATGATTCCTCTTGATGAAAAGTAACTATATGACAGTTCGTATCAGTAAATGTAATATAAAAATTTAGTTACGATATTTGATTCGGACTCCGTTGTATAAGCGATGTAACTTTATAATCAGTGAAACCTTTTTAGAAAACGTAGAATCCGATGACGACGATATTTCTCATGAATCTTGGTGTGAGATATTCGATATATGGAATAAACGTTTCACACATGTACCGAAACAGAGAAATGAATAGTTCTGGTGATGAATTATTATCATTGCCACAAAAGACACTTTGTTGTGGGGTGAAAATTATATTTTACATATGGCACCCAGAATGAATGAAACTCTGTATTCCTTGGTATTTGATGAAGATGCTGAAGAATTTTTGTATCCTACAATTTACTATGGTTATCCAAGTCAGTTCAAAACTAGAATAATATGGTTCATGAAAACAAGCAGCAAAATATGTAGTTGAGATTGGGGAGGTGCTAAACCAAATTATATCTTATATATGGCTACTTAAATTTTACAATTACAGATAATTAAAATTTGTAACATAATGTTCGAGCTAATTCTGTACTCAAAGATCAAATTACAGTCAATCAATTTCACAATACAGATTTTTTGTGTGCATATTCATTCAATATAACTGTGACAACTGAATGTAAAAAGTATCAATGTTCTAATTCATTTTAAATGCCTCGAATTCTTGCTCCTGCAAAGTGCTAAAATTTTTTTTTTGCTTGTTTGAATTTTTTGGTCTCATTTTAAAACTAAAAATATAAAAATCTTAGTTCTTGCCCTCATTTCGTTTGTTTCACACTGCTCTGTACTATGAATAAACCATGAAAACTGGCCCAAACTCCCTAAATCCACCATGAAAGGGCCCAAAAAATGATGCACAAGTAAAAAACACATTTAGCCAAAATTTTCCTCCCAATTTCCTGAAACAATTTTATGCGTTATATGGAAGTACACTCACAAATTTTTGAAAAGTTTTGACCTCGTAATATGTGCTCCACTAATCCACGGATCTGCGTCTAAATTTCTCGAATTCGAGTCACTCAATCGATAGATTCCCTACCTAAAAAACATGAGTCTACGGATATACCAACTGACTGCAGTGATAATGAGCAACTCTGAATTGTGGTATGATAATATACAGACTGATTACAACTGTGAAAACAGGATGATATCGCAGCGGTGAATACCTATATTGTAACATTGTATTCTCGATACATTTTCATACACGATTAGGTGCCCATGCTGATACGAGTTGAACAGTATACCCCCCTATCATTGTCACAGTATAGAAGTGGTTTTAGTGTTACAGCTATTGCATTCAGTGCAGTGGCGGAACCTGTGAAAGAACACCGATCCTGAGTCGTAGATCACGAATATATAGGTCACTCAAATTGTTCTGTATACAATATATATATATTTCCACTTTTAGCTAATTTTAGCATTTTTTGGGAGTCTGCCTCCCCTAATTGACCTACGGTAATGAAACTTTGGCAATGTTAGAAGCTTTCATGGGCTGAAATTCATCTGCTAATTTCGGAGGGAGGGGTTCTGAAAGGTTTGCAAAACCACAATGTTGTCATTACGATAACTCCCGTAAATTAAAATATTTTGGCTTGAAATTTTCTTGGCAGTTGGAGACTATTAGGAACTGGTTTGGTATTGAATTTCAGCGAAATCGGTCCACTGGTTTTCGAATGGCAGCCATTAAAAAATTTGACACATTTGGAAAATACACACTTACCTTGGTTGATGCGCGGAAGAGATATTTAAGAATGTAAAAAATTTCACTTTAGTTTAATCGCTTGCATTTAGATATTCGTGTTGATACATTGTCCATTTCCGTTTTTAAGCCTGGCCTCTCAAATATTAAGCGAACACGCTATTAACCTTCTAACGGTTGATCTCTTCTTCAGAATCCACCCATATTGTTTAGAAAATTTTGCATACAGATAATTGTTTTTATGCATATGCAACAATATTCATGTCTGGTCGTTCATTACTTTAGCTGTGAGTCACCTCACACCATCAGGTTTTTGCGTAGGCTTTATTACATGCAGAGAGAGAGATTAGTTATGTTACCTGTGTGATTGAATAACTTTCAACATTTGATAGTTTATCTACTAAAACCGATGCATCACCTACAGCAATGGCATATTCTCAAACTTTTATACGATGCAATAATAGTACAGTTGTGTATAACTGTGTGCAAGGTACACATTATAATCAAAGACAATGACATGATGTAACATGCATACATCTGATTACCTCAATCGTATTTGAAAATTACTTGTTTAATGTGCCGTGTACCGCTGGAAGTACTGGAGAAGAGAAAATAGCTATTATAATTGTAGTCAGTCTGGGTATCAGCAAACCACAATTTCGGCTTTCACCCCTGCAGTCAGTTGGTATATCAACCTATGTTTTTTGTGTGGGGAATCTAGTGATGGAGGGATTCAGATCGAGAAATTTGGGCGCTGATCCAAATTTTTTACCAATAGGCCACTGAGACCCCCTCTCCTTGATAAGTAAAAACACGAGGTTCTTTACATATGAAAGCCCTGCTTCGGTTGTACTAATCAACTGCGTTTTTCAAATATACATCAGAAATTGGACTTTCGAATGTGAGGGAATGTACCCTGTGCAAGACTTAGACAATCTCGTTCATCACCCCTCAGGGTTCTTTTAGTTTTTTGGGCAATCTTTCAAGCTGAGATTGTCTTAATTTGCCCAAAAAGTATTTTTCGGCCGAACGTTGCACCAATTTCAACAATGCCCACTTACATGTTTACTTTCGTTTCGCATCAAATATTATATCTTATCGCAGGATTTTTCCTCGTTTACCTCTTTCACTGGATAAACAAAATGATTGCCAAGTACTTCTCGCCAGCAATCGAAAAGGAAGAAAAAACGAAAAGAGATAAAAACTTTAGCGAAGCAAGTCACGCTAGAAAATGTAGGTTTTCTTAAACAAAATAAATAAATAAATAAGTACAAAAAAATCTATGTATCAAAAGTATTTGGCAAAATTCTGGATAAAAATTATGAGAGAAAGTTTAAAATGAATTGTCTAGAAAATTCCTAATGCATTGCATTGTGAAATTATAAAAAACGTACGCAAGTTATTAAATGACTGGAGAATGCCCATACCTCTGCATTTGTAGATTTAATTTAATTTTACACCTGTTTTTTGCTGATTTTTTTATTTATTTTAATGCTTCAAGGATGTGCAATAATTCTGACTGATTTTCTTAGACCTATGATTTCCTAACCCATTCACATATTTCATTTTGTTTTGTTTTTTTTTTAAACTTTTTTTTTTGAATATGTGAAAAATTTTTTTTGGAAAATTGTCCCGCAGTAAAGAAGAATGAAAACATAGTGTAATTTAGCCTAATTTTAGGCTAGAATAACACAAGGGATTGTGAGAAATTACCAAGAAAATTTTTATTAAAAATAAGTTGAAAAATATTTTTATTAGAAAGATGGTAAAATATTTTCGAAGATCAAGTTATTTTTTCATTTACCATTTCCGTAAGAAATAATTCAATTTTCTGACTAAATTTTTTTATTCTATTTTGCAAGTATTCATTTCAAGATAGAACTTTGTCATTAAATTTACTTTATCCGTGGTTAATCACTTCACAATATTTGAAACAGCACATCTCTAGCTATTTAAATTGGACTGGGTCTGAGGTAGTCTGTTTGATACTTCTGATCTTAAAAGGTTAGTAATATCAATATCTATATATATATATGTATATATATATATGAATATCAGCTTATAGTGCAAAAATTTTTCTGGGGTCATGAAACGAAAAACAAACATATTTCTGACCCTAGGTCTTAATACCAGATAAATTTTAATATTTAGAATTTTTCAAACACCCGTTTAAAAACTGAAGGTAGAACTACTAAGAAAGACAGACAGAGAAAAGAAAACCAAAAAACATTACTCGGGAAAAGCGTTTCGCACATACTCAGTCAATAGAGAGAGAAAGAGAAAGAGAGAGAAAAAAGAGGACTCGAGAGAAGTGGTACATTAATGTATAGAGCTTTTCACTTCTTCGAATGTGACTGGCAATAATCTTCTCCTTTTTTTTTCCGTTTTTTCTTGTCTTTTATTTTTCCACTTTTTTTCTTCCTTTTCGCTTGATAACGACTTCATACGATGGCGACGTATTTATTTTCGCGATTTACGAAACATTTTTCGTCGATTATCTTTTTTTTTTTCTTTTTTTCTTCTCTCATCTTTTTCTTCTCATCATCACAGAAAAAGATGTACGCAATTATTTTGATTTTCAATTATCTGCTTTCCAAGTGATATCCATCTCTTGCTTTGATATTTGATGTTTGTTTTCTTCATCTGCACTACTCCTTATACAAATACACTCGAAACGGGATTCAAAAATACTTTCGGCGTAGTAATATAGCTGTTTTACTATGCTTAAATTTGAGTAGAATGAGAAAGAGTGAGAAATACAATGGTATGGATAAAATTTATATATATATAAGAATATGTATTCACATTCTTAAAATAACCATAATTTCTGTCTGTGTTTCGCACTCGCTGATATAGTGAGTTGCAGAGATCTCTCATTTATATATTAGATTTGTATTATATTCATCTATTGATGGATTTTAAGTATGGAAAGATGAAAGATGTGTCTACATGATTCTTCATTATTTTCTGAAGAGCTTACATATACATAACTTTTTTTTTCTTTTTTTGAAATTTCGAATTAGGAGTTGAGGACCCAAGGAGTGTTTCATTTGGGTACACTTACATGTTTTTCTGATGTTGGGATATGTCTTAGTTTGATGCTTTCCTATCTGTGTTTAAATTTTCAAAAATTTTTTCATTTTCAATGGTTTGGTTTGAGATGAGATGAAAGTGAAACCTCTCGTAGTCGTAGACGTTTTATAGTTTCTGAAAATTCGGATTAAAATTATGTTGCTAGCAGAAAATTCAAGTCCGAACCTAAGTCATGAAAACTTGAAGAAAAAACAAAAATTACTTCACCTTCCAACATAAAATGAGCACGAGGTGTAGGAAGAAATTTGATGTTATGATAATTCGCAGTCGACAAAAAACATTCCAGTAGAAAGTTTGATGAAGAATATCTTCTCCAAAAAAAAATCCCTTTCAGTGTGTGGCTTGTTTGGTGTAGGTAGATGCTACCTACACGGGGTTCATGGAACCTGAAGGGAGACAGTGGTTTAGGTGCGGGGCGACCAAATCATTTCTCGATACCGGTAGCCAGCTGGTTTGAGATGCCTTACCGTACACTAAGCGTACTTCCTAACTGGGGCAATTGTCCAATGGCGAGGCGGTACCTTATACAGACCACAGCACGTATACTGTCAGTGAGTATGTAATTAATACATACTTACTTGCCTCAGTTTACCGACTCACAGTAAACATAGAATCCCATCGTCTGTATGAGTGCATACAGACGATAAAGTTTGTTTAACATGCAATGCACAATTAGACTGGGTTGCGGACTTTGATCTGCAACCAGTCTGTCGACGCAAGGCCGAGCCCTGAGGGAGGAAAAGAGGGAAACGTCCCCACACAGTGAAAATAAATTGATTAGTTTTTTAAAGTTAATGAAAATCTTCAATGTCCCAGATGAAATGGGATTTCAAAATTATAATTCTGAAAACGTCAAACATATCTAGCTGTTATCCAGCTGTTCTTGAGTTCGAAATTTTCTTCAACAACCCACTGCTATGAACTGATGGCTCAAAATTTTCACATTCATAATATCATACTGAACTCTATAGATTCACAGCTGAATTGACTACCATTTTTGTATGCATGCAACATATTCTAACCTCTATGCGAAACTCTTCATGTAACCCAAATTATATTTTCGTCACTTCTAAATAGATGTTGTATTCCAAAATTGAGTTTACCGAAGTATTCTGCTTCTCTTCCATTCATTGCAATCCTTTCCGTTGCCCATTTTCCTCCGGTGGATTACCAACCAACATATAATTTATTTTTGGAAATAAAAAAATTAATCAAGTAACTTGTCAACTTCTCTCCGACCCGTATTTTTTACAACACTTTCTCATAGATAATGATTGAAGATCCTTTTCCTAATTGGACAAAATTTCTGGGAATTTCAAAATTCCCCACAAAAAATCAGTTTTCTTTTTAGTTATTCGTGGTGAAAAAATATTGAATTTGAAAACTTTCAAACTACACCTAGATGGAACTAAGGGGGTAAGGGCTGGAAAAACTCATCTCTTAGCCAGTTGCTCAGCCTTTCCCAAATATTTTACAAAATGATCGATCGATTACCGGGTAAAAATATTTGTTACTTACGAAGGAGAGCTTTAGCCGCTTGTTTCCTCCCTCCCGCTTAAAAATCGCCCATTTTGAATAATAATTCAAGATGTTTTACCACTCAGCCGGACGTAAACATTTTAATGTTGGGTACAATTATTGAAGACGTGGAGCTTGAATAGAGGCTTTGTTTGACTCTCATTGATCATTCGAGTGTTGAGGTAAGTGATTAGGCTTATTCATCTATTGAAACAAAACTTGACTTACTGGTGAGGTATAAGATACCTACCATATGGATTATAAAGTTGTTTGTGGTCAGTATAGAATCTGTCTGTAGAGCTCATTCAATAATGGTGAAGTTGATTTTCGATGGAATCCTTGCAGTATCGTTATTGAAAATTTTCCTTCAAATTTTCCCCAATTAGTTTTTATCATTTTAAAAATTTTTATTAGAATTTTTTAATCGGTTGAAATTTTGTAGTTGAAATTTTCAGAATATCCATTTTTGCATCACTGTGAGTAAATCCTTAAAAGTACTAGTATAAATTATTTCTTGACATTTCAACCTCAATTGAACGATACAGAAGACAAAAATAGAACATTGTTTTTCAGAACAACCCGTAGTTGTATCCATATGGATTGCTTTAACTCCTCCTCCTTCTCCCACCTGCCTACAATCTTATCAAAATTTGAAAAAATGAAATTTTCTTCACACCCTAACATGCGCTCGAAGGAAGAAGGAATTGAAAATAGGAATGAAATATATTGTGCAAGAGAGATAGAACAAGAAAAAACGATAAACACGAAGTAACACTTGTGTGTTTGTCACGTCGATTGGAAAATCAAAAAATCTTCTTTTCTTTTTTTTCTCTCGACCGTTATATATTCGAAAAGGAAAATGCAATAAATCGTCGCCAGGCGGACATAAAAAGTGAAATGGTAGAAGGAAAACAACAGAAAATGGTGAGAGAGAAGAAAAAACCCGCTAAAAGAGTGAAAATACTAGAAGAGAGTCGGGAAGTGGGGGGGGGGGCTAAAGTGTCGGGAAAACCAACTATAAAGTTCGTTTCTTAAACGTTTAATTTATAACCCTCAAGATGTACAATTTTTTTCGTCTTAACTACCACAAATATTCTTAAAAGTTTCGTTATTGAGGGGGAACAAAAAGTGCCAGGATAGAAATGAGTTGGCGGCTATACGAGGTGGTGGTATTGAAGAGGGAAGAAAGTGGTTGTTTAAAAAGTTCAACTTTTTCACTGAGTGCCATTTGCTGACTTAATAAGATTATCGGTTATCGTTGCTGAAGAAAAGGCTTAAAGGGCATGTATAAGTCAGAGAAATGTTTTTGATTGGAGAAAATTTCGTATTTTCAATGAGGAATTTTTTATCTCATTCGATGGATTATATTACGTAATGCGAAAATGCAATTATAAAAAAAAAAAAAAGACGAGAAAGAAGTGCCTAAGTAGGCGCAAGATATATCTCACTAAAAACTTGAGACATGTCTCAGAAGATGAAAGAAAATTACTAATTACGAAGTATAATAATCAAGGGGTTGATTTTTTTTTTTTTTGCAATCTCATCTTCATTCTGTTGTAAATACAGTTTTAGGATTTTACATTGTATCGAAGGAGTTTAGGGTTCGAGAAGGGCAACTCCTCCCTCTTTGAACACCTGAATACAAAGAAGACAATAGATAAAAACACATTCTTGCAACTTGATCCGTTCATCCTTCTTTTTTTCTTTTTTTTTCTCTGCGTGTACAAATGTACTCGAACATGTAGTTCATATTCGATGGTCAGTTAGTATTGTGATGTCAACAAGTTCATGTGGAGTAATAATTGAGTGATGGAACGTTGGGATTATTTGTCGTACGTTTACTACCAAAATTTTAGATTTTTGTTGGATGATCAGGTATAGTAACGTATATCATATATTGTACTCTAGTTCGAATGAAATTCGATTTTGAAATTTCGAATATTTTTGATGAAGAATTGAAGAACCTGCAGTGAAAACAAGTTAAAACCAATAATTTTTCACAGTGTTGTTTAGAATAATTGACTTGGGTTGTTTTCATCGATTTTTTCTTGTTTTAAAGGCAAATAAGACCTACCTTAAATGCTTATATATTCTTAATAAGTTACGTCTAAATAGCTTTCAAGTATAGCTTTACATAACCATATAAATAGCTTAAAAACTCAAATTTTTAATTGGGTTGTTTTCGCCGTCAGCCCTTCAATTGTTAAGTCTTCACTTCACTTCTCCGTTTGTAATGGCAATTAAAATGATTTAATTCTTACTGAGAAAATGAAAATGTTTTCTGTTTTAAGAATTTTTTGATGAAGGTTTTCGGTTTTTGTCATTTCCAAAATAAAAAATACATGAGGTATTATTGTATTGTTTTTTACTGCTATTCGGAATTTATTTCAGTTTAGTCGATAGGTATTCCCTACTGCAAAAACGGCTTTGAAGAAAAAATCATCACTTATATTCGGATTTGTTCCAAATAAATTCGTAAAATTTTTCAACATTCAACTTTTTATTGTGAATTCCAAAACATATTCCTTTGAACAAAATATCGAAAATAGCAAAACTTTTTCAGTTGAATTTATGTTTTATGAGTAAGTTTATACGAGAAAAAATAATACTGAAATATTGTATTTTTTCCTCATGTTTGGTGTTACTACTCTCATTTTCAATATATGTCAATAGAAATTCCAAGAAATAAATACAACGTAATACAATGGCATTCTGCAAAAACAGAAACAACCTGGTAGGTGTATGAATAAAATTCCGAGAAATTCTCTGATATTACATTTCTTAATATTTATTCAACAAAAATTTAATGTAAAAATCATTAATAGCAGCTCAGTATCTGAGGAATTCATGAAACTCATAAACAATCACTAACTCCTTTTTTACGGACTGCGCACGTAGGAGGTTATGTTTGGTATGTCTGTTTCCGAAAATAACGGAATTTCGTTCGCTCAGAACAAATCTCTTACTTTATAGATTTTAATGGAAGTAGGATCAAAATGTTCCTGTCCATCCGGAGGATGTCTTAGACAATTCATATTTGAAAATTAAAAAATTAGAAGGGTGTAGTTGTAGAAAATGAGAATATTTATAGATTGAAAAAATTATTATCATAAATTACGAATAAGAGCTATTCAATCAGATTAAGGTTTTTTTTTTTTTTTTTTTTTTTTTTTTTAAATAAAATTTATTATTTATTTCACGAATTTATATAAACTCAAATTAGTATTTCTGTTTTTTAGTGTAAATGAATGGGCTAGTTTTAATGTTTTTCCAAATGTGTCCAATAATTGATTCATTTTATTTTATTTTTTGGTTTAATTTTCAATAATTTTAGTAAATTTTTATTGCATTTTCACCAATGGTGCTAACTTGGTAAAATTCTTGAAAGTGGTGAATACAAAATTATAAAAATTCTCAGCTTACATTCAACACTGACATCAAGTAGGTAATTATTGAATACAAAGAGATCATTGGCACCTTGTTTTCTTTATCTGTTTCTCTCAAAGATTTTTTTTCTAAAATTTTTATTCCCACCTCTTTGCAGTTCCCAAAAAAACTTTTCCCAAAAATTAATCAAATAATCAGATACCTATGATGAATATTATTTAGTTAAAAATGGCACTTACGAGTACTTGTAGTTTTGTACATTACGATTATTAACTAAAAGCTTACAGAAATTCTCTTTCTCAAGTTTAAATTAAAAAAAAAAAAACCTAACCACCCCTATATGATAAAAGCAAGGAGAAATACCTCTTTTTTGGTCTTAAATAATAAAAAAATAACCACTTCACTTAAACACCAAATATGTTGAAAATTGAACCAATCAGAGGGAAAAAAATAGATTTGTTTAACATCGTTTTAGGAGTCATACATTTTGTTGAAAAAAATTTTGAGAGACTCTTTGTGTTGGGAATTTAAATATACATGTATAAATTTATAAAATTATTAAAGGGACAAATAAAACAACTTAGCTTCTATTATCTTTATATTTTTTCACTCATTTCCTAAGTTTTAATGTTTTTGTGGGTTTAATAAAGTTTATTTTGTAACATTTTTCATGAAGAAGTTTTGAAGAAATTCAAGAGTTGAGTGAAAGAAAATGATGAAATGAAAATTTCGATCTTGTAAATTTTTCATAATTTATTATATCATAATATCGGTAAGTGCTGAAGGATTCACATTGTAGTCTTCTGGTCTTTATACGAGAAACGATCATGCTAGAGTTTATCAAAAACTATATACAATTTAGGGTTATCCTACAGTCAAAAAATAGTGAATCTTCGATGTGAAATTACAATCTCCACTTACCCCAGCAACAGAAATACTAATTTTCTTCACTGTTACTGAACGGAGCACATCGCTGACGAACGTAAAGCCAAATACGATTTTTACCAATTCTATTCCCTTTTTTCACCGTATTTCCGCCATTTTACAATGATGACGACCACCATAAGTGATGTCACTACTCATAGCAAATAACTGGGATAATCTTCACATAAACACTATACATATATAGTACCATTCCATATACCTACATATGCGTTTGTTAGTCGGTTCGAATAAAATTCGCGAAAAACTAAAGAAGAAAAAATGGTTTAAAAAAATTTCACTAATTAACAAGCCTTCACCATCGGCTATTTATTACAATTGAATCAATTTTCTTGCACCGAGCCAAAAACTCGTAATATCTTCTCCAGCTTTTTTACCTTGTGCGTTAATTTCTATCGTGTTAATTGTTCTTTCTTTTCGTGTTCGGTGAAATGAAAAAAAAAATCCCCTTCAGGACAGAGTCCTAGTTGCTACACTGCAGTGAGAAAAATTCTGAAAATTTTTTTTCGTGTAAAATGTCTCTTTTAGTGTCTCATTAAGTAATTCTGAAGTTTTTTTCTCCCATAAATGAGGTCAGCGTTTACTTACAAGAAGAGAAAATTGTATAATACGCAACTAGGGAGGAAAATGAAAAATTTCTCAACGAGTGCGAAGTTTGATAGCACGAGCTGTAGGCGAGTTAACAAAAAATATTTTAAATCTCAACATTTCGCTATAAAATTAATTATATAAATTAATATATTAAATTAAATAAACTTTTAGTAATTCGGTTAGTATGTATTATTGTATAATCGCTATTGCTGACACAGTATTTAAATACATTCAAATTTAAGTCTTAATTTTAATTAAAAAATGAAATGCCATAGGCGAGTGCCGTAATTGAACGAGTTGATAAATTTGCTTACTTTAACCGAGTTGCGCTCCATATTTTTTGTATGCTGTATTTAAGCCAGGGGCAATAAAACCTTCGGGTTGCTGGGTGAAATCAACGTTATGGCATAGAGAATTTGAAGAAAAAAAATAAAATTAATTTAAATGAAAGAAAATGAGACATTTAGAGGTATCGGGGAAACTGAGGAACCAATTAGACGTGAGATTGTGAGAAAAAAAAAAATTAAGGTTTGAAAAAAAGAATTAAGGAGCAAAAAAAAGACTGAAAAAGTGAGAAAAGTAAGAGTTTCTACTAAATCGATTATTTCGTTATCAATACTTTTTTTACGATGTAAAATCGGAGAAAAGTCGTAGTCAATGTTTTCTGGTTTGTGCTCGAAGCAAGTATCATTTGGTAATCATGAATGTGCCACATTGTTATCAAAATGTAAGAATACTCACTCATCATATAAGTGTGCAGTTTTTCAATGTCATTACTCGCAAAAGTAGACTTCGGATAGAAGATATTATAATATTTCGTGTTCTTTTACTGAATTTTTGAAAATTTTGTGGACTTTTTGGTCGAAAAAACAAAAACAAAATCGAGAAATGAGAAAGAAAATTAATTTATACATCTTTCCATCCCTCTTGAAGGAATGCATGCTACGTTCGAAAAAAAAATTTCCAGATTCCTTACTGACACCTCATCATATATGAAGAATTTCCTGTACGAATTTTCTGCGAGGTAATAAAATTCGACGTAGGTATCGTCTAGCCTATCTCTCTTTGAAATTTCTGCACTTTCCACCCAAATTATTAATTTTCGTGCGAAATTCTTCTAAAGCTCGCTTTGTAATTAATTTTAATCTTCTCTGGCGCGCGATGAAACGTAATTTTTTGTGGCACTTCTTTGAAAATTTTGACAAAGTAAATGTACCTAGGCTCAAAGAAAATAAGATAAAGTATTTTTTTTCTAAAATATAATTTAATTTTACCCTGACACGTTTACTGTTTGTCCTATTAAAATGTAGATATCCTTTTACTTTCTACGTAGGTTAACGTAAGTACTTACTCGTATGCATGAAAATTTTTTCTGTTTATTTGTTTTCTGAGAAGTGGCACGTATATGTATAAGACGATTACAGAAACGAAGAAAAACCAGAGTAAAAATAAGGCTTTTATCATTTCACCAGACTAACTTTAAGTGCAAATGGCAAAAAGTTCAACGTTTACTTCTGTAAAAAAAAAAAAAAAAAAAAAAAAAAAAACCATACATACCATACCATGGTGAAATGACAGAATAAAAGGTCAACTTGGAGGAGAAAAAAAAACCGTTCTAAAAACTAACTGCATTTCAAGTACCTATTCTTAAGCTGCTTTTTTTATTTTTTTTTATTTTGAAAAGTCATATTTTTATTTATTTTTACTGGTTTTTTCTCGGCTCTGTTTTAGTTTTTTGCATGTTTATCCAGAGACTTTATTTTATGTGAATTTTCATTTCCATTTGCGTTCCATTTGAATTTCATTATATCTCTAACGGATAGCTGTCTGGTGTGTAGGTAGGTAAATGCGCAAAGTGGAGAAAGGATGGTGCGAAAAAGAGAGAAAAAAATCTTTCTTAACGTTGAAAACACTTACACGAATTCGGATTACGATTTTTGGGCCTAAAACGTCGTAGAAACATAAGGTTTAATCTCGAGGTGAGGCCTCAGATTGATGAAAAATGTAAATAGACGTCAACATTTTTACATTCGTTAGTGTACCGAAAGTTTTATAATAGTAATTGAGTGAGTGAGAAAGAGAAAAAATTCAGTTTTGTTTCCATAAAGGCGAAGAATACTTCAATATTCATATGTTAATGGCTTTGCTCAACGAAAATTTAACAGTTGACATAGAAGGGTGTAGAGTAAAAATGAGCGGTGTATGGGTAACCGATAACGTGTGGGTGCGGGGTTGAGTGCGCGAAAATTCGAATTGTTGCTCATGATTATGAATAATTTCAACTAAATTTTAATTTTTAATTCCTTTTTTCTCGAAAACTGTTGAGAATCTTTTTCAAGTAAGTTTTCTATGAAAATTTACTTATTATTAGTCTTGGCGTCATGAAACGATCTTGGGGTAAGGAGTAGATACGTTTTTCGTTTTATAACTTGAGGAAAAGTTTGGCATCAAAAATTCAAATTCATATTTGTAATTATGATATATGTCGCCGTCAAATTGGAAAATCGGCCTTTTTCGAATATGCCTAGGCATTTACTATTTTGCAGTCAAATCCTATTATGAATTCGCATTATAGATTTTGACTGAATGAAATTAGGCATTATATATATATTATAATACGCATCACTCTCCGCATTTTCTGTAATTTCATTGTAGAATTTGGCCTAGTTTTATCAATATTATTCGATAGTTAAAATCAATAAACCATCAAATACTAATAGGTAGTTAAATTAATTCAAACGTATTAATAATAAATATAATATGAAAAAATTTCCGTTATTTCAATCCATTTTTTTTTATTTGTATAATACTATACCTACACAAGAATTTATTGTAATTAAAAAAAAAAAGCTTGAAATGATTGATATTTTTCCATATCATATTATTTTATTAATAATTAGTAGGTAAATAATTGACTAACAAATAATATTTGTAAAAGTTGGCCAAATTCTATAATTATAGAAAATGCCGGAGACTGATGCGCATAATGCCGAATTTTATTCAGTCAAAAGCTTTAATGCGGATTCATTATAACATTTGACCGCAAAATATAAGTGCCAAGACATTTTCGATAAAGGCTGATTTTGGAAATTGACTGCGACATATATACATATACATATTTATTACGGGCAAAGTATACAATCGCCATTTTACATAATGACGATCAATTTGTATGATTTTTTTGAATTTAACACATAGCTGAGACATTATATTATGTAGAATGCCCACCAGTTTCTAATCAAAACATGAAATATTCATATGCTACACAGTATTGAATTTAACATAATATCACGTATAGTTTTTTAATCAAACGACTGATATGAGGTCATCAAATTGACTGCTTTTGCCTTTAGGTTTAGTTGCAGATTAGGTGAGGTTGGTTTTTTTTTTTTTTTGAAAAAGAAATTTATCTTACTCCTTTAGGCATGTAGTAGGTGGTTAGGTGAGGGGATAATTCCTTTTTCAAAAAATAAAAAAGTATCCATCTGACTTAGCCTTCCATAATGGACTTATAAAAGGAGGGGGAAAGGTTACCAAAAGTACCCGGCCGGGAATTTTTTAGAGAAATTTTGAAATGAATAGTAATTTTTAAATAAATGTTTAAAAAGGGCGTCAGGACTGATCCATAGGCGAATATTTGGGTGCAAATCCCTAAGGTTAAAAAAAAAAAAAACCCTAAAAAACATGTTCTAGAACACCAAAAACACTCCAAAATTTTTTTTAATTGCTCCGTTTGCAAATTTATTTTCTCAGTTTATAACCCCCTTCCAGAAGTAAATCCTGCAGCTAGCACTAAGAGAGCATGTCCGGTTGTTTCCCCTGGGCCCGAAGTTTCTCTCTGAGACCTAGCTTCCCACTAAACCTAAAGGCTAAAGCAGTGTATTTTATGACCTCATTTTAGTTGTTTAAATGAAAAAAATGTATGTGATATTATGTTAAACACAATATTGTGTATGAATGGGTATTCATACTTCAATCAAAACCTAGTGAGAATTTTACATAATGACCTGGCCGTATGTTAAATTCACTAAAATTATGCAAATTGACCGTTATTATGTAAAATGGCTGGTCATTTTATATAGAGTCTGGATTAATATACTTGGCCTGTAACATATTGTATAAGCTAATTTCTTTTTACTACTTCAGTACAGATCGCAGTTTTTGTCCGATAATCATGAGATTTGAATCGACCATTAGTACTAAGCCAAGGACCTGACCTACTGATTTTGGTGCGGATTTCCTTGAGGAAACTTCCGATACAGCTATTTTTGTTTTTATTTTTGGTATAAAATGATTAATTTTGGACCAATAACTACGAAATTCGGAACAAATGTTTATTATCATGGTTGTAATTTTGGTGTAGATCTGCCGGACGGTACCTACAATACAACCACTTTTTATATCATTTTGACTATAAAATGCTTGATTTTGAACCAATAACTATGAAATTTGCAAAACACGTTTGCCATAATATTTTGCAACATATGCTACCAATTCTGGTGCTGAGCGGGTGGAAGGTACGTCTATGAAATCGATTTTTGTTTCGATTTTGAAAGAGGTAATGGTTTTTTTAAATTGTGTAATTTTAGGTCGACAGTTGAAAAATTTAATACAGTCGATCAATTATAATCTATTACTAATATTTTAGAAACTAATTTTCTACTTTTTGAAAACTTACATTTTCTAACGGAGCTGCTGATACGTTGGTTTTTTGTATATTTTTTTTATCCTGAATAAACTGGAGGGACTTATTTTTCGATATAAAAAAGAGACGAAGAAACATGGCTATTTAAAATGTGGCAGCCCCTTCTCTTTCTCTTCTAAATGGAAGCAAAGCTTAAAAAGGCTGCGTGAAAGTAAATAACATAGTTTTACTCCCACGAACCAAATTTCGCTCACTTTTGTCAATTTTTAGGGAATTTACATCATATTATTGATTTTTTTCTCCCAATTTGAGGGGATAAAACATAAAAACGGAGCATTTCACATATTTTTCAAGGGTAACTTTTTTTTTGTTTTTTCTACTCCAAAAACTGATAATTTAGGTATTGAAAATTATGTTGTTTAACTTCTGAACACCTTATCTGTTTGTAAAACTTTCGTGGGTGGGGGGTATAATTCTTTCGCCGAGCCGAGGCAGAATGATTTGTGCAGTTTTAAATTTTCTTTAAGAATTCGCTCTTGTAAAATGCTATTAAAAAGCAAATGAACGAAATACTGTTCCAATGAACTTCTTGAAGAAAATGGAGAGGCCATAAACTAATATTGAGAAAGAAAATTTTTCGCCATCTAAAGGCGTGTCCAATGCGTAGCCTATCAGTGTTGGGCTAACTTGAATTCGACATCATTTTAATAATTACCTAATTAGTTTTATCCTAGAGAAACAGCCAATTGTGTTTGAACTTGTTTCAGAGCACCAATACCAATGCCAGCAACAGCACGCCGAACAAACCGTCGACGAATGATGCTAAAAGTGCCGATCAAAATAAACCCGAAAGCAAACCAGTCGAGTGCAACCTTTGTCATCGTAAATTCAAAAATGTTCCAGCATTAAACGGTCATATGAGACTGCATGGCGGTTATTTCAAAAAGGTATGAAATATTTTTTTAAAGTAGGTACCTGTTAAAAAACAAATAAATAAAAAAGTACGAAGAGTGACGAAGGATTTGAGAAGAATGTGGGGGAAAGGGGAAAAGCCGAGTACTTTTTTCTGAAACCATAATAGAAACACGTCGAAATTTTTCCACCAATGTTACCGCACTAACGAAGTAAGAAGTTGGAAGTACGACGTAAAAATCTCCAGGTACGCACGATTAATGATCCAATTTGGAGAAACCATCGTGCGAATGAAATTACGTGAATAAAAAATGAGAGAGGAGACGGCAGGAAAATCGTTTTAAGGCAGACGACGATGGTTACCTACGTACTTTCGTTTTACATCGGCGAAAGCTCGCACTCACTCGTCCTCGAGTAGCTTTCGTCATCAAAGTTTTCTTTTGTTTGGTTACCTACACGTCGAATGTACTTCTCACGGGAGACTGAAGATAAAGCAATCGATGCTCCCGTAGAAGATCTCAGGCTGATCATGTTAGATGACTTTCTCATCCATAAGCGACTGTCGTAAGCGTTTTCTTTTATTTGGTTACACACTGATTATATTTCTCACCGCAGCTCGAGCAGTGATCGATTATGGCGCATTGTAATCTCGAGCTCCAAAAGTGTACTCGAAACTATTCAAAATAGCCTCTCGAACCAGTCGTCTCATCCTGTGATCCTGTAAATTTTTGTTGCTCGTGCCTCGTTTCATTCGTCCAACACTTTCAGCTCATTTCAGTAGATCCAAGCCTACAATAACTTCAAATAAAATTTTGAATGCTCTGGAAAAAGCAACCGCATTTAGACGTAGCTTCTCGACCCCTATTACGAAGCCCTAATTCGATGTCATCACCCTCCTTCGAAAGTTATTGCCCTGTAGGTTGGTCTAATGCTTGGTTTGATGCTGAATTTGGCCCGTATTATCATCTTCGACCGTATTTAATTTTGGAATTCTATCTGACCACTTAATTTGTAAAATTAACTGGCTCCCACTCCCCCATTCAACTCCATCAGTTACGCGAATTCCACTCTCTTGACCGTCTCTAAAACCACGAACCCGCTTTTACAGAGAGACATAAGCCATATTTTTGTCCAGCATTTTTCTTCTCAACCAAACTTCCAATCACACGCCTAATTTATCTCAAACATTTCCCCACCCCCATCGATATCATATCGCCGATGTTTTTTTTCTTTCAACTCTTTTCAAATTTATTCTGCTCTCTAATCATTCTTTTGAAATTCTCATTTTTCCTTATAAATGTCGCTGCTGAAGTAGGCGGCTCCTCCATATACGAACATTGGGTCGAATATTTATCGCCTGTTCGTAAACTGAATTCTAATAAAAACATTTATTAAAAAAAAAATTAATTACGAATACAATCAGCACTTACATACCTTTTGAGTATTACAGTTTACAACCTTGTTAACAGTTTGTGAGAATCTACAGTTCCCCATCTAGAATGGATAGCCGAACACGCCTTTGAGGCGATATCGAAGTTCCTCACATTCAAGTTTTTATGACTTGTTTTTTCATTCTGCGATTTTATAGACCGCCTCCTCCGTCATTATTTGTTTGCAACAGAAGTGGTGGATAATCTTACAGCGCTGCTAATAAACACAAGTTTTCATTTTTTCGTCTATTTACGTAGATGCCCAGGATATGATGTTTCCACGAATTACCTTTGGAGAAGGTCTTGAAATGTATTTCAAAAATTTTAAAAACTGAGGTTTCACTCGTATGTTTTTTTGTGAATTCGAGTCTATGTCTAAAAGCTTGAATTATGCTGGCTGAGAAACAACGTAAAGAGAAAGTGGTGCAGTTACATACACGATAAGACATATTTCTCGGGACTGTGTGTTCACTCGTGTATTTGAGTGCGAGTGAATAAGATGTTTATACTGATGTCTCAATGCAAGGGAATAGAATGATTTAGGGCAACCAGGGATTGGGGTGACATTATGTCTCTGATCGCGTGATTAGGTACGTTATTTTTGTAATAAATTAGATGAAAATTAAATTTTTCATCGAAAAATAATTCTCGGCTTCTTATCTTCATCAGAAACAAAAAAATCACCGTGTTTCATTTTTTAGCCGTTAGTTTTTTAATTAATTTTCAAAACTAACTCTTCAGTCTACACAGAGGCGATAAAATAATACTTCATAGAAGTCCTGTCATTAAAATTCAGAGACTCTGAAAATAAATCTCGAATTTGACCTCGTGCTGGATACGAACCCCCCCAAAAAAAAACACGAAAGTAGGCCTATTCTCTCTATTCTGTATAGCCTACATGCAAACCACTGCGGCAAAATTGTCCATATTTTAAATTCTTCGTGCTCAAATCCGACGTGGTGGAGATAAACAAAACAAAAAAAAAAGAAAAAAAAGTTCGTCCCTGAATTTTACGCGTTTAGGTTCATCATATAATTAAGGGTTGAAAAAAGTGCTCGCGTACGAAGAATAATGAACGTTTTACCCCCATCAAATTGCAGCACAGCTTTCGAATAAACATTAAAAACTCGTCAATGAAAATTTTTCAGTCATTCTGGCAATAAACGTCAATCGGTGGCGGTGGCAGTGGGTGAGCGGGGTGATGGTTTGACGTTCTTTTTTTTTTTTTTAAATATCTTCCTTTTTTTCTGCATTCACTTTTATTTTGCGCGTTGGAAAAAAAAAAACCGCAAAGCGGATCCAGTAAACAGCCTTTTGTCGTGTAAAAAAGCGTTCAAAAATAGAAAGAGTAAGTGATAAATTACCTCCTCGCCTATAGAGACTGAAAAAAAAAGAAAAAGAAAAAAAATAGAAAAAGGAGAGGGTTGAAAGTAAGAGAGTAAACATAAATTTACTCGAGACAAGGTGAAATTTTTGTTGTTATACGACCACATTTTACAACGAACAGCCTTGTTTGTCTATCTATACATATAAACCACGTAAATATAAATGCATATTGTGCACACGTACACGATTCTTCACGTTAACTTCTTACGGGCTCGTAATTTTTTTTCGCCCCCAAAAAAGTTAAAAATAAAAGCTTTCTTCGTACAGTCGTACTTAATTTTAAGTTTGAGTAAAATGCAACAAATGACATTAGTTTTCATTTTTTTTTTTTTTTTGGTTTATACAAAAATGATTGAATTTTGTTGATTTTTTTACTTTTTGTCTCTTAGATTTTTCGTTCTATCTCCTTCCTCCTCCCTTTAAAATAACAAAAATTGGTATTCTCAACACAGTAATTTCGTTGATGTGAGAAGGAGAGAGAGAGAGTGAGTGACAGGAATTATTTGAAAAAATTTACCATTTAACAGAACTAAATCTGACCTTTACAGAATCCCGCATCAATATTTGACCTAATTTTAAAACTTTCTGGGTTCAGAGCAGGTGAATTGTGAAGCTCTAAATATCTGACACGGATACGACAGGAACAAATTAGAGAAAACTTCTGGTCAATGTATACGTACGTTACTTATTCGACGTAAAAAATGGCGGAAAATGTTTAAAGAATACTATAATTGAAGGGTTCATAATAGAAATGACCCTTGTCAGTTTTTGTCATTTTTGATTTAATAGCACCACTTGATGGTTGGGAACACCACTAACAGCAAAAAGGTGTAAATTTTGTTCGCAGAAGCTTCCTTTAGTAAAATTGACCAATTCTATCAAAACAAAAATAATTCTTGTCATATAATTAGGTGACCACCTACTTGTTTTATTTTTATTCCTGCGAAAAAGTTGTTAAAATGAATAGCATTCAAAATTGATAGAATTTCGATGGAAAAATTGCCATTTGTCAAAGTTTCTGGTTACATGTACATTAATTTGCTAAATTCTATCTAAAGCTAAAAGATTACACTGAAATTATGAAATTCGAATTTCACATAGAAATTTTTTCACTCTATCATTGAAAGAAAAAACTCCAACGCAGCATCACTGCTCTAGAGAACCCAGTTTGTGCATCTCTTTTTACTCCTCATTTTACATGTCACACATTTTTCAAACTTTTTTTTTTCTACACCTCTATTTATTTAAATCTCCTTTTGCATCTAATTTTACAGCTCTTTTTACACCTCATTTTATATTTATCCTGCATTTAAAAAAATTTTTTTTAGATCGCTTTTCAAATCCCTTTTCACATCTCTTTTTACCCAATTTATTACAATATCTCATTTTGCTTAAAAATACTTAAGAAAAAAACTTAAATGGAACCCTTTGCGCCATGTAGCCAATTAAATACGTAATTGCTGCTAAATGCAATACAGAAAATATGCACGGCACCCCTTGTGCCGTAAATACGAAAAAGATACTTCAAGCAACACAACTGACTTACTTCTTTCTAGCAGTTTTTTTTGTTTTACATTTTTTTCAAGAATTACTGAATCAATTGGCATCAAAGTTGTATCAGACCTAGGTCCAGCATAAGAACTACATTTCAGAAAAATTTCAGCCCTATCCCTTCAACAATTTTTTATGAATCCTGGAAAAATAATTTTTCCGGCCCTACCCCGTTTTAGATTTTTATCCGAAACTACTGAACTATGAGGTACAAGAGTTTTATTAGACCCGCGAATATACAAAGACTAACTTTATAAAAATTCACGCCGATCGCTTTTGTTGTTTCGAAACTTTTTTCCAGGAATTCTTTGTTTTCAAGTTTCCTCGGAAACTACTCGCGGTTCTCTCACAACCGTGAACACAAAATTTTCTCCGTAATTTTATCTTTTCCTTTTTTCTCGGAAACTTTTGAAATTAGTCGGGCGAAATATCAACATTTTTTCGTATAGGTAAATAGGTGGGTACATATCGATATTTCTTGAAAAATATCGGTACTCAAACAATTAATACCTATTTGGGGTAGAGTCTCAGTTGATGTTGTCAAACATCGATATTTTGCGGTATTTTTTGGTGTCAAACGCAAAATATTGATATTTTTCGCACCTTTATTGTGTACTGAGAGTTCATAAATATCTATCTGTGATAAATATTGATTCGCGTACTTATGGGCTATCAGTTGTTGTTTAAACCCTCCCACCCTTTTATAAAAGTTTATATTTTTTAGACATTTTCAGTCTTCCAATGTCTATGCTTTGGAGAGCCTTGACAATGCCACGCTTTAACAGTCTTGCTTCATGGTTCCTAGCAAATTTCTGTATTGTTTTGTTAATGAACTTAACTATGAAATCAGAGTGAAAAGCCTTAAGGCACGCACACATTTGTATCATTTTGCCATATGGTATCATTGGTGCGTATCATGATACAATACACTCAGCGATGATGTGGCTTTTCTTTTATGAGACGTTGTCTAGATTTGTACCATATATATCTTCACTATATATTTAAATTTTTTCCAATTGAACAGGTTCATTGGTGTGTCTTACACATTTATATATCCTTTCTTTGATGTGATGGGAGAATATCGACATTATCTTGGAAAAGGTGTTATCCTATCATCGTATCATTTTTTTGTTACACAATGTGAGGTTACAGAATTCGCACACATTGGTACGTATGATATAGTATGAGAAAATGATACAAATGTGTTTGTGTCTTTACTGGTAGTGTAGCTTGGTGCAATAGTAATCATTTATAGTCTCTTGTTCTTTTAATACTCTGAATGCTGTTTAAAAGCTCTTCTGATACCCTCAGCTGCATCCTATAAGGTCCAGTTCTCTTTTCATTTGCATTTAGGCCCTCCAGTTCAGTTTGCTATCAATATTCATTCTCAGATACTTTGCTAACCTTGAAGGTAATATGATTTCATTAACCAGAGTTATGAGCTGATAACTTCACTTCCTGGTGGTTTTCCCATTCTCAGCTAAGAGCTCAGTTCAAACAGTAGATTGCACTAAGAGTTGAACAGAATTTTAACATTGGCTGACTATTAAATTTCTAAGCTGGCTATTGAAATACCAGCCCTTAAAGAATGTATGTAGTCAACTCGTACAGACTTGGCTTCAGGATTTTGATTTTCCAGTAAGCCGTTCATTTTAGGATGCTTCTTGAGGCCTACTGTAGATGATTTACTGTTTTTTCATAGCACTTGTCCGCAGCTAACAGACATAATACAATAATAATATTAGGTTTAACAGCTATATATATCAGATATAATGTTGGTCCAAGTAGGTGCACTAACTTGTAGAATCCCTGCTTGTGACACTGTCTGATCAATGTTTACTTACTGAAAGATTTACTATTCAATTATGACTTTAAAACAACCTGGTAGTTCCCACGTAAAGTTCTACTTTGTTTATGCTATAGGTATGTAGTCCTAAGTGCCATACCCTATTAAAGTCACAGCTGACAGGTATATTAAATCTGCATGTAGTCCTAAACTGGTGAATTAGTCAACGGGATTGTCATTATTTAGAATTTGATCATTTGCAAGAAGTCTGGAGAAAATGGAAGCTTTATTTTTTAACAGTTTAATAATGAATGATTGATTGATGTTTCTTGAAATTGTCACTATTTACCTTTGACTGTATAGTATTGGATCAGTAATGAAAGATGATTTCTGATTAGACATGCCGGCTCTAAATAGGCAACTACAGCGTACCTTTTGACGTATTTTATTTTGTGTTTATGTACTCTATCTTTATGAATTTAAGGGATATCTTTATCAGATGTATTCTAAATTGGTGAACTCGAGCAAAATATCGAAAATACGCAGAAGGTACGTTAGGGTTGCCTACTTTTTCGCCATGTCTTGACATTAAAAAGTACATTGGTCTTATGGAGCTTTATTGGTCCAGTACTATATTATAGTCAAAGCTATTTACCAATTTAACCAAAATGTTTGGCCCCAATTGTGATTGGAAATTTTTTGACGCAGTTGCTCTAAGCACAAACTGTGAGATTAGTAACCTCGTCTAATTTTTACAAAATTTTTTAATTGGAATTAGGGTATGTCACCTAGGAAAAGAATGGGATACACCACCAGGTAAACACAACCAGTAAAAAAAAAGAAGGATCGAAACAATAAATGAAAAAATAAATAAATAAAATTTTGAAATTATTATTTTATCTGAAATCGTAAGATTTTAGTTTGTCTTTATTAACATTATTAATTGGTAAACTCTTTAGACAATTTCCTAAACATCGGTCTGTGTAGTTTGCCTACCGTATGGGTAAACTCGAAATAAACTTCGCATCAAACGTCTTACGAACTTGTTTTTGTTTTTGCTCAAAACTGTTAAATATATAAGAAAATGAAAAACAAATAAAAAGTAAAAAATAGTAATTTGGCAAAATTAAATAACTTACTTCGTATTTTCGTGGTACCTATGCCATTAAGTTTGTAAAGTAAATGTGAATTCGTTTAATTTTTCAGGCTGAATACTTTTAAACATTTCTTGGTTTTGTAAAAGTGATGTATATTTGCTTTTCCTTCACTCTTTCTGTCTCTCCCCTCACACACGCGCTCGCACATACATCTACGCACACACTCTGTCTCTCTCATTTTTCGTTTGCCTCTGTTTCTGTTTTTCTTCTAACTTGAATAGTTCGATAAAAAAAAAAAAAAAAAAAAAAAAAAAAACATTATCTGACAATTTTCACTCTTTGAAAAGGGTTGCAGAGAAATCACAACATTTTGCATAATCTGCAAACAACGAGTTGCTGTACTTGTGTAGATTTTCACGACCTTGTATAGGTAGAAGATTTCTGCAAACAGCAGAAAACAGTTTGATTTGGTAAACAAGTCGAACATTTCTTCTTCCTATTTTTTTCTTCTTTTTTTTTCTCTACACTTTCATCGACTGGTTGTTCGCATTAAGCTCTTATTCTTCATCTCCTTCACTGCGCTCTTCTTCGTTGTCTTCCTCAAGTCTTTGTATTCATTCGAGCCAAATGGAAAATGAAGAAACTCGAAATCAAATCGTTCGTTCACAATACCTACGCACTATGCTATGCCTCTTTGAAAGCACACGTAGCCCAAAAATTCAGAAAGCAGCGTTTCATTTTCTCGTTTCATACATGCGACGACCCCTTTACTTCCAAACGATTGAATACGATTTTCTACAAGGCACAGTGCGGGTTCGCGCAAATAACGTTATAAAAAATTGTGGTGTTTTTCCAGGAGGGATATTTCGTGGGGGAGAAAAAACGTTTTCATTTCGAACCTCTGCGATATTATTAAGATTTAATGTTATATTATTGATTGGTGTTTAATTTTTGCGAACAAGAGAAACGAAATAGAAAATCTGAATGAAAAACCAAAACATTATTCGAGGGCGGAGCTACTCGATAATGTCGTTATTTCGGCTATTTAATAGTCGCGGAGGTATTGTGCGTCAGAGGGGAGAGGGAGTTCAAGAGCTTCGTATCATCTAGCCTACTTTTCGAGTGTTTCCTCCATGAGCTATATAATGGTTGGAGAATCCGGTGATGAACTACCGTTATCTTAAAATTACTTTTGGTTTGGTTTCACTATTCGCTTAAAAATTAAGTGGAAGAAAAGAAAATAGCTCTGGCTGTTCGCATAAGCCTCAAGTTGGAGGGTAGGATTTCGACTTGTAGATCACCGATTTTAAAATGACGTATTATTTTGTGGCTCTTTACCCAGTTTTCTTGCAAACGGATTGTTTAAAATTGACCTCACAGAAGGGTTAAGAGTGGGGATGGTGAAAATCATCTTTTTCACGAGGAAAGGAATCGATTGGTACCATTTTCCCATTTTGACCTAATTTTTTTAATGCATGTTATGTATTGAGCCCGCTGAGTTATATTAAACACGCAGCAAATGGAATTTTCGTATACTGCGTAATAAACTGACTAACCGTATGTATGTGTCCAAAATTTTGCTTTCACGGTTTTGAGAAAAATACAATACAGATAAAGCAGAAATTTTCGCGAGAGATAGTTCTCATACAGAAACAGGTCTGGACGAAGTTTGATAAATTTATCGGATAGAAATTGAGTCATCTTTGAAAAATGATCCCTCTAATAAATTATGTAATTGTGTGCCTGAACAGCTACAAACATATATGGCAGTTATTTTGTTTATTCCCTTTCATTTTTCTATTCTCTAACTTTGGAACTGTTGCAGTTACAAACAGAGGTGGCAACTTAGATTTTTTTGGCATGTTGCAAACTCAAATTCTCAGACCCGCAGGCAAAAAGGGAAGTGGGTTAAAAAAATTATTTTATTTATATTTGATGACAAACAATGTAAATATTTTCTAGCATATTACATGTGCGATATCAGTAACATGAAAGTTGCCACCCCTAGTTAGAAATACCCATAAGTGGCTTTGATTTTGTTAATTCTATTGAGAATATTCTCATTCTCCAAGTATGGTATTTCTACTTTTGCAAATATCTAATGAAAAATCAGTTTGGTAGGTGTTGCTGAAATGTGGTAAGTGGGGAAAACTGGGTATTTTGATAAGTGATTAAGCCTAAATTATGCCCCTGAAAAAAAAGTGTAGAATACTTTTTTATTGATTTTTAATCTTTTTTCAATTTTTTTGAACTATTTTTCATTTATTTCAGATGAAAATTAAGCAAGATGAACACCAAAACTGCTTTAGACCGCCTTTTTGACCCCCTAGTAGAATCTTACATACCTTACTTCAGGGATTTTTAGGTGGTTGTGAAGGGTGGTGAAGCCAATGCTGATTTAGTTGGAATACTATATAAGACTTTATTTTTGTTCATTCTATTGAATTTTTTGTTCTTCAATTTTGTTTTCACCGGATATATAGTTGTTGACTTTACACATAAAAAATGCTTATGAGCTCATACCTATATGCTTTAAATATCAGAAAATATGCATACATGATTTTAAATGTAAGTATTGACCTGTTTCAAATATCAATCATTGTTAGTAAATTAAAATTTTTTTTTCTCTGACAAATATTTACATCTCTTCTTTTAGTCCAAGAAAATAAGATATCAAAATTGAATTGAGAGTGCGATAACACATATTTTCTCACCTGAAATGTGATGATGTAGGCTCCTGACTAGGAGATAAAAATAGTTGACCCCCTTAATATGTGCTTCCCCTTGGGGACTCAAAAGTGCAACTACGTTTGGATTTTAGAAGTTTCTTAGATAAATACATATACTCAGTGTAAAAATTCTTCAGTAAAAACAAAAAATCTCCCTAAAATTTAATATCTCTGTCACGCATCAATTGTGTTAAGTGTGTATTTTCCAGTGGTGTCAAATTTTGCAATGGTTACCATTTGAAAACCAGTGGACTGATTTTGCTCATATTCAATACCAAACCAGTTCCTAAAGTCTCCAACTCTCATAAAAATTTCAAGTCAAAGTCTTGTAATGTATGGGAATTATTATGATGACAACATGGTTGGTTTGCAATACTTTGAGAACTTCTTCCTCCTAAACTATCAGATGAATTTCAAAAATTTTGACACAGCTAACTTTACTCCAAGTTTCATTGCCATAGGTCAAATAGTGGAGGCTCCACAGATTCCCAGAAAGTTCCAAAATGAACAAAAAGTGGAAATATATATATTTTGTGCAGAAGAATTCGAGTGACCTATATATTCGTGATCTATGACTCATGATCAGCGCTTTTCCACAGGTCCTGCCTCAGATTTCTTCATTGCTCTGAATGCAATATTTGTATTTTCCAAAGGAAAATACCTAAAGCAAAGAAGTCTCATTACATTTTTTTCTTGACATTTATGTGAGCTGAGATATAGGGTAGCCAGAAAGGGAATTCTTTTCAAAACTATAATAATTTGCATTATTTTCTAATGAGAAAGCTGAAAGGATATAGATGTAAAGATTTTCGATTAAATAGACAATGGATACCTGCCAACTTTATCTCACCAACATTAATGATATGTGTTATCATTATGAAACCCAAGAGCGAGCATAGATTTTTTCACATACACAGTAGGTCTTTTTTTATGTTTTCAGATCATGGTTCTCAGACCCTACAGACACCCAAACCCTAAAATTTTATATACATATACCAATGGGATATACCTAAGTTAACAATATTTGTCAAAAAATTGGAGAACATATTTCATCTTGGATCGGAGAAAAATTTAGCATGTGTATATACATACTGTGAGTCCATATCTCAGTAAAGTTTGAAGATGGGGCCAATCCACCCATTAGTTTTTGAATGACCGGCTGTTTGAATTTAAAATTTTCAGACAGTGTGAACAGGGCATAATTCTTTGCAGATAAGGACAATTTATCTTGGTTAAGTTTGAACATGAATCAAATCTGCTTATCAATTTCCCAATTACGTCTTTTTGAAGTATTAATTGTAGTACAAAAATTTTAAAACATATAATCAATGCAACCTGCCATGAACATAATTGTAATTATGTTTATTTTAGGTAACATCTATTTTTGTGACTGTATGGGCCATTGGCCTTTTTTTTTACTTAGACAAATATTTACAGATTTTCTTTCAGCAATGAAAATAAAGTTTTCAAATAGAATTAAAATCAAGAAAACGTTTTAAGCCTGAAAGGTAATGGCCGTGGACTACCGAATAAGTGATGAAAATGCATGACCTCTCTACCATCTGCTTCATTTTGGGGGCTCAAATGTGCCACTATTTTTAGATTTTTTATGTTTTGTAAATGAGTACACATTGTACTAGAGAAATACTTAAGTAAAAAAAAAGTCCCTAAAATTTTAGACAAAAAAATTGCAAGAGAAAATATTATATCACCCCTGCGAAGCTGGGTTAATCCGATAATATTATTATATTTGTCAGATATCGATAACTATCGATACAAATATCGATTATTATCGATCCTTTTTTTAATTTTCTCAAGTATTTGGAATGCATTATTTTTTTATTTTTTTATTATATGCATGAAATTTGGCAAACTGGGTTTTCTAGCTAAGTATTGCTGCGCCAGAGTTTTTGCATATTGCTCCTTGTATGTCAGTCATAGTTGTATATATAGCCCTACCTGTTAGAAGTAAGTCATGTGTTGGTGAAGATGTGAAGCTGGTTCAGAAATTAAGTAATAACTCTTTGCCTTTTTTTTTCTCAGTACCAGTCTGTTTTTGACCATTTTCTCTCTCGTTTCGAAGTTTCTAAATTTTTGGGGGTGTAAAAATAAACCGAAGTTCCAAAAATATTTACTTAGGCACATAGATAAATGGTTTGCTTCTCAATACGTTTTTCAATTTATTTGATGCCGTTTTATGCACCCCCTTGTGGTTGACCCCGGCCTGGATTCAACATTCTAGGGCCCAGGGTACAAGCTCTCGCTTCCACCTCCCCTATCTAAAAACAAATCACAAATATTTTTCTAGAAATGTATCTATAGCTGTGGTTTCACTAATTTTTGATTTATCGTGGAAAAATCAACTAATATACTATTATTAAATTCAATCACTTTCAGCGAACAGTGAGGCACTTACGTAGCACGGTAGTTCTATTATATCATTCATTTGTACATCCTTCATATTATGATTTTTCTGATAGTTCATGTCAATTATTGAGGATACCTTGTATCGCTGATCGAAGGACGAAGGACGAAGGTTATGCTACCTATACGTTGTTCGAGGCCATTTTCCAGCAGACGTATCGGTGCTTAGAATTCCTTTTCGTTTTAGACATTTCCAACGCCACTAACAATTTTCATAATTCGTTTATGTATGATTATACGATCGAGCTTTCGTGTTTTGCGCAGGAAAACGACGCCAAAAAATGGGAAAAGAAAGAATCGAACGGCCCTCACCTTACCACCGCTAGTATCAGCGTACGTGCCTTAATCGAGGAGAAAATCATTCAAAAACGTTCGAGCGCCCTCAACGCTACCTCCAAGCTGGTTCCTAGTCAAACGACCCTCAAAGCGAAGCTGCGACAGAATGAAATTCTCGCTTCGAAATTAAAATCAAGTAAGTGGCTCGTATTAAGTTACTATCATGGACAGTAGCCGAAGGCCTCCCCACAACCACCACTTAATTGCCTGTGAAAATCGATTCAAATTTACACGCGCACTCCTTAATAGATGTAATTACCATCAAAGAAGAGCCTCTTGACGTTTCCTCCGTCATCAACGATTATCAGCCTAAAGTCTCCTCTTTCGCAATACCAGCAGCACCTACGCAGCAGCAGCAGCAGCAGCAGCAACAACAACAGCAAGTTCTATCATCCATCAATGCGGAAGTTTTGAAACGCGGTAATAATAATGACGAAGGTTACAGTCCTTCCTTGCAGGATGAGACGCTCATGTTCAACGAGCTGTTACTCAAACGAGAACATCAAAAGCAAATAAAACGAGCCAGTTCGGATCCGGGAACGACGTCGTCGCATAATATACAAAGGTAGGTGAGGCGGTCTTGGGGCATGGAGGACGAATTTGAGTCTTCATTGTGCTCAATTGCACAGTAACTAAGTATGTTCGATGTGGAAAAAAGTGCGTAGTTAGTAGCATTTCTTAACATAACAGTCTGTTTTGCTTAGAAAAATATGAAACTCTAGAACATTGAAATAGCTGTTCTACTTGTCTGGATAAAACTCGAGAGAAACTTCAGTTTTCAAAAAGGAAAAAAATACCCTTTTAAGTAGCTTTGATTAAAAAATGATTTATAACCTGTTTTGGGGGCTACAGACTCTTTCATCGATTTAAACAAAAGTATCATTCCTGGAATAGACCAACACATACCTCGTGTCTGTTATAAACTCAGACTATCGAAATATTCTGCATATCCTCCTTCACTCTGTTTGTTCTCGCACTCATATGCCTCTTTCAATATTATTCCCGTCATCAGTGTCATTGGTCTGAACTTGACCACTTCCTGTATATTCATAAAGAATTCACCTACCTCCGTTCTACTGTTATTCTCTCCACAGAGAACCTCTCAATGGGGGAGACCCAATAACTTTTTCCTACGTCCAGCACTCCAGTCCCCTCAGTTAAGAATCACATGAACTATTTACTCGCCTCTTCAGAGTCAACCATTTTAGTTCGGTCCGTATCGTAAATTTCTTGTCCCTGCACTTACCAGGATTTACTCGACCGTTTCATTCTTCCATCCATTATTCACACTGTTAACTCCCCAACCTTTTTAAGCTTTTACAAAAATTTCCGGCTTAGCTATATTCGATGTTACACACAATTTCAACGTTTTTGAAAAGTGTTCCTAACAGTAAATTCCCAGTTTAATCTTTCAATTTTAATAATTGATTATGAGTTCTGCAAATTGACAAAACATCTCTAAATAAAAAATAAATTTAACTTTTCTGATAAAAATGAGCATGTGGTACAAAAACACGATTCTATCGTCGGATGAGGACATAAAATTGGCTGTACTAAAAAAGTAGAATAAAAGCACACTGGTTATTAAATGAAACTTAAAAAAAAAAAAAATAACTTTTTATTTAAAAAAAAAAAATTGGTTACCGGAACGAATCAGGAGCTCCGGATTTAGAACTATGATTTGATTTGATTTGTAGGAAAAATTGATTTATGGATGGATTGTCCAAAAGAGTTAAGGTAGAGAAAACCAATGTAAAGAAAAACAGCAACAGATTCCAGGTTAATCAGATCTTCTGAAGTTCCTTGCCTAAAATTGCATGTGGTTGTACTTATAATTTACAATGTTCCATTATGAAGATAAGGGTTAAAGAGGAATTATTGATACAAAGAATTTTTTCTTGGCTTTGTTGAGCGAGATTTATTAAACATATATATATATATAATTAAGACACATTGAGCATCTGTAGAAAAGATACTTTTTTCATACAGAATCTGCGATTGTGATTTGCATGGTAGGGAGGAGAAGATGAATCAAGAGTGGCAACTGATTTTGCAACATCATTAATAGATCTTTTGATGAATATTGAAATGTGCAGAGAGCCTATGGGAAGTATTAACTAAGAAATTGGAGATATGGAGTGTGATTATGAACTGAACTATCAATTGGGAAGTCCATTGGTTGTAGATCACTAGTGCTTATCAAGTACTAACATATCTAAAAAAGGTCTTCATGGAGGTTGTTTACATCTTTTTACATACTATTTCCCATCAGGAAAAAAGCATCTATATTTTATTTCTAGAGTTATTTTTTATGCAACTGTCAATTAACTTACTAGTAGCAATAATAAAACGAAATAATGTTTTAGTTATCAAAAATTTTGCTCCTCACGGTAAATATTTCCTTTTAAAAATGCCTGTGATCGTACTCAAACTGTTTTCAAAAGTACATGATTTCCTTTTCAGCACTTTTCATTTCTACAATCAGGGGAGACTCTTTTGTACTGTAGGTACTTCCCAATTGATGAAACCACAAACATGATATGAGTGTTGAGCGTTAAAAGTTGAGTGTTGCTTTGTTAAAATGATCACCTTTCACCTTCAGCTTCAGAAATGTTTAATACTGACCATGAAAATAAGTGTTGATGCTGCTGTTATATCTAAAGCTTAAGAGTTGTTAACTATTGTTTCCATTTTATTAATACAATCTTGGAAGTTTGTTAACGTGATATTTTGTTAGATAGGAAGTGATAACATCAACTCCTCTCATGCAGTTGATAATGTTTGATATCTTGATATGGTACCTATTAATCTAAAAATCGTTCATTTTTACTGTGATTTTATTCAAGTTTTGTACGCTTATGACAAACATTATTGCATTATTTTGAAGGGATTATAGTTTGGTGAGGATAACGACGGCTGAACATATTTTTCTAGTCGTTATTAAAGTATAGTAGCTGCATGTGTGATAAGGTAAAATCATAGCCTACCCACCTACCTATCATCAAAATTATGTAGCGCAATTGCGATTGAACCATTAGGTAGTTGCAGAGATCTAATATTTTGCTGTTAGATATACATTAATAAATAGTTGAAGATTGTGTTAAAATTTTACTGAAATTGTACGTTTGAGGTTCATACGGTATCGCTGAAATTTTGTAATTGATGCGAATTTAATCTACTTGTGAAGTTTCAGAAATATCACGAGAATAAAACATATAATTTGTACGACATTTTCACACATTCTTTAATTAACATACTTATATTAATATATTTGCAAAATTTAGCTCTGTACAACCAGTGGGTTCGATCACAGTTGCGCTCAGTATTAAGAAAATTTACCCCAATTTCCATTTATAATGAAAAAATGAAAAATAAACTAAAAGTACCTATACGTACGTAATTTCTCTGGAAAACAGGAAAATCATAATTATCAGCTGATTAAGGAATTCTTGTTTAGTCATTAGTTCATACCTTGTTAAATTATCAAAGAAATTATCTCAGCACTAGTCAGACAATATTCGGGATCACACTTGTTTCAACCGTTAAATTAAGAATTCAAATCAACAAATTTGTATCGAAGTTTATAATTTTATCAAAGTGCTCATGTTTGCACTCATGGAGAACATTACATGTAGGTATATCAATAATCTGAATGATTAAACTGAATGAATATCTAGTAAATTTAGTATTAAGAATGGAATGGAGAACACATGGCAAATTAGAAAATATATCGATGGCCAGGAATTTCTTGTAGAAGGTTGTTTTAACATATTGGAGAAAAAAAAAGTTCGATTTTTATTAATATTAAATCTATTTGAGTTTCTTATTGTTATAAATATATATTGTTTTTTTTGTTGTTGTTGTTTTGGTTTTTTTGCAGTCCTCAAATCGATGTGACATTCTCTCCGGAGAGCGCCTATCTTGATGTTTACCAAAATCAAAATGGACAATATTTTACCAATAATCTAACTGATGAAATGTTTCAAAATGTTCAGAATGCCGACTCGATGTTACTGCATAATGTTGATCCTGCTAATGAGTTGAACAGTTTACCACAGATACAGGTATGCCAGTAGTGTACTTTATTTTTGTATACCGATCTTCTTCTTTCCCCTTCTCTGGTATTTCTATACCACGGATAAAATTAAAATTGTGAATTCTTCCCACGAGCCTATAAAAATAATATAGTTAATATCAACCCCTCTTTGAATATTATGTAAACAACTAAATTTTGAATAATGTATACTTGACTCGGATAGCTCTGTAAGACCACTTACAGATGTGTGTAATGTAACAGTTAGTATAACTTGATTCATAAATCTGAATACGTTTGTAGCTGCTACAATAACTGTTCATATCCTTCAGAATCTATAAAGAAAAAAACATTTTAAATGTAAAAATAAAAAAAGGACTAGCGCTCAAATGAACCAAAATCACTCACCTCCCTTTCCCATGATTATGTGAATATTAAACATTGGAAAAAAATAATAAAAAGTAAATTTGATTTTGGTTTCCACAGAGTTCAGATTTTCAAGAAATTAACCTTGAAGAATACCAAAATGATCTGCAGCACCAGGACCTGCAAGTGGTACTTAACTCTCCCTTGCCCGTGAGCTTAGCGGAATTTTCATACAACATGCAAACTGAAACAGTCATCTCCAACCAGGAGCAAAGCATTTCGTACTCGCAGTCGCCACTGCCATCTCCCAGTTTCACATACCCCACACCACCCGCCAGCCAGGAAGGACAATCACCCTCCTTCTGTCATGTATCCTCCATTGTCCACCCCAATCAGGTTTCATCGCCCCTTTCTACCGCCTTTTATTCATCGGGTATGTCAAGCCCCGGCGCCGTCGAAGCCGCCCTAAATGAAGTGCTGCCCATGGACATCAACCAAAATGTCTACCCCTCACCCTCATCACCCTCACCGCTTACTGTCACCCCAGAACCATCGCCCGTTTCACTATCAACCCCCAGCTTTGGATCGCAAAGTGGTAGTGACCTGTACGCCACCCAAGACAGCAACGAAGGGTTGCAACTCTCCAACCAGAAGGATTTTGTCTTTCAAAATGGTGGTGGTGGTGGTGGTGGTGGTGGTGATGGCAACAGTTCTGCAGCTGACGAGGAATCATACAAGTTCATGGAGGGTGACAGGATGTACGAGTCAGCTGCCCAAGAGTACCGTAACGTAATCCTCAACTGCAATCGACTTTTGGAAGCGGATTCATCGCAGTACGAAACCTGCGCAGACGGCAGCAATAGCAACACCATTACGCTCGAATCGGAGTGCGGCCAGAGTGTGACACTGCAAGGTGGTCCAGATAACGAGAACATTACGCTATATGCGGACGAGAGCAGTATGGGCGAACGATGTAACATTACCTTTCACTCTGAGGAGCATGGTCAAATTACAGTGTGCTCTAAAAGTAGTGGCAGCTGCGGGCGCAATTGCGGCACTGGAGTTGGAAATGTTACTTTCCACTCGTATGCGACAGCAGCGGCTACGACGCCTAGCCACTGTAATGATTTCAGCTTCCAGGCGGACAGTGGTCATAATGTCCACTTCCACGAGGACAGTAGCAAGGATGACTTGCTGTACGACAAGGACATCTGCACCTTTCACATGGAGGACAGGGATATAACGTTGTATGCGGAGCACCAGCAGCACCATCGCGAAAATATAACGTTGCATTCGGAGAATCAGGGTCATGTTGTTTTGCATCCGGACGACAAGGGTAATATGATAATACAAGAGGCGGCTGGTGGGCTGAATTTCCACACAGAAGAGAACAACAACAACTATGAGCAGAGGATTATGCTGAATGAGGCATTGACAAACAATGGCGGCCATTGCGAGAATATTACGTTGCATATCGAAGATGGAGTAGCTTACGACCACCAGAGGCTGTTGTTTGCCGCAGGCGCTGTGAAAAATGGCGAGGATACCTTTGTCATAAAAACTTCACCCAGGTATCTACAATTTGACGTTGTTTGCTAAGAATTAGTATGTATTTGTGGCGTTTACATTGTATTTCCAACTTTTCTATCTACCAGTGACAACAATGCATTTATTTTAAATGCCGTTTTAGATTTACACTGGCTTCGCTATCAGCAAACACACCTTCCAAGTTTATCTTCTATTCGTCTCTCTCAATTTTTCTTTATTCTTTCTTTTTCTTTTTCAAATTGTGACAAATTCTCTTAATGAAACTTTCAACTTGTTGATATGAAAGACGAGCAATTTTAGACCCCGAACCCTTTGGCGAAGGTTTCGATAATATGGACTCAGGGGTTTGGATCTCCCCCTTACCCTAAATAAGTGTATTGTTACGTAGGCAAGGAGAAAGCAAAGAAGATAGGGACCCCCATTTCATTAAGATTATTTTATTTATAGGTGCCCTCTTCATTTGAGAACTAGGCACGTTTCAAACAAAGAGCTTCTCTATACTTTGTCAGAATTTTGTTTTATATGTCGGTAAACGAAAAAATATAAGCGTCAAAAATTAGGCAGGAAATGGACTGTCATCATTGATTATATTGTACTGGACCAGTATACAAAGATGATTTCTGGTTAGACATTGTTACGTAGGTCTTATGCAGCTTTACTGGTACAGTACTATACATATATAGTCAAAGACTGTCATTGATAAAAAATATGAACATGAATCCTCAAACTGCGCAAAAGTCAGTTGGGGAGAATATGTAGTTTATATTTTTAGATCAGTTAAATTAATGAAACGTATAAATTTCACAGTGGCTGATGATAGCGGGCAGTGGGGTGGTCCACTCCTGGGTCTTTCAATAGAGGGGTTCCGTATTGGTTCCAATAAAATTTGAATAGAGAAGAATTGCATGTTTTAATTTTTATTGTAGGTCTAGTGGACAAAGGAGGCGACGGGGATAGTCTACCTTGAACCCCGTTAACTTGGAGGAGGGATCCCAATTTGTTTACATAAAAATTTGCTTAGAAAACTTAAGGGAGGGTGTTAAAATGAGAAGCTGCCGTAGGCCTCTGTTAGCTTTTGTCCGCCAATGAAATATCGATACGTTTCAATGGAATTTTGAGTTAATGTAGAAAATATGAAAATTTTTTCAATTTCAGTAAGTTTAGAAGTGAGTGCGTCAGTATACGGTATTTTAATAATGTGAACAGCAGGAAAATAGTTGATTTATGTTGAAAATCTTGGTTGCTCCTAAGGAATGTAGTGAGTGGATAAAATAATTCTAAATATTAAAATACAGTTCCTAAAATCCGCGGATAAAGCTCAAAATCGCTTGGGACGGATCAACTTTATCTAAATTCATTAAAAAAATTCGTTCGTAAGACTCAAAAATTCAATTTATGTACTCAAATTTCTGGCAGGATCTTGATAAAACATAAACTAATTGATATATTTAACCATCAGTGGTAGGTAACTTGAATCGAAAGAATTTTGTAGGTAAGAAGGAAATTTATGAAAAACCTCCGTCAAATTGGGAGCTGATGAAAAGCTATTTCATAAAATTAATATCGTATACCACTGTGGCCTATTCTTACTTGACTATAGCCTAAATACATATTCGCAATAGAACTTAATAAATTTCCTTCTAAAATTAAACCAAAAATTTTCATTTTTATTATATTTGCTTAATTGGCTCATCATAAGCTTTTATTCTACTCGCTACTGCGATTTTAAAATATACCAATACTGCAGCCAACCTTCCGCAACGAAATAATATTTATTTCGCGTGAAGCTGAAGCCAAAGAAAATAAAAAATAAAAGCTTATCCTTTAAAAACTCGTTTTTAACGTAAACTTGTTTTGTTATTAGACTCACTTTGCCTTGGTCCCTAATTGAGTTTAATTAGCGGGTTCTACTGTAGTGTGGGATACAAGTATAAGCTGTTACTTATCTATGGTGGGACAGTGACCTACTCGGAGTCGTAAATTATAGCTACAGTCTTTGCAGATAGGTTGAGAGCGAAGAACCAAGGTATTGGTTGTAAGATTTTATTCTGATGAAACGAAGACCATTTTGAATTTTCAACATTAGCTGTGAGTCGGTATACCTGAGTGAAATGTTTTTTTTTTTGTTTTTCGTCCTGTTTGATAGTTCGTACAGCATTACCTCGAATTTGCTGAATAGTCGGAAGCGACACCACGACGACCAGTTTAGGTTCAGATTTCCACAAAAATCGAGGCTTCGTATTCATCGGCATTCTTCGCACATGCTACACTACACTCCGTGCCCAATTTTGAATCCATTGCGCAACAGCAGCGGCCTCTACTGGCAGGTCTGTCTCTCCGCTGCGAATTCAGCGTGTCATAAAGGTGGGTAGTATACCGTAGCAGGGGGAAAGTTTAATCGATGTCGTCGTCTTTCTTCGCGCCTATTGGTCGCCTAAATTATAGCCGAGGAAATTAAGCAACAAATTCTTGTTCCCAGCAGATGAGCTTGGCCGTGAAGTACCTAAAAACGAGTTACTCATCGAGAGTGACGAGGATCCGCACATCAACGTAGGTCCACATTTTCAGGCCAACGTCGAGCCCTACCAAAAAAACCCGCATCCTGGCAAAATTCAGTCGCACGAAAATCAGGTGTGGGAGCCGGCGATCAAGCACGGCGTCATGGATAACGAAGGTATGGCTGCATGAGCTTTTCTCTCAGTTTCCCGTGTTCTTAACGCCCATATCGTGGGTGTTGTCACAGCCCTGTGACAGTGAGGAGCTTGCTTTGCTAGCAGCCGTATATTAAGGTGGTACAAAAGGTAAACGTCTTTCAGTTGGGGGTTATATTTGCCGCTAGGCTCCCCGGGCAGCTCAAACAATATTCGATTTGACAATTTTTTTCTTAATTTAGAGGGCGTGTTAGTTCGACGATTGCGTCCAGAGGCGGAAGTTTGGTGGAGGATGGTTTTTTGAAAAAAATTCGGAGAACAAATGAAGAAGTTGAGAGATTTGCGAGTATATGAGGCACAAAAATCGAAATAATACAGAAAAAGAAACAAAAACTGCCGAAGTAGGTAAGATGAAGTACTTTGGGTGTGAATTTAAAATACGGACAATAAATTGATACACTGGCATAAAACATTCAAGTGAATATCAACAGTGACACGAAGACATTCAGTGTAGGTCCGTTGGTTTTCTTCCTTTCCAGTGGACAAGTAGGTCGTTTATAAATGTTTATATTGGAAAATTTCTAAATTTTAGACGTACGAATTGGAAACTAAATATTATTAATTTGGGCAGGTCATTGTGAAATTGAATGTAATGAAGTCAGCATTCCTTCGCAAGTTTACCGAGGAAAGCGTAGAAAATGGTAGAAACGTGGTGTGTGTCATCAACTGGGTATCAAAAGGAACTTGTGAAGTTGGAATTCGGAGTTTTGGAATATAATTTGGGTAAACGCTGGTTTTAGTCATGTATAAATGATAAACTTACTAGAAAAAAAAAAAGGGTAAATCTGAGTAATGAACAAACAGTAAAATGTTCACAATTTTTTGCCTGGTAGGTATTAAAATAATTTGCCCTACTTCGGTGTGAAATATTTTTCATTCTCTCTGTTTGATCATTTTCTGCTCTCTGTGACAGCCTGAGTGATGATTCTTGTTTATTTTGGAAGTACTTGAATACTAGTGAATTAGATTTCGTCATCAATTTATGATAATGAAAATGTGATTAGCAACATCGAGATTGAGATTAACATTTGATTACCTGCACAAAACCATGACTTGACTGTGGAAAATCAAAAACAAGACCAAGATTGAGGGAGTGAGACGACAACTGAGACTAAGACTAAGATTATTGAGGCAGAACTAGCGAGAGTAGTGTATGATCCTTCGAATACCAATATTCTTTGAATTTTACCTAAGTTTGGATCATCTTAAAAATGATGTATCATTGAAAATTGTTACCCAAACTTCATAAAAATAGTGATGAAAATCGTATTTGAAATTAACTTTCTATTGTACATATATAAAATTCATCCCGTTAAACGAGAACTTCTTCAAAAGTGGCCAATTCTCATCATTTGTATGTATCAATAGTCAAATAATAATTCAATAATGAAAAATATTCATTTTCTCTGCACCACAATACCTATTGAAGGTTCGTCAAAATATATGTTCATAATTTTGATTGCACGTTCTGTTGCTTGTACAAGTGAGTGGTCAGACAACTTTCGATCTTGTAGGTATGTATGTATAGTCTATGGATAGCTACTCAGTTGCTCTATTTCACCAATGCCAATTGATCATGTTATCATTTTTGAACTCCAAACTGACAAGAAGGTATCTACCTATAAGCAGTATATATTTTTAGTACTTATCTTTTTCTTCCACGAAAGTTATTATCTTCTTTGCACAGCGAATTTAAAGTTTATCTGTGATAGAAGAATTTTCAACATTTTTATTACTAAAAATGACCCACTGCACATGTGTAAATATACTTTCTCTCCCTTTTAAGGTTTTTAAATGATGACACCAATGTTGGTGTTTACTTGTTATACATACACCTATAGGATCGAAGCAGCCAACCCTTTTCAGCTGAACATATGAATACTGGCTATAAGACAGGACACTGACTTGGTCTGTTCAAGGCTGCATGCATCCGCTATCATAGAATGCCAGTGTACACTCATCATTAACCTCTCATTTTTCTTCATATACAGTGGAAGTCGGTTCTACAGATTCCAAGAGATCTTGAAATTTGTTCCTTGTAACTAGACTTTGTTGTAGCCCGCTGTACAGTTTGCTGTAACCTACATATCAAGTTTTCAGGCCTATATATACATTGGCTAAATATCAGAGTTCAATTTTTTTTCTCAGTTTTTCTACGTATGTATGTATGTTGTACTATTCAAAGCAGGCCTGGGCAACCTTTTTTGAGCCATGGGAGCATTGACTTTTGAAATGCCTTTACGGGCCTCAAAATAAATGTAATTTAAATGTTACTGTGGGGACAATACTCGTATGAGGTAATAGAAGCTTGCACCCCTCAACGACAGTTGCCGCCCAAAGGCTGGCAATAATCGTCTTTATGACGTTAAACAAATTTACACTGGTGCGTTTGTATGTTCGTACCTGTACGTACGTACAGATAAGATACATTGCACGGGCTGAGATCAATTACCTGATAACGATCTCAGTGATGTCACAGCCCGGTACCAAACGTGCTACGTCGTTTCTTATCACCTCGACAGAGGCAAGAAACGATGTAACGCATGACATAATTACGTACATGTACGTATGCATGTGTGTTTGTCTGCGTGTGCCAAATTCTGTATATAAACTCTCAGAACTGGCTCAAAAATTGCCAGTGTTTGCCGAGGATTTGGCTCTCCCATACTTAATCGTATGAAGTGGCAGAACACGCAAAATACTGTTGAAAACCTTCTAGTGTGAATATCTCTCACGACAAGGTATTCCACAGTTACATACAGGGCCATATGAAATATTTACTTGTGGAGGAAATTCTACAAATTTATCTAACAAATTTGTGAACAGAGCCACCAAAAAAAATTTTTTGTGTGATTGTTGTGTTCGGAACATTCATATAGTGTTTTATCTCAGTTTTCCCCATTTTTTCAAGTTTTTTTGGAATATCTGGAGTGATTTTGACCCCCAAACACCTCGCTGTGTATAGCCCTGATAACGTATCTGTTTTTAGCTATGAACATGCCTATGCATGCTGTTTTTTCTCTTGTAATCTGGTTGGCTTACTTTTTAAATTTTTTTTTATTTTTGATGTGTAAACATGTTAGCGCTCAGTCTACACTCCAGTAGAGGCTAAAATGAGAATTACGATTGTAACTCATCTTACAATATTGTTAACTGTTGGCATGTAGGCGTGTGGTTGTATTTGTGCCCAACACACACACTCACAACAACACTATTATGTTTACACATCAATCCTTTATGAGTACCCATTAGGACTCAAGCTTTTTTACCCAGTTTGCTTGCAAATGGGCTATTAAATTTGATCTCGCAAAAGAGTTGGGGGAATAATGAAAACTATCTGTTTTATGACAAAAAAAACTATTGGTACCATTTTTTCATTTTTAACTAATTTTTTTATGTATTTATCTTATATATAAAAGTCACTTGCCTGTAATACTTATCACGTGATCAGTTTCACAGATATAGTTGGTTATGTCTTTATTTCTATCAAACTCTAAATAATCTTTTTCTTTTTATATCAGGCAAAGCCGTGTTAAATGGCTAGTATATATATATGTATGTGTATGTGTGTATGTATGTATGTATGTGTGTATGTATGTACATATATGTACGTATGTATGTATGTACATATATGTACGTATGTACGTATCACCCAAAATTTTGTGTTCACAGTTTTAAGAAAACTATCAGATGGATATGGCTAAAATTTTTATGGGAGATAGTTCTAATATTGAAGCTGGTCTGAAGGACGTTTTTTGCTTATCGGTTAGTTAGTTTCTGAGAAAACTGGAAAACAAAAAATTCCTGGAGAAGTCAATTTTCCGAAATTCTGAGAAAATAACAAAATAGGTCGGTCTGAAATTTTCACAATAGACTGTCCTTATTTTGGTAAAAGTTTTTTTGGTGTCAATTAATTCTGTAGTTTTTGAGAAAACTGAAGAAAAAGAATTGTTGAAAAAAATTTTGTGTTCATGGTTTTGAGAAAACTACCTAACAAATAGGGTTGAAATTTTTTCAAAAGATAGCTATTGTATGGGAGTAGGTCTGAAAGAAGTTTGGTTCTCATCGGTTGAGTAGTTCACAAATAAACTGGAAAACAAAAAATCTCTGAAAAACCAGTTTTTAGCAATAAAACATAGATCGATATTTGTGTTAAAGATGTCGATAACTGTTGATAGTTTTTTGTAATTTCTTATCCCTAAACTAGTAATGAAATATCAATATAAATATCAAATTATATCGATATTATTTTGAAATTTTTTAAGCAAGCTGTTTCTCTCCATCTCTATCTACATCTACATCCCTATCTCTATCTCCATCTACAAACTGGATTTTCTATAGAAGCATTTGTTTTTCTTTTTTGATTCATAATCTTTTTTTCTTTTTTCCGAAATCGCTGACTGAATTGAGACCCTATGTAGTAAGAGGATATTTCAGTAAAATAATGTCTTAAGTAAGGTGTGTACAATGAGACATGATAGATACAGAATATAATTAATTTTACTTGAAAAATTCTTAAATACTTCTTTACTTATTCACTTAGTGGCGAACTGATTATCAATGAAGCTGTAAACGCACAAGTGAATTTTTTGTAGCCAGTTTTTCATACTTCATTTGGCATCAAAAATTGTTTGTTGTAGCCAACGGTTCGTTGTAGGCAAATTAATGTTGTAGTAGATATTTCTTGACATTAAAGCACTTAATGGAGTTCGTTAGGGACCATGATTTGTTTTGATGCTAGTGTCCAGTATCCGTTATATTGATTTCTACTGTCCCGAATCATGCTGTTGTGCATACATTATTCTGTTTGTGGTTTAAAATGCAAGGTAATAATTATTGGCCTATGTCTGATGACTAAGTGTTTCAGGGACTAGCTCCTAGGTTATAAATTCCCCCCTAATTTTATTTATTGTTATGTAAAATGAGTAGGATGATATTTTTCATAGAAGCAGTCAAAACAGAAAATATTGCGACCTCGTACACGTTAAATAAATTATTGATTATTTCTATCGAATTTCATTTTGTATTTTTCTATAATATAATGTGCTGTTCTATACTAATGCCAGATTTGATGATAAATGGTGTTCCAAGGATTATACGCTACCCTTGTAAGACTCCAACCAAGTTGGCCATAATCTTGGTTTTGTTATTGCTCATTACTATTTGATACCGGTATCTTGTAACCTGCCTCTGGAAACACCGCAAAGCCTCGCGGAGCTTTTGAAACATATTGAACTATCATCTAATGTCTACTCCACAAAAATATGATGCAGCATCATTCATAACAAACCATTTTTTCTTTTCTACCTACCATAAACCATTACACTATACCTACTATATGCATATGTATGGGCTGTGTTACTAATACAAATGAATCCGATAACGCTTATAGCTTTAGACAACGAACAAAGAGGAAACAAAAGTGGGGAAAGGCGTGAGGAAAGAAAAGAAAAAAGTAACAATAAGAAAACTATATACCGTCGACTATAATAATTCGCCGTATTAATACCAAATGTAATATATTTTTTACAGTTGACATGTATTTAGAGTTTGCATGCTGTGCTGCACTACCAGGTGGCGGACGCAATAAAGAATACGCCCTACATATATTGCATTTATGCCAGGGAAATATACACGTACGAATATTATTTTAGCTTCAGCTAATATCGCATTCCTTTTTCCGCTTTATTATTACCGCGTACGTTTATATACAGATATAAAGTGTACATCAGACACAAACGGTACTATAACTGGAAAGCTCAAACGTGAGGGTAAGAGGGAGAGAAACAAGCGGAAGAGCGAGAGGGCGTAAAGGAATGAGAGACAATGAATTTGAGTGAGACGAAAATAGAGTCAGAGAGAGATAGAGTGAGAGACACTCGCATAGCTAAAACCATTCAGAGGTACAGTATGGAGTTAGAGTGAGACGAAGTTAAAAACAAAAAAAGAAAGGAAGAAAAGCGTACGAAAAGCGAAATAAATTATACTTTCTGTGTTCAGTATACGAAACGACGTTTCATTCGTATAATAATAATAATAATAATAATAATAATAATACCTAATAATAATAATAATGGTAATGATAATTATAATAATAATAATAATAATAATAATAATAATAATAATAATAATAACAATAATAATAATAATGTTAATAATAATAATGGAAATATTTTGCAGGAAGCTGTGCTGAAATTAATGCAATCAAAATTACACGTGCCTTCGGATCACCCTTTATTAACTTACAACTATACGGAAAACGACGCATGGAATGCGAAAGAAATTGAAATATTCCAACACTCGATTTTGAAATTCGACAAAAATTTCTATCGAATAGCCCAGCATGTAAGTGAGCTCACAATGTGTACTTTGTTCTACATACTTCTAGAAAAATAGTTAAGAATAACAATAACTGTACTGGGGCGACCACTGAAGTATTCTGCATACTCGCATTCTGCGCCGCTATTTATGAGCCATTTTTTGTATGGCCATGTGATAAATCCGCTGCCTTTGCAGCAGACAGATGTGCGGATACCGCCGAGTCAGTTCAGTGCCTGCCGGCCTCGCATGTGATAACCTTTGATGCAAGAGAACTTGCGCTTGGTGCTGTGTTTTGGCCCGTTAACTTATCGTGCCCACACCTCACACACCCGACCTCCAAAAATGCGAGTTGTATGAATAATGCAAGCTGCTGTAACAAAAATATCAAAGGTTGAATATCCACTCTCTCATCTTATCTTGTATTTGTGCCCAGTTTGTACTTGCTTCACCTCACGCCTCCATATTTTGTAACTGACTATGATTTTGTTTCCTTTGTTTCTTTGCCAAAATCTATGCGATGGTCAGGGTTTTTTATATGCTTTTGTTTTACTCACTACTGCAATTTTAAAATGTACTAATACTACAGCTAACCTTCTGTAATGAAATAATGTTTATTTAGCATGAAGCCAAAGACAAGAAATAAATAAATAAATAAATAAAAGCTTATTGTAGAATATCATGTCATGAAAAGATATTCTCACCAGAAGGTAATCCACAGATTTTGCATGTTCAACTACTTCATATGTAAACATACGGGTAAGCCAAAACCTGGGCAAACACTAGCAATTTTAGAGCTAGTTTGGAAGGTTTATATACAGGCTTATTTACACGCACACCAACACACATACATAGTGATTATGTATTTTTATGTGAATGGCCCAGTGCGTCATTTCTTATAGTGATAAGAAATGATGGGCTAGTTCATATATGGAATTGTGACATCATCATATTGTTGAGTTTGGTCATGATTTGGTACTTGTACATTACTTGCATGTATGTACAAGTAATTACGATCAAATGTAATTCGTGCATTTGGTTTAACGTCATTGAGACATATATTTCCCTGCCTTGCAGCGGGAACTGTTGTCAGTAGTCCAAGCCCCTTTACCTCATACAATGTCAGTCCCCAAACTTATCTTTTGAAAACTCGTTTTTCACCTAAACTTATTTAATTTTTGCAGGAACTAAGAGCAAAAAAATAACAGAGGTCAAATATCAGATACTTTCAGTTGTATGATATTCTCAATGGCTCGCTGCCTATGAAACAAAATGAATCATTTTGCTTAGGAACCATTCTTCAAAATAAAATGGAATAAAGGGTATCGATGCGCCCAAAATGCATCCAGGTTGCAGTTTACATCACTGGTATAAATTGATACAAAAATAAATAATTCAATCTAACCGCACATGCAGAGGATCTTCGGATCCTAGTACCTTACATGGAGGTTTGCTTGACTGATTACCCAAAAACAAAGTTATTTGTTTTTACTCGTTTATGTTACACCAGGTAGTTATTCACGATATAAATCAGACTGTAATTTACTAAAAACGAAAAACAATAAAAAACAGGTCACGTATATTGTAGATGTAACCCACCATATGTGCAATTTGAAATCTTTTATTTGTCTGTAATGTGGTTTCATCAGTAATTTTGTGACGATGTAAGGTACCGCAGAGTGAAGAAATAACAATAATCACCCCGTTTCACGCAAGTGGACGATTGGTATTAACTATAAATGACTAACCATTTGTAGTATGCGAGTGGGGATGCTAGAATCCATTACAGATGTAATCAATATTTTAACCAGACATTGTTTATTATAACTTTGGTAATTTCTTTCACCTATACACTAGGCAATGGCACAGAATTGCCACACCTTACCCTGTATTGCCAGCTAGGCAGCTTGGTATTCGTCTTTTTCAATTATGCCATGCAACTTGAAAAAGACCAAATTGAAGCGCTATGTATCGAGGAATTACTCATAACATTGAAATTAACCAGCTACCGGGGCCGTGCGAAGCGATATAGTTAAGGGGGGTGTAACCGGTAAATTTTTACAACACATCTGAAAAAATTGCAATCTTTACCAAAAAAAAGCGTCAGTTGGTCAATGGATGACCGAAAAAAAAAATCATACCCTCTTTCAATTTTTACTACAGCTTGGCCCCATGGGGATGTCACACACCCCGGCCCCTGACCAACCAGCCGAGGAGTCACTCCACTGTGCCCTCCATTGCCAAGAGAAACTCGACACATTTTTGACGCAATAAAACAATATTGAGTTATTCGTATTATAGACAAGTATTAAAATCAAACACATAAAGACTTGTGTCACCTGCCTATTCTATTGAATTGCTGATCATAGGTCATTAACGTGCCTATAAATATAAATTGATATGTGGCGGAGATATTCTGGGCAAATTTATCGTTAACATATTTTATTTTCTATGATGTCATTACTAGCAGTTAACGTATTTACATTGATGATGATGATGATTTACGTTTTCATTTTATCTCTGATTACAGCAGCTACATTGTTGATGTTCTGTATTTTTATTATAAGTTGTGTGGTTGTAAAGTGTGAAAGGAATGCAAGAACAAAACTGTAATTGTCTGTAAAGTGAAATCCAAAGGTGGAGTAACAGTATTATGTTATTTTAGAACCAAGAATGAGTATACCATTCATCAGTTTGTTTTTTTAAATCTCGTACTCGTATGGCATTGAGTTCATCACCTGAATTTTTAGATTATGATTGAAGCACTCAGCTTGGCGACCTTCTATGGCCACAGATTAAGATAAGGAAAATTTATTTGCATTTTATTGATTGTTAGTGATACATTTTTTGGTAAATTTTGTAGATTCTACGCATTGTGAATGGTGGTATGTCCCAACTTTGTGAAAGTTTCACCATATTTTTTCCAACCATAGTCCCCAGACAAAAGAAGTCAAAGTAGAATAAAAGTCGCAGTCCCGACAAAATATTAAATATATTTTACACTGCGATAGACTACAATAATAGATAAGTGGGAGTTGATAACTGAAAATGGAACGAAGATTGAAACAACAAAAAATAATGACGTCATAGCAAGAATGTAATTATTTTATTCACATCTATGCAAAAAACATAAAAACAGCGTTAATGATAATTTGTCCAAAATAACCCCCCCCCCCCCGCATATCAGTGTATATTTATAGGCACAGTAGAACATTAGAGCTGCAGGAGAACAGTATAGGTTTGAAAAGCTGCTAGATAACTAGTTTAGGAAAGTAGAAAATGGAATGTTATTACTAATTTGTTGTTTTTCATACGTTATGTGCGAAAAAACCGATAGTTTTGCTGGAAAAAAACTATGAAATTTCGAAAAGGTAGTACAAAATATATTAAATATTACTAAAAAATTTTATTTTACAACTTCCTGGCGTCTGGCCCTGGCGTCTAGATGAACAGAACAAACAGCATTTGATGAAAACAAGATGTTAGAAAGAGAGAGAAAAACTCCCACAAATGAATCCATAGGCCTATAGATTGCATACCATAGATGATTCTGGGCATAATTTTACATTTAATGGGTTTTTATTTGTTGAATGGTCGGCCATATGCGCCATATTCATGCTCTTATATTTCTCTTCCCCTTCCAGTTCAAAATCTTTCCTTGTAAATCCTGGAGACTACTTATGCTGAAGTTTCATAGTTGGTACTAACACAATAAAATGTGACGTAGTTCTTGTACTAACATCTGGGGAACTAAAATTGAGTTTAGTTTCTATCAGTTGTCACCTTTGAGAATATATATAGGATGGAGACGACATGATGCTGTTTACAAATGGCATTGACTGTCGTTAACATCACTTATGAATAAATCGTATAATTGTGAAGCGATGATACTTGAAAAAACATAAACGAGAATTGATTGTATATCTATGACAAACCATTTTTGTCAATTGCTGCTAAGGCACAGTGGTTAAATAGAGCTTAGCATGCCAGAGCCATAGGATCTAATCTGGAGTCTGATAGACTTTTTTTCATTTTTTTTAGTCCGCTGATATTTTTGTGTATTGGAATGCTGGGTGGGGTCTTTTCTTGTTTTTTTGAATTTTTCACTATACTTAAAATTGAAAAAAAAAAATTTTACTGTTCATCCACTTTCCTTTAGGCTCGCCCCTTCACAATTATATGATTTAGTCGCAAGTCTACACTAAGCATGTGTACTCTGGTGCACAAATCATTACCCCATATCAATCGACATCCATCGATCAGAATAATTAGATTCTCCGGAATGGGGTAATTTGTACGCCAGTGTTTATAAATAAATACACGTGGCAATTGTTTTTTCTAATCAGATTTTTAGGAAGCAAACCAAGTGGCGTTGGCAGCGCTATCCATAGGTGCGGGACCAAAACCACTTTTATGTCGTTTCCATCATATATATATATCCTTGAAGGTTATCACTTATTAATGTGGTTGCTTTTTCAATACAAGTTTCATCTGTCACCTACAACCATCACTACAGCGTCATAGTAACGATGAGTTGTTGTATGCAATGATTCAGTTCCCATCAGTGAGGAAACTTTTTTGTATTTCTGTATTTTTTCTTCAACTGTATGAAAGCGTATTTTTTTTTTAATTCGCCTTTAACCTAAACTTATTGAAAATTCATTTTTACTCAACTTATTACTATCTTTTTCAAAGAAAATCAACATGTTAAAATCAACCAGATGTGACTGTGTATTAGTTTTTTGTTTCATAACTCCAGGAATCTTTTGGCACTATTATCTTGAATTCATGTGTGTATATATATTTATATAGGTATACACATTTCTGTGTAACATAATATCACAACTTTTATTAGACAGTTATCAAATTTGGTACACTTGTTTGGATCTAGACAACTATGAGGCATCATGAGGTTTATTGTTTTTGGTCACTTAGTGAGAAGTGATTATATTTACAAATACTTCATGTATGTGTGTGAAGAGACTTTTAGAAGTTACTCGCCTGCCAATGAAAAATCTAAAATAATCACATGTTTAAGTACTAATTAAATCTAAAAGAACGATATTTTTCCTCAAATCAATGGGAACCTTTTTATTTCACTTTCTTTTTTTTCTCCCTCTGTTTCAGATCGGTACGAAAACAACGAAACAGTGCGTACAATTTTATTATTTATGGAAAAAAGCGTGCCCCGATGAATACAAACGAATCAGACTAAACTGGAGACGTATACGAGAAATGAATTTCCAAAATAATACAATCATTCCCATCAGTAATATAAATGTAAGAAATTATTGGTTTTTTTGTCTTTTTTATGTGTGTTTTTTTTTCCTTCGACTTTTGTCTATACTTGTTTAGTTTTGTTTTTTCTTCTCCAACTTTTTTTTTAAAAAGTTTTTCAGCATTTACTGCCTTTTTATTGGGGTAACAAAAGTTGAAACCTAATGAGAAATGATTAAATGGTAGCGAATTAGGGAGAGAAACATTTCGAATGCTCGAAAAATATAAAAGTTTTCTCAAAATTAATTAAATTATTTAATAATTTTTAAATTAAAAATATTAAAAAAATTGAATTTATTATATTTATATTAATTAATTTTTACATTTAAAAAAATTAAATTTAATTTAAATAAAAATATTTTAAAAATATAAGAAAATTAAAAAAAAATAAAAAGATAATTATTTTGAATAAAATAAAAATAATTATTTAAAATTTATATATTTAAAAGAATATATAAAATAAGATATTGAATAATGGCTTAGAAGAAGTGAAATAGTCAATAGAAAATAGAAAATTAGTCAGTTTTTGAGGCACTATTCAAAATAATTTTTGTTTTGTCAAAAATTGACTCGCAGAGCTTATTTCATTACTTGAATCAGCGAGTCATCATTCGACATACCAGGAACATTTATTGCGCTTGAAATTTGGTACCAACATGGTGAGTGAATGTCCTGCACGGTACTGATTTCATCCTGTAGAGGAGTCCCTCTGAAATCCATTTCCAAGAAAAGTAATTGCGGAGTGGGAGAGCAAGCTGACTTGGCCATCACATTTAGCTGACCTTTAGCTTTTGTAACTTTTTTATTCGTGCTCGCATAATATTTTCAATTTACTGACCTTGAATACCTAAAAACAGCAGTTCAACTTCGCTGCGAAACAGTAACCCATACTCAAGTGCACAATATGCAAATATAATTTTATTATCCACCAAGTTATTGTATGTAAATCAATATAGAAGTCTTTTTGAACGTTTAATTCAAATTTTTTCCAACACTCTGTTTCCAATTTGTATATGACTGAGTCTTTTTTTTGTGTAATTTAGAAGGCAAATTTCGTTTTACATAGAATTTATATCCATTTTTATACGCTTTTATTCTACTCACTCAATTTATTGAAGTTGACCGGATGACTAACTTCAGCGCTGCTTTCACGTGTTGCGACACACGCACACACACACACACATATCCGTCTTTATCAGTTGTTTTTTCAATTTTTGTTTGTTTGTCTCGGAAAAAAAAGTGAGAAATTTTATTTTCTCTTTCGCCGTTATTTTCTTCTTCAAATTATAAAAGCGTATTTTTTTAAAACTCGTTTTTAACCTAACTTATTATTGTTTTTTTTTTCAGGTTGCGAGTGAAGTGGAGGTGATAGCATCCAGTACAGATTCGAGACCTTTTGCTTGTGTATTTCCTGATTGTTTAGCAGTTAGTATCAATGCCTTATTTAGCGAGAAACTACCCGTACATTCTTATTTTATCATATACGTATTGGATAGGCTTAATGATACAAAAATAACAACATCACCGACATAATTTGAACCTAAATTCATATTTTCCATTGAAAAGGGAACACTGGAAAACGCATTTATAAAAGGCTGATATTCATAGTCGATGCTTCGTGTTCTTTAACCTAAATGTTAGTTTAAAACTTGCATTTCTCAGTTTTATTTCTCCACAAAATTAAGTTTTTTTCACACCCTTGATATATTTTATCCCGGGAAGCTCGAGGAAGCTACGTTTTTCAGCTATACTATTTTCTTCGCAGCTTCTTTGTCACTTAAAAACAGACCCTTATGGTTAGTGAACGCGTAGTGTCGACTATGAATACCAGCCTAAGAGCTAATGCCCAACTCTTTTCGGAAACCTTTTGCCCTTGCGATCTTTTTTTACTCGTGTTTCTACTCTCTTTTGTTTCCATTTTTGTCTTTTGCTCTTAGAGGATGGGAAATCGGCGTCTCTGCATCAGAAAGAATTGCCTTCGGTTCTTCAATTTCCACGTTGTCTTGTTCCATTTTTTCGTAAGAAATGAAAAACTAAAATTTGAATTGTATAAGAAGCTATTCTTAAAGGTCATGTAAGAATCTATCGATAGAATTTAGAACTCTGTATGAGATGAAAGACACATTAAATAATCGTTTTTGATATAGAAATGTTCACGAATCGAGTAAACTTGAAAATTAAAATAATATCAGGTCCCGAGTAATTGTAGCCAAGAAAATTCTCCTCTGTATGTGGAATTTCTTATTTTATTTTATCTGTTACAGAGGTTCAACTCACGAGCAGCGCTCAATGGTCACAATCGTATTCACGGAGGCTCAGCAGATAGATGGCGAATGATCCCACAAACTCCCTTCAGTAGCAGCAACAACAACACCACGTGTATTTCAGATTCGACTGAAGAGTTTCCATGTAAACTTTGTGGCAAGTAAGTAATAAAACTCTGCACTCCAGCCAGGAACCCGACTGACTCAACTTATTTCTTCATGGCTACCTAATATAATGAAAATGAACTACCAGAGAAATCATTTGACGATCAGCTGTAAATCACTATTATACATAGAACTAGTTTTATTATTACTGTTTTGATTATTCATTTTCATTATTGGGACACCTTGTATATCTATGCATAGGCATGAAATATCATCTGTAGAGTATTTTTTTTTCACCCTGTATTTCAGGTTCCACGATAGTTCTGAAAACAATATCTGAAGAAGTTTTAATTCCACCTTTTATGTACCTACATCATTTTTTTTATACGGAAATATTTTTTAAATTTTACTATACGAGGAGTCCGAACTTGGTAAGTGATAAAGACATAGGACTCGATGAAAAAAGAAAAAAATCCATGTACAAAACAAAATGAATGTGTCATGGGACATGTGGTGGAAATGAAATTTCTTGCAACATATTGATGAAATATCCCTGAATTCATATAATCTTTTATTAACAATCAATTATCCCCCAAACACCTATTTCTATACGCTTTTATTCTACTCACTCAATTTATTGAAGTAAACCGGATGACCAACTTCAGCGCTGCTTTCACGTGTTGCGACACACGCACACATACACGTATATCCGTTTTTATCAGTTATTTTTTAAATTTTTATTTGTTTCTGTCTCGGAAAAAAAGTGAGAAATTTTATTTTCTGTTTCGTTGTTATTTTCTTTTTTAAATTATAAAAATGTATTTTTTTAAAACTCGTTTTTAACCTAACTTATATAATTGTTTTCCCTATATTAAAAAACAAAATATATCAAATTTGAAATCAAAGCCTCAAAAAACATACCTGATGATGCACCTTATAATATATTAAAAGTCAAAATATGGCCTCCTTCTGAAGCCTCTTGTGGTGGAAAAATGGGTCAAATGCAAAAAACTTGAACGTCAGTCTCAAAATCAGTCTCCCAAAAAACATACTCGTTAATGTATCACACAACAAAATCCGAGAGGTTAAAATTTGGACTCATTTTAAAGCTCCTGGGGTCAAAGAATTGGGTGAATGAAAAAATAAATGTCAAACTCGAAATCAGCTTCCCAAAAAACATTGCTAATGTATCATACAACAAAATATGAGAAGTTAAAATCTGGCCCCCTTTTAAAGCCTCTTGGGATTGAGGAATGGGATGAATGAAAAAATAAATGTTAAATTTGAAATCAGCACCCTAAAAAACATACATGCTGATGTATCACAAAACAAAATATAAGAAATTTATATTTTGGACTCCTTTTAAAGCCTCTGAAGTTCAAAGAATATGTTGAATGATAAAATGAACATCGAATTCGAAATCAGCGCCCCAAAAAACATACCCACAGATATATCACAAAATGAACTACAAAATGAGAATGGATAATAATTCAAAACTCCCTTTTTTAATCGGTGGTTTTGCCCTCCAGATCATCACTTATTTATTCTAATGAGGGCTTCACCAGCAAATCACTTTTTTCATGTTTTTCTATTTAAAAAAAAAACAAAAAACAATCAAGTACTCCACAGTTTAGTTCACTTTTGTCAATATTCTTAACTAGTGTGGGAGACCCTCGGCGTCCGATTTTTTTAGTCTGTTATGATTTTTTTTGTTGGATTTGTCGTGTCAAAGTCAAACGAGTTTACTATCGATATTAAGAAAGTTTCGCTTCAAGTATGCATGTTCTCAAATTGAAAGCGTTATTGTGTTTCAAATATTGAAAAATTACTACTACTATTTTCAACTCTTGATAAGAAAAATGTTTTTCAGCAAAATGCAATTTTGAAAATAGGCAAAACAGTAACATAATTTTGGTTCATCTCAGTACTAACTTTTGTTCCATTCAAAACTTGTATTCTGCAGATTAACATTTCTGATATCATGGGTTAAAAATTGTAATTTTTCAAAAATTGGAACACAGTAGTGCCTTCAATTTGTGAACAGGCAACTGTTTGTACATGGATTTTTTTATCGTATCGAGCTCTGTTCCCATCTATAAATTACTTACTGGCTTGCCAAATGAATTTTCTTGTTTTTTCAAAGTTGAGAGTGTTCCGTCTTCATGTAGTACGTATATCGCTTAGTATTCCGGGTAAATTCAAAAAACCAAAATTAGTTACATGTTTGAGGCTTCCAGTGAAAGTGCAGCATATGAAGGTACAACATTTTTATCACTCATTTTGGCGCACGTCCCTAAAATATTTCGGGGATGAAACTTTTGTATAGTATGGGAACCTTCGCATTGTTTTAGGAGAGAATTATTTAGCCGTTATATTCCCAGTGGTGGTAAGAGGTAACGATCCTTTATTTTCAATCTGTAAAATTTATAGTGGCATTGATTAGAATCCTAAAGCTGTAGCTATATAAACTGTCAATCAAGTCCGCGTACTGTACACACACTCATCTTAGTGGTGAGGGATGAAACTTATATTACTCTCAGCTTCTCTTTATATAGTTGACAACTGATGGTGCTGTATCAAGAAATCGTTTCTATCTGCTGCGTAGAGTTGAACTGATGTGATCATTAATCAATTAGGCTCCATCCATCTTGCCTCTCGATAGCATCTAACAATTATTTACAAATATCATCGAATTGTTTTGTCCCAATTAAGCAAAGATTTTCAACACTAAAACTAGTTGTTTGTTTTGGTAATACAAGAATTCCTCCCAGACAAAATGTGTTTGGTCCTGGCGAAAACGTATGTAAAGTAAGGCATTAGATACCTCCCAATAGGGGACCCTCCCTAATGGAAGTGGTTGTCAACTATTTTCCATATTCTTTATTAATTTAAATTTCAAGTTCATTTTCAGCCTTATTTAATTAGAGCTATCAAGTCCTGGCCGAAAGTTCCTTCATAGGAAGAATTACGATGGCAGTTTTTTTGCTTTTTTATACATGAAAATCTGTTACAAACGGACTTCTATTAAAAAGTATTTCATTTACAGGGTGTTCAGCAAAATCAAAAGTAGATCGGCGCACATGAAATCGCACAGGCCTTCGGAAGTGGAACCAAAAAAGTCGAAATTAGACCTGCAAAAAGTGGAGCAAATCGAACTGAACAATCAAGTCCTCAATACAACGACATTTTTGAAAAAAACGACGATGACGATGATGACAACGACAACGGGGTGATATACACAAGATTATAAAATATATTATTTTGTTATAATTGAAGACACCCCTTTCGAATTCGATATCCTCTTCTCTCCTTGCTCATCCTAGCTTTCGTAGTTACTTTCCTGGTTTTTTCCTAATTTTTTTTTTCTAATATTTTGTCTGTTTTATATTCCTTATAAGCTAATCTAAACAATTTTTTTTTTTTTTTTTTAGTTATAGTACAGTTATTTGTATGTGTTTATTTTTTCTTTCCTGTCGTGATCTCAAATTTAGTTAAAAAATTGTTTTCCATTTCTTCCAGTTAAAGCAATACCACGAACAAAATTTCTCACAAATTAGTCCATGTTTGTATCATTCAGCGTAATAATTTATTAATTTTGTCTTTGTTTTGTTTTTACGAGAAAAAAATGTTTTTTTCAAATATTGAGATCGAGGCCTAATATTTAAGACTTACTTGTGTGTGGCTAAAAAAATGTTTGTGGAAGCAATAATTGTACCTACGAACCGAAATTTGGTTGTGTGATTCGTTGTATTTTCGTTACTCGATTTATAGAAATTTTTAATTTTAGTCTATAATAATCTTCCAATAATCGTTAATATTGTGGAATTCCTCTCATCTCTTTCAATTTTTTCTCTGTCACCCGTTTTGCCTTTTTTTTTTTTGTTGATAAGTTTACGAACATATAAACATATCTTGATTGTTTGATCGTTGTAGGGCCTTCATTACCTACAGTGGATTTGAGAGTGTTCGAACAGTTAATTTGAGTTTTGTTCAGTACTTCATTATTAGGTGCCTACGATTTTTTTTTTAAATTTATAAAATGTCACTACGTTTTTGACAATCGGTCGATGCAGGGTTATTTGACACATTAAGTTGCAGTTTTTTCAGGATTCATTAAAAAAATAATAATAATACTTTTTTTTTTTTAAATGCTCGAACCTATGTAATTTTTCGGGATTAAGTTTCACGACGTGGGCGTGATTCGGATCGTTATTCTATGATAAATCAATGATTCACGTTTTTTTGTTTTCTTTTTCTTTTTTTTCTTTTTATTTTTGAAAAAGCAGTGTTTCTGACAGTGTTTTGTATAATTCCTTGGCCATCATTGAGAAAGTACATATTACATTTCTGTTTTTATTTCAGTGATTCTAATTTTGGCTTATTCTTTCGGATACATTTGATCCTTTTTTCTGCCATGGGTACTATATTGCACATTACTTAAATTACTTAAAAAGCTTTCTAACATCTCTCAGAAAGTGATTTCTGAGGGTCTGTATAATGAGGCGAAAAAGAATGCTAGTGCCAAAATAGCTTATTTAAATTTCAAATTATTAAAAGTTCAACTATACTTTCAATGTCAAACAAATAAGGTAACAACCCTTAGGTCACAAAAATAGGTTTTTTGCAGGTATTTCAAGTTTTATTGGTCGGATGACAATTATAGTTATTACTAACGTTATGAATTGAACAATTTTCCGCGAATAAAATGATATAAATTTTTCTTACGTAAGCAATCATTTTCACGTCATACGACTTACCAGACGTCAACTACATACATATTGAATGAAGTAGTGCAGTGGTGTACCGAAAGAGGAGGATATGGGTGTTCAACCCTCCCCTTGATCCAAAACAACTTGGTAACTCCTTTCCTCAGCAATGGCTGACCAACGAGCATTTGAAAATTTAATGACTGAATCTCCTCACCTTTGAATCTTGATTTCGGTATGCCACTAAAGTAGTGACTTACTGTGATAACGATACATTTGTTTCAGCTCCACCTTTCAGGTAGAAATTTTTCCATAAAAGACGGGGGACCCCGTATATCACATCAATCACCCTACACCATAACTTACCCCATCTCCTTCACATTTGGTCGCTGCTACTAACACAAAATGTGAATATTCAAGTGTAGCAAATATTTTTAGTATATATTTAGCAAAAATGTTAAAATTAAGTGAAAATGAGTACATTTGTTCATTAATAGCTATCTCTAAACACATAATATGTAGTTGATGTTCAATATCGTCATGTGTAACTTTCAACAGGTTGCTCTCGGGTGAAAGAGAATGTGACATTTTTTGCAGATAAAATTTTTAAATCTATAATTTTCATGTTATTATCATTGCCATCCGATTAATAAAAATCGAGATATCTACGAAAACAATTTTTGCGACCTTAAAGTTTGATTAACTTTTGAAGTCGTCATGATATCAATGGTGAATTTTAACACGCGTTTAAATAAAGGTGTTAGCCAAATCCAGCCTAGTGGATCAGAGCAGGTTACTTTTTCATTTCTTGGTCGCCATATTTATCACTCAGTTGTTGAATTCAGTGAACTGTTTTTTTTCTTCAAGAATTGCAAAAGAATAGGTATTACATGGAGTTTGTGTATTGGTGAGTGAAAGTCATGAAATAGAAAAATTTCTGCTTCTAAAGTTGATGCTACCCTCTCTGTCTCGAATCACCCTGAACAATAGTTTTCTTAATTTTTTAGTTAAATTTTTGATATCGCGGGAAAGCATTGCCAAGGAAAATATTTGTCATAAAATTTCCTAAAAATTCGGTTTTGTACAAATTTTTTGTTGGCTTCATTATTATTGAGCAGAGAGCTCTCAAACTTGGTATGGTTCATAGTTATCCTAAAACTGCTGGCACTTTTTTCTAGCAAGCTGAAAATTAAGTCTAATCTCTTTATCTCACAATAAAGTGCTATTGTCTTGTGTCGGTTTCCTTGTTTTCGTCTATTTCGAAATTTTATTTTCAACTCATACCTTTGTGTAAACTCATTTCCACGCTTCTTGCAGGTAGAGCTTCTGGCAGTGAAATTTTGTACAGCTTTCAGTTCGAAAACTATTGAGCTCGTAGAAAATGGGTATATGACCTTAGTTTTGAAAAATTCTATGAGGAAACTTTTCAATTAGATTAAAATTTCCGTAGAATCAACCCATATAGGTAAAAAAATCTCGAAAACAATATAGAAGTACAATTTAAAACATTTTAATGGGTAGAAGGGGTAGTGTCAACTTTGTAGATGATAAATATTTGATTCCATAATTATAGTTACCCCGCACTATAATAACTCCCAATTGGGAAAATTTTTTTTATGATACACCATCACCATCGCTATCACCACCGCTACCAGCCCCACCACCCCAAAAATTTAGACTTGTCCATTTGAAATGTGCAAAAAGAAGCCAATTTCAACGCAGTATGAAAAGTAAGAGTTTACGCATGCACACTAGCAAATACATTCATTTTTTCCACCTTCTTATTTTCACCACATGCACACTTTTGATTTGGCTTACTTTTCACTCTTTATAATTTTTTTGGTGGGTATTATGAAAAATAATAAGTAACACGCATGCGAAGTAGATGACTCGTCTTTGGCTGGTGCTGAAATCACCCCACTTGTAATGCCAAAGCGAACTCTACATATCAAGCCATGAAGTAGAGCTAAAATATTGAAGGTGGCAACTGTCCTGGGGAACTGATTTTCAATCTTATTCTATCATAACTGGAGAAAAAATGATAAAAAAGATCGCAAATTTATGATGAATTACTTTTTTTGGGAATAAAGAATTTAAAAATCAACTAAAAAAACCTCTGCGTGTTCAAAAATATTTGTTTAGGGAACGATTTTTGTGACTTTAGGATTTTCACTTCACTTCTTGATAAGTAATGTTGGCTTTGCTGATGCAATCACCTACCTACTTTTTGCATTTGTACCATGATTGGTATTTTTCTATACACCTGAGAAACAGGTATTTTTCATCTCCAAAGTGTGACTAATGAGGTGAATTTCTACACTGTGCGAATGAGAAGCGCCTTTGCAAATTCATTCACGCATTTTACATGCTGTCAAGGCTGCCTATGCACATTTTTAATTTCGCCTATTTTAACTTAATCCACTACCTTTTACACTGCTCTCACTAAGGCAAAAAATCCGGCTAATTTTTTTTTATCTGTTTCATCTATCATTTTTTGTATGGGTAATCTAAAAACTAGTAAAAGACCTATTTTCTTTCATGAAAAAATTATAAAGGTTAACATGTGCGACTAGAAAAGTCTGTCTTATTTCCTCTTATGTGTCTCCACTTATTAACAGCTATATGTTCTGTTTGCACCTTGTTGTGGAAAGTTGTGACAACTTCACAACAGTTTTGAAAATACGACGTTCTTTTTGTACTCGTGTACCTACGTTATCAAAATTTGGAAAAATTTGATAACGTCAGAGGAACTGTTCTTTTTGCGCTTGCTGTGAGAAAGTTGTGATTTGTTGTCACAGTTTTTTACACTTACTCGAAAAGTAGTGTGGTACGTGTGCAAAACTTGTGAATTTGTAGAGTTTGTTTATTTTTCGACAACAGTTGTAAAATATGTGACGTAGCGATTTACTGGATTTATCACAACTGTTGGCAATGAAAGTACATCACAACTTTTCACAGCAAAGGCGCTTTAAGAACAAAGAGCTATTATGTGGTGAGTATATCGAAAGTTATATTGTAGTCTGTAACAAGGATGAGATTATGGAAATAAAATATTAGTCAAAATTTTTTTTGAACTCTCGAAATTTGTATTTTTAACAGTTCGTTTTTGATCGTTGGCAGTGTTTTAAGTCGGGCCACACCAAAATCTTAAACCAATTATATAAATCAAAATTTTGTAGGATGTTTGTTTATTTATTTATTTATTTTTATTTATTTGTTTTTTGTTTTTGTTTTTGTTTTTTGTTTTGTATACATTCTCCTTTACGTCACTTTATGAAATATATTCGATAACGACTTTTGTGATGTACGCGCTGTTATTTCGTATTATTATAATATTATATTCGAATTAACGGATTATGTACTTTTTACGTACCTACCTATTATGGAGCTATAAAATAAATCTCATTTTATAGGTTGACCTCCATATTATAACGATGTAAATATGTTGTTTTTTTCTCCAAACTTTTTAGCTGTACGTATACCTCCGTATACTATTTGTTGACATCATTAAAAAAAAAAAATTCATTTCTGAAAAAAAAAAAAAAAATTATTACGTTTGTGTACAGTAACATTTTTTCCCTCTTTGTTTTCTTGAACTTTTTTTCTCGTCCCAATTTCGAAGTACCTATATCTATGTAACTGTGTTTCGTAAATATTATTTATCTACTTTTTACTGGTTTGTAATGTGAACAACGAAAATTTTTCTTACCTAATTGAAAAAGAAAGAATTATTATCATCAGCGTCTGCTGTACTCGCATATTCCTCACCCTGAAACGAATATTAATCAACGAAACTACCTATTTGTTCTGCATACCTACTCAAACTTATTTTTGTGTAATAGTCAATTAATATACTAAACTATCACCATTCTTTCTTCAAATAGGTAAGAGATCTTTCTATTGGAAACATAAAACTACACTAATGTCAACATTCAATGAGAAAACAAAAACAAAAATAAATGAGAAAAAATAAATCCATCTACTCTCATAATTTAACGTACCAGAGCTATTTTTCCCACAATGAAGATTTTTGTTATTACGTAGTTCGGTTGTTATTTTTTTTTTTTTTTCTGAATGTTCTATAGAATAGAAAATAAATGTTGTTTGTTGCGCTTATAATTATTTATATGAAATGAGCAGTTTTGAAACTATAATATTGATTGTGGTTTGAAGAACTGTGTAATATTATGCAAGAACCGTAATTATGAAAAAAGTTTACCGAATTAAAATTTGTCTTTTAAAATTATAGTAACTTACGTTTGTAAAATCGGCTGAAATTCAGCGCTGATATAACAATCAATATCGTAGTGAAAACTGTTGGAAATTTATTAGGTACCCGGTAATATATTTTGAATCGATGAAGATGGTGTCTATAATTGTCAAGAATATGCAACTTATCGTACAGTACATTGTATGAAAGTAGCTTACGTTTGATTTTGATTTATTTAAATTTACGTACGACTCTCAATGGTGACGGAGTTGGGGAGGGAGTTAAAGGATTCAAATCCTCCCAGACTCCTTGGGAAATCGAATCATCGAATAAGAAAAGTGTTTTATCATTAAAAGCAGTGCCGTATGAACGGGGAGAACAGGGGTATAATGTACCCTCAACGAAAAATGGGGTGGTACAAAGTATCATTTCTACCGCCCAAAAAATATTGTTAATAAACAAAACGATTATTTGCATACTATCAGGTTATATATGTTCCAAAATTTTACATGAGACCTGAAGAATAAGAAATTTCATATTTTTAACCAACTTCTAAAAAAAAGAGGTTCTTTATCAATTCAATCTACATGTAGCCCATGTTATACATTTTTGTTGAGTATAACGTTTCATTCTTAGAAACAGGACTATCAAGCTGACTAAAAACCAAAAGATGAAAGCGAAAAAAGCTGTATTTCTGGTATTCTTAGCTTTAAGCTTTCTTTTTTTCACTCTGCCACACCACAATTTTATTAGTTTTTCTTTTGATTATCAAACTACTCATATATTCATTAATTTTGAGACTAAAAAAATTCATTTACTGTTATTTAATTCCAAATTTAAGAAAATATTTAAGCCAAAAGTAGAAAGCTTCAAGCTGATGCTGTATTTTCTAAAGAGCAGGTCAAAAGTCTATAGCATAAGCTTTATTTATTCAGCTTGACAGCCCTGCTTAGAACCGATTTTCATGAAATTTTTTTCAAATGATACCTATGTGGTGATCTCATTGTGGTCCCGTGATAGATTTTCTTCATGTTAGTTCAAGTCAAATAAAAGTTTGCCGCTTATTTGCTTAGTAGTTTCTGAGAAAACTGGAAAAGAATAAACTGATGGAGAGAATTTTTGATTCATGGTTTTGAGAAAACTACAAAATATATAATGCTGAAATTTTCAAGACACGCAGTTCTTATATAGGAGGACGATTGAAAGAAATTTGATGCCTATTGGTTCAGTAGTTATTAAAAAAACTGGAGAACAAAAAAAATTGTTGAAAGTGGTTTTTCCAGAATTTTGAAGAAACTATTATTGTTTGGTTACTGGTTCTATTGTTCTGGTTAACCAAAACAAATTTTCTGGTTATTAGTTGTGGTTATTGGTTATTAGTTGAAACAAAATTTGACAAAAAAATTTTCTAAAGCTCAATTTATCGATAATTGATAATATTCCAGGACATAATCAGTAATTTAAAAAAAAAATAATCAATAATATTGATATTTCAGAAAAACCAATAATAACTGATTCTTTCTGGTTATTGTTCTGGTTAATGGTTTCAGTATTTTATGGGAATTGGTTATGTGAAATTTTTTTTATTTTGATTATCAGTTCCCACATCAATGTTGTCAATTTGTTTAGGTTTTTAGAGGTTATTGTTCTGGTTATGGTTTTGGTTACAAGCTCTAGTTTGTACTATTGAAAAGAGGAAAATATTTGTTTCAGTTCCCTCATAAAACTAATTTTTTTATTGCTATTAGTTTTTCATAAATTAGCCATTAAAAATGGTAAATTAATGAGAAATTTGCCGATTCTTAATTTGTCATTTATTTTAAAAACTATTGATGGTAGAAAAAAGTTTTCAGCAACAACCCCCCACATTTTCACGTCAAATTCATTTCCACCATCAGATTTCACCTAAAACAAATTAATCATAAGATAATGGCAAAAGAAAATACAAGAACAAAACAGGACACCCTGCGTACTACTATATATAGGTACGTATATATACATTTATACAAAGTGCTTTCCAGATAATATTTTGCCAACTATCACACTCATAGGTATATGATTTTAATCATCTAGGATTTGTAACTTGAGTGGGTGGAGAGGGGATATAGACCCGTCCTCCAAAGCTAGTTACATAATAAAATCTGAAAATAAAAGATTCTCTTAGTCCATGCACAAGCACACAACCACACACCTACTAACACAAACACATTTTTTCCTTCTCTCTTTTTTCTCTCCCTCGCACAAAAATTTGTACCTAGGTTTGCACCATGCCAGCCACCTTTATCATTTTGGTTTTACCCCATAGTGAAAATAAGAATGTGTATCACATTAAAAATTAGGTCATGGGGACAATGACCCATATGCTCAACAAGCATATGAATTAATACTAGGGGCACAATGTGCTACGATTTACATGATGTTCAGTGAGGCCAGCTACTCCACTCCATTAAACTTGTACACTTCATTTAAAATACATAGGAAATATGTGTTTTTACCTAAATTTTTTACCATAATTCTCTTATTTAATGAGATAGCTACTTTTTCATGATAAATGAAATTTTAATAGAGATTTCAAAAAATAAAATGAGCCCAAAAACAAGAGCTCTGTTCGACAGGACTGCACCATCTTACACCAACCTACACTAGAAGGGCAATTCCACAAATGTAAGAATGTTATATGACTTTGTGTCAAGTTTTACCTGAATATTTGTGGAATATAAGTGTAATCCTATCAAACAGAGCTAAAAAGTTTAAGCCCTTAGAAGTCGAGAAAACTGAAAAAGAAGATGAAATGGTGCATCAAATTGGCTTAATTTAATGTTATCAGTAAACTTAACCCTAAAGAGAAATAATTATAACAACTCATTTTCATGAATTTGCTGTTATTGATCCTTATCATCACTTGTCTTTAGGATTAAGTTAACAGATAACATTAAATTAAGCCAATTTGATGCACTATTTTATCTTCTTTTTCAATTTTCTCTTCGAAGGACTTAAACTTCTTGTTTTCAGGCTCATTTTATTTTTTGAAAGCTCCTCTAAAATTTTATTTATTACAAAAAAGTAGCTATCTCATTAAATAAGAGAATTATAGCGAAAAATTCTGGAAAAACGGATATTTCCTATGTATTTTAAGTGGGGCATATAGGTTTAATGGAGTAGGGGTAGCTGGCCTCACTGAAAATGAGAAAATTGTGCCTCTGGTATTAATTCATATGTTTTTTGGCTACACCCTTGAAGTGGGTTGTGGCTTGTGGATCATGCTGACCCACTCATAGCTATGTCACTGCATAATTATTGGAATTATTGGATGTAATGAAATTTGAGGCAAACAAAATGACACTTAAAGATATCGATGTTTTATTTTATCAAAATTTTATGGAGGAGATAAAGAGAATGCTTAAAATTCCTATTTTAGTGATCATAATTCGGAATTATGCCTTAAATCAACTGACCAGGCAACCTATACAGACAAATTCAACGAAATAGCTGATATTTATAGCCATCAATTCCAGTCAGTTCTACAATAAATAAACTCTGTAATTTCATGCAAAAATCGAAGAAAAATGCCCTGCTCTTAAACTTGAAGAGTAGCTATTTTTAGCTATAAATTTAATAATTGTACAAAAGTTATCATCGAATAAACTTCACTCTGTTAAGCTTTGATAATCTGTCCTTAGTTAGCTTCAAACTGCATAAAACTTTTTGCATTTTCAGAATAGATCGCCAGTGTGAATAATTTAATTTCAAACAAAACTACTTCGGCTCAAACAGAATTATCTTTAGCTAAAATAATAAAATAAAACACAGTACTTAATTAAATTTGTCTAGTAATTATTCGTCTCTCTCTTTCCCGCGCAATTTACATTTTTTTTCTTAGTTAGAATTTGTGGACATGAAAAAATCGTTATTTTGATTTTTGAATGGTGAATCCTCCCCAGATCGAACCCCGTGGGCCAGGGTCAGTAGTTGTCCCATCTGGTTCCTACGATGAATCTAGGCGGGAGCATCTAGTCTAGGGGGTGAAAAATTTTGTTAGAAATGCTCTATCTAGCACCGTTCTCAAGATATTTGCATTTTTAGCTATTTTTGGCTAAAATATTGGAAATTGGTTTTCATCAGTTTTCAATTTATATAAGTGAAACTGATAAAAAAGCGATATCGATATTTATTTCAGTTTCGATATTTGAAATTCATTTTGATTCTACATATTTAAGTGAGCCAATATGAGTAGTTTAAATGAGTTCAAAACGAGGGCACTACTAGTATTAAAATTATTGCGCAAGCCAACTTGGTTTTTCAAATACGTGTTTAATAGTTTATATATCTTACAACAGACTACGCTAATAGTTTCTTTTGCAAAACTAGTGTCTGTCTGCTTGTCTAGTTAGTCTAGTGAGTCTAGTGGTCAAAAAATAGAAATTCTCTTCGAAGGATGGAAATGACATGGAACAGTTTTAACATGGGGTTGAGTGTCCAGACAATAGATACCACGTGCTGGCGTACGAAGTACCCCAAACTCTACACTGCAACCAATCAGAATCGAAAATCGATGTAAAAGTGAGGTACTTTGTAAACCAGTGTTTATAAACAGATGCACGTGGCGAGATTTTCCTCCAATCAGATATTTAGATGGAAGTACACGTGTTTGTAGACGCGCTTTCTATAGGTTGGACATCGAAACTGCCCACGTGTCGTCTCCATCATATATATATATATATATATATTCTCGAAGGAAATTCTTCCTCGTTCTTATCATTATCGACGATATTTCGACCTTTCCAGAAATACTTCCTTGGTAATTTTAGAATTTTAGCTCGGCTCGATGCAGGAGGCTAGGCAGGACGCTCAGAAATTCGAATTATTTTAACTAACGAAACATGAACATTTTTCTTTCCTTGATTTTTTTTATTTCCTACTTTTAAGGATTTTGAAGCGAAATTTTCCGTAACGTTGAAAAGAGAAAAAAGCCTTCCTATTTTCATTACTGTACAATTTGATCTTGTTTTTCGATTACCTCACGTTCATCGTGATAAATCTATGAAATAAAAAATTATTTGTCAAGTTGCATCCGATTTTATCGGAGCCATTCATAAACTTAATTTATGAACACAATAATGTTGTATACGCATGAGTCAGTTTGCTGCAAATGAGCCACTCGCATAATTTGAGGGAAACGATTTTCTCTCCAGAAAAACCACGGATGATCTTCAATAAAAAAATTCAAATGTTGAATGCTCGAAATCTAAAATGGACACCTCTATCTCAAGTCAAGCCTCGGTAAATCACACCCAGAGAGTGAATGAAATAATGAATATTTCTTATCAGGAAACTACGAAATTCGCTTTCGGTGATAAGTTAATTTTCCCAAGCAACGAAAGTTCAACTTCATTGTAGTATTTTATTTAACTTGTTCTCTGTATATGTATGTTCCTCGATTATCAATAATATTGTAACTAATTTAATACGAGAAATTCATTTTCAACTAATTGTCTTCATCCATACACGTGATAAAATCAACTCACATGAACTTTAATTTTACCTTTGCTGAATATGAGCGACTGGAATAGTGATTCGGATGACGAAAAAAAAGTACTGGATCAAACATGGAAGAAACTGCAGAAGGCACATATCACGGTAGGTTGAATTTTCAGTTTCCATAACTGATTCATTTAAATTCGATAGAATCAGGAACATGTCCCTGTCTTTTCATATTTCTCAATTGTGAAGTACCTGTATGATATGTTTTTGAAAATATTACGTACTATTTATGCGTGGTTAAATAATGACTGAAAGTGATGTTGAAAGTTCTCCTTAAAATTGTTACTAATACTATTTTAATCGCGAATTGCAGACAGGGTATCGTGAAGGAGCTTTAGCCGGTGAAGATGAACAGTTTCAAAAAGGTTTCGACGAGGGCTTTCAAGTTGGTTTTCAGAAATCGTATGATCTAGCGATTAAGTATGGTAGAGAAAGGTAGGTATAACAATATAGCCTCTGGAATAAGATTTTCCTTCTGCCTTTTTTTTTGTCAACTATGTTTTATCTCTTCGATTATTGTTTCCTCGAACTGGCTTTTCTGCCATCTTGAATGGTTGTCAAGCCTACTCAAAATGAAATTTCAGAGATCTACATTGTCATGCTGCACTTGTTGGAGTTAATCGAACACTTAGACGTCTAAATTGGTGAAGATGTTTTTAAGTTGGGCTATGAACTCAGTTTTAGAATAAAAATAAAAAAAGATAAAAATATTTTAGGCCATATCGCTGTACATCTAAAAGTTCGTTTAATCATACAGATCTTTGGGTTGAATACCAAAACGATACTGAAGTAACTACCGATAATTAAAAATTAATTTACCTGTGTAACAAGTACTTGTCCAATCAGGAAGCGTCAGTTTTTACTTAAGTACATGTCATTCTTACATTCGACCATAACCTCTTAAAAACACAAAAAAATTTGTAACAGGAACTGTCTCGCATTTTAATTATTTTTCATGGCATTGGATCTCATAAAGTACGAAGTACCCAACAAGAAATTCGACTCGCCTCCAAGAGTGTGTGAGAGTTGTAAAAATGAAATACTTTTTTTTTTTTTTTTTAATACTTTTAATTCAACTCTTTATTATAAAAACGATAATTTTTTTCTTAGATTCTTAAAAAAGTGTTAGGTTTTTAGTTGTGCCTCCGCCCTTTTGGTCGAATTATTATTTAAATCAGAAAATCGTGTGGCTCGATTTATTCAAATTCCGGGAATCTTACAAATTACGTAGATGATTTACTTACCTTAAAAGTCAGTCACAAGATTTTTTAAGATCGTAATGGGAACAAAATGATGTCCCAATATGAACTTTTCTGTCCCATGTAGCAGCACCAATTAGACTAGACCGAAAACCCATATTTTGGGTCGGAAATGTGATACAGCGGGTTTCGAACTTGACGACCACTCGGTTGTTAGGCCGAATACCTCACCTCTACGCCATTCGGACCCCGTCGTTCGTAAGTTTGTACCCTTTAAGAAAACTATTGTCGGCAACTAATGACAGTTTATCGAAAAACTGATATCTGTCTGCTGAATGACACTTTGAATTCAAAATTAGGATTTCACCGTTTGTTATAAACATACCGTATTTCACTGCCCTTCCCAAGGCCGTAGATAGGGGAGGGTTCACGTACCCTCGAGCATTTCTTCCGACCTCTGAATTACGCAACAATGCCGCCACCGTCGAAAAATACTATCAATATTGAAAATGTTCAACTTCAAGGTATTGAGGTACGTTTCAATAGTGTAAAAATTTTTCGACATCTACAATCGATAATACGCGGGCGCGGAGCAATATTGCTGGGTAATTTAAAAAAAGGAAGACTAAAGAAAAATCAGCGAAGAATAGGAGAAAGAAAAAATAGTGAAAACTGAAAAACGACACAAAAACCATTAGACAGTTGATAACTAACTTTCAAAAGAACACGTTCCGAAGCGAAATTTTCGAACTTAATTACACCTCTCAGAAGAGAACTTCTGAAACAAAATTTGGCAGAAATCATCTAATGATAAGCACCTATATGAGGTTAAAATTTTTTTAAATCTATCTACTCGGAGAGGCGTAATGCCGTGGCAAAAAAAAAAGCAACTTCAATTTACAATATAGTTGTGTAGAAAACTGTGGTAGTGAACCGAAATGTTTGATTCCTCAAAAGAAAAAAAAAGCAATTTTCTGTATTATTTTTTTTTTTTTTTCAAACTGATTATTCAATTTAGTAAAGTTTGGCAAACAACTGTTACGAAAAATTTAGAAAAATGCTATCATAATACAAGAATTGTTTTTAAAGAAAATTTTAGAAAGTCGGGAATAAAATTTAATTTCGTCTTCATATTTGATTTCTTCAAATTTTAAACTGCGTACTGCCATACTAGAAGTTATACTCACACAACAATTCAGAAAAAACATTCATTTTCAGTGTACCGAGAACTTCATCCTTTATGTGAATTCTGTTAATTTTTTTTAATGCCAAGTTTTCTTTTTCGACACTAAAGCGGACAGGCGCCTAGGATCCTCCTTTATCTTCGCCCATACGTGTTCCTGCCACCCTAACCACTCTGACGATTGTAGAACTTATTCAGAAGAGTCATATGTTTCTTTAATATTACAAGTACGAGTAAACTAAACTTTTCTTCCAAATTATCCCTAAAAATATTGGTCATCTGATCGAAGAGATTTATAGTTGAAACGCCACGTAGCGTTAATGTACTTAAATATTTCTTTTACGTTACAGGATACTACGTTTTATGAAAAATAAAGACCAAGGACTCGACATCGTTGATGACCTCCGAGTATCCGTTAAAGCTTTATGCGATACGCACGTACCGAAAAATTGAAAAAATAAAAATACATGTAATAATTTTATATTAATTTTTGTACACTTTTGTTTTAAGTTAGCTTACGAATGAATTTGAAAAAGAAAACAAACTACCTTACATACCAACTGCGTTTTTCGTTAATTATACGACACTGGAAATATTTTCAGTTCATCCTTGGCATGACGCGTCCGAATCACTTACAGATAGAGTCCCTCAGGAGTACCTTCTTTTTTACGATATAAAACGTTTTCCTTGGACTTCTTGAAATCTTCATTCGTGACTTTCATTCGGCGTTCTCGTAAAGCCATTAGTCCTCCTTCCGTGCAAATAGCCTGCACACAAAAAAATATATATATAATTATATGATAAACAAAATACGAATAGTCCAGGAGAATAAGGTGGAATAATTAGGCTAAGAAAGAACTAATTTCTTCAAGCGGTTTTATTGTTCGAATGTGCTGGGAAAGCTCATCGAAGTATGCGATAAAAATCCATACCCCAACTTCGCCTTGCTTCCCCCTCCGACGATACAGTATGGAAGAAAAGTGTATACCTGGTTTTAGTTTTTTCCTTCATTTTGCTAGACAATGAATGAATTTACGAGGAAAATAATTGTTGACTACAATTTACCTAGTAGAGGTGCTATGGATCGGAGAAAGTTGCTCAAGTTCAATTAGTGTTTATAACGCAGCAATTATTGACTGGGTGAACACAATAAGGTTAACCTGTAGGTAGAACACGCCAATAGGCCAATTTTTGGGTGTAAGAGTATTAAATAAATACTAGGTAGGATTCGCGGGTCGCAAACGAACCCCAGAATCATAACTGAGGCAAAGTGAGTTACCCTCAACAACTCCACCACCAAAAAAAGCTTACCTGGGCCATATCACACAGTCATGCTATAACTGAAACTTTTCATTACAATAAACGACAAATCCGAGGATGTAGCACTTAATAAGATGGTAAACAAAGTGAGTGGTTCAATCATGGGGTGTTATCTTCTGTGTTAACGCTGAAAAACTGTTTCAAGTTTCTAGAACAACCACCTGAAGCGTTGCTTGGAAAATTTGAAAATAATTCTTGTTATTTTTGTTAATTATTATAATCACGATAATGAATTATGAAGTCTGCTTAAAATTAATATATCACTGATTCGTTGTGTTAACTCTATTACTCTATATCACACAATTAGGCACATATTTAGAATTCTATATTTTTGACTTGGTTTACTTGAAATGGTTTGCCGTTGAATTGACACAAATCGAAGGGAATTCTTCAACAAATTGAAAAGAATTCGTCGACGAATCAATACTATTAAATGCAAAGGAATTCCCTTCAATTTGTGTGCGTTAAATGGCATTAATTTGCGTGCATTTAACAACATTGATTCGTCGATGAATCAAAGGGAATTTGTTGACGAATCAATCGTTAAATGCATACAAATTAAAAGGAATTTTGGTGCGTTTAAAGGCATTAATTTGTGCGTATTTAACAGCCTTAATTTGTCGACTAATCGAAGGGAATTAGTCCTTTGAGCCCATAGCTTAGCTCAACTAGTTATTGGCACAAAGCTTAGCCAAAGTGTGTGATGAGCTTTATCTACTTTATTGATCTCAATTTGGATTAAATTAAAAAAACAAAATTTTAACAAATGAATTTCAAAAATTTTACAAAATACACCCAAGACCAGTCAGGCAACCAGACAGCCGTGTATTTGTGAATTGCGAACACAAAAAAAAAAAATATATATATAGAACATTCAGGATGTCTTAACTTATAAACCTGCTTGAAAAACTTCCTTCCACGAGACGCTTGTCAAAAAATCTTATGATAAACCAATTAATGAAAAGCTTGAACCATACATCAACTCATGAAAATCCAGCATTTGAAGTGAAATTGTGGTTTACGATGGTTGAAAATCTTATGATAAATCAGCCAATGAAAAGCTTGAACCATTAGTTAACTCACAAAAATCTAATAATAAAGTTAAATTGTGGTTAAGGATGGTTGAACTTAGGATATTTTACCTTTAAATTTGGTTTAAACTGACATTTTAAGTAAAATTTAATATTCAAGGATGCTACTTATGATAACTAAAGTACTAAATTTAAAAAAAGGCTTTAGTATCCAATTTTAATCATTCATAAGAAGAAAAATTACTAAAACAAACTAAAGAAAAGCTTAAGAAAGATATTGTTTACTGCCATTTTTCAAAATAAATAAGAAAATCACCTTTTTATCTTATACAAATATCATTAATTCACTACCTATTTTTCATTTATCGAGAATTATTCATCTTCATCGACATTATCAACTCTTATGAAATAAAAAGTGAAATAGCCATTTGCAGATTTGGTTTCTTGATGATAATATACAAAAAAATGGAGATACTCTGCAAACTCAACCAGATTGAATCCTTATCAATTGAATCACTTAACCTGAAAAGAATTTCAACCATATCTCAATAACCAAATGCAGGATTATCTGAAACAAAGAATCTTCAACTGACATATGGCAATGTCCCATGAAAATTCAAGCTCTGTAGAACTAACCGTTTTTTTGTAATTTCTCTCAATAACTTATATTGCATGGAATGACCAACTTTTATTTACAGAATTTCAGTGATACTTTGCAAATTTTCACAAAATCCTCATAGCTAATGTAATTATTTTGATGTCAACCCAATATTTCAGCCAGTGTGAATAGATCAAAAGATCGCAATCTTAGATTCTTAGATCACTTCTGAAAAATGATATAATTTTGGGATGTAGATCAACATTTTTTAAATAATTTAGATCATTAGATTAGATCATTTATAATATTTATAAATTATTGAATTTTAAGTAAATGCTTGAACTGAAAAATCGACATTAAAATTATTTTATAATTTATTTTGCATTTTTTGCACCTCTAAAATAAAAGCTCCCAATTATTTTTTTAGGGTAGATAGAGATCAGGGGAAGAAAATTAGAAACTGATAACAAAAACAGGAAATGATCTAACAAATTAGTCTAACAAACTAGACCACTTCAGTAGATTGATCTGTAGATCAGGGTCTAGCTTGCAATATTGCTGGGATCTATAGATTGTGATCTAGATGGTCTCAGCTGATCTGTTGCCCCACACTGATTTCAGCTCTATTGTACGTAATTCTCAAGATATTGGTGAAACTCTATTCAGATTGAGGATTTTAAATGATAAGAATTCAACCTAATTTGGGAGTTTGAAGAATTTCAGCAATATCTCGAGAACCAAATGTAAAATTGAATCGTAATCTTCACAGATTCCTCAACTAACATGCTGCAATGTCTCATGCAAGTATTGTTAAAAGGCATCACTGTGTAAAGCACCCATTTTTCATAATGAAATTAGCTTTGTTTTATTTACCAAAACAAATGACACCCACGAAGCTATTTCACTACATTGAAGTTAATTCCACCTTAGTTCGGCACTTCAGTTGATGCATTCATCTAGCAAGAGTTGAACAGCCCCTTTTTGTAAGGCTCTTTACTACCAGGCGTGCGCATGATGATGATTTTCTGTTATTACTGTTTTCATCAATTTTATATTGTTTATTATTACTATATATATAAAAACAAAAAACAAAATGGCGATTCACCTCTTATCACTCTTATGAGTACACTTGAGAGTAAAGAGAGGAGTGTCTGTTGACAGAATGGTTCCTCTCTAATCCATGTTAACTGATCATGGATGTCACAGTCACATGCCTTCATATTAAATCTCACATCTCACGAATTATCACACTACTAGCCTGGTTAGAGTTATTTACTTATTTGTTATTTCAAACCTCTCTGTCTTCGAGTATATACTATGTACTATGTACACATGAAGTTGTAAAACAAAATTATTGGTTATCTACGGATTTCTTAATTATAATTAATATTTATTATTAATTACAATTAGAATTAGTTATGTAGAATTTTATCGAACAAGAAAGGACAGTTATACTGTTTTTATAGTGTTTAATTTCAGTGGCTTTTGAAAGAAATGTGGTTAATAATGAAAAAATTGTCTAAAGTGAGGTGAAGTTTCATTAACTCATTTATTTAAACGTATGGTTACCACTCTCTGTGTGGCCAGACTGGAAGATCCGGAAGAAATGGTTGCTGTGAAAAAAATATGTTAAGTTTGTGAAGTTAAGAATAATGTTTTAAATGTTGAGAGGTGAACAAGAGTGATAACTGATGAGATAAAATGTGAGTAAGGTGAACACATGTGATAAGTCACGCATGGATCTGAGAGGAATTATTCTGTCAACAGGCACCCCTGTAAGGAGCCTTAACCCTTGGTGTCAACTCAGTGTTGGCAACACATGGCAAATAAAATAAATCTATGGCACCACTTGCACACCTATATATGGCACTACGAAGAAATAAACAAAAATGGCACTGAGAATAAACTCATTTTCACCCTACAGTCATCACCAAATAAGTTGAGCTCTAAAGAAGACAGGCAATATATATGACACACAAATTTCTGGCACAAAATGTCGACATATTTTCAATTTTTTTCTTATACACAATTTATCACTAATAAATTATTGATACACTTAATTCATTGTTAAAAAATAAAAACTTTGAGATCAACAGTAAATAAAACTTACAAATGCTAGAAGAGTTGTGTTGGAATTGGAATATTCCAATCTTATTCTAGCCTCGAAATTTTGACGGCAAAATCTGAGAAAAATATGGATAAAACATATCGGTATTCTGGAGGAAAATAATAATATTCAAAAATATTAATATTTCAAGAAAAATATCGATACGTATTGATACTTTTCGATACAGATGTTGAATAGTCAACGAGAGACAATGTTGCACTAGTGCGCCTTATACATCAGAGCTCAATTTATCCAGCACCCTGTACCAAATATAGTGGAGATGAAAAGTAGTTTTGACAGTTTCAAATCTATTTGAAACAGTGAAAAAAAATTAATTTCTTCACTATAGTCTGTTCACGTTCAGAATGGGCTGTCACTTATCAATAATTCATGTTTGAAACAATATTGAAAGTCAGAAATATTTTAGATAAAATTGATCTACAGGTGTTTGGGGTGTTACATCGATAAGAAAAATGATTCTTTCTTTTGTTTATTTAATTTTTTTTTAAATAGCTCTTTTTAAGGCTCTGGCTACACAGAGACCCGACATCTGGCAACTGTTTCACCTGAATAATCAAATTAATGAGAATAGTTCCAAGTGGCTGTACAGAAGTTGGTAGACCAAAACATCAGTGAGTAATATACTTCATATATATGTATATGAGAAACATTATCCATTTTATCAGCGAATATTATTGCTAACCATCACTAGAAGAATTTATAGCGCTGGTTTCGGTTTATTATTTTATAATTTAAAAAAATTCCTGTCCTTACCTGGATTCAAACACGAATCATTTGACTTCAAGATTTTAACTTAGCTGCTGGACCATCAAATTAGATAAAGTGTGTAAGTTTAATGAAGGCATATATTCAAACAACATTCAGATCAATCAATGTTTCGTGTTTCTTCACAAATTACGATGACATACAGCACTCACAAATTTGCAGGGATTACTAGCACAATTAAAAATAGTAAATGACAAAAAGTGCTAAGTGAACACGCCATGGCCAAACTGGTTATCCAGGACCAGTCATCCGTTAAAATCAAATAATTTTGATTTTGAAAGTTAACTGTTCCGCCAAGTGGTGGCCGACATTAGTCGTTATGTAGCCGGAGCTTTAACATGAACAGACTATTTTCAAAGGGAAGTTCCAGTAGGAGTGCAAGTGTTTTAACTGATTTTACTTATTTCCAGATTCCTTATGGAAGAATTATATGTGAAAGCTGGATAATTGAATGGTTTTTTGCATATTTTACAAAGGATAGCAATATTGAAAGTTTAGTGAAGTAAATACATACATTTTCTCATTTTTCTTCGTGATATCCCCTTCATATGAACGTGTATACTTGAGTAACAGTGACTTATTTTCAGTAATTTAAAATTGGCCATCAGATGATACCCACTTTGCTCCTTCTTGCGAATAGTGTGGAAGTAAGTTTTTTTTCCGTTATTTATAATTTGATAATAATATTATTCAGTTCTATTAAGGCAGCTTAGATTATTGTAAATCAATGAACAAGAACTTTAAAAAATTGACTGAATATAATAACCATCTTTTAGAATATTCGTTGTAAAAAGGCGAAAACACACAGTATGCAACTTATCTGCACACTCACAATAGTTGACTCGTCCAATTACGGCACTCCCCAACAGCTTACGCAGCAAACTTAGCAACTCGAAAAAATTG